>JAQPPZ010017256.1:1200000-2400000 GCA_028583015.1 Wollemia nobilis | reverse complement strand
GGCTATCTAAACCCTCTCCTACACCTAATTAGGGTCCCCATGCCATCATTTCCTCCAAAAACCCTAATCATACAAATTCTAATTCTATTTTGAAAGTCACTTTTTTCACTTAAGTGTACTTTATTGCCTAAACATGGTAAATTAGGGTTAAATAAAGATTAGCCTTAATTCTACCCCCACACATGTGTGCACCCACTATTTAGTTAGGATATTTTCAAAATATGTCTAACCTAACCTCACACTAACCTAGGATTTGTCCACTCAAGGTTAACCCTAACCCTTTCTCACACATGTGTGCACCTAGGATATTTCTTTAGGGCACATGAAGGAATCATTCACATGCCACTTCATCACCCTAACCTCACCATGGTAGAAACTAACCCAGAGTTTAGACCACCTCACAAAGGACACTTCATCCCCCCTAGCCTTGGCCCCCATTCTATAAATAAAGGGTCATTTTCACCATTAAACTCTCTCACCCTTTTTACTAGCTTACCAAAACTCTGCTAAAATTACCCTAGAGCCTTCTATATCATTTCCACATCCATAAAACATTAGATAATTGCACCAAAAACTCATTCAAACATAAATTTTCCACCAACAGCTAGCTACAGTAAGGTTCACACATCATTGTGTGAACCTAAGCAGAGGTTTGCACACCGCCATGCAAACATAGTCTACAATAACCCTGCAACTATAGATCATGTAGGTATCTTCTATTTATAGTTTTTACAATATTTCCACCTATTTTTAGCATGTTTTATTTCATTTTATGATCATTTTTGTCTGTATGAACACAGGATTTGATCCATAACAGGTCCCCAAACACATTAACATATTTTTTTAGGTTTAGACAAGTATCAAAGACATCTCCAAGCATCCAACTAGTGGCACACATACAAAGAAGCCCACCTACATTGAGGGCATCGAAAAGCATCAACAAGTGCATCTACATTCATGTTGAAAAGAGAGGGAAATATTTCTTAAATGAAAACATGTTGTAACCCCCCTTTTGAAATCAATAATAAAGAGCATTTAGCATATTTTCATTAGTTTTGAAATTGATGTTCTACTTTTTGCATGTTACACTTTTATATATTTATTTAATATCAAATAATATACATAACTCCTACTCAACCAATATATATGTGAAACTATTGAAAATATGATTAGAAAGAGATAGAAGTAAAATCAAGATGAAAGTCAAACTAGATGTTGAGGAAATTGTTCAAGGTTAGATAATTAGGATTTGTAAAACTAATTCTTTAAACATTGCTTATTTACACTACCATGTCAGTTTTAGAACATGCAGGAGTAATTCGAAAGAAGAATAAAATCCTCATGATATTTTGAAATAGGTTGGACTTGAAAAATTAATGGCATTTGGTATTTTACAAAAGGATTATTATTTATCAAAATTATGGTATCCTTGGAATCTATGACAAAAAGATTGAAAAACTACTCCCATTTTACAATTTTATTTATCATTGGTTTATAAAGTAAAATGCTTTATATTCTCACCAAAAATACTCTTTGGTATAGATATCCATGATTATGGTCATATCAATTACCCTTTTCAAGGGCCCATGATATGGAAACCACTAATGAAAGCATGTAACTTGAATAAAAAAAACTTATAATAGAATGTGGTGAATGAATAAATACACTCTTTTAAAAAATCTTGGAATGCTAATTATTTTTTATCCAAGTGGGATAGCTAAATTATGAGATGGATGTAAATATTTTGGCATTATCTTAATTATTAGTGATTGTTAAAGATCAATTGTATTATTATTAAAGTTGTTAATCAAGTAAAAAAACTAATTTATGGCCCCTACTATACTATCCATATCGAAAATGTATGGTTATTTTTCATTCTTAGAAATATAATAATACTTATTTTTATAGATAAAATAATACGATAGATAATGCCATTATATTTATAGTAAAATATTTTTATAGTAAAGTATATTTATACTAGTAAACACATTTTCTAGTTATCCCTTATAATAGTAAATAAAGAAAGTCATTAGTATCAATTCTAGTCTTTAACATTATTACTTTTATATTGTTTGCATTTAAAAAGATAAAAAAATTATACATTAGTTATATTTAGATAAAATTTCAATAATTTATTGAAACAATAAGTAATAATATAATTAATATTTATTAATAATTAGGTATGCATCAATTAGATAGATAATAGAAAATGGAGTTTAAAATTATATTAATTTTTAGCTTATTTGTTCTTGCATATGTTTGTTTGTTTGTGTTAATAATTAATTAATCTTATTTTAAATTTTTAATAACTATTTCACTAGGCCCAAAAAGCATACAAGTAGCTGAAGTAATATTAAATATCAAAATGCTTTATATAAAATTACAGATTTTTTTTTTTGATTACATAGGAGATTTGGTTACAACCACTATTTTTAGTAACTGGACAGGGTTCAAACCATAGGGACTGATCCCAACAAACCTTTTTGTCTTGTTCTTTTTGACCCAGAGTGAGATGGGGATCACCAATCTCTTAGGGTTCGTACTATTATCGTTGGTCTGGCATGCACTCAGAGGATTCAAAGCAGACTACTACCTTTACAAAGTATTGGCTTCCCCCCAAAGGTTTGAACCTATGTCTCTTCTTGGTAAGTGCCTAGCCACACTGCACTTACCAATCCACCTAGCCCTTGGGGATTAAAATTAGATATTTTACTTGTGATAATAATTAGTATTCATTTATCAAGAGCAAGTTGGATGTGCGCCTTTTATTTTCTAATTTTAAAAAGCAAGTGTTATGAGTGTGAGCATGACACAAGTATGAATGCAAAGCAAGTGTAAGTGTCACATTTTCTTAGTTTAGATTCTTGTGGAAATTCAATAAATAAAGGATTCTTATGAGGAAAATCTACATTGCGTGGAAAGAAAGTCATTTTTTAAAATATTAATTGGAAGTAAGGATGCCCTAGCTAGAAGTATGGATGCCCTATTTGGGAATAAGAGAAATGATAAATATATGGAAAACACTATCTAAGTGCAGATGTTACATCAAAAGTGATTATCAAGGATGAAATAATTGAGCATGACATATGTTAGCAATTTAACTTTCTCATAAGATCTAGTAATATAAAATATTCACACAATTGCATACATTCAATAAAAAACTTATTGAATAATATTATTGATGAATATTTCAACACAAACAATGCAAATTCAATGTATTGCATAGGTTATTCTCACTATCTCATATACTACAATCTTCTGTCTTCAATATATGCACAACATGGATATGAGACTCTTCACATTCACAACTCTTGACATTTCTACTTTCACTAACTCTTCATCTCCTCAAACACATGAGAGATCTAACTCTTCATATTTCTCATGGGAGAAATATATTTTATTGAATCCACATAATAACAAACTTCTAAACACACATTAAAATACAAACATTTACATAACTCTGCACTTACATGACACTTACTATATACTCAAATATTTATATGACTCTAAACTAAAATATTTACATGGTACTTGCAATATTGCAAGGTACCAAATAATGTAATACTTCCAACACCTTCATATATTACATTATTTGGCAAAAAGGTCCTTTGTCTTCATTTGCTTTCAATCCTTCATTCTAGTCTTGGTTTTTTTTTGTGGTTCTTGTATTCCTTCAAGTTCAGGCCCTAAATCTACCCTTCTTGATGGTGATGTTGTTTTTTTAATAATTGTAGATCTTTATCTTGATATTTATTCAAGAGGTGTCTGTTTCTATCCCAATACTAACAGTATTTGTCACACTCTTAATAAATTCATAACAATATAATTCATCATTGTTTTTCATCTTTTCATTTGTAAGACTAAAATTATCATAATTGTTTGGATTATCCCTCATAGTATATTTTCCATCTATGCTAGAGAATATTTTGGTCTCATCAATACTAATTATTTTATTACTTTCATTTTGAATATAATTCCTTTGATGAAGATTATATGTATCTTTCTTTTGTAGTATACCAAAGAAAATAAAATCAAAATTTCTACCATCCTTTCAAGTAGAGTGCTATTTGCTAATGTCATATCTTGTTCTTTTGTCATGAGAATTTTGTGTCAATCAAATATGTAATCTGATATTGTTATTCTAGTAGAAGTTGATCTAAATGTTTTTGTGATAGTGTTATCACATCTAAAGAAAATATACCACTTTTGTAGGATCCAAGAGCTTCAATTTTGTTTAGTATTTTGATAAGACATTTCTTACTACCATTGATAATTTTGAATTCTACTATTCTTCCTCTATCCAACAATTGTGACATTGAAATTAGATTATTTGCTATCCCTAGAACATAAAGAATATTCTCTAGTGTACATTATGAGAAAGGTAGACTAAGTGTAACATTGCATGTTCCTTGGACTTGGTAGATTTTATCATCAACAATCTTAATTGGTATACTTTGTTTTACTTGAATAGAATCAAACCAATATAGTTTGTCAGTCATATGATTTCTAGCTCCTGAATTAATATACCAAGAATTATTTTCATACCTAATTTTTGGTTCTATTTGATTTTTCTATGGTGATTTATTATATCTCAGAATATGTTTGTGGTAATATTTCCTTTGCTTTTGAAACTTCTTTCTTAATAAAAATTGTCTCTTTAAACATGTGACTTTGTAAAAGATCTTTTTGATGTATTCATATTTTTTTTCTAATTTTGTCCTTTCAACAATAGGTCTTTAAATAATTTTTCAATTCTTTTGCTCACTTTAATAATTATTTTACAAATTTCTTTTGAAAACAAATATTTTTAATAATTAGTTCAATAAAATACTTCTTCAACTTTAATTATTTTTTTCTTTAATTAATTTCCTTTGTAGTAGAAATCCTTTTAACTCCAAAATTAAAATTTCTTCTTTTCTTCAAAATCAATTAATTTTTCTCTTCTTCAAATAATTCTTCTTTCTTCAATATTCAAATTAATTCAATTTTCTTAATATTCCTTAAATAATTTCAAATAATATATTTCCTTCAAATATATTAATAATTTTTCTTCAATCAATAATCAACTTTCAACATAAATCAACTTCCTTTCTTATATCTTTATCTTTCTTTAATATTTTTCTTAAGTATTTATTTTTCAATTAATAATGGAAATCTATAATTTATACAATTTATTTCCTTATAACTTCCTCCAATTCATAAATAATTATTCTTCCTCCACTTAAATAATTCTACTCTCCTTAATTAATCTCTTTTAAATAACATATCTTCCTCCTTTAAATAATTATTCTCTCCTTCAAATATAACTCCAAATAATTATCATCAACTTTTATCAACATTTCCTTATCAAATATATATATATATATATATATATATATATATATATATATATATAAAGCGAAAAACCCCTTGCGGAGCCGCCTTGGTCTAAGAGACCATGAACAGGGGGTTCTACACCGTCAAAGTCACCCGGGGGTCGCACCCGACCCTGCCCGCACCAACATTATCAATTGGATTTTAGATACCCAATTCAAATTTTTGGTAGGGTGGAGATTTGAACCTGGGACCTCCCTTGGAGGATTTCCCTCTCCTATCCAATCACCTACAACACCTAGGTTTTCCTTATCAAATATTAAATATCAAATACCAAATATATTAGGTATTTAACTGCTCTTTCCTTTTTAATTTTTCAAATAAATGGCTTAGATATTCCTTTTTTGTTTGTGCTTTCCCTTGACCATGCACAATATTTGATGTTTGTACCAAACTATGATGGTGTTTCATTGTAGCTCTAAGCATTATATTCAATGCTAGTCTTGGCATTCGTAACTCCTACAATTAATTATCTTTTCAAATGTTAAACTCCTCATATTTTTGCACATTTCATCTTTTCCAAAGCAAATATGTTTGGTCTTATCTAAAAACAAAAACATTATGTTTACCTTGTATATCTTGTGCATTCAATGTTCAGTAGTTTCTCATACATATCATCTTCAATATCTCCTCTACATAATCTTCACTCTCTATAGTTTATCTCACTTATCTCCTTATTACAACTTTAGCCCTCTAGCATTTTGTTGTTTTTGGCTGGTAAAATTTAACGTCTTCACTTGAGATGTCTATTACAACTACTCACTTATAATGGCTTCACTCTTCATGTGGATAAAATTCTCTCCGTCCATAAATTTTGCTCTTCTAGCAATGTTGCTCTTCTTCCCAAACATTCCAATGTAATCCAATGGTGTTCAATGGTGGCTCTAATACCATTGTTAGCAATTCAACTCTATCTCGCAAGATCTAGTAATATAAAATATTCATACAATTGCATAAATTCAATAAAAAACTTACTGAATGATATTATTGATTAATATTTTGACACAAGCAATGCAAATTTAATGTATTGCACAACTTGTTCTCACAATGTCACTTATTACAATTATTCATCTTCACTATATACACATGGATATGAGACTCTTTACATTCAAAACTCTTGACCTTTCTATTTTTACTAATCTCCTCAAACATACAGGGGATCTAATGTTGGCAATTTTGGGTACATTGGGTACATTGCATTTGCTCAAGTGTTGATGTTGTCATTGATGTCAAGAAGCGGAAGGGTTTTTGTGAAAACCCAGGCAGACAAAATAAAAGGTTTTATTTAAAACCATGGTGTGCTTATGTGGAAAGGGTTTTTCTTAAAAACCAAGGTGGAATTTTGTTTCATCGAAAAAGGACCTCCGATGATGAAGATATTAAAGTTTAAAGTTAAGTTTAAATTAATGGATGGCCGACCTATGTGCAATTAATGGAAGTTGGCATATATATACATGTAAAGGTTTCAATTTATTAAAAAAGCGGGGCATATTATATATCGTCGGAAAGCTTATTTCAAGGGCTATTTGAATAACTTATTTAGAAGGAGAATTAAGGTGTGTATAAAGAGGTATTTCTGATTTTGCAAAGGGGTTCCAAAAGTGAAGTTTGCCTTGTTCTTTTTCAAGAGGATTAATTTTTCCATGAGGTGACAAGGTATGCATTATTTTTATGGTATAAGTGGTTTTGGGAGTGAAAAGGTTATGCAATGTTTTGATTTATTTTATTTTATGGTACAAGTGGTTTTAGGAGAGATAAGGGAGTTGTGCAATTAAAGGCTTTGGTGATGATTATTGAAAGGTGGAATAATGTTGATTATTTTGTGGTTTACTAACCCTTGTGAAGATTTGCAAAAAAAAGTTGTGATGGTGGCAGATTTCCAAAGGGGTTCCTTCACTTCAATAAGGTATGGGCACATTCTTCTTATGAGTATGATTGGTGTATGTTATTCCTGAAATAAGATTGGAGTGAAAAGGTTTTCAACAAGGTTTCCTTTGGTTGAGTGTAAGTCCTAGTTTTTGGTTTGTTGAAAACTACTTATGCATTGTTATCATTGATGAGAGTTTTGGTGAATGTATAATTCTGGTTTGAGGTAGTAGAAGCATTGTGCACTAGGGTTTATGATTGTGAGTCTTTCTACTTGCTTTGAGTTGGTGAAACCCTTAGTTGGTTGTTTTGATATTGATGGATGAGTGCTTCCATAGTGGTTGTGTTGATCAAGTTAATGCTTTACTTGATACATGATATTGGGCTTACTCCATTGAGTTGATTTGAACAAGTTATTCTATGCATTTGGTGATATTGTGTTGGTGGCTGTTTTGTTCAAATATCTTTGGAGGGAAAAGGATTTCTACTTGTTTTCTTTTCTTGTGATGATTGGTTGAATGCTTCAAGGTTAATGTTGAGTTGAATGATGTTGGTTAAACCTTGTCCTTAAGCATTGTTGTTGAAGCCCTAATTGGTTGAGAAAAGATATTGGTTGTTGGAAAGAACATGAGTATCATTGTTATATGAGATATTGCATGGTTGGCAATTGTTGGGTTGTGTTTCATGTTCTTGAGAAAAGCATACTACATCTATCTTATTCTTTTGAGATTTGAGATTGAGTTGAGATTGAGATTGGGAGTTAAGTATAGAACATATTGAGTCTCTAACAATTCTCTTTATGCTTCTATGAGGTTGATGAATCATATTGAGTCTCTAACAATTCTCTTTATGCTTCTATGAGGTGGATGAATCACATTGGGTCTCTAACCATTCTCTTTGTGGGTTCATGCCAAGCAAGTGTTCTTGATAAACTTGTGAGCAGGTTTTGGACAGGTTCCATTGGGGACTTGTGAGCAGGTTTTGGACAGGTTCCATTGGGGACTTGTGAGCAGGTTTTGGATAGGTTCCATTGAGGACTTGTGAGCAGGTTTTGGACAGGTTCCTGTGGGGACTTGTGAGCAGATTTGGACAGGTCTTAGCAAAGGACTTGTGAAGCTGAGGTTGATAGTTCTATCGAGAGAACTTGAGGACAGAGGTGCATTGGTTCTATGAGAAGAACCTGAGGACAGATTTGTGCTAGACCGAAGGACTGTGTTTGGTGCAGATCAAAGATAGAGGACGAGGACATTTGTGCTAGACCGAAGGACTGTGTTTAGTGCAAATTCAAGGACCAGCTTTGAGGTGATAGAGTTGAGGACAGAGGTCTCTAGCCAGAGCATGGAAGACAGGTGTCTTCTATGGATAGAGTTCCATTTGCTAAGGGCAACAGAGGCAGAGGTCTTCTAGAGGATCACCAGCCAGAGCAGAGGTAGGGGAAGGTATCTCCTTTGAGCAGAGGCTCATAAATTCATATTGGGGGAAGATTTCTCCTTTGAGCCGAGGCTCATAAACATTGTAATTGGGAAGGTTTCCCAAAGAACTTTGAGATAACTTTTAGAGAAAAGTTTTGTGGATGAACCATGTAAATTGTTGTGTCACTTTGTGGATGGTTTTGTGCATTGCTTTGATATTGTTTTGGATATATTGCTTTACTATTTTAAAGTATAAGGGAAAAAGTAAAAGGAGGTCTTATACTGTTCACCCCCCTCTCAGTATAAGCTTGTGTTCTTCATCTAACTCTTCATATTTCTCATGGGAGAAATATATTTTATTGAATCCACATAATAACAAACCTCTAATGATTACATACACTAAAATACAAATATTTACATAACTTCATACTTACATGACACCTACTATATACTCAAATATATACATGACTCTAAAATAAAATATTTACATGGTACTTGAAATATTGCAAGGTACCAAATAATTTAATACTTTCTACAACATAATGGTTTTTAAAATTAGAGGACTAGTATGTAACTTTCATGGATACTCAATGGTGGAGATCACGTTACACAAGCAACACCAAACAAATGATACATAGGTATTTTTCCTTTGAACAAGTCAGAGAACCAAACCTTTCATTACTTTCATGCCAAAAATAAGGATACAAGAGAAAAGACCCCTTTACAATTTTGAAAATTCCCTCAAATACCCTGTTTTCCCTTTTTCCCACCTAAAACCATTAAAATTCAAATTTGAATTTTGGGGGCAACTTGTCGAGGTCATAACTTCGCACTCGTTGACCCGATTGACTATTATAGCATGTTTTCAAAAATGACATGAAACGAGCTAAGCGGTGCGAACCTTGGCTCTTTGCTCTAATTCTCATGTCTAGCCAAAAATCCTCAAATTCGACCTCTAAGACCTTCAAAAATCTCCTGCAAGTTAAACTAGTTTTACTAGTTTTACAAAATTAAACAATTACAATTTTTTTCGGGTGATGCAAGATCACTCTTACACTATTGGATGCTCTTGCATCAGACACCCAGGGTAATTTTGAGAAGTGACCTTCACTTCTCTATTGTTAGAAGAAAACCAAGGCGTTCAACCTCAGCCTTCGACAACCAAGATGAATCTTCAATAGATTTGTCTTTCCACTTAACTAGATATTCTAGATACTGCATGTTTTTGGTGCTTTTACCAATGCATGTATCCAATATCTCTTCTATATCTTTCGTATCTGGAGTAGATGTTGTAATATTCCACAATTCTGCTACTGGTCCCTCACCATTGTCTCCTTAATGGTATTCTACCAAATCTAAAATGTTAAAAATAGGTGATATATTAAGCCCACTTGGCAATTCCACTTCCTATGCCTTGCCTGAATATCGTTTTTCTATGATTTTTCATGGTTCAAACTTCTTCATTTTTAGCTTGTTATAAGTTTTAGCAAGAAACCTTTCTTTTCTCAAATGGACCATAACTTCATCTCGCACTTCAAATTCCTTAAATCGTCGCTTCTGGTCTACCCTTATCTTATATTGAGTATTCATCTTAGTAATATGCTTCTTCACTTCTTCATGCAAGCTCTTCAGATGCTCTACAAGGTCCTCAGCCTCAGAACTGTACTTTTCCCTTGTATCCATCTTCCTCAACTCAGAAGTATTTCTTGGACTGCTCCCATATATTATCTGGAATGGAGATTTGTTAGTACTCCTATTGACATAATTGTTGTATGCAAATTCCACCTGTGGAAAAACCAAATCCTATCCCTTGGGCTTATCTCCTACCAAGCATCTCAATAGATTACCCAAACTTCTATTCACCACCTCTGTTTTTCCATCAGTCTGTGGGTGGTATGTAGAACTAAATTTCAAATTTATCTTCAATTTCTTCCACAAGGTTCTCTAGAAATACCCAATAAAGTTGGTATATCTGTCAAAAACTATACTCTTTGGTAGACGATGAAGTCGTACCACCTCTTTGAAAAATAAACCTGCAACATGAACTGCATCATTAGTTTTTTGGCAGGGAATAAAATATTTCGTCTTTGAAAACCTATCAACCACCACAAATATGGAGTCATTTCCCCTCTGTGTCCTTGGTAGGCCAAGAACAAAATCCATGTTGATGTCCTCCCATGGTCTCTCTGGTATAGGTAATTACTGATATAATCCAATGTTCTGTCTTACACCCTTCGCCATATAGCATACTCAACAACTTTGCACAAATCTCTTCACATCTTGTTGCAACTGTGGCCAATAGTATTTCTCACTAACAAGGGTAATGGTCTTATCTCGACTAAATTTTCTAGCCAACCCTCCACTATATTTCTCCTTGACTAGATTCTCCCTCATTGAACTCCTTGGAATGCATAGTTGATTTCCTCTAAACAAAATTCCATCTTGGATTAGAAAATCCAACCACTTAGTCTTGTCCAAAGTAATAGGTGCCAAGCAAGCCCTCCAAGCCTCTGCAAAATTAGGATCTTTAGGGAACAAACCCTTTAGTTCATCAAACTCTACAACTTCCACCTTCATTTCTATCAACAAACACTACCTTCTACTTAAGGCATATGCAACTCTGTTTGACTTTTCGCTCATGTGCTTCAACACAAAGGTATAACTCTGTAGAAACTTCAAGTGCCTCTGATTTAGCTTCCTTTGGCTATTAATATATTGTAAGTCCTGATGATCAGTATATAGAACAAACTCTTTTGGAAAAAAATAATACCTCCACTTCTTTAGAGCCTGAACTATAGCATAAAACTCTTGATCATAAACTGAATACTTCTTCCTAGCATCATTGAGTTTCTCACTAAAATAAGCAATAAGTTTACCTTGTCGAGGTCATAACTTTGCACTCGTTGACCCGATTGACTATTACAGCATGTTTTCAAAAACGACATGAAACGAGCTAAGCAAGACGAACCTTGGCTCTTTGCTCTAATTCTCATGTCTAGCCAAAACTCCTCAAATTCGACCTCTAAGACCTTCAAAAATCTCCTGCAAGTTAAACTAGTTTTACTAGTTTTACAAAATTAAACAATTACATTTTTTTTGGGTGATGCAAGATCACTCTTACACTATTGGATGCTCCTACATCAGACACCCAGGTTAATTTTGATAAGTGACCTTCACTTCTCTATTGTTGGAAGAAAACCAAGGCGTTCAACCTCAGCCTTCGAAAACCAATATGAATCTTCAATAGGTCTGCCTTTCCACTTAACCAGATATTCTAGATACTGCATGTTTTTGGTGCTTTTATTGGTGCATGTATCCAAGATCTCTTCTATATCTTTCGTATCTAGAGTAGATGTTGTAATATTCCACAATTCTACTACTGGTCCCTCACCATTGTCTCCTTAATGGTATTCTACCAAATCTAAAATGTTAAAAATAGGTGATATATTAAGCCCACTTGGCAATTCCACTTCTTATGCATTGCCTGAATATCATTTTTCTATGATTTTTCATGGTCCAAACTTCTTCATTTTTAGCTTGTTATAGGTTTTAGCAAGAAACCTTTCTTTTCTTAGATGGACCATAACTTCATCTTGCACTTCAAATTCCTTAAATCGTCGCTTTTGGTCTGCCCTTATCTTATATTGAGTATTCATCTTAGTAATATGCTTCTTCACTTCTTCATGCAAGCTCTTCAGATGCTCTACAAAGTCCTCAGCCTCAGCACTGTACTTTTCCCCTGTATCCATCTTCCTCAACTCAAAAGTATTTCTTGGACTGCTCCCATATATTATCTGGAATGGATATTTGTTAGTACTCCTATTGACAGAATTGTTGTATGTAAATTCCACCTATGGAAAAACCAAATCCCATCCCTTGGGCTTATCTCCTACCAAGCATCTCAATAGATTACCCAAACTTCTATTCACCACCTCTATTTTTCCATCAGTCTGTGGGTGGTATGTAGAACTAAATTTCAAATCTGTCTTCAATTTCTTCCACAAGGTTCTCTAGAAATACCCAATAAACTTGGTATATCTGTCAAAAACTATACTCTTTGGTAGACCATGAAGTCATACCACCTCTTTGAAAAATAAACCTGCAACATGAACTGCATCATTAGTTTTCTGGCAGGGAATAAAATATGTCATCTTTGAAAACCTATCAACCACCACAAATATGGAGTCATTTCCCCTCTATGTCCTTGGTAGGCCAAGAACAAAATCCATGCTGATGTCCTCCCATGGTCTCTCTGGTATAGGTAATGACTGATATAATCCAGTGTTCTGTCTCACACCCTTTGCCATCTAGCATACTCGTCAACTTTGCACAAATCTCTTCACATCTTGTTGCAACTATGGCCAATAGTAGTTCTCACTAACAAGGGTAATGGTCTTATCCCGACTAAATTTTCTAGCCAACCCTCCACTATATTTCTCCTTGACTAGATTCTCCATCATTGAACTCCTTGGAATGCATAGTTGATTTCCTCTAAACAAAATTCCATCTTGGATCAGAAAATCCAACCACTTAGTCTTGTCCAAAGTAATAGGTGCCAAGCAAGCCCTCCAAGCCTCTGCAAAATTAGGATCTTCAGGGTGCAAACCCTTTAGTTCATCAAACTCTACAACTTCCACCTTCATTTCTATCAACAAACACTACCTTCTACTTAAGGAATATGCAACTCTGTTTGACTTTTCGCTCATGTGCTTCAACACAAAGGTATAACTCTATAGAAACTTCAAGTGCCTCTGATTTAGCTTCCCTTGGCTATTAATATATTGTAAGGCCTGATGATCAGTATATAGAAAAAACTCTTTTGGCAACAAATAATACCTCCACTCCTTTAGAGTCTGAACTATAGCATAAAATTCTTGATCATAAACTGAATACTTCTTCCTAGCATCATTGAGTTTCTCACTAAAATAAGCAATAAGTTTACCTTTTCGAGGTCATAACTTCACACTCGTTGACCCGATTGACTATTACAGCATGTTTTCAAAAATGACATGAAACGAGCTAAGCAGGGTGAACCTTGGCTCTTTGCTCTAATTCTCATGTCTAGCCAAAACTCCTCAAATTCGACCTCTAAGACCTTCAAAAATCTCCTGCAAGTTAAACTAGTTTTACTAGTTTTACAAAATTAAACAATTACAATCTTTTTCGGGTGATGCAAGATCACTCTTACACTATTGGATGCTCCTGCATTAGACACCCAGGGTAATTTTGAGAAGTGACCTTCACTTCTCTATTGTTGAAAGAAAACCAAGGCGTTCAACCTTAGCCTTTGACAACCAATATGAATCTTCAATAGGTCTGCCTTTCCACTTAACCAGATATTCTAGATATTGCATGTTTTTGATGCTTTTACCGATGCATGTATCCAAGATCTCTTCTATCTCTTTCGTATCTAGAGTAGATGTTGTAATATTCCATAATTCTACTACTGGTCCCTCACCATTGTCTCCTTAATGGTATTCTACCAAATCTGAAATGTTAAAAACAGGTGATATATTAAGCCCACTTGGCAATTCCACTTCCTATACATTGCCTGAATATCGTTTTTCTATGATTTTTCATGGTCCAAACTTCTTCATTTTTAGCTTGTTATAGGTTTTAGCAAGAAACATTTCTTTTCTCAGATGGACCATAACTTCATCTTGCACTTCAAATTCCTTAAATCGTCGCTTTTGGTATACCCTTATCTTATATTGAGTATTCATCTTAGTAATATGCTTCTTCAATTCTTCATGCAAGCTCTTCAGATGCTCTACAAAGTCCTCAGCGTCAGCACTATACTTTTCCCCTGTATCCATCTTCCTCAACTCAAAAGTATTTCTTGGACTGCTCCCATATATTATTTGGAATGGAGATTTTTTAGTACTCCTATTGACATAATTGTTGTATGCAAATTCCACCTGTGGAAAAACCAAATCCCATCCCTTGGGCTTATCTCCTACCAAGCATCTCAATAGATTACCCAAACTTCTATTCACCACCTCTGTTTTTCCATCAGTCTGTGGGTGGTATGTAGAACTAAATTTCAAATATGTCTTCACTTTCCTCCACAAGGTTCTCTAGAAATACCCAATTAACTTGGTATATCTGTCAAAAACTATACTCTTTGGTAGACCATGAAGTCGTACCACCTCTTTGAAAAATAAACCTGCAACATGAACTGCATCATTAGTTTTCTGGCAGGGAATAAAATATGTTGTCTTTGAAAACCTATCAACCACCACAAATATGGAGTCATTTCCCCTCTGTGTCCTTGGTAGGCCAAGAACAAAATCCATGTTGATGTCCTCCCATGGTCTCTCTGGTATAGGTAATGACTGATATAATCCAATGTTCTGTCTCACACCCTTCGCCATCTAGCATACTCTACAACTTTGCACAAATCTCTTCACATCTTGTTGCAACTATGGCCAATAGTAGTTCTCACTAACAAGGGTAATGGTCTTATCCCGACTAAATTTTCTAGCCAACCCTCCACTATATTTCTCCTTGACTAGATTCTCCCTCATTGAACTCCATGGAATGCATAGTTGATTTCCTCTAAACAAAATTCCATCTTGGATCAAAAAATCCAACCACTTAGTCTTGTCCAAAGTAATAGGTGCCAAGCAAGCCCTCCAAGCCTCTACAAAATTAGGATCTTCAGGGTACAAACCCTTTAGTTCATCAAACTCTACAACTTCCATCTTCATTTCTATCAACAAACACTGCCTTCTACTTAAGGCATATGCAACTCTGTTTGACTTTTCGCTCATGTGCTTCAACACAAAGGTATAACTCTGTAGAAACTTCAAGTGCCTCTGATTTAGCTTCCCTTGGCTATTAATATATTGTAAGGCTTGATGATCAGTATATAGAACAAACTCTTTTAGCAACAAATAATACCTCCACTTCTTTAGAGCCTGAACTATAGCATAAAACTCTTGATCATAAACTGAATACTTCTTCCTAGAATCATTGAGTTTCTCACTAAAATAAGCAATAAGTTTACCTTCTTGACTCAATACAGCTCCTATGGCACTACCACTAGCATCATAATCTACCTAAAATACCTTATTAAAATATGGAAGTGCCAAAATAGGTTGCTCTATGACCTTCTTCTTCAAAATATCAAAGCTCTTATCTGCTCTTAAGGTCCACTCAAATTCTTTCTTATCCCCTCTCATTGTTTCTGTAAGGGGTGCACAAATACTTCTAAAATTTCTAATGAATTTTCTGTAAAAACTTGCTAGACCATGCAATGATCTTACCTCAGTTATGCTTCTTGGAGTAGGCCATTCAATGATAGCTCTCACCTTTTTTGGGTCCATTTTTAGACCTTCGACTGAGATGACAAATCCTAGATACACTAACTCCTTCTTCACAAAACTACACTTCTACAAATTAATCAACAACTGCTCCTCCCTTAGCTTCTAAAAAACCCTTCTGATATGCATCAGGTGCTCTTACAGGATCCTGCTAAATATTAAAATATCATCCAAATAGACAATGACAAATTTTCCTAAAAACTCCTTCAATAACTCATTCATCAGTCGCATGAATGTGCTTGGTGCATTGGTTGGCCCAAATGGCATGACCAACCACTCATACAAACCCTCTCTGGTCTTGAAGGTTGTCTTCCACTCATCTCCTTATCTGACATGAATCTGATGGTACCCACTCTTTAGGTCAATCTTTGTGAAGTACTTGGCTCAACTCAAACAGTCCATAATGTCATCCATCCTTGGCAATGAAAATATGTATTTTATGGTGATCTTGTTAATAGCTCAGGAGTTTGTACACATTCTCCACTCTCCATATTTCTTTGGTGCTAGTACTGTAGGTACTGCACATGGACTCAAGCTCTCCCAAATTAGTCCCTTTTTTAGCAACTCTTGGACTTTCTTTTTTAGCTCCTCACTTTCTACAGGAGTCATTTTATGGGTTGCATTATTGGGTAAACTAGATCCTGGTACCAAATCTATATGGTGGCTTATCTTCCTCACTGGTGGTAAACCCTTAGGCACATTATCTAATATAATATCTAGAAATTCTTCTAACAAACCTAAGACTTCTATTGGGGTATCTTTGCATTCTTCTTCCCTAACTCTAGGAATTAATGCATAGCACATATGCTCATGCTTCAAACCATCCAAAAACCTTCTCCCTTCAACTAAACAGATTCTGGCACTACTACATACCTTTTCGTCCACCTTCTTCAGGGGCTTCAGCTTATGGCGCACTCCATTCTTTGTCAAGGAGTAATTTTTGGCATGACCATCATGCATTGCATATCGATCAAACTGCCATGGCCTTTCCAACAATAAATGGCAAGCATCCATAGGCAGGATGTCACACAGGACCTCATCACGATAATTCCTAATATTAAATTTTACCAAGTATTGCTCACTGACCAAAGCCCTATGGTCCTTTTGTAACCACGCAATCCTATATGGATGTGGGTGTTTCTTCCTCTCTAATTGCAATTTGGTAACCATTCCTTATGAAACTAGGTTATCTGTGCTACCGTTGTCTATGATAATATTACAAATCTTACCTACACATTTACACCTTATGCAAAATAAGCTCTTCCTATGATCTGGGTCTCTCTCCTCATTCAGCAAGGCTCTCCTTGTGATTAGCACTTATCCTCTTTATGCTTCTTCAGAGTGCTCAGATTCAACACCTTCATCAATGACCGTAGCTTGGGAATTACCTTCAGGCCTCCTATTTATCCTCTCTTCGTGTTGTGGACACTCGTATGTTCGATGTCCTTCTTTGCCATAGTGAAAATAGGTTCCACAAAATCCTTCTATTCCAAACCCTTGTCTAGACCTTCCTCTTCCTCTCTGGTAACCATTGTTCTAATCACGGGGGTGGTAAGCATTATCTCCATTTTGGTCCTAACTACTGCTAGCTTTTCCATTCTTATAATCTTCATTTCGTCCTCTATTTGTTCTTCCACCAGTTCTTCCACCATGATCTCTTCCTCTTTGCTTGCTCTCAAACCTTATGTTCAGCTTCTCTTCAACCCTCAGAGCAAACTGGTAAGCATCCTCTATGGTGGTCATCCTAACTAGACTTAACTCATCTTGAATACTTGCTCGTAACCCATTAATATAACGGGCTACCTTCTCCTTGTTGGCCTCTGAATGACCTATTTTGATTAAAATTTTATAAAACTCCTCTATGTATTCTTTGACATACTTACTTTATTGCCTCAAACCTTGCATTTTCTTTAGCAGATCTAACTCGTAGTCACCTGGAATGAACTGCCTCTTCAACTTCTCCAACATCTGCTCTCATTTTGTTATCCTTTCTTTTCCTATTTTATTTTTTTCTAGCTACACTTCCTTCCACCATATGCTGACATGACCCTTCATCTTGGTCTTAGCAAACTTGACCCTATCAAGATCTTCAACCTCATCATACTCAAAGTATTCTTCCAAATCATTGATCCTGTCAATCAACTCCTCTAGATCAAGATTTCCAGAATACATAGAAACCTCCATTTTCGATCTGTTTCCAATCTGAGATATGGTACTGTATAACCTGGCTTGTGCAGGATCTACTACCTCTTCTTCTTTCTCAAACTGTTCATCTTCTTCTTCAACTTCATCTTCACTACCATCTTCTCTCCTTGGCTCAAACCCTCTATGCAGCTCCTCTTGCAAAGCCTGAACTTGTCTTTGCAAAGCTCTAAAATATTCCTCTAGCACCATACTTCTCCCATAACCATGGTTTCTTCGTGGAGGCATTCTGCTTACTTCTCTCACAAACCTTAACCATAGATCCTGGTGTAAACTGCTCATGTTCGATGATCTTTTTACACACTCAGGAACTCCCGCTTTGATACCACTTGGTGGAGATCACGTTACACAAGCAACACCAAACAAATGATACATAGGTATTTTCCTTTTAAAAAGTCATAGAATCAAACCTTTCATTACTTTCATGCCAAAAATAAGGATACAAGATAAAATACCCCTTTACAATTTCGAAAATTCCCTCAAATACCCTATTTTCTCTTTTTCCCACCTAAAACCATTAAATTCAAATTTGAATTTTGGGGGCAAATTGTCGAGGTCATAACTTCGCCCTCGTTGACCCGATTGACTATTACAACATATTTTTAGAAACGGCATGAAACGCGCTAAGCGGGGAAAACCTTAATTATTCGCGCCAAGGCTCGTGTCTAGCCAAAAATCCTCAAATTTGACCTCTAAGACCTTCAAAAATCTCCTGCAAGTTAAACTAGTTTTACTAGTTTTACAAAATTAAATAATTACAATTTTTTTCGGGTGATGCAATATCACTCTTACACCACTGGATGCTCCTGCATCACTCAACATGTTCTTCAAATATTCAAAAATAAATCAAGTGGAAGTGGGGATTTAACTCAAATTACTCCATGATTTTTATTCCAAAGAGATTTTTTCTCATTATCTTTTACAATTTGGAGATCAAGGATAAAATAATGGGTGATATCCCATGGTTTAAGGAGAAAGATGAATTAATTTTAAGGACATGGAGTGAAAAATTTTCTATGAAAATAGAAACTATTAAAAGGATTTTGGTGTATTTTTAAACTTCTATATTATCTTACCAATAATGAGGTTTTGAAGAATATTGGTAATACTCTAAGGGAGTTCATTCAAAAGGGACCAATTATTAAGGAATAAATACATGTTATATATGCTCAAGCATGTATTGTCATGGATATTTCAAAATCTTTGTTGCAATCCATTAGGATTAAAATCAATCAAGAGAATGGGATCAACAAATGGATTATGAAAATATTGTATTTTGATGCCACAAATGTTATAGGCCTAAACTTATAGCAAGAGATTACAAAGCGGTCAAAAGAAATTAATGTGCAAAGGAAGATGAATCAAATTTTAAATCACAAAAGGTAAAAGAGGTCAATCTTAAACTAGGTAAATTGTCTTCATTTTTCTTAAGCAATATAAAATCCTCTCCTTGCAATAAAATAAAAGTAATGTAGACCATATCTCTTGCACTTTAGGGTTTGAATAGCAACATAATAAATAAATGAGTATGGATGATATCTAGGGAAATTTAGCATTTAGAAGACAAAAAAAATAATAATTATTATGGAGGATCATCCTTGCCCTATAGGGTTTCTAGGGAAACATTTAGGGTTTTATAGAGAAACATAAGAAACTAATTATTATGGAGGATAATCCTTACACTTTAGGGTTTCTATAGAAACATAAAGAAAGTGTTTATGAAGTTATTCCTTGCACTTTAGGTTCTTCAGTGTAGTGTAAATCATTGGAAGATAAGTCTCATTATGAATAGTATGGAAAAAATATAAGAGATTGATGAAGACAAAAGTTTTTGTGGGAATGGAAAAAGGAAAGGAACGTCCTCAAAGCAAGAACAAAGAGAAAATAAAACTCAAATGAATATTGATTTGAGAAACCAAAAATAAATATTATAGTTATTAACAGAAAGTGGGCTAAGCTCACAAATAAAGTAAAAAATTATGATAAATTTGGTATCATAGAATATTAAGGATATGAGTAAGATCCCTAACAAATAATTATTAAGAAATTAACAGGTTAATGTAGTCTCAAGTTTAATTTTATAAAAGAAATAAAATTAAGTAGTAAGGAATGTAAGGATGCAATCAAAAATATTATGAAGATGTAAGGTTGTCAAGTAGTTTTTTTGTTAGAGATTTTGTGGGATAGAAGATACACCATTTTCATTGATCAAGAAAGAAATGCCCTCTTGGGGCTTACAATAAGGACTTCCCAAGATTTGAGTTTCTCTTTTACAAAATTTTACAAAATGGTATTTAAATGGTCTTCTATGCACCTCAAATGATGGGTAGGTTTTGGAGCCTTGGTTTCTTAACCACCCTAGGCTACATGCACCTCCATGGTACATTCACACATCCAACCACAAGAAGTTAATACCATCAAATAGGCCTACCTTGGGTAGGCCCAAGTTAACAATAGATGCAAGCAATAAAATGTTACAAATCCTAATTAAAGTAAGAACATAACACCAAAATTTCATAAAACATCAAGAAACATACCTTGCTTACCTTACTTGGTTGTCTGCTATCGATGTTGGTTCTAGTTCAAGCTTTGGAATGCAACCGCTAGGGGTTGGATGACCTCTACTGTGAACCACTAGGGGTTAGAAATATCGATTTTTAACCACCAATGGGATGACAACTGAGACCTTTACTGCTTAAATATGGCTGAAACTTTTTGTGGACCTCCAACAGGGTGTTAATGGCCTCTTGTATTTTGGAGCATATTAAATCCTCTATCTAGGAGCAGTTTTAAAAATAATATACATGCATATTCAAACATACATTTATCTCCATGGTTGATTTACGTACAAAATATGGATGACTAAAAAATAAGTTGAACACACATACAAAGGGGTTTAGTATAAATTTTGGTAGAGTTCTGGCTTACGATTTCTATTCTTGTTGCAAATGAAGGAAAATAGAGGATATTTATAAAAAATTTGCAAGGGATAGGGGATCTTGACCTGGAAATGATATGGCGTGACATGTTATGACATGGCAACTATGTGGTATGGGTGAGGGGATGTGGAAAATCTAGAGTCTTCCACTTAGGGTGGTCAAAGGGAGTGTGCACCATACCTCATTGATGATCTTGGGTGAGGAGAGTCTTCAACCCACTCAAGTGGTATGTGCACACCATACTCCATAAATGCACTTAGTTGAGGAGGATCCTCACCCTTCCCAAGTGGCATTAATAGGTATGGGTAAGGTTAGGGTGAATGGGGATGTGGAAAGTGGGAATAGACTAGGATAGGGTGAGGTAGACCTATTCTAAGGTCAATATGGGGTGTGCACATAGAATAGATAATTGTGAACATAGACTAGGGGTATGTGAAGTCACATGATGACTAGGGACTTAGTGTAGGAGAGTGCTTAGTGGGGGAAGGGGGCTAGAGAGAGCAATTTTTAATTTTTGTAAGGTTATGAAGTGGGATAGAGGAATTTTGGGAATTATTTAGGCTTTTACAAAATTGTTAAATTTAACCTTAGGCAAATACAAAATTTACTCTTTTTGGGTATCTACATTTATCCCTTTTTGTACTGCATCGCATGTGAACACAATATGATGCAAAAATAGATGACACTGTCTAGTTGGATTGGTAATGAATAAAATCAAATGGATGATAATAGTGGATGATGATGAATGGATGACCACAACTTTGGTGTTTCATAATGATAGATTGAAAAGGGAGATGTAAGATTGTCCCAAATTGAGGATGATGTGGGATACCCTAATTATGGAAGAGTTAAATGGCCTTAAAGCTTTGCCTTTAGCAGATTGATATGATCATTTGTTGTGGTAAGTTGACCAACCATTGGTAGGTGTTTGCATGACTCTTCAGTTGTGTGTGCACGAGTAACCATACAGCCATAGACATGGGGAATATGAGATTGATTGAGTTGGAGTTTGAGGTAAGAAAAGAAGTTCTACTTTTGCCCTAGTAGAGAAGGGTTATTCTTGGATAAGTGCAATTCCTAAAATTAAGTATTTGGGTATTGAACTGATTTGGGATAAAATTTTATGGGTATTTCCTACTCCCTCAAGTGGTGAGTGGGTTGAAGAAGAAAAAAATGACAACAAACCACTTGACAATAAGTGGGTGGGTGACTATAATATGGAAGAGAATATGGTAAAACAAAAAAGTGAGTCAACTATTAATTAAATTTTGGTTACATATGGGTTAAGGGGTAGATAATTCAAATTCATCTATCATGAGCAGTTGGAGATCATCATTGATGGTTAGGGATCATCTAGAGCAGTCACTAGTACCATATTATAAATAGCATACAATGGGATTTTACCCTCATTTTGATTACTCACTATAGGGGAGAAGACAGAGAGAGAGGTGAGTGGCGAGATTAGAAGTAAAGCTCTTATGAATTCAGGATTTAGTTTGAAAGGATGGCTAAGGATGGCACTATTATGGGATTAGGAGGGTGTGCAAAGCTGGTAAGTCCTTGATTGACCTCTTTTTCTTCATTTTTTTAAAGGATAAAATGAAATTTAGGGTTTTTGTACTGTTTTTCTTCTATAAAAATGAAACCAGAGATTAAATTAAGATAATGTAGGAAAATGTATGCTTTGTTTTTATTTGCAAGGTACGTTTTATTATTATACTAAATTTTATTGATTTGAAGTTATTTCCTTATTGTTGTTTTTTTGTACATTTTTTGTCAACCATCTAGGTTCAAATAGTGATGTAGTTCAATCGCCAAGGGATGAACAATTGATTTGTACAAATTCATATAGTTGTACAGATCGTATAAATTTTTTTGAATGGTTAATTATGGATTGTTAATGGGGATGGGTAAATAATTGTAACTTAATATTATGAGGCTATGACACAGGTTCAGGAATATTTTATTCCAAGTGAGGGATTTACTAATGCCTAAGGATTGGAAATGGTTTAGAGACATAGATTTGGATGGTTGACTCGACTAGAGGTCACGCATATAGATAATTGTTATATTTTAGCCTTGGTAGAGAGGTGGAATCTAAACACAAGGACCTTTCACCCATCGATTGGAGATATGACCATCACTTTATAAGATGTTTATAAGATATTCTAGGTTCCTATGGAGGGAATTAACATATGTGTTGTAGACTCATCACAGAAGGATGCAATGATGGAGAGGGTGTATGGTGAAGGGTGGGAGAAAATTAACATTGATAGTAGAGGTGTGTTGTATGATCTTCATTATGACCTAGGGATCTTCACATAGAGGTATATAAATTTTATGGTATTGATCTCTAATATCATCTTACTAGATTATTTAGGTGTATGGTTCTCATGGAACCTTCTAGGGATGTGGTGGATCTAGTGGAGAGACTAGTAGTGTATGCATGGACTCCAAATTTATTGGGTCAAACCTATAGTATGTTGTATGAGGTATGACAATTAGGATGATTGGGGTTGGGGTGCAAGTTGTTTTTATAGGTGTGGGAATAGGAGCACTTCTATGCGGGCTGACCTAGAGGATTACCTTTTGATGCATATAGGGATATAGGACCATGGATACCATATATGTTGAGATGGTATATGTACCAAGAGGGTCGATTGAGTAGGCCATTTTTAGGGTATGGTAAGCATTATTATAGAATGTGGGTAATATTGAGGCTAGAGAATGTGATTTGGAGACTATGGAGGCAAGGACCTATATAATATGGGGAAGGAATGCATCTAGCTCATGTATGATGAACGAGATGGTTGGTTGGTCATCATAGTATTCAATGTAAGTTCTTTTAGTACACACATGTGTTGAGGCAATTTAATATTAGACAATGTGTACTAGATCTTCCAGTAGTGTACAAGAGGAGGGGTAATGATATATAAGTAGCAATGAGGGTAGATCTAATGAGTCCATAGATAGATGCTATGAGTGCATTGCTAATATGCTATTGGTATGATGCCCAAGTATGATGCTTGGTGGGCTACTCAGTAGGGGTAGCTAGAGAGGGGTGGCAAGGAGGTGAGGGATGGTATATAATGAATAATTAGTAGGAGGAGGAGGATCCATTAGAGCGGTATGCATAAAATTGATTGGATAGTGAGGCAAGTTTGTTAGAGGCCATAATCAAGGAAGATCCAAAGGCATATGTAGAGGGTGTTTATGGTTTGGAGGGTCACGAGATCTTTGATTATGATGAGTTTATAAACACCATGGATCAGACAATAATGATGGAGTGAGATTGGATATTAGAGGTATAGAGCATGGAGTAGGATACATTATAGGCTCAATGAGATAGCCTACAAGAGGATAAGGATAGGATAGGTGTAGAGCAAGATGAACTATAGAGACATGTGGTGGATTTGACAATAGATAGGGATAAAATGGCATAGGAGGTGGAGCATTTTTAATCCTAGATATCCATAATAGCTAGTGATGCAGTCATAGCAAATTTATGTATAGAAGTGGCAGAGATACAAGAGGAGGAGGAGAGGGTGTTGGTGAGTTGGAAATGGGAGAAGAATAGGGTATTAACATTAGAGGAGGACATGTTGAGAGCATATATAGCAATACCTTCATAGTCAACATCACACTCATGTAGAGCTATAGGAATGTACCATCGATCGTGCCTTTGGTACCTTGATTTACAAAGCCTACTATATCATAGGTTTCAGGTGCAGGATCCTCATGAGGGGTGAAAGATAGCATAGGAGTGGATATAGTAGTCAAATAAAATATGATCAGAGTGTATGAAATGGTCGATAGGGTAATGTGGAGGGGACTAGAGAGAGTAGGTGCACAATAGTGAGGATTTTTATGGGTTATCACTTGAGAAACCACTATATTTTTTATGATGGGGTAGTATTATTGTATGCTTGAGGATAATTTTGATGTAGCATATGAGAATTGCATGAGTATGTATGATCATTTATTTATGATATATTATATACATATATATACAATAATTTTGTGTTGAGATGATGGATGTATTGTGATGTGATGGTTATGAGATAATATATAGACGTATAAATGCTCGTTTGATCACTTTTTGGAAATGTGTGTATGCATGTTTTTTTTTGAAAAAAAATTGAAAATCTTGAATTAAAACAAAGAGCATGTACAAGAGGGAGCAAGAACATCCCAACGAAGAACCCAGAGACACAAGACCTCAGCAGAGAGAGAGAGGGCAGCACAAACCAACACTAAGCACAAGAGACAAACAAGGCGCGAAATCGCGACATGTCGCGAAGGAAACGCGAAACGCGACATGCGCGAGCGGACGGACAAGCGGCGGTCACAACCGCGACAGCGCGAAATCGCGACATGTCGCGATGTCGCGACAGACAAGCCGGCCGAGGTCACAACCACATAACGGCCGCGAAAACGCGACATGTCGCGAATTCGCGACAGCTAAAGCCAGCAGCCCCCAACCGCAAAAAAATGTCGCGATATCGCGACCGAACCAACACAAAGCGGTCAGTCCACAGAATTGTCGCGATATCGCGACGAATCAACCAAATACCACCAATGCTCCAGAAGTGTCGCGATTTGGCGACATGTCGCGAAATCGCGACATGTCGCAAAATCGCGACGGCCAAAGCCAGCCGCCCCCGACCACGAAAGATGTCGCGAAATCGCGACAGAAACATCACCAAGCTGTCAGTCCTCAGAATTGTCGCGATATCGCGACGAATTTTCCAGTTGCCACTTTTGCACCAAAAGTGTCGCGATTTCGCGACATGTCGCAAAATCGCGACATGTCGCAAAATCGCGACCACCAAGTCCAGCTGCTCCCGACCACAAAAGATGTCGCGATATCGCGACGGGAACATCACAAAGCAAACAGTCCTCAGAATTGTCGCGATATCGCTACGCAAATTCCAAATGCCACCAATGCGCCAAAAGTGTCGCGATATCGCGACAGGAAGTCTCCAAAGGCCGTGGCCGACAAAACTGCCGGAAAAGCGATATCGCGACGAGTTGCCACCGAGGGTCGCGATAACACGGCAGGTCGCGAAAACACGACGAAAAACTCCCAAGACGAGAATTAATCATTTGCTCGGAAATTTTGCAAGACCTTGTCTAATCACAGCATTTTCCACAGGCAAGTTACTGTGCAGCTGAACTCCAACCTCCTTTTCCGCACCCAACTTGGCAAGGAAATCGGCCGCCGAATTTGAATCCCGATTCACATGGATAGGGATCACATCCTCAAGTTCCCTCCAAAGGACCTTGATTTGAGAGACTAAGATCTGAATCCTCCACGCTTTCAAAGCAAAATTTCTCATACAATCAAGAGCGCCAACCAAAATTTGAGAATCAGTCTCAAGGATTATCTTTATGTATCCACGAGAGACGACCCGAGAAAGAAGCAACTTTGATGGCGAAAGCTTCGGCTTCGTTATTGGTGGCTCTTCCCATACCTTGGAGTTCCCAATAAAGAACAGATCCAGTATGATCACGGCACACAACACCGATTCCGAGCATTGCCCGGATTGCCCTTAGCAGCTCCGTCCGTGTTAATTTTGATCCAGTCAACCGGGGGGTTTCCAACTAACCATGTTTTCTCTAACGTGAGCAGCAACTCTCTCTTCCTGTGGGCCCAGCTCAACCAGAATATCTTCTTCAACATGTAAGGCAACCGTCTCAGTGACTTTGCTCCAGATAACCTGCCAAATTCCATCAAGAGAGGAAAAGGTTTCTCTGAAAATTCGAGCGTTCCTTTCCAGCCACACTTGCCACCAGATGAAGAAGAGACCAAGCTCCCACCCCAATCGAAGGGCTTTTGATTTAAATCTAACTTTCTTCCATTTTTGCCAGATATTATTCCGAGTCAGAGCACCATTACCCTGGAGATTAAAAATAGAGAACCATCGATTCCAGATATGCCCAGTGAAGGAACATTCGAACATCAAATGGTCAGCAGTCTCTTCATGCTTACGACACAAAATACACTGAGAAGGACCAATAATTCCTCTGCTTCTGAGATTATCGTAGGTGAGGATGCCATTATGCATAAACTGCCAGACAAAGAAGTTCACTTTCGGCCAGCACTTGGAATGCAGGATTTTCTTCCAGTCATGAACCGAAAATAAATGCGGGGAGGCTGCGGGAGAAGGCGATCATAACCAGCCTTCACGGTGTAAATTCCAAGATTCCCATGACCCCAAGCTAACTCGTCTTCTTCATATCTGCCCGTGAGAAATCTTGCGGGACAAAATGTTGGTCAGAGTGGTTGCCAGCTCCGGAGGGATAGTGACAGGCCACTCCTCAAGTCGCTTAAATTTCTTGAATTTATACTCACCCAATTGACTAGTGAAGAAATAGTTCTCAATAGTGACCCGGCCCTTGGATTCTATGGCAGTTTTAATTGGAAGCAGTTCAGGAAACTCCGCAATGATGGATGGAAACTGGTCCCATGAATCAGTCCAGAAACGTGCTTTCTCCCCCCTTCCCACTTTCCAGAACAATTGATTTTTAATTACTTGAGAGCCCAACTTGAGAGCTTGCCAAACTAGGGAACCATTACCATCCAGAGGGAAACGACAAATTTCATGGGGGTGGATGTTACCCAAATATTTGCTGGTCAAGATTCTGCTGAATAAAGATGATGGCTGGGAGATCCATCTCCAATACAATTTACCTGCCAGGGCTTTATTGTTGAGAATAGAGCTTCTCAAACCCAGCCCTCCTTTTTCTTTGGGCTGAGTAACTTTGTCCCAGCCAACCAAGGCCCATTTCTTCCCACCTTTTGCTCCTTCCCATAAGAATCGCCTAGCCAGTTTGTCCAGCTCTTTCCAAATAGAAAGAGGAGCAGCCAAGATAGAAAATTTATAGATAGGCATGGCCTGAATAACTGACTGTAAGAAAGTTAAACGGCCACCGTAGCTTAACCATTTGTGAGACCAGTGGTTCATTCTATCTTTGATGCCATCCAGAAGATCTTTCCAAATGTCATTTTTCAATTTCTTGAAGTGCAAAGGAACCCCCAGATAGAGTAAAGGAAGAGATGATCTAGAGAAGCCCAAAATCTCTAAGATTTTGTCCTGCATCCGTTGGGCAAGATTGAAAAAGACAACTTTAGATTTGTTGTCATTGATAACTTGATTGGAGGCCCTAAGGTAAACGAGAAGAGAGTCTCCGATTCCCCTAGCTTCCACTGAGACTAGCCACTCCAACCAAGCCGAGTGTCATCCACAAATTGTAAATGATTCAAGACTTCATCCCCAACCTTAATACATGTTATCAGGCCTTGAAGTCTTCTTCTCAAGAAGAGTCGGCCTAATCCTTCAGCTAAGATAAGGAATAGATAGGGCGAGCAAGGGTCCCCTTGTCGGAGGCCACGAGAGGCTCCAAAGGGAGGCGAGGGAATCCCCTTGATGAGAACCGAAAATGAAGGCGTCGAAACACAACTCATAACCCAGTCAATCCATTCCTGGGAAAAGCCAAAGGCAGCCAACATCCTTGACAGGAAACCCCACTCAACCCGATCGTAAGCCTTAGACATATCCAGTTTGATGAACATTCCTTTGTTACCAGAGTTTTGCATTGAATGAATAGCCTCCTGAGCAAGAATCACTCCATCCAAGATTTGTCTACCCTCAACAAATCCCCCTGTTATGAAGAAATAATGTAATGAAGGAGAGGTTTAAGACGTTCAGCTATAATTTTTGTGATAATTTTATAAATTACATTACATAAAGCAATAGGTCTGAAGTCAGAGATATGAACTCCTTCCTCCCCCTTTGGAATTAACGTGATAAAGGTATGATTTAGAGCCTTGAGCATTCTCTTATTAGATCTGGACTCCTCAATTACAGCCAAAACATCTTCCTCCAAGGTGTCCCAAAAGGCCTGAAAAAACTCAATAGGAAAACCATATGGACCGGGAGATTTGCACGTGCTCATTCCAAAGACCACAGTTTTTAGTTCATCACGATCAATAGGTCTGAGGAGAGCCTGATTTTCTGCTGGAGTGATAATAGGGGGAATAACATCAAGAACTTCATTTTGAGCCCCCACATCTTGGTCCCTGTTTTCTGCAAAAAGCTTGGAGAAGTAATCCACAGAGTGGGAGTGCATACTTGGAAGAGTATCAAAGGAGTGACCATTCTCATCTTTTAAAACTGCCATATTATTCATCTGTCTTCTAGCACATGCTGAACGATGAAAAAATTTTGTATTTCTATCTCCTTCCAAAAGCCAAGAATTTCTAGCCCGCTGCTTCCAGTAAATTTCCTCTTGGTTATCAATGTCCTCAACAGCTTTGCGCAAGGCATCATCTTCAGTTTTAAGTTGTTCAGAAATTAAACCTTCCCTAAATTGTTTCTGCACCTCATCCCAGCGGGCCAACAAGGGGGCTCTTTGCAGCTTGAAATCCGAATTATTGGCGTGCCTCCACTGTTTCAATTTAAATTTGACAAAAAGAAGTTGTTTGTGAAATTTAAACATTGTTGTCCCAAAAGGTGGGCGACCTTCTTCCCACCATTGCGGAATTACCTCATGAAGGTCCTCCTTACGAAGCCGAGAAATTCTCAAATCTAAACGGTTTATGGGGCCGCACTGTCGTAGTCCCACCCTTCGACATGATGGGAGAGTGATCGAGAAGCAGGACCGTCCAAAATCTGTAATTGCACATTCCACTTAACAAAAGCCTCCTCCGAGACCGAGCGATCCAACTTTACCTTACAACGGTGTGGATCCCTCCGTTTGTTAGTCCAAGTGAAAAAAGTTCCAGGACCTTGGACATCAACTAAGTGAAAAGCTTGAACACTGGGCAATCGGAAGCCGATCCCCGGGATCCAAAACAAGGGGAACCACCTTCCTGATCCCGAGCAGATAATTTGGCATTAAAATCTCCAGCAATGATCCAGTCAAAAGCTTGTCTTGAGGACCTCATGTTGTGAACTGCTTTCCATTGAAGCCTCTGGCCATCATGGCTTTGAGCCCCATAAAAATTTGTAATTAAAACTTGCTCCATTGTGATATTATTCCTAAAAAGAGATGTGAGAACACCCCTCCAAGCTATATGTTCTAAAGCGAGACCATTCCAGGGGGTTCCAAAAAGTAACAATTCCTCCTGAGGCCCCTTGAGTTGCCACATCCATATATCCAGCTCCCCTCCATATTTTACCAAACTGTTCTACACATAAGATCTAAAGACATTTTTGTCTCTTGGAGGAGTAAAAAATCTGTTTTACCCTTCTTTATGAGTCTTTGAACAGCAGATTGATGGGTTCTGCTGTTTAAACCCCTAACATTCCAAGATTGAATAATCATTGGAAACCTTGAGAGCAGTAAGAGTCAATTGTTCTCACTGATCCATCAGTGACCAGCTTGTCTCCTTGCGATGCTATTAGGTCCTTATTAGACTTCCTGCCTGCACCTTGAGAAATGTTATTCTTGGACCGTTTTTCCACCTGGGTAATTCCCAGGGCTGGCCTTTCTCTATTCTTTTCGGCACTTCCCATGATGACATCCTGAATAACCGGCTGTGCTGAGGGATGGATAACCAATGCCCACAGGTTCTCTGGCTGTAAAAAATCAGTGGGTTTAAGCACCTGCTCGCGGGCAGGAGTTGAAGAGGGAGAAACATGAGAGTGGATGTTAAAATCCTCAATGTTCCCATCCACTCCATCCATAGCTTGGTCTTCCTGATCCACCAGGGATTTAAAGATTTCATACCGGTTGGTTGGCTTGAGTGAAGCTTGGTCCTTGCCATTTCTCTTTTTATTTCTTCTTCGTTTCTGCTGTTCAAAGCCATCTTTCTGGGCTTCAGAACCTTGGGGGGTGTTTTGTGATTCTTTGGCCGGGGTGAACTTACCCTCTGCGGGTCGATTTGAGATTCCTAGCGGGGCCTCCGCTTTTGTGCTCAAGGTATTCGGACGAGAACCTAGCCAAATGGCCATGCTTATGGCAGACACTGCATCTAAAAGGTAGGGCTTCGTAATCTAGCTGCTGTATCCAGGATTGTCCTGCTAACTCCAGTTCCACCTCAGCTGGTAGTGGCTGGCTGATATCCATTTCAACGCAGATTCTAGCAAAGACAGCAGTGTTTCCCTCTATGGTATCTTTGGAAACTCCCATAAATCTACCTAGAGAGTTACCAATCATCTCAAGAATCTGCTCGCCCCAAAACTCCATCGGGAGAGCGTACAGTCGGATCCACACCACTGGAACAGTCGTGGGCTCAATGCGAGGATCGAAACCCACTCTCCATGGTTGGACAAATAACCCTGCCGGGCCATGGGTCCTCTTCTCGGATTCAAATGCTCTGTTTCTATCTACCGAAGAAGAGAAACTAATAATGAAATACCCGTTGCTTATAGGCCATAAGGAGTACTCACCGATAGGTTCCAGGTTCTGTCTAACCCAGGTGTGCAGAAAGTGCAAAGTGGGTCGGATTCCCATGAATTTGCGAGATCAAGTCATGGTTAGCACGGTAGGTGATCGTATCCTCAACCATCTTTGGTTCTATGACTATCTTAGGTCTGGAAGCTGATTGCGGGAGGCATCCATTAATTCTGTTTGCAGAAGAACCCTTGCCAACATTCTTGAGAAGCGCTTGGTAAGCACCCCGCTGGGCTTCATCAGAAGAAGACGCAAAATTTTCTTTTAGAATCTCGGCATAAGAGCTCTTCTTCCCGTCAAGAGAACCTGGAGGAGACCCCATGGGGCCCTCCACAGGGAAGCGAACGAGCTGCGAGAGGGGAACGAGGTCAAACCAACAGAGATCCAGGAAGAAGCCGCGAGCCAGAATCCAAGAGCTTCGGCCTCCGACAGATCAAAAGAATTCCCGCAAAATCGCCAGCGTATGTGTGTATGCATGTTACAAATCATAATTAGGTTAATAAATCAAGGACATACACACAATTACAATAGCATATCAAAATAACATAAAATAGGATAATCGCAATGGATGTATAACATAAGTTAGGAATAAAGACAATGTGAATATAAGGATTATATTGAAGGATGAAAGGAATATGATACACACTGAAATAGTGAGACATGTGTACAATGAGGTATGGGGAACAATGATACTTGTTTCCTAGAATATCTTAGGAAATTTAGATTTGAAAAGTATTTTAGAAAACTCAAACATCTTAGTGATTTTAGTCAAGTTCATCTAGTTGCCAATCAGTATGTCATAGAGACCTTGACCATCCTAGAAATTTAAATCCACTCATGGAAAAATGTGTGTGCAATGAGGTTCAATTTCAAATTTTTAGTAAGGTTGGGCTAACCAATTGTAGTACAAGCTAATATAAGCTAGTTCATCCATGAGCGGTTAGAGGTTTGTACAAAAGAAAGTTGCTAATATGACAAACATATTGCCATGATGGAGATTAGCCCCATAATCCTTCGACGTAGCTACATTGCCAACTAGGTGTACATAGACCCTATAGAGACATCTAAAATGCCTGAAGGAATAGTATTATGAATTTTTCTTTTTTTTTAAGACATGCAGTGTGGTTCTTTAGGCTTGGATTATGTGCAGGATAGGATGAGTAGAGGAAACCATTCACTTTATGGAAATACTACTCATGGTTTCATATTCCCTAGACTCAAAATTTAATAATATACATATGATATATGTGGGGTCCAAGAGAGAACTCTAGTAAACCAAGGGAAGCCTACAACTCCTTAGAATACAAGGAATTTCGACAAAGGTTGAGTGGAACACTAGGTATGGTTGAATAACCAAAAAAACCTTGAGGTTCAAATCAATCTAAGACAATGAATAGATAAGCATTGTGAATATGAGGAGTATTAATGGATGCTATAGACAAATGATACCTAATGGGTTCATTGCACAATGAGAACAAGGTCATAAGACATAATGCAGGGTTGGATATGAATGAAAGTGTCAAAAACACAATGCTAGACAGATACTAACACAATATGTATGATTGTTTGGATATCATTGATTAATTACTCTAATCAAGATTAGGGAAAATCATATGAATTTATCCAAAAATTGATCAAAGTAGTACTTGGTGAGCCTTATGTATTAGTGTAATGGATGAATAAATTGGAGAAATGTGATGTAGGGAGTGATAATGAAGAATGGTTTGAATAAAGGTGAGGATTATGCATAGGTGAGGAGTGATAAAATTGAATCTAAAAAGGGGTTGTAACTCCTCCAAATACAAAATCATTTGGAAGGAGTGCAAAATCCTCCAGGTAGAAAAGGGATTTTGGAGGGTCAACTACCCAAGAATAGAGGATGGTTTTGAAAGAGTATAAACTCCCCCTAGTCATATAATCGAGACAATGAAAGTGTGTGTTATAGAATATGTGATGAGGACACTAAAAGATGTCTATAAATGGTTGAATAAAAATGAAGAATGATGAAGAAATACCAAGGAAAGAATGTGTGTTAGGTAATGTGATAAAATTGGAGGTGGAAGGGGATTACAACTCCCCTTAAACCAAGGGGAAGATGGAAGGAGTACGAACTCCTCCAAGATAGAAAATTGTTTAGGAAGAGGATAGACTCTCCCTAGTCATAAAATCAGTAGGAATATGAGGAGAAAGATGAAGAAAGAGAAAATTTAAGGGGGGAACAAAAATGGAGAAAATAAGAGGAGAGGAATGGGAGAATTATAAGAAGTTAAAGGAATGTGAAGAGGAGAAAGAAGGGAAGAACAAGGAACCAACCATATTTACATAGCCACTCATAGTGTGACCATACAACAATGGTATAGACCCTATTAGAGAAGGATGTGAGAAGAATATTAAAGAGGTGATGAAGAAGGAGGACTAGCAGATTTGGTAAGAAAATGGTCGATGATGGTGGTATATAATGGGTGCAAGAAGACTAAAGTGATACTTGAGGAGGAGACATGTGATTGTATCGAAGCATGATCAATGTAAGATGCCCCAATGATGAAAGGAAAAATATCTTTGAACCTTGTCATTGATATATTGTTGAGCATATTTTATTTAGCAAGCGAGCCAACCATACGGTAAGTTACCTCAAGACACTAAGAATTGATTGTAAGTGGTCTTAAGTTGCCATATCGACACAACATAGGCATGGGTAATCGTACAAACATAGGTATGGAGCATACCGAATCGAGGTTAGATTGGATTTTATGTTGAGGAAAGACATTCTACTTTTTTCCCAATATAAGAGGGTTAATGATAGTCTCAAGAAATGTTTTGGGACAAATATGGATTCCAAGATTGGGTGTTGGATATTGATTATATTTGTGATAGCATTGATAAGGTAATGTCATCCAACTCAAACGATGAGATAATTTATGGTTGACTAGGAAGAAAATATTGTAGAAGAATGGAGCCATAGGGAGGGGGCCATATTGATGAGATGGTCAATCCCTCATGATCTAGTAGATTGTGTACCAGATGCTTAAAATAGCGATAATCATCGATGTCATGACCCTTTTTATGGTGATACATGTAATAGTGTTGCTTCTTTTACCTTTTAGGTTTGGGTGTGTTGTTTATCTCTAGGTGTAGACACCAAAACAGCACCAATTCAATTAAGTGACTACAAACACTGATCGCATTGACATACACAAATCTTAAGCAAAATTTAAAAGCAAAGGAGCTTTGGCCTTAGGTGTCACGAAATCGTGACGTCACGAAATCGTGACGTCACGAAATCGTGACGTCACGAAATCGTGACGTCACGAAATCGTGACGTCACGAAATCGTGACACCTAAGGCCCGAGGGGCAGCTTCGGCCGAGGGTGTCGCGATTTCATGACGTCGCAAAATCGTGACACCTAAGGCCCAAGGGGCAGCTTTGGTCAAGGGTGTCACAATTTCACAACGTCGCAAAATCGCGACACCTAAGGCCCGAAGGGCAGCTTCAATCGAGGGTGTCATGATTTCGTGACGTCACGAAATCGTGACACCTAAGGCCCGAAGGGTAGCTTCGGCCGAGGGTGTCGCGATTTCGTGACATCGTGAAATCGCGACACCTAAGGCCCGAAGGGCAGCTTCGGCCGAGGGTGTCACGATTTCGCGACGTCACAAAATCACGACACCTAAGGCCCGAAGGGCAGCTTCGGCCGAGGGTGTCGCGATTTCGTGATGTCGTGAAATCGTGACACCTAAGGCCCGAAGGGTAGCTTTGGTCGAGGGTGTCGTGATTTCGTGACGTCACGAAATCGCGACACCTAAGGCCCCAAAGGGAGCTTCGGCCGAGGGTGTCGCGATATCGCGACGTCGCGAAATCGTGACACCTAAGGCCCCGAAGGGAGCTTTGGCCGAGGGTGTCACGATATCGCGACGTCGCGATATCGCGACACCTAAGGCCCCGAAGGGAGCTTCGGCCGAGGGTGTCGCGATATCACGACGTCGCGATATCGTGACACCTAAGGCCCCGAAGGGAGCTTCGGCCGAGGGTGTCGCGATATCGCGACGTCACGATATCGCGACACCTAAGGCCCCGAAGGGAGCTTCGGCGAGGGTGTCACGATATCGCGACGTCGCGATATCGCGACACCTAAGGCCCAAAGGGAAGGCTCGGCCGAAGTGTCACGATATCGCGACGTCGCGATATCGTGACACTTCGGCATTTTGCGCTTTAACAGACTTACGACTAGTCAAGGCGAATTCGACCAATTAAAAGCAGACACGTGGCGTCATTGCATACTTCAAAGAAATAAGGTATGGCCGCCACGTGGCGTCACTACGTGCCACTTTTTTTTAAAAGAGACCCCGTGGGTCTGTAAGAATGGCGGACTTCACCAACTGCATTAATGAGACGAGCAGTTTCAACAGCAAATCCGATCCGAGGCCATGCCTCATAACTATTGACGTGAGTTCCTAGCGATAATCTCAGTGCGAGCCATGTCTCATAATCACCTGTCAGGGATCAAATCTCAGCGGCCCCTACGGACTTAGGGTTTGACATTAATGTTTCAGAGGCGAAATCCTCTATAAAAACTAGTTCAATGCAATGTAAAAAAGAAAAGGAGCGAAGCATTTTTGAAACGCAACGAAGTGCTGCTCATCTAGAGACCCGATTGCATCGGTTTGGATTTCACCTTCTTCACCTCTGGAATCTCTTTCGAAAGAGAGGTTGGTGGGTGGTTTTCTGGAAGCGTGAGAGCCGAACCTTCAGACCGGACAGTGGATCACAGGAATCCACCAATTTGACGACAACACATAATCTTGGATTTTGGGCCCTTCCTTAGTGGATTGGCGTCAAAGTCAATTTTTACGGGGTGGCCCGCTTGGGCACCCACGCACGTTCTAGTTGATTTAATATATGGCTATTTTCAATATGTCAAAATAGTTTATGCTTTAGTTTAATATATGTTGTTTTCTGAATATATTAAAACGATAGTTTACGTTTTAGTTTGTTTTGAACAATTGTATTTGTTCGAATGGCATTAAAACAATATAATTTATATGCTTGCAATACATGTCATTTCGAATTTTAAAGCAACTTTACGTGTTTTATTTTAACGTACCTCTATAAATTTTATTCATGTTTCAATGATTTTAGCGTATATGTCTTTCACTAATTTAAGTAAATATCTCATTTTAACGGTGCTACTAACGATTTATTGTTTCTTTGAATGCAGGAAGAAGTAGCAAGAGCAAAGATTCATCAGCAACCAACGGCGGCAACATTCTGGCCCGCCCGTTTCTAATGTGGGCATGCGGAAGAAGATCACTATTCATTTGTTGTAATGGAAACATGTAACTGAAGAGACGTATTGTAACCGAGTCGGAATCATATTAATAAAAAGGGTTGTGCTCCTACTTTTGATTTGATTATATCCGTGTTATTACATGCATTAAACTAGTTCTATTTTTATTGCATATTAGTGTTTCTTTTATTTTCGAAATCTCATGCTTTCAGTGGCGATCACGGTGGGACCGTTCCCAGAATTTTAAATCACAGAAACTAATCAGATTTGTTGTGTTTGTGCTTAACAGGTACCTTTTTTAAGCCGAAGGTCAGAAACAGCAAGTCCAGGCAGGAAAGAGGTAACAGTTTCTTCATTTTCTACTGTGATATTTCTGTTTATTTTATTTGTTTATATTTTTTTTTAGTTGTAATATTTCTGCTGTAATATTGCTGTAATATTTTTGTTTTTTTTTTTTAAAAAAAAAAAAAAATTAAATTTCTACTTGTTTTCCGGTTTGTAGTGTTTGTATGGCATAGGGAAAGGTTTCTTTTTCGTTGCTTGTTTCATTTTTAAAAATAAAATGAACCACACACACTTCACGTGGTAAATTAAACCAAGGAGCTGGTCGTAAAACCCCAGCCCTTGAGCAAGACCAACGGTGGGTTCATCACCACCTTGGCTTAGCTTTGCATCCATTTCCCCGATTGTCACTTGTTGTTAGGCGTAAATCCTGATGAAAGCTGACCGAGTGTTTCTGGGGTGATTCCCATGCACGCGAGGATAAGTCTTCTATGGTAGGTGTCATTAACAGGACAATCCCCCCTTCCGTACCGCCTATGTTCCACGTACCATCTGCTCTCACGTACCTATAGTTTCCCTCTCGTAAGGGCGGGTATATAGAGAGGTTGGTATATCGGTCCGGCAATGGTATATTGAAGGGGCGACCATTTATGGGAGTCATATGAGCCAACATTATGCATTTAAACGTTCTTCAAAACTTGCAAAAACAAAACAAAATATCAAAATGCACTAAACCAGTTTAGGACACACTATTAATCCTTAAAAGAGATAATCACGGTTTGTGTATGAGTGTGTTCATTTTTGCTTAGTGTAGACAAAAAGACAAATCACCATAAACGAGATAAAATCTGCTTAGATAGTAGAGAAGCACCACAATGGTGTACACCCGTAGCCAAGCCCAATCAAGGGCGGACGCTGCGGAAGGTGCACAAAGAGAGGGCGCTAGTCGCCTTCGCTTTAGCCTTGAGGACTTGGCCATACCGCCTTGGCGGTCCAGCCTACAAGAGAGTCCATATCAGGCCCCATCAAAAAGAACTTATTGGGAACCCCCTCCGTGGGGTATGCCCATTCAACACGAGTCCCTTTCGGGAAGAAGCTTTACATGTAGATCTCAATGTAAATAGACAACCGCCTCTTGAGGTTAGATCTGAGTGGCTGCAGCGCGATGAAGCGCTAGAGAGGCATAGTATTCATTTGGAGAGACAACGTGGATATGGTATCTCTCCTTTGCCTCCCATCGGAATAGAAAGACAAAATCCAGAGCACAGGGCTCTTTACACAGGGCGAGCTAACTCCGCCCGCCCCTTTCAAACCCATGAAAGGGAGTACGAGGAAAGCCATCGCATTCCTCAAGGACAACAAATAGCGCGGGAACCTTGCATTTCTGCACCTGCTAGGTATCATGATCACACATCGAGGCCAGAGCCTCAAGTAAATGGCGCCTACCTCGACAGAGGGAAGCAACCCATTGAAATTTTAGATCATCAAGATCGAGGCAAACACATAGAAAAAACATTCAAGCCTCCTCAGCAAAAGCGGGCAGACCAAGTTGACCCGGCTGTTGCCAGACATGCCGCCCGCCAAGCCCGAATCACGCGGCTTGAGCAAGGTCATCAGGAGTTAGAGTACTTATACCGCTTGAATAAAGAGCGCATGCTGTGCGAAGCGGATGATTTGCGCTATAAACTACCTGAGAGGGTGCCAACCCCTCGCACCCACAGAGAAGAACAATATGAGAGGCACAACCCTTTGATGCAGGACAGGTCTCCACGACCTCGTCAAGCTTTGCCTCCGAGACCTTATAGACCCGAGAGGGAGGCCACTCCCCGAAACAATGATGGGTACCCCCAACGGGGACTCAATCAAGGTCATAGGTCTCGCCCAGAGACTCCTCAAGAAGTTTATGAGGAGTACGAACCAGAAATAGAGCGGGCCGAAATGCCCCATCAAGGCGGGAGGGCTGCCACTCGGCCACCCCCCATAGGCCTCCAGTCTCCCATAACTCGCAACGGGAGCAAACAAAAGAGGAAGAAATAAAATCTTTCGATGCATACAAAGCGCTATTAGAGCGTTTGGAGTCTGTGGAGACAAAAGCTTTTGGGCATCAAAAACCCACATTACGTCAACTCCGTAGTCACCCAGTACATCCCTCAGTGCCCACACCTCTTTACCCCGAACACTTCAAGTTGCCTCAATTGGCAGTCTTTAAAGGTGAAGAGGACGCACAAGAACATGTGACAAGGTTCCTAAGTCAATGCTTCGGCATCCAAGATAATGATGCATTGTTGCTTCGAACTTTCATAACCACATTCGCAGGCCTTGCCTCGGATTGGTTCACACAATTACCCAAACACAGCATAAACAACCTAGATCAATTAGTAGATGCGTTTCTTGAACGCTTTGCCTTCAACACAAAGAAGAAGGCATCACTAAGTGATCTGGCCAACCTCAGGCAATATGAGGAAGAAACAATGACAGCATACGGGAATCGATGGAGGGCTTTGCTTTCTAAGCTACCCTACCGTCCCCCTATGTATGATCTTACACAGATGTTTGCACGGAGTTGCTTAAAATCAATCTCTGGTCTATTCTTGCTGTAGCAATACGACAGTTTAGAAGACACTTTGGCGCAAGCCGAGTTATAGAAGAGATTAAAATAGGCGAAGGCGCAATCGCCAAGCCTAAAAAGAAAGAGTGGAATAAAACCACTAAGATCGGGACAACGCAATCACAACCCATTGCGGTTAACCAAGTTGCGATAAATGTTCCCAAGCCTTGTGCAAGAAATGCAGCCCCAAAAGGCTAATTACCAGGTAGTGCCTCCTAGTTATGAAAGAGATAATAAGAAACAGGGAGCGAGAATCAGCGGCGTCGCCCTAGGCGACAATTCACCCCTTACACGGAGTCCGGGGACTCCCTATTTGACCGCTTGTCGCAGACAAATTTAGTCACCTTGCCGAAATCCAAACTATAGACCCTAACGCCCCCAAGCCTAAGGGATACGAGAGAGGAATTGTATTGTAGATTCCATAGGCGCAGGGGGACATGATTTAAATGGATGCTAGAAATTCAAAGGATTAATCCAAGATTTAATCGACAATAAAACATTGGCCGTGGACAACCCCATAGCGCCAAATAATCAACAAATGGGGGTATTCAAGGACCCTTTGCCTGCTCACGAGGCACAGGCAAAACCTCTCCAGATTAACAAGGTGCGACAGAATCTTCCCATGCAAGGATTTGTGGGAATGATCAGCATAGTGACAAGGAACAAAAAGTACCCGACAGTTGCCCTCGAGGTAGCTACGAGGGAAGTTTCGACAACATCACAACCTCAGCAACACCCAACGCAATTGCCTCCGCCTAGACCCGAGGTCACGATACGAACCAAACTCACGCAGAGTTTGCGGACCACATCGGCTAGGCTTTCCATTTACGAGCTTATTCAACAATCAACACCTCATAGAGAAGCTCTTATGGAAATATTAAAAGCCATCGAATTACAACCTCACGAAGCAAATTCTTTCAACAACTTCGTGGGACATGTGAAGCGATGTACGGAGCCGGTCATCACCTTCAGAGAGGATGAAGTCAAAGCAATATCGAATGACATGGCAGATCCACCCCTGCACGTTGTTGCGCGGGTCAATGGGATCCCGTACAAGAGAGTGTTGGTAGATACTGGTTCATCCAGTAACATCATCACCACTGCAGCCTTAAAACATTTGAAGCTGCCAGCCTCTCATATCACAGCCTCCACATACACATTGCGAGCTTTCAATGATGCAATATGCTCGACAGTCGGCACAGTTGTTCTACCTATCCAGGTAGGACAAAAGATAATACCAACATTGTGCCATGTGTTGGAAGGCGAGATGGCTTACAATATACTGCTAGGGCGACCTTGGATCAGGGGACATGAAGTGTGTCCCTTCCATCGCTCACCGGTGCTTAAAGTATGCTTTTGAAGGAGAAATACATGTAGTCCCGATGGACTTAGAACCCTTCAAGTATTGCAATGCGGTACAATTAATGCCTCAATCGACCCTCCCTTCAACGCATTTGGATTTCCGAGTTAAATCCATCTAAACAGGGTCCAATACCGCAGGCACCACTGGTGACCAAATCACCAAAATCCCAGCCAGGTGAATCCTCATCATCTGCTCCTTCATTACCAACACCACCTGTCATGGCTAAACAGAAGGACAAGGGAAAACATATCATGGAAGAGGCTCGGCCCTTAGAAGAGGGTTTGCCCACAATTTCAACGGTATCAACGGAAGAAACACCTAGCACTACGGAAGGCTGAGATTCCTAAACCACCAAACATGGAATGGACTCGGGAAGGACTCCCGTTCCCTCCCTCCCAAGCATCAACAATCATCATTGAAATGGCCGGTACAGGCACAGGGGAGTACTTAGTGCGAGAATGTTGTGGCAACGCCTACAGTAGAATCGGTACAGGATATGGGGAGACCTCGCCTTCCCATAGGAACAGTTGTTCCTCTAGGTCACCCACCCAACCAGAAACATTTTGTGTATGGGGGCCTTGATCATGGTCTTGAACCATGCCAGCCAAAAGGAAGCGGACGAAGAGCCTTTTGTTGAAAACATCAACTATCTCGTCAAACCCGGACTTCGCCCTAAAATATCTCGGCCAATGCAATTGGCATGGATACTGAGCTAGGCAGATATGAACAAGGGATGCGGGTCCTTTGCCAACCAAGATATCAGATGCCATATGATAAGTCAGGAGTAGGGTTCAACCACCCCCTGCCCTTAGACATCTTGGTAGAAAATATGCAAGGCCTAGAAATAGGCAACAAGGGGGGATTGGCACTAGATCTTTATGCCAACCCAAATACAGAATATACATTGGGAGACTACCTCCCATGGTCAACAAACACCCTTGGCAACAACGAGTAATCCCTTTCCTTTGCTAGCAAGAGGTGAAAGTTCGGACATTAATCCTCAAAGAGAACATCAACGATGTCCAGGACATCTTTTTGAAGCTATTCCCCTTAGAGGTTCCAGTTGAGTCAATACCATGTCAAGAGAATCGGGTCCCTCCACCAAGAGTGGAACAACCGCAATGGGACCAGATTAACTTCATTGGAACAAGGAGAACCCTCAATGTCGCAAGTAACTGTTGCTAAAGATAATGAACATTTTTGGATCTCCGAAAGTGATTTAGAATACGAGACTGAGATGATCTATCTCAGACATGCGAGACGGAATTATCGCCCTTTAACTCATGAAGATCTAATGGGAAAGATGGGCATAAGGTTAGGACATGAATGGTGGGTAGACCTAGCGAGGTGGGACCAAGTGTTGGATCCATGGCTCCAAATTCATGATGAACACCGTCCACCCCGAGACCCTATCATGACAACAACACTGAGGGAAGACCCTGTCCTCCTTTTTGCACATAGGGCCGATCCGTTCGTGCCCGTTCCCCTAGAGCCAGATCCAGAGTATAGGGAGCATCTAGAAGAATCAAGTTATCACACCCGTGGTAATGGAGACCAAATTCATTCCATCCACATGATCTCCATTGATTTGACCGCACCCATCCGCAATCCGGCCGATCCAGCACGGTCACTGCATCTAGACATAGATGCCATCGACCGGGATCGCGTCAATTCACCTTTATCACCATCGAGTCTTGGCCTTTCGGTGAAATGCATCATTTTACCCCAGGGACAACTCAGGATATTTTTCAGGCTGAAGAGGAACCCGAGGTTCCCAACGCAGATCTAAATTCAGCTAATGATATCCATTTGATCCCAACTCCACATCAGTTGGAGGACGGATCCCACATGTCAGTCGAGGAAATGACTGATGTGGATATCGGCACAGATCCAATGAATCCACAGATTCTCAAGCTGGGGGTAAGTCTTTCCCCCGAAGAGCAAGCCGACTACATTGCCCTTCTCAAAGAGAAGAAGGAGGTTTTTGCATGGTCGTACAAAGATATGCCGGGACTAGACCCGCGGCTAGTCACGCATAATTTAACGCTTGATCCGACAATCAAGCACCGTAAAGCAAAAACTACGTAAGATGCATCCAACGAGTGGCCTTAATGGTCAAAGACGAATTGCAAAAGCTGTTGGACGCACAGTTTGTCATCTGCGTGGATTATCCGCCATGGTTGTCCAACATGGTTCCCGTCAAGAAGCCCGACGGGAGGATTCGCATATGCACCGATTTTTGAGATCTAAACAAAGCGAGTCCTAAGGATGATTTCCCCTTGCCAAGCATCGACGCATTGGTAGACGCTACAACAGGTCACGAAATGCTCTCCCTAATGGATGGTTTCTCAGGATACAATCAAATTCGTATCAATCCTGAAGACCAACTAAAAATGGCGTTCACAACGCCTTGGGGGACATTTTGTTATAAGGTCATGCCTTTTGGCCTTAAAAATGCTGGCGCCACCTACCAACGTGCCATGACATATATCTTCCACGATTACATGCACAAAACTTTGGAAGATTACATGGATGATTTGTTAGCCAAGTCTCTTTTGCGCTCAAATCATATCGCTGACTTAAGCAAGATCCTCGATCGCCTCATGGAGCATAAAGTTAGACTAAACCCCAAGAAGTGCGTCTTTGGCGTCACATCTGGAAAACTCTTGGGTTTCATAGTCTCAAAGCGAGGAATCGAGGTGGACCCAAAGAAAGTCAAGGCAATCCTTGAAATGGTTCCCCCAACTACAATCAAGCGGCTCGAAGTCTGCGAGGGCAAGGTCGCGTCGATTAAACGCTTCATAGCGCAATTATCCGACAAGTGCCGACCCATGAACAAATTATTGCACAAGGGGGTTACATTTCATTGGGATGACGAGTGCCGATCGGCCTTTGACGAGATCAAACAATACCTGGTTTCGCCGCACCGTATTGGCACCACCTAGACCAGGAGTGTCGTTCTACTTATACATCTCGGCCTGCGAGGTGGCACTGGGCGCCATGCTAGCCCGGAAGAATGAACTTCACAAGGAACAGGCTACTTACTATCTTAGCCGCACCACGGTCGGTTATGAACTTAACTATGCATACGTTGAGAAACTACGCTTGGCGGTGGTGTTTGCTACCAAAAAGCTACGCCACTACATGTTGAGCAACACTACGTATGTTGTGTCTAAGGAGAATCCATTGCGATACATGATGAGTCGTACTTATCATAGTAGTCGCACGGCGAAATGGATCATGTTGTTGACGAGAATTTGACATAGAGTTTATTGGACAAAAATCTATCAAAGGACAAGTCATAGCCGATCAACTAGCAGAGGCTCCTCTTGAAGACGATCAGCCTCTGGTCATAGAACTACCCGATGATGGGGTCTTCCATGTCTCAGAATCGCCAGATTCCGATGAGCACGAGTCACGGGCCGACATAACCCTATTCTTCTATGGTTCTAAATGTGAGCAATGTGGTGGCACGGGAATTGTATTCTTCACACCGCAGGGTGCTCCAATGCCCCTGTCATTTAAATTAAACTTCCCATGCACCAATAATAATGCAGAGTATGAAGCCTTGCTCCTAGGTCTTCAGACAGCAATCGCCATGAACATCAAATGACTGAATATCTTTGGTGATTCGCTGTTAATAGTCAATCAAGTCAAAGGGGTATATCAATGCAAATGCCCAGTCCTACAGGCCTATAAAGCCCTCGTGGACAAATTCCTGGCAAAACTTGAGTGGTATGACATCGAGGCACTCCCTCGATCATCGAATCATTTTGCGGACACAATGGCCTCTTTGGGGTCACTAATTCCGCAAGACCTTTTCGGTGATATGACAACCATTCAAGTCAAAACCTTATCGCAATCCGCGATGGAGCGTGCAAGCTCGGACTTGACGCCGGGAATCCACATGATCCAGATTGAACCATCCTCGGATAAGTTCTCTCGAATCCGAGATCGTCGAAACGTGCCAAGCGGGGGTCCTTGTTCTCCCCTACTCCCATTAATAGCAACACAACGCTATTCTTACAGGTTCTATCCCATTCGGCGTTTGCTAGGGAGGAACTTCAAGAGGGATTGGCTTGTTCATACTGTCGAGGTTTACGATCAACGAGGATCGGTATTTACCCATCGAGAGACTACCTCAAGCTAGGTAATCTCCCACTTGGATTGACTCATGCCGCAAAACGAGCACTCAAGCGAAAGCGGCTAAGTATGTCTTAATAGGAGACATTTTGTATCGTCGCGGCTATGAAGGAATCCTCCTTCGTTGCTTGGACCAGAAAGAGTCCACTTGGGCAGTCGCCCAAGCGCACGATGGTACATGTGGTGGCCACTTTAGTGGTATGGCTATCGCAAAGCGCATTCTTCGCATGGGCTATTATTGGCCATCTTTAGAGCGAGATTGTTGCACCTATGTCAAGAAGTGCGTGAAGTGTCAACATCATGCCAATTTGATGCACGTACCTTCTCAGGCCTTGCAAACAGTCCAATCTGCTTGACCATTCTCGCAGTGGGGCTTCGATCTAATTGGAAAGATCTCCCCTGCGTCGTCAGGCCATCACACGTTTATCATAACGGCCACAGAGTATTTTACCAAGTGGGTGGAAGCAATTCCGCTTACCTCTACGACAGGACCCCGCATTGTGGAGTTCATTTTGCATAACATCATATGTCGTTTTGGTATTCCATCCAAAATAGTCTCGGATAATGGGACGCCTTTCAAGAACAAAGACGTGCGTGCTTTGACCACAAAGTACAAAATTCAGCACAACTTTTCAACACCCTATTATCCACAGGCGAATGGGCAAGCAGAGGCGTCAAACAAAACGCTAGTTGCCATCCTTAAAAATACCGTCGCAGACAGTCATAAGGATTGGCACATTCAAATCCCACTTGCCCTATGGGCCTATCGCACTAGCATTCGGACACCCACTGGGGCCACTTCGTTTTCGCTCGTGTATGGCTCCGAGGTAGTCATGCCTCTCGAATTGGAGATTCCTTCCCTGCGCATATCAATGCAAGAGTTCATCGATGATGATTACGTGACAGGCCCGGTTAGACCAGCTTACGTTGCTTGACGAACGACGCGTTAATGCTCTCGAGCATTTACGTATTTATCAAGAGCGACTTAAGAAAGCTTACAACATGAAAGTTCACCTGAGGGACTTTCGGGTTGGTGATTTGGTTTTGAAGGAAAACCAGCAAAATTCCAGTTTGCCGTCCCACCTAAGGGACAAGTTTGCGGCAAATTGGTTAGGTCCATATATCATTGATAGCAAAATAGGACCCGGGACGTACCGGCTAGCTTCTCTTGATGGTATCAAGGAAACAGAACCCTTGAATATCAGTCATTTGCGACCATTTCATATCTAAGAGAGCCAAATCCCAAAAAGGCTCCAAGGATTCTTGCAATCGCTTGGTCAATCCCAAAAGGCTCCAAGGATTCTTGCAATCGCTTGGTCAATCCCAAAATGCTCCAAGGATTCTTGCAATCGCTTGGTCAATCCCAAAATGCTCCAAGGATTCTTGCAATCGCTTGGTCAAAACCCAAAAATGCTCCAAGGATTCTTGCAATCGCTTGGTCAATCCAAAAATGCTCCAAGGATTCTTGCAATCGCTTGGTCAATCCCAAAAGGCTCCAAGGATTCTTGCAATCGCTTGGTCAATCCCAAAATGCTCCAAGGATTTCCACAATCGCTTGGTCAAAAATCAAGAAAATTCAAAAACAACAAAAATCATCAAAAACAACAAAAATTTGCATCTCATTTCTAGGCATACTCAAATTCATCAATAAGAGAGTTCTTCTCGCACTTCATCTTCATATTCACAAAAATCAATCCATCAAAAATACAAAAATACATAGTTGCATTAAAGCATTGCATCCATACATTGCATATTTGTGGTCGTATAGGTCAAGGGCACCATAGGTCTGTAATAAATCCGCTAGTCCATCTTGTTCCACACCTGTTCCATTTTACAAAAACAACAAAAACACCATGCATTGCTTTTACCATACTAGAGTCAGTGGTCTTTTAATGTATCAAGGGTTTTTCGTGATTCAGTCATCATTTTGCTCTTTAGCCATGTAATGTATCAAGTCAGACAGATTTTATGAAGGTAGAGTCATACTTGAAATACACCTTGTTACGTAACATCCCAACACAAATTAAAACACATAAAAATTCCCAAGTTGTGTGAACGAAAGATGAAACCTGCACGGTAATCCAAGTCACCATAAGCGAAACGGTTATCTTGCTCATCCCCCGTGCGAATGGTTCTAGAATGCTGAGAATTGACAAAAGGACAAGCTCTTTCCTATCCACTCACCTCCATATACAATGGTTTTCACCACTACCAAATCCCAATCATAGTTGGTTCCCAAAGTTGTAAGGATTCGTACTATCCGCCCCTAACCAGGATGGGTAGTCATCCCCAAGACCTAAAGGGATCAACACCATTCACAAACAAAATTCCAACAAATCATCATCCTAACACTTTCCATTCACCTTTGGTCTCCAAGTTGTAAGGATTCGTACTATCCGCCCCTAACCAGGATGGGTAGTCATCCCCAAGGCCTAACAGATCAATGCCCTTACTCCATAACCTCCATCATCCCCTTGGTCCCCAACGTCGTAAGGATTCGTACTATCCGCCCCTAACCAGGATGGGTAGTCATCCCCAAGGCCACAAGGATCAAAACCATTCACAATACTCAAAACACAAAATCAAATAACAGTGGTCATCGCCACTATTCAAAATCCTTGCTCAAAAAGAATTAATAGAAAATAAACAGTGATTTTCATCACTATATAGACGAGCAACTCTCTAAATCATTCAGCCCACAAACATCCTGAACTTGAATCCCTGGAATTCTCAGCATTCGACAAACCATCTAGGTGATCCTCATTACAGGTTTGGTTGATAGCCTATCTGGCAATGGTGGTATCCTACCCGCATGACGATATGTCTGTCACATTCACTTTGCGTGTGTGCAGACCAATGTTTGCATAAGGATGAGCTAGCTTATGGTATCCTGGATAACACCACAGATTAATCTAACTAAATACAACAAAGGAGTTAGTGGAGCTAATTAGGTGATCCTCAGTACGAGTTCGGTTGAAAGCCCATCTGGCATTGGCGGTATCCGACAAATACCACATAAATGAACTCAATTGCACACACGGGGATGTGAAATAACTTGGTCAAAAACAAGTACGATTCATACCTTGTTCAAAAGTCTTGTAAGATAAAGTACAGTCATGGCTAGTAAGTTAAAACCATCTGAGTCTCAGAAAACCTTAGCTACATTTCTAAACCAACTGCGCTATTTTCATCCTTACAATACCATCAGAAAATACAAAAAAAAAGAAAAACCACATGTATACATACAAAGTCATGCACCACAGCAATCGCCTAAAAACACAAAATAATGGAGTTCTAAAACAGTCTATGGTGCCATAGCCAAACACCACAAAGTCCATCATCCATTCCATTCCTGCATATCACATATCAATCAAAAACATTTGCATTCATCATGCATCCATCAAAATAAATCAACATACAACATTCGTAATTATCATACCATATGCATCCATATAAAGTAGCATGCATCCATCAACATCAATCATTATGCATACCATAATATCATGACATATACACAAAGAAAGAAAATCAAAACAACAAAAACATCACAAAAATGCAACACAAAAACCATAGCAATAAGCATTGCCGGACACAAGTGCTCTTGCACTTAACCTCTTGGCATAAAGAAAATCGATGTCGGGGCTCAAATTGTCACTCTCCTACTTCCCCAAGAAGGCTACCATAGCCGGACCGCTCCACGGGAAGACGGGTTTTTGATAATTTCACCCCATTATGGCATCACCAAAAAGGGTTAACACCCACCAAAAATAGGTCCAAATGTCGGGAAATTGCACGTGCTTAAACGGTAAAAACATCTAAAGGCACCCTAACCTAAGTCATCTTGGGTCAAGCGACTCGTCGCTTTTCTCACGAAGGTCATTCCCTCATCGATTCGTCGCTTGAGGGGGTAGTCACACTTAGTCACCAATCAACAAGCACACACCCAATCAAGGCAATGACATGCATTCAAAGAATCATTGACAAAGACAATCACGCTCCTGCTTGGGGCGAGTAAACAAGCAATCATTAAATTGATCAAACACTTGGCATTCCCGAAGCATGAACACAAGGTTTCCCCTGTGGACAAAAGGTTACGCCCTTTGCCTAATCATGGTGATCAATGTCCAAGCTCAAGTCACACCTCACCAAAATAGGTTAACACTTGAAATCAAATTCCTTAGCTCGTCGAAGCAAGGATTCAAGAATGCATGCCCTTTCCATACTTGGGGCATCAAAAGTTGGTTAGGTTACCAAGAAACCCTAATCATTAGTGCTTTGGTCGTCTATTTTTGCTCAAGCCATTGCGTCACCCGTGGCGCTTCCCAAAAAGGGGCATCTGTAGACACCAAAACAGCACCAATCCGATTAAGTGACTACAAACACCGATCGCATTGACATACACAGCTTTCAGGGCAGCCCTCAGAGGTCAAACAGTGGTCCTAGCCACTCACACAACAGTTTAGAAGGTCGAAAAATGAGCAGAGCAAAGTTGGTCGCTTTAACAAGCCTTCATTAAAACAAAGTCAAAAGCAAGCCTTTAATCAAAAGCAAAACTTCAAACTTCAAATCTTAAGCAAACTTTAAAAGCAAAGGAGCTTTGGCCTTAGGTGTCACGAAATCGCGACGTCGCGATTTCGCGACGTCGCGAAATCGCGACACCTAAGGCCCGAAGGGCAGCTTCGGCCGAGGGTGTCGCGATTTCGCGACGTCGCGAAATCGCGACACCTAAGGCCCGAGGGGCAGCTTCGGCCGAGGGTGTCGCGATTTCGCGACGTCGCGAAATCGCGACACCTAAGGCCCGAGGGGCAGCTTCGGCCGAGGGTGTCGCGATTTCGCGACGTCGCGAAATCGCGACACCTAAGGCCCGAGGGGCATCTTTCGGCCGAGGGTGTCACGATATCGCGACGTCGCGAAATCGCGACACCTAAGGCCCCGAAGGGGGCTTCGACGAGGGTGTCGTGATATCGCGACACCTAAGGCCCCGAAGGGAGCTTTGGTCAAGGGTGTCGCGATTTCACGACGTCACGAAATCGCGACACCTAAGGCCCCGAAGGGAGCTTCGGCCGAGGGTGTCGCGATATCGCGACGTCGCGATATCGCGACACCTAAGGCCCCGAAGGGAGCTTCGACCGAGGGTGTCACGATATCGCGACGTCGCGATATCGCGACACCTAAGGCCCCGAAGGGAGCTTCGGCCGAGGGTGTCGCGATATCGCGACGTCGCGATATCATGACACCTAAGGCCCCGAAGGGAGCTTCGGCCGAGGGTGTCGCGATATCACGACGTCTCGATATCACGACGTCGTGATATCGCGACACCTAAGGCCCAAAGGGAAGGCTCGGCCGAAGTGTCGCGATATCGCGACACTTCGGCATTTTGCGCTTTAACAGACTTGCGACTAGTCAAGGCGAATTCGACCAATTAAAAGCAGACACGTGGCATCATTGCATACTTCAAAGCAATAAGGTATGGCCGCCACGTGGCGTCACTACGTGCCACTTTTTTTTTAAAAGACCCCGTGTGTCTGTAAGAACGGCGGACTTCACCAACTGCATTAATGAGACGAGCAGTTTCAACAGCAAATCCGATCCGAGGCCATGCCTCATAACTACTGGCGTGAGTTCCTAGCGATAATCTCTGTGCGAGCCATGTCTCATAATCATCTGACAGGGGTCAAATCTCAGCGGCCCCTGCGGACTTAGGGTTTGACATTAATATTTCAGAGGCGAAATCCTCTATAAAAACTAGCTCAATGCAATGTAAAAAAAGGTTAACGAAGCATTTTAAAAACACAACGAAGTGCTGTTGAACTCGAGACTAGATTATATCAGTTTGGATTTTCACCTTCTTCATCCGAAATCTCTTGTGAAAGAGAGGTTGGTGGGTGGTTTCAGAAGCGTAAGCCGAACCTTCAAACCAGACATTGGATCATAGGAATCCATTAATTTGCCGACAACACATAATCTTGGATTTTGGGCCAATTCCTGGTGGATTGGCGTCAAAGTCAGATTTTTACGGGGCGGCCCGCTTGGGCACCCCACGCACGTTCTTCGTTGATTTAGTATAGGCTGTTTTCGAAAATGTCAAAACAGTTTACGCTTTGTAATATATGCTGCTTGCGAATATATTAAAACGACAGTTTACGTTTTACATTTTGTTTTGAACACATGCTGTTTGCGAATACATTAAAACAACAGTCTACGTTTCATATGCTCGAATACATGTCATTTTCGAATGTTAAAGCAACAGTTTACGTGTTTTATTCTGTTAAAGCGTACAGGCCATCTATACACATTTTATTCACTGTTTCAATGATTTTAGGTATATGTCTTTCACTAATTGTAAGAAGTAAATCTCTCATTCTTGCAACAGGTGCTACTAACAGTTTATTGTTTCTTTGAATGCAGGAAGAAGCAGCAAGAGCAAAGATTCATCAGCAACCAGCGGCGGCAACATTCTGGCCCGCCCGTTTCTAATGTGGGCATGCGAAAGAAGATCAATATTCATTTGTCATAATGGAAACATGTAACTGAAGAGACGTATTGTAACCGAGTGAAATCACATTAATAAAAAGGGTTGTGCTCCTACTTTTAATTTGATCATATCCGTGTTATTACATGCATTAAACTAGTTCTGTTTTTATTGCATATTAGTGTTTCTTTTATTTTCGGAATCTCATGCTTTCACTAGGTAGGTGTTGAGTAAAGAGAACTTTTATGTCATACAATTTTTAAAAAATTATCGACAATGGCTCTGACAAAGGTGTTCTAGTGTGGGGGGGATGAGGAGGATGATGAGGATGATTAGAAGGTTTATAAGAAGAAGATGAAGTGGAGGAATATTGGATAGAGAAATATTTTGAGTGTGATGCAAAAGTATTTTGATGACTTGATTGCATTTCAAGATTTATGAGTTGGTCTACAATTTGTTGTAAGTGAGGGATGTGGTTGAAATGGTCATGATATGATTGGGTTGGGTGTCAACATGTTCAGTATTAATTTGGCAAGGGTCAGAGTATGGGTAGGGTAAATATGGATAAAGAGGATAGGATGAGTGGTGAAGCTACGAGTGTTAGACTATGTGAGTGATGTAGGATGGAGGTTTGGAAGAAGAGGTGGAAGACATGAGATTGATTGATGCAAAGGAGGATGATATGGTCCTTGAATGAGGGCTCTTGGTTAGAGTGGTTTGGGTGGCTTGATATATTATGCCTAGATCAACACATGAGGGTCAATAACATGCCTCAAGACATGGAGAAGAGATACAATATGTGGTGGATAGGGTATTAGGTAGGGTAGAAAGTGCCTCCTCTAGATGATTTGGAGGAGTCATTGAGGGATGAGGGATTTGATCAAAATGTTCCATGAGAGGGCATTCCTGAGTATGGGCTTGGCTTATAGTTAGGACCATAACCAATTAAGGATAGAACAAAATATGGAAGAATGAATAGACTAGAAAGGATATTTTGTAACTAACCTTGAGTGTGACCATCTAGATTCTAATAACCACAACTATTAACCATATAGGATCAAATGGTCATGACTATAAATCATCAATGGTGAGATGGTTGACTCCAAATATAGGTTACAAGCATTACAAAAATATACACAGATGATAGGAAGGTGGCAAGACTATGGTTTGAGTTTATTTTATTGGTTTGTTTTTTGGAAGAAACACTATCTACACAAACAAGCAAACAAACATCAAACACTGAAGATGTGAATGTTTAGTTAGGTTGTTTTTTGATGTTTTGTATTGTTGAAATTTTGGATTTTTTTTTTATGTTTTGGTTTTAGTGTGTTTTGATTTTTGCCTACCCCTAATATCTGTAAAATGTGAGTGGGGTGGTATCTACAAGGTGTGTTTATGCATGCTCCTTGATATACCCAAGAGTATGTGGGGAGAATAAATGCACAAATAGACAAAAGGGCTTCCTAGGGTGGGGTTGGATCAAGGTACCCTAAGGGGTAAAAGACCTTCAATACCCTTTTTTAGGGGGTATAAGAGGCCACATTGTCTAAAACATGCATAGGCCAAATAGGCTTCCACTTCACCATCATGTGGGCTCGATCAAAAATTATAGTTGTGCATCCACTGATTATTTAGCACCATGAGCAAAGGTGTCTAACCTTAGGCTACCTTGAGCTAGTCCCAAGGGTAGCCAACTTCCTAGTGATGTAATCTAGGAAACTATGTGATATAACTATAGTGTCTAGGGGATCAACCAGTGGTTTGGGATGAATTCCAATGTCACTGACTGGATTTGCAAACCGTGTTGTGCAAAATGATGTATTTTTTGTTTTTTTTAAATATGCCTAATGTTGGGAATTTGAGCAAGTTTTGTTGTCATTGATGTCAAGAGGTTGTTGTCCAAGTTTCATTGTCATTTGTGTCATCAGGTGGTTTTTCCAAAAGACAAGGAAGTAATTAAAAGAAATAGGATATAATATTTATTTTAAATATTATATGCCTAAAAGAGGCCTAAAAGTTTGAAGACCCAAGGAAGGAGGAGTAGGTTTAAAAAGAAATAATAATATTATAATATTTCGGGAAAAAGGATGAGGTGAATAAAACGAGGTCCAAGGAATCATTAAAATAATATTTCCTTGAAAAAACCCATTGAGCAATTTTTAAAGGATTTAATTTAATTTATTTAAATTAAAATATTTTAACTAATGGTTAAAATTTTAATTTAAATAAACCAAAGGTACCAAAGTTTTTAAAAGGGTTTTAAATTTTATTTTTAAATTCAAAATTCAAAATTTGAATTTGTTCCGACGAGTTAAGTGCAAAGGAAAATGTGTATAAAAAGGGAAAAATGATTTTCATTTTACCCCCTCACATCAGCTATCGAATGCCATGCTATGCTAATGATATATGTGATTTTTCATGTGCTATTTTGCTAAGTGAGAAGAGAGGTTTCGTGGCTTTAAAATTTTTAAGAGGTATTCATTGGTTTAAGAGCAAGCGACAAGGTTAAAAAGTTCCATAGCATTGGGTAGCACAATTGCTGGACAAAGACTTGCTAAGGTGCTCGTACAACAGAGGTTGTGGTTTGAATCCCCATGCAAATCATTTTGTGAAGGAGGAAGTTGTTTTATTTGATTCACTGAATCCTACAGAGGCATAAGAGAGTGTGCATGAACTTAGGTTCATGTGTGGGCGTGTAGACCAATGGTAGCCTAGCCTTGGGCTAAGGCATTCAGTGGAAGTTGGTCGTGGTTTGAGATTGGGCACAACCAAGTCATGTGCAATATTTTTAGATGTGGGACAAAGACTAAGGTTAGCATTTTTTATTATTATTTAGTTTTTCCAAAGTTGGGAGGCACAGGTTTTATAAATGCCACGTGATATTTTTTCATAGTGGAATGCATAGGGATTTATAAGGTTAATTAAAATTATTTTATATTTTTGTTGCTTAGAAAAATAAATAAAGGTTTGGATGTTATTTTGAAAGTTTGGAGTTATAAGGGTTAATAAAAGAATTTGATTTTTATATGTTGGATGTTATTTTGAAAGGTTGGATTTTATAAGGTGTTAGTAAAGGAACTTGATTTTTGAATATTATTTTGAGAGTTTGGATTTTATAAGGTGTTAGTAAAGAAACTTGATTTTTGAATATTATTTTTAGAGTTTGGATATTATAAGGTGTACTTGAGATTTGATATTTTTGTATAGTGAAATAATTATTGGGGAGAATATTTATGTGGAGATTTTGAGATAGTTTGTTGCTATCTAACCTTGAAATTGGCAAAGAGAATTTGATTGTGATTAAGACAGGTTTTGAAGACATATCCTCATCAAAACAAAAGGTAGGGCACATATTTATTATAAGTGAAATATTGTTGGATTGAATGTTGTGAAATGCAAAGGTGGTGTGAAAAGGATTGTTTGATAAGCATTGTTAGAAATGTTTGAGTGAGTGTTCATATGCATGATTTGAGGATGTTGAAATAACATGAGTATCATTATTATGTGAGATTGAGAACTATCTTGAACTAAGGTTTGTAAAAGAACATGAGTATATTTGTCATGTGAGAGTGAGAACTATCTTGAACTAGGATTTGTGAAAGAACATGAGTATCATTGTTATGTGACATTGAAATCATCTTGAGTTAGGGTTTGAGTTCCATAGTGTAAGTTGCTGGAAGTATAGTGAAACACTTGGTTAGGTAAGTTGTGTTTCGTTGAGTGGATGTTTGAGTGAGGTTTGTTGAGCATTATTGATTGAAAGCATTGGAGTGATAGTTCAAGTTTTGTAAAACAAATTATACTTTATATTTGAATTGATTTGAAAGAGAGTTTGAAAGTGATAGAGTGTTTTTTGAGTACAAAATATTGTGAGTGTGAAACATATTGATTCTTTGATCATTCTCTATATGTTTCTATGGTTAAACAAGATTCTGAGTGAAACTTGTTTGTGTGATTGAAAAGGTTTTTTGAAATAGAATAAGTTGAGTATTGTATGCAAGTATTGCAGTTGTTTGAATAAGCTTTTATGAAAGTTTATGAGCAAATTTGAGTAAATCCTAGAGGGGACTTAAAAACAAAGTTGAGTAAGCTTTTGTGAAAGCTTAAGGATAGATTTGTGTGAGCTTTTGTGAAATATTGTAAGAACATTTGAGGTAAGTCTTGGTAAAGACTTGTTGAGCAGATTTTAGGTAAGTCTTGGTAAAGACTTGTTGAGCATATTTGAGGTAAGTCTTGGTAAAGACTTGTTGAGAATATTTGAGGTAAGTCTTGGTAAAGACTTATTGAGAAGATTTCAGGTAAGTCTTGATAAATACTTGTTGAGTAGATTTGAGGTAAGTCTTGGTGTAGACTTGTTGAGAATATTTGAGGTAAGTCTTGGTGAAGACTTGTTGAGCAAATTTGAGGTAAGTCTTGGTGAAGACTTGTTGAGCAGATTGAACAAATTCTAAGGAGGAATTGTTGAGAAGATTGGACAAGTTCTAGGTATGACTTTTTGGATAGATTCAAGGTAAGTATTAGTGAAGACTTGTTGAGGAGATTGGATAAGTTCTAGGGAGGACTTGTTGGATAGATTTTAGGCAAGTCTTGGTGAAGACTTGTTGAGTAGATTGGAAAAGTTCTAGGGAGGACTTGTTGGATAGATTTGAGGTAAGTCTTAGTGAAGACTTGAGAGTAGATTGAGCAAGTTCTTGAGAGGACTTGTGGATAGATTTGAGGTAAGTCTTTGAGAATACTTGAGAGCATAATTGATTGATTGATTTGTTCAATATTTGTGGTAAGGCTTGACGTATATTTGAGAAGAGTCGATTTGTGGTTGGATCAAGCTTTGTGTTAAGGCTTGAGGATAGATTTGAGGACAGAGTATGGTGCAAATTTGAGGATAGATTTGTACCATAGGAGAGACATAGTTTGGTATAGATTTGAGGGTAGATTTATTCCATACTAGAGATAGACTTGTGAGCAAATTTGTGGTAGACCAAGGACAATTTTTAGTGGATATTTGAGATAGATATTGAGTAGAGTTGAAAGAAATTTTTAGAGGTGACAGAGAAGAGGACAGTAGTCTCCAGTGGATATAGATACATTAGCCAGGGCAATGAGGATAGAGGTCTTTTGAGTGAGGACAGAGGTCTTCTGTGGAGAGATATCCACAAGCCAATGCAGTGGAGGTAGTAGTCTTATATAAGATCACCAACCAGAGCTAAGGAGAAGGAGTTCTCCTATGGATAGATTTCCATGAACCATTAGAGGAGAAGGATTTATCCTATGGATAGAGGTTCACATACATGATTAGTATATTGGTGTCTCATTTGGATAGAAGTCCATAAATATTGTAATAGGGAAGGATCACCAAGAGATTTTTTGAGAACATTTTAGTGAAATATTTTTCCGTGGAGTAGCCCACATTGGGTGAACCACGTTAAATTGGTGTCTCTACTGTGTGTGATGATTTGTACATTTCTTTGATTATTGTTGTTGATATTATCATTGATATATTGGATAATATTGTTTGAGAAAGAAAAATAAAAGTTAATCTTATACTGTTCACCCCCCCTCTCAATATAGGCTTGTGTTCTTCAATTGGTATCAAAGTGGGTTCCTTCGGAATATTTTAACAACTTGAAGGAAAAGCTTACAAGAACATGAGGGATTCTTAGGGAGGATCTTCAAGAAATAAGGCACCATTGTTCACTGGGAACAATTATACATTTTGGAGTGTAAGAATGAAGATTTACCTAATGGCACAAGTAAATGAGATATGGCAAGTAGTTGAGGATGGATACACACCGCCAGCAACTCCACCTATAGATAAATATGGTAAGCTCCTACATTTAAATAATTTAAATTAAATGAATTGAATATTAAGTGGTTTACGTGAATTATATTTTGTAAAATTTATGCATTGCACATCAGCAAAAGAGATTTGGGAAAGTTGCAAAAAACATATGAGGGAGACAAAAAGGTCAAGATGGCAAAATTGTAAAATTACAACAAAACTTTTGATGATCTGAAAATGAAGGATGAGGAAGACATTGCTACATACTTACTTCGTGTGGATGAGATTTTTAACTCCATGCAAGGACTTGGGTTTAAATTTGAAGAATCAGATGTTTGTTAAAATATTTTAAGGTCACTCCTAAGAGGTATAGTAAAAATATTTCAACCATAGAAGAAAAAATATATATTGAAAGTTTGACAAGGGATGAGTTACATGGAACTCTCACAACTTTTGATATGAGAATAGGAAATGATATTATTCCCTAGAAATAATTAGCTTTCAAATTTACAAAGAAGAAAAAAGATAAGAAGTTAGATTCAAGTAATGAGTTATCTAGTGATGAAGAAGCAATCTATGGCAGAAGGAACAAGGACACAAGAAATCACGAAGGTATAAAATTAGTTAAGTATTTCAATTATGGTAAATATGATCACTATGCATTTGACTGTCTAGAGGCTGGAAATAGCCATGATGAAGAAAAATAGGATCATAAAAATAGGGAAGCAGGAAAATATAGGTATCAAAAGAAGAACACGTATGGACAAGGCAAGCAAGGAAAGAAGTTTTTTTAAAAGTATAAGAATTTTTTTTATGTAGATAAGACAGGCAAGAGTTCAAGTGATAGTTATGAAAGATCCTTAGATAATGAAGAAGAAGAAATTCTATTTTTGACAGTAGAAAAAGAATATGTTAAGAAAAAGGTAAAAAGAGAACCAATAATTCTCAAGTGTTTTAGGTGTGGTAACTTTGGTCATATTGAAGATCATTGCATAAGGAATGGGTTCATTTTTAGTGAAGATGAATATGAATATGCTCTTGAAGGTCTAGAAGAAGAAAGTCTTCTTATGGAAATATAAGAAGGAATTGCTCCTAGTGGAAATGAATCAGAAAATAATGAAGATGACAAAGAATCATAAAATAAAGAGGAAATTGATCTGGAAGGTGAGATTATTTATGCTCTTAAGGAATTAAGGAAGGTAAGAAAGCAGAACTCAAAACTCAAGCTTCAATTTCAAGAATGTGATGAAGAGAAAGGAAGGCTTATACAAGAACTCAATGACTTGAAAGATAAATTTGAAAAGAAAAAAGGAGTTGAAGAGGACATATTGAACAGTTAAAGATAAAAGAGCAATAATGTGGTGTTCTAAGGAAAGGACTTGAAAAGTTTAATAACAAGATATATCAATTTAGGAAATATTTAAAATATTTGTATGATATTATCATGACACATAGATCTCCATTTATGAGAACAGGACTTGGTTTTGAAGAAGAACATAGAGAACAAGGAGATGAGTCAACCTCAAACTCCAAATAAGAAGAAGCTTCAGAAGAAGAGAGTGTAAGAGAAAGTGAGACTTTTGAGTATAAGTTGGAAAATAGAAGATTCAACAAGGAAAGGAACAATGCACAAATAAGGAACATATGGAATAGGAAACATCACAGGGAAGAAGAGACTAAGAGACCAATGGGGTCAAGGAAATATTTATTCAATGGAAGTTGCTTCTCATATCATTGTTTTGGTCATAAGGCTACACAGTGCAGGACACAATAAAAATAGGGACATGGTTTCACCAATAGAAATTTTAGAAATGGGTATCTATTTCAAGGGTATTGTCACTCTTGTAATTAGTTTGGTCATAAGGTAGTTAATTGTAGGGTTCATGATAGGAATGGATATGGCTTCACCAGGAGGAACTACAAGATATTTACACCTTCAAGGAATCACAACATTAAGTGTTTTAAGTGCAATAATGTTGGTCACATGGCTAAGTGGTGTAGAACAAAATTTCCAGAGACAAGAAGGAATAGGAATATTCAAAGGAATTAGAGGAATTGGTTGAAGAAGAAGGTGGACAAATAAAAATAGTAGTCTATACTGGGAGTAGAGATACTCCCATCCTAAAATTAACCACCTCAAGGAGAGGAGGTGGGAAGGGGGCTGAGCTAAGATTCTTATATTTAGCCCCAAAGTTGGCCCTTTTCTATTGATGTCAAAGGGAGGGAGATTTGAGTTAGGGGGAGAAATTTCTTAGGGGGAGCAAAGTTTGAAAAAGTAAAAAGGAATGGTTAAGGAAAAAGGTTTTCCGTAGGAAAAAGGGTTGCCATCAATGACAAAGGGGGAGATTGTTGGAAATTTGAGCAATTTTTTTTGTCATTTATGTCAAGAGGTTGATGTCCAAGTTTCATTGTCATTTGTGTCATCAGGTGGTTTTTCCAAAAGGCAAGGAAGTAATTAAAAGAAAGATTATATAATATTTATTTTAAATTTTATATGCCTAAAAGAGGCCTAAAAGTTTGAAGACCAAGGGAAGGAGTAGGTTTAAAAAGAAAAAATAATATTATAATATTTAATATTATAATATTTTTGGCAAAAGGATGAGGTGAATAAAATGAGGTCCAAGGAATCATTAAATAATATTTCCTTGAAAAACCCCATTGAGCAATTTTTAAAGGATTTAATTTAATTTATTTAAATTAAAATATTCTAACCTATGGTTAAATTTTTAGTTTAAATAAACCAAAGGCACCAAAGTTTTTAAAAGGGTTATAAAATTTATTTTTAAATTTAAAATTTGAATTTGTGCCGACGAGTTAAGTGCAAAGGAAAACGTGTATAAAAAGGGCGAAATGATTTTTATTTTACCCCCTCACCTATGCTATCAAATGCCATGCTATGCTAATGATATATGTTATTTTTCATGTATTGTTTTGCTAAGTGAGAATAGAGGTTTCATGGCTTTAAAAGTTTTAAGAGCAGTCATGGGTTGAAGCACAAGCAATGAGGTTGAAAAGTTCCATAGTGTTGGATAGCACATTTGGTGGCCAAAGACTTGCTAAGGCACTCGCACAATAGAGGTTGTGGTTTCAAATCCCCACGCAAATTGTTTTGTGAAGGAGGATGTTGTTTTGTTTGATCCACCAAATCCTGCAGAGGCATAAGGGGGTGTGTGTGAACTAAGGTTCACATGTGGGCATGTAGCCCAATGGTAGCCTAGCCTTGGGCTAAGGCACTTGGCGACAGTTGATCATGGGTTCGAGTTTGGGCGCAACCAAGTCGTGCGCAATATTTTTAGACGTGGGCCAAAGACTAAGGTAAGCATTTTTTTACAAGTATTTAATTTCATCGAAGTTGGGAGGCACAAGTTTTATAAAGGCCACGTGATATTTTTGCATAGTGGAATGCATAGGGAGTTATAAGGTTAATTAAAATTATTTTATATTTTTGTTGCTTAGAAAAATAAATAAAGGTTTGGATGTTATTTTGAAAGTTTGGAGTTATAAGGGTTAATAAAATAATTTGATTTTTATATGTTGGATGTTATTTTGAAAGGTTGGGTTTTAGAAGGTGTTAGTAAAGGAACTTTATTTTTGAATATTATTTTGAGAGTTTGGATTTTATAAGGTGTTAGTAAAGAAACTTGATTTTTGAATATTATTTTGAGAGTTTGGAGAATATAAGGTGTACTTATAGTGAAATAATTATTGGGAAGAATATTTGTGTGGATATTTTGAGATAGGTTGTTGCTATCTAGCCTTAAAATTGGCAAAGAGAATATGATTGTGATTAAGATAGGTTTTGAAGATATATCTCCATCAAAACAAAAGGTACGGGCACATCTTTCTTATGAGTGAAATATATGGTTGGATTGAATTTTGTGAAATGTAAAGGTGGAGTGAAAAGGATTATTTGATAAGCATTGTTGAAAATATTTGAGTGAGTGTTCATATGCATGATTTTTGGATGTTGAAAGAACATTAGTATCATTGTTATGTGAGATTGAGAACTATCTTGAACTAGGGTTTGTAAAAGAACATGAGTATCATTGTTATGTGAGATTGAGAACTATCTTGAACTAGGGTTTGTGAAAGAACATGAGTATCATTATTATGTGACATTGGAATCATCTTGAATCAAGGTTTGAGTTCCATAGTGTAATTCATTAGAATTGTAGTGAAACACTTAGTTCGGGTTTGTAAGCAAGTTGTGTTTCATTGAGTGGATATTTGAGTGATGTTGATTGAGCATTATTGATTGAAAGCATTGGAGTGATAGTTCAAGTTTTGTAAAACAAATTATACTTTATTTTTTAATTGATTTGAAAGAGAGTTTGAAAGTGATAGAGTATTTTGTTGAGTACAAAATATTGTGAGTGTGAAACATATTGAGTCTTTGATCATTATCTATATGTTTTTGTGGTTAAACAAGATTCTGATTGAAACTTTTTTGTGTGATTGAAATGTTTTCTGAAAGAGATTAAGTTGAGTATTATATGCAAGTATTGCAGTTGTTTGAATAAGCTTTTGTGAAATATTGTGAGCATATTAGAGGGGAATTAAAGATAGAGTTGAGTAAGATTTTGTCAAAGCTTAAGGACATATTTGTGTGAGCTTTTGTGAAATATTGCAAGCAGATTTGAGGTAAGTCTTGGTAAAGACTTGTTGAGCATATTTTAGGCAAGTCTTGGTAAAGACTTGTTGAGCAAATTTGAGGTAAGTCTTGGTAAAGACTTGTTGAGTAGATTTTAGGTAAGTCTTGGTAAAGACTTGTTGAGAATATTTAATGCAATTCTAGGTGTAGACTTGTTGAGCATATTTGAGGTAAGTCTTGGTGAAGACTTGTTGAGCATATTGAATAATTTCTAGGGAGGACTTGTTGAGCTTATTGGAAAAGTTCTAGGGAGGACTTTTTGGACATATTTAAGGTAAGTCTTGGTGAAGATTTGTTGAGAAGATTGGAAAAGTTATAGGGAGGAATTTTTGGACAGATTTGAGGTAAGTCTTGGTGAAGACTTGTTGAGAAGATTGGACAAGTTCTAGGGAGGACTTGTTGGAAAAATTTGAGGTAAGTCTTAGTGAAGACTTGAGAGCAGACTAATCAAGTTATTGAGAGGACTTGTGGACAGATTTGAGGTAAGTATTTGAGAAGACTTGAGAGAAGAATTGATTTATTGATTTGTTCAAGCTTTGTGGTAAGGCTTGAGGCAGATCTGAGCAGAGTTTATTTGTGATTGGATCAAGCTTTGTGTTAAGGCTTGAGGATAGATTTGAGGATAGAGTATGGTGCAAATTTGAGGATAGATTTATGCCATAGCAGAGATAGATTTTAGTGTAGATTTGAGGGTAAATTTGAGCCAGACCAGAGACAGAATTGTGAGAAGATTTGTGCTATACCGAGGATAGTGTTTAGTGCAGATTTGAGATAGAGATTGAGTAGAGCTAAAAGTAGATTTTGGAGGTGATAGAGCAGAGGATAGTAGTCTCCAGTGGATAGATATCCATTAGCCAGGGCAGTGAGGATAGAGGTTTTTTGAGTGAGGATAGAGGTCTTCTTTAGAGAGAGATCCATATGCCTATTTAGTGGAGGAAATAGTCTTCTAGAATATCACCAACCAGAGCTAAGGAGAAGGAGTTCTCCTATGGATAGATTTCCATGAAATAGCAGAGGAGAAGGAGTTCTCCTGTGGACAGAGGTTCATCAACTTGATTAGGAAATTGGTGTCTTCTTTAGATAAAGGTCCATAAACATTGTATTAGGGAAGGATTCCCAAGATATTTATTGAGAAAATTTAGTGAAATATTTTCTCCGTGGAGTAGCCCACATTGGGTGAACCATGTTAAATTGGTGTATCTATTGTGTGTGATGATTTTTGCATTGTTTTGATTACTGTTGTTGATATTTCCATTGATATATTGGATAATATTGTTTGAGAAAGAAAAGTAAAAGTTGGTCTTATATTGTTCACCTCCCCTCTTAGTATAAGCTTGTGTCCTTCACCTAACTATGATGCACAATAAAAACTAACCTAGGGATGTAAATACACATTTTGCCTAGGCTAAATGCAAAGAAAGCAAGTATTATTCTAAAATGCTCTTTTAACTATCTAAGATGCAATTCAAGGCTTGAAAGCAAAATGACTTTACAAAATCAAATCCTATGCTAAGAAAAGCAATATTAAAAACACAAAAAATAAACCTAACCTAAAGCAAATAAATTACAAGACTTGAAAGGAGAGCTATGCTAACAAAATAAAAATACAAAAAAAAGAAATATATGCCTAAAAAAGCCAACAAAAATGCAAGAAAAAAATCTATGCTAAGAAAATCAAATAAAAGTGCATGAAATGAAAACTAGTCTAACAAAGCAAAGCTAAGAAATCAAAACTAGCCTAAGAAAGCAATGATAAGACATGAAGTACAGCTAATCTAAGAAATCCAAGACAATACATGAAATGAAAACTAAACTAATAAATTAAAGACAATAAGTGAAATAAAACTAATCTAACAGAGCAAAGATAAAAATGAAATAAAGACTAAACTAAGAAAGTGAAAACAAGGCATGCAATGAAAATTATACTAAGAAAGCAAGAATAAGACATGAAAATAAAAACTAATCTAAGAAGAAAAAAACAAGGCATGAAAAGAAACCTAATCTAGAATACAAGAAAATACATGAAATTAAATATAATCTATGAAAGCAAGAAAGTACAGGAAAATAAATCTAATTTAAGAAAGCATTGAAATGCATGAAATAAAGGCTAAGCTAAGAAAGCTAGAAAAATGCAAGAAATAAAATCTAAACTAGGAAAGCGAGTAAAGGCATAATAGTAAACTAATCTAGCAAAGAGAAAGACATCAAATAAAAATCTATTCTAGGAAAGCAAGAAAGGACATGAAATGAAATATACTCTAGGAAATTAGTAAATGACATGAATTGAAAATCCATTCTAAGAAAGCAGTTAAAAAAACTACAAAGGCAACTAATACAGGAAAGCAATAAAGAAAATGAAAAGAAAATCTATTCTAGGAAAGCATGAAAGAGTAGGAAATTAAATTCTACTCTAGGAAAATGATAAAAGACATGAAATTAAATCTATTCTATGAAAGCATAAAAAAGGAACATGAAGTTAAACCTACTCTATGAAAGCAAGCAAGGGTAATGATGACGATATTGATGATGATAGGGTTCATTAGCCTTTGGGGACCTACCCGCTTTTGATTCCCAAGATCACATGAAGTGAAAGGTAAGAGCATACATGGAATAGGGATCCTTTTTAATATGGCATCTATGTGCAATAGTGAGGTTCCTTAACCTAGAAGGATAAACACTTTTCCGATCTCCAAGATTTCCTTAAGGTGCAAGGATAGAGTATACAAGGTATTTCTTCACTTAATGTGAGATGTGAAGTAAATTTTGTTGCCTTAGAATATGTGGCCTACTTTTTATCTCCGAGATTACCTTATGGGCATGAGAGGAGAGCATACGTAGAGCCACAATCCCTATTTAATGTGGAATCCAAGGTGCAATGGGAGGTGAAAATATTACAAAATAAAGGCAAATTCTTTGACTCCAAAGTGTCTTCCTCCCTTTTAATCCTTAATATTACTTTATGGGTGTGAGAGAAGAGAATACAGGTAGGAAAATCTACTTTTGTTTAATGTGAAGGCTTAAGAGTAATGGGGATTGATCAATAAAAAAAGCCTTAAGATGTAATTATTTTTATGAAAATTATACTAAAAATTAAGGACAAAGCCTCCTACTTGAGGTCCTACATTGGCTGGGGATTGATAGAGGTTGTTGATCTACTTTAGTGGCCAAAACTACCTCTATGACTATAGTTTCTAGACCCCTAATGGTTCATAGGCAGAATCATCTAACCACTGATGACTGAGCCTAGGAAGGGTGTTTGTATGACAAATTTTGATGATTTTGGTTTTTTAAGGTTCAGGGGTTAGTCTATTAGGTTTTTCCTATAAAATAGAGCAAACAAAATGCTTAGAAAGTGGATTTTGTAATGGAAAAAAGCATAAAGCACCCAAAATTGACACAACTAACCAAACAAAAGAGACAAAAGTGACTTAAAATGCTGCTAAAAAAAGAAAATCTAAATAGCAAAAAGTTATTGATGGGGAGAGAGGTGATATACCTATGGTATCCAAATATATAAAGAGAATGAAAATAAAAGCAATTGATGGAGAGAGAGGTGATATACATGTGGTCCCCAAATTGATTAACTAGGTGGCAAGGACTCATACACACTGAAAGGTCATTGTGACGTGTTGTGGAAGACTAATACCTAACTATTGGGTCTATCTCATAGTGATAGTGATCTAGATTGACAATCATCTAGGTCCTGATGGTTAGGATTGATAATCATCTAAGGCCAACCTATGATATCTAAGTGCGAATGATGGGAGACCGACTTGGGTGTGTTTTAGTTTGGCTGATTTTATGAATGTTTTGATGTTGTTTCAAGCCTAAAATAGACAAAATACGATAAACTAAGCAAGAAAAGCATGAAAATTTTTAAAATAACACATAAGGCATGTGTTGAATAAAAGATAGCAAGAAAATTATTGATTCTACTACCTACAAAACAAGAAATACCAAGTGTGGTTTGAGTTTAAGTCCCACCATGATCACCAAAATGTGGGATAGAAGATATACCATTTTCATTGATCAATAAATATGTTACAAATAATCTTGTACAAATTCCCTCTTAGGGCTTACAATATTTTGCAAATGCCCTCATACAAAATTTTACAAAATTATGTTCAAATGGTCTTCTATGCCACCTCAAAGGATGGGTGGATTTTGGAGCCTTGGTTGCTTGACCACCCTAGGTTGCATGCACCTCCATGGTACCTTCACACAACCAACCATAAGAAGTTAATAGCATCAAATAGGCCTACCTTGGTTAGGCCCAAGTTAACAAAATATGCAAGCAATAAAAAGTTATAAATATTTATTAAAGTAAGAACATAACACCAAAATGTCACAAATATCAAAAAAATACCTTGCTTACCTTACTTGTCTATCTACTATCGATGTTGTGTTTGGTTTAGGCTCTGGAATGCAACCGTAATGGGTCGAATGACCTCTACTATGAACCATCGTGGGTCTAGCAATCTTGACTGCTAACTGCCAAGGGGTTGATGACTGAAACCTCTACTACTCAAATATAGCTAAAACTTTTTATGGACCTCTGGCAGGGTGTCAATCGCCTCTAGTTGCATTTTGGAGCATATTTGACCCTCTACCTAGGATAAATTTAAAAAATAAGATACATATATATTTAAGCATGCATTTATCTCCATAGTTAATTTGCATACGAAAGAAGGATGACTTAAAAATGAGATGAACACACATACAATGGGTTCAATAGAAAATCTGGCAAAGTTTTAGCTTATGATTTCTATTCTTGTTGCAAATGAAGGAAAAGAGGGTGTACTTATAGAATTTTTGCAAGGGATAGGGGATGGTGACTTGGAAATGACATGGCATGACATGGCAACTATGTGGCATGGGTGAGGGGATGTGAAAAATTTGGAGTCTTCCACTTAGGGTGGTCAAAGAGAGTGTGAACCTTACCTCATTGATGACCTTGGGTGGGAAGAGTCCTCATCCCACTTAAGTGGTATGCACACACCATACTCCATAAATGCACTTAGATGGAGAGGATCCTCACCCTTCCCAAGTGGCATTAAGAGGTATGGGGAAGGTGAGGGTGAATGAGGATGTGGAAAGTAGGAGTAGACTAGGATAGGGTGAGGTAGACCTATTCTAAGGTCAATAGGGGGGTGTACATAGAATCAGGAATTGTGCACATAGACTATGGGGGATGGGAAGTCACATGGTGACTAGGGGCTTAGTGTAGAAGAGTACTTAGTGGGAGAAGGGAAATAGAGAGAAATTTTTAATTTTTGTGAGGTTATGAAGTGGGATAGGGAAATTTTGGGAATTATTCAGGCTTTTACAAAATTGTTAAATTTGACCTTAGGCAAACAAACTTGATACTTTTTAGGTGTCTACAAATTCTATATGTAATGCAATAATATGGAAAAAAACCAAATGGTATGGGTAATTTTTAGAAGTAGAAACTAATTAAATTGCTACTCAATTGTGTAAGAAAAAAAATATATAGAGGTCCAATGATTGGTTAAAGCCTTATTCTTTGATGAGGGAGATTCTACAAAATTTTGGTGCAAAGCTTAGATAAATTTTTATCCCCTTATTTCTAATCCAAAATGGTAACCATTGGTTGGGGCATGTCTTGCGCAATAACTATATATCATGGATTTTTATTAGTAATTTAGTTGAAGGAAAGGAACTCGCATAAATAGTGAATGAGCTTCAAAATATTCCTCAAAGTTTATATTTACTAATTTGTATATAAAATAATGTGTTGGATTGAAATATATTTGAATATGGTGGATACTCAATCAAGTTGGAATAGGATGATTTAAAGGAATCAAAATTTCCTACTCTCAATAATTTCCTCTGGAAGAATATTTGGTTAGTTGAGTCTATCCCCTTGGTCTAAACATCCCTTTGGTTAGTAGCCTAAAATATTATAGGAGTATGTAAAGAAGCAAATAACATGGACCTTTTAGTTCTACCTTGTGAGAAGAGGATTTGGAAACATAAGATAATTTACTTCTTCATTGTTCCTTTGCTTACACCATTTGGGGATGATTTTTTTAAATGTGAGAATATATTAAGCAACTCCATCAACATTGAAATAGTTGATAAAGTGTTGGATTTATTATTATTATTATTATTATTATTATTTATTTTACATTGTGGAATTGGTAGCCGCCACAATGATTTGGGTATGTTGTCTGGTTTTTATGGTCGCTATAGTATTCTACGCTATCCGCCCCGGAAGCTTTGACATAGTACTCCATGCAGTCCTCCCTTATAACCACCATGTCACAACCATTTTAAACCTATTACACTGCTTAAAGCACTAGGAAAGGGACAAGCATTCAGTCTGATAAATTGGATTAATTATTTTAAAACTAAATTATTATGAATTATGTGGAGTATTGCTCCTACCATTGTTTGTTATAATTTATAGCCTTAAAGGAATGATAGAATTTTTAAAAAACAATGTCAAAATAATGCTCTTTGGAATTGTATTATATCCTCTCTTGTAGAATGTTTACATACATGATGCTCATCATGTAAATTCTTAAGTAAAAAAAAATAAGTGTTAGCCTCATGGTTATAGGATTTGAACATACATGAAAGAGTCATCTATGACAATGGAGTTAACAAAAAAGATCTACTTTGATCTATGGTAAAATAAAAATATCCAAAAATTATGTTTATGCTTCTAAAGGAAATCTAAAAGAAGCTACTGAAGGTGGTTTTTTTCAAAATAATAAAGTAAAAACTCCCCTCACTCATAATCACATGGAATTTTGACTAATAACTATGCAAAGGCTAGGGAACTTCTTATATGGATAAAATTTGTAATTGAAAAATGATGAAAAATATATTTTAATTGAGAGCATTCATAAATTATCATTAATGCTATTAACAAAAAAATATGTCATAATTTGATTAAAAAAATAATAGCATTACTTATTTTCATAAACAATTGGTAGAGGCAATCACTTATCTAAGTAGAAAATATTTATCCAATCATGGTGTTGATCTTCATCTTGAAAATTTAAATTTTAGAAGGTAATTGGCTGATGATGAGGTAATTTAGTCAATCATAGTATTGATCTTCATATAAGAAAAAAAATAAATGTTAGAAGATAACTAGTCAATTGTGACAATTTATCTCTTAAAATTATTATGGTCTACTAGAGATAAAAATAATATTTATTTATTTTTAATTTTCCACCATGAAGGATATGATGATGGACAAACATCCAATAAAATTTATTTTTTTATGTAAGCCTACCAACATTCATCATTAATGTAAGCCTACCAGCATTCATCATTAATGTAAGCCTACAAGCATGTTCATGTAAGCCCATAGGCTCCTTTCATATTTCACCTTAGTAGTATTTGTTAATACACCTTTTTAGATAACCTTACGTAAAAGGATAACTTATTATTATTTTATTGTAAGGTTGACCTCAAGGTTAAGTTTATGTTGGTCTAAGGTTAATATCTCATTAGGAATTTGGTATCACTATAAATACCCCTCAATGAGAATCCATTTGTATCATAAGTGTTAATAAAAGAGATATATTGATGTGCCCATGGGAACCCACTCTATACTTCTTTTTGTCTCCCTTAATTTCTTAATGTTGTTTATTATTGTTATCTCTTAAATTGTTTTTCTTCTTTGTTCCATATGATTATGGTGAATGCATGTTTTAGAAGATTTCTAGAAAATATTCCAAATTCAAACATGCTTAGGGGAGGAGATTATTTATATTTAATAAGATGGAGTGATAATTTTTTGTTAAGAGAAACTATTAAAAATCTTCCAATATGGGTTAGTCTTTTTGGATTTCCATATTAGCTTATTAATAAATGTGTTTTAAAGAATATGAACAATACCCTAGGGAAATTCATCTAAAAGGGATGAACTATTAAGGAGAAAAAACATGTTATATATACCCACATAAGTGTTTATATGGATGTTTTAAAATATTTAACACAATTCATCAATATTAAATATGAATGAAGAGAATGGTGTCAACAAGTGAATTATGAAAATATTGTATTTTTATGCCACAAATATTATGATATTGAACAAATAAAAAGAGGTTACAAAGTAAAAACAATGGAGAAAAAGATAAAAAAAAGGTCATGAGATAAAATTTAAGATAAAACAAGCAAATCATACTATAGTTGAATTTGGATTAGATCAAGGGTATTCCACTTACAAAAAATGTAAATAAAACCTATTTATAACATTAGTTGGTAGGGCGAACTGACGAGGCAAAATCTTGATAGCAAGATAATCAATAGGAACAAGCACAATTGGGACACGAAGTTAGCTCACTTTGAGAAGAACTCAGTGATCCACAAGCTGCATAAGAAAGGTATGTATTGCCACCACCTCTCTACACCTTGGAATGAAATCCTTAAACCCATTATGCAGTATTTAACTTTTGAAAATCCTGAGTCTTAGCTTTTTTTTTTTCATTTAGCCTTCATTAGCCATTTTTGTGAAGCTGAAATGATGAACATCCCAGCCGCACTTTATTGGTCCATGGATTATAAAATAACCTCCACTCGTACCAAAAATGAAGAGGGTTTGCCTTGTCACCAAGGACTTTTTAGAATCCTTTAAAGGTTTCTCCTCTTGAATTTTCCCAAAGGAAATATCCCTGCCCCAGATTCAGATGAAGAAAACTCTTCTTCGATGCCCAGACCTAAAGCCTCCAAACCAAAGATAAAATACAAGAGTGATAGACCTCATTTTGGATCCAATATTAAGAAAAAGGCTAAGATTGAAAAAACACGTCCGCTATTCCCAGAGACTCAAATTAAAGGAAGTTGTTGAAACCCCTCCTTCCACTTTTGAGAAGCCCTTGAAGGATATTTCCAACTCCCCTGATATTGTTGAAAAATACCTCCATAAGCTTGTTGTCCATGCCACTTCTGTTACCATTGACCATTTGGAGACTGCCCATATGGCCATTGGGAAGGCAATTTCGAAGCTCAAGGAACAACGTCAAGTGCTCAACCTTCTATTTTTCTATGATACTTTTGAGGATATTCCAGCCATTTCTGTTGTAGAGGTACCTTCTGATGTTAAGGTTGATGCTAAGGATGAGGACATGGTGGAAATCACAAAGGAAGCCTATATTGAAGCCCCAAAGGATGCACCAAAGGACGATGTGAAGGATGCCATGCTGGAGGCTACTGTTGCCTCACAAATGTAGATTGACGTACCATTTTAAGCTCTCTTATTAGTCTATTGTTCCTTCCTCTTGGAGGATTTTATCCTCTCTAGATCTTTTGGTGGAATGCTTGTCACTTTTTGTTCCTTCCTGTATAAGGATTTAGTCCTTTTTAGTTTTGTTGGCTGAATGCCTCTTAGTTCTGGTTACTCCTTTTGTTTCCTTTGAAGGTTTTCCTTTATGTTTTGTTGTTGTAAAAGGTGTTGGGGTGCCTTTAAAATACCCCATTTTAATAAAATATTAACTTACCAAAAAAAACATTAGTTGGTAGAGGTCATCATAGTTCACATAAATCAACAGTTAGAAAAAATAAATAAGAATACAAGGGATGATGAAGTACAATGTGTAAGTTAAATTTTAGAAGGAATTAAAGGTGCAAAAATAAATATGGAGGAAACTATTAAAACCAAGGAAGCAACAAATGTTAATTTTATTCTAGGTAAACTACATTCATTTTTGTCAAGTAGTATAAAATCCTCTCCTTGCAACAAAAAAGGAACTAGTCTAGAGGTTATCCCTTATACTTTAATGTTTTAAGAGCAACATAACAAAGAAATGAGGATTAAGGATATCCATAATAATTTAGTATTTCTAGGGCAGCATAAGGAGGTATTAAATATGGAAGAACATCCTTGTACATAAATAAGAAAGTGTTTTTAAGGTTAATCTTGCACTTCATATCCTTTAGGGCAACACTAACCTATACTAGATGATAAGTCTCACTATGAACAGTATCAAAAAGTTGAAGACATTTATGAGGATGAAAGTGTTGGTGGGGATGAAAAAATAGAGGAAGACCCATGGAGAAAACATAAAAGGTGAGTTCAAAGGGATATTGATATGGGAAAATAAAAAATATATATCATATTTATTACAAGAAGTGGGGTTAAGCCCACAAATTAAAATAAAAATCAATGATGAAAATTATATGAAATATTGGGGGCATAATAAGACCCCTAAAAAAATAGGTATTAGGGAATTGAAAGGTTGTTATAGACAACATATATATAGAAAATAAAGAAATATAGCAGATACTTTAGCCATTTTTAGTGTTGATTTTTGTCTTGTCAAAATTCAAAATGTAGAAGGCAATTGATCGAGTGAGATTTTATCTCTTAATGCAAACGATACCAAGGAGTTGGTTGAAAAAACCTATTAGTTTAAGTAATATGAAGAATATTTTTGATAGGAATGCAAATGAAGAATATCTTTGATTAAAAGACAATTTGTATATGGTTTAATTAACCTGACAACAATGTAATGAGGGCAATGTAATATATTATTATTATAATGGGACCCAATAGAAGGTATACATAGTTTGTTTAAAAAAATAGTATAGTAGCTACTCAATCTAGGGGTTGCTATAATGTGAGCATGTTAGAATCTAATATGATAATATTATATTACATTAACAAAATGTAATATGTATGTCAAATTCCATAGTAGTTTCCATAAATAAATGGAATAAAAAATTACCTAGTATTGCTTAACAAAAAGAATACACAGAACAAAAAAGAACACAAAATATGATGGGTTCTCATGGACACAAGTAATTTTACTAAATGGAAAATGAAATAACACTTCAACCAATTGTCAAAAAGGTTGATATGAAGGATTTTTTATACTTAAATACATGATACCTTTAGCTCAAGGTTGTGAGATCAACCCTTAGAAAAACAATACTATGAAAAAATACAAAATCACCTTTTTTAAGGTGTACATGGGCCCAAAGAGCAAATATAACAAATACAAGTAGTCAATAGTGGCCTCAAGATAAGCTTAACCACCACATATTCCAACATATTCCTTAACCTAACAAGGGATATTGAGAGAGCCCTTACTTTGCATCCTCCCTTAAGCGACACTCTTCAACTCCAAGAAACTTTTGGATGCACACAAAAGTGACCTCGGTCAATACATTCATTGCCTACTCTAATGAAGGTATAAGCATTGGATCTAGCATCCCACATACATGAAAATATATCATAAAGTGCATTCATATATCTATATGCTTTGTCCATTGATGGAAAAATATATTGTAGACAAGTATAGTACTATGATTTTCACATCAAAGGATGATTGGAAAGCTCTACGGAATGCCAATTTCATCCAAAATTATGAGCATCTATCTAACATGCTTAGCTACTTTGTTGGAAATATAATATTTATCCTTTTTGGAGGACTAATAAAGAGTGGATTGGAAACTAGAATACCACAAAATGGGGATAGATCTTAAATAAAACACAAAGCATGTGGTGGACCATTTCTCGTCTAAATCACCTACCTAATAAACATATAAAAATCCTATCAAAATAAAATGGCATACAATGGATTAATTAATACTCATCTTATAGATCCCTTTAATGTAACTAAGAATCCTCTTAGCTACTATCAAATGAATCTCTTAAGGTGTTTGCATGTATTTGGAATAATAGCTAATGGCAAAGCTATATTCAGTATATTATGAGTAAGATAGAGAATTCCTCACACAAGAGACCTATACAACATGAAATAAACTAAGGATGTGATGCAATTAGTCTAAATTTTTAGGCTTGACATAAAATAAGTCTAAATGGATTTAAAATCCTCCATACTAAAATGCTAAAGTAGATACAAAGCATACCTAGAATAAGAAATGGTGATGGTAAAGTCTATCTGATCAATCTAAATTCCAAAAGAATAATGTAATAGCCCTAAATTTGCCATCTCAAAGGTGGAATAAACTCATGACTTCATGTATTAGATCAAAGTAAAGGAGTTGTCATTGATAAGAAGATCATCAATATACAACACAATCATTAAAGTTTCTCCATCCTTATGTTTGATATAAACATCATGTTCATGCTCACATTGTTGGAACCCACAACTAAGAAAAAAGGAATGGATCTTCTCATGCAGTGTATGAGGAGTCTACTTAAGTCCATATAAGGACCTAGTCAGATGATAAACCAATGGAGTGGGTCCCTCAAGCTTGAAACTTAATGGTTATTACATATAGTTATTCTCTTGAAGCTCCTCATGTATAAAGGCAATATTCATGTTCATCTAATGTACCTTCTATCCATAGGAGGCAACAATGGAGAGAATTATTTTGTGAGTCAATCCTAGCCACTGGTGTAAAAGTATTAGAATAGTCCACTTCCTCTTAGTAAGATAATCCCTTAACAACAAGGCATACCTTGTTCTTTTCTACTTGACCATCCAATGTATGTGTAGTCCTATGGATCCATTTGTAGTCAACCCTCTTCCTTTCTAGAAGTGGAACTAGCTCACAAGTCTTGTTCTTCATCAGTGGCTTAGACTCTACCAACATAACAACTTCTAATTATAGATTACCCTTAGCCTAATAATATATTAAAGTATCCTAATAATATGCTACATTTAAAATCAATGATTAAGAAGGAGCCTTTTGATATTGCTCAAGAGATAAAATAGGTTGATCATCCTTCAAGATCATCTTAACCCACTTGAATGTTGGACAAAGTGAAGAATCACGTGTATACTATAATAACTCAACATCAAAATATAACACTAAAAATCCAAATTATCACCACTCACCTTATCATGATAGAAGTATTCTCAATTGGTGTGTCTTGCACGTCTTGCATTACTCTTGGAGAAGAGAATTTTGCCTATGGTGCTACCCATGAAGGGATCAAATCAATAGACAAGTAAAAAACACTCAAGGAATATGAATAAGAAGATTCTCTAATAATTATATAACCAACAAAAATTTTATAAGATCCAACTTAATCATAAATAGTGGAAGGGTTAGAAGAATGGGAATCCAAAAGCTTAGGTGGTGCAGTGGAAGGAGTGCCTAGAATAACCTTGTCAAAGATGACATCTCTCTAAATCAAAACCTCATGCCTTTGAGGTATCAAAATACCCCACAAAGATACACTTGTGGCATTTTGATTCCTCCTTCTTCCAAATATCATTGGATATGTGATCCCATGATTAAGATCCAAATATATGGAATCAAGATAAATCAGGTTTATCCCCTATCAATATCTCAAGAGTTGTCATACCCTAGATTGACTTGGTAGGAACTATATTGATGATATATACAACATAAGTGTCAGTATCACCCTAAAAATTATGATCCATATCCTTAGCATAAATCATGCATAATGCCATATCCATGATTACCTTGTTTTTTCCTTTATCCACACCATTCTGTTAAAGAGTATAGTGAACAACCCTTTGATAAATAATCCCATGAGAAGCCAAAAAATTATGGAAATCATATCTAACATATTCACTAATCCCATCATTATTTTTACACTTGATACTCCTATATAGTTGATTTTCAACAAGGGTCTTGAAGGTATTAAACCTCTCAAAAACCTCATCCTTAGTGTAAATGTTGTACAACCACATATATCTAGATAAATCGTCAATAAAAAGTAACTACCTATTTATTTAGCAAGATGGTATACCCATTGGTCCACGAATGTCACTATGTATTATCTCCAAAGGATAATATGATCATCTTGCAACCCCTTTGAAAGATTTACCTATGATAAGTTTCCAAAATACACTCTTCACTTGCATTACTTGAAGGAGATATGCATAGAAGCCTAATAGCCATCTGTTGTTGACTCATGTATCTAAAGGAACCATAGTTGAGATACTCAAGCCTATGATACCATTTTTGACTCTCATTATTAGCACGAGCAACCATAGCAACAAGTTCTTCTTCCTAGAAAGAGAGGTAAAAGAGATAGGTCTTTCTCTCAACTTATACATGTGGTCAATCTCAACACAATAACTAGAAGCGACATGTTTGAACCCATTTTTGATGAGCAAGGTGCAACCAAAGTATTGTCATTGTTGTCAACACAGTCAGGTTGATCAATTGATGCAATGGACAGGAGTTCATTGATGAGCAAGGTGCATCCAAAGTGCAATGGACAGGAGTTCATTGATGAGCAAGGTGCAACCAAAGTATAATGGATAGGAGTTCATTGATGAGCAAGGTGTAGCAAAAGTATTGTCTTTGTTGTCAACACAGATAGAGGATTGGTTGATGCAATGGATAGGAGTGCAAAGGTCATTAGATAGATCGGTTGATGAAGTGAACAAGAGTTCAGAGCAGTCAGAGCATGTACTGTGAACTTCCAAGAAGACAAAAGTGGCCCAGATTCAAAGGATCAAAGAAAAAGACAAGTAAGAAAACTTTCGCGATATCGTGACATGTTGAAAATCTGGAAAAACTGTCATGATATCGCGACATGTTTGAGGAGAGAGAAAGCACAAGAAAAACTGTCGCGATTTCATGACATGTTTGGATAGAAGGCACAGGCAAAGAAAATTGTCACGATTTTGCGACATGTTTGGAGAGAAGGCACAGGAAAAGAAAACTATCACGATTTCGCGACATGTTTGGAGAGAAAGAGCTCACAAAGAAAAGTGTCACAATTTCACGACAATCTATAAGAGAGGCAGTACAGACAAAAATGTGTCACAATTTCACGACATGTTTGAGAGAAGGAGCTTGCAAAGAAAAGTGTCACGATTTCGCGACATGTTTGAGAGAAAGAGCTTGCAAGGAAAAGTGTCACGATTTTGTGACAATTTGCAAGAGGAAGCGCTAAGGAGAAAAAGTGTCGCGATTTCGTGACATGTCGGGTTTTCGTGACCCAAAGAGGAGAGAGAGTGTACGGAGGCGAAAGTGTTCCGTTTTTGCGACATGTTCCGTTTTCACGGGCGAAAGGCACAAAAAGTGCAAGGAAGTGAAAAGTGTCACGATTTCGCGACATGTCATGTTTTCGCTGGTGCGTGCAGAGAAGAGTGTACAAAAGTGAAAGGTGTCACGATTTCACATGTCATGTTTTCGCTAGTGCTTGCAGAGAAGAGTGTACGAAAGCAAAAGATGTCATGATTTCATGACATGTCATGTTTTCGCTAGTGCTTGCAGAGAAGAGTGTACGGAAGTGAAAGGTGTCACGATTTCATGACATGTCATGTTTTCGCTAGTGCAAGTAGAGAAGAGTGCAAAGAAGAAAAAGTGTCATGATTTCGTGACATGTTCCGTTTTCATGGGCAAGAGACAGATAAGAGCTGAAGGCAGTGAAAGTGTCATGATTTCACATGTTTTGTTTTTGCTGGTGCAAGCCAGAAGAGTGTACAAAGGCAAAAAGTGTCGCGATATCGTGACATGTTGTGTTTTCGCGGGTGCAAGCTGAACTATGAAACAGGGAGGCGAAAGTGTCACGATATCACGACATGTTATGTTTTCGTGGTCAACTGCAAAGAAAAAGTCAAAGGGGTAGAAATGTCAAGATATGTCATAGTTTCATGGGTAAAAGTCGAGAAGCATATATAGGGACAGTTGCAGAGTAAGTTCATGCAGCAAAATAAGAACTGTTACAGGTGGAGTTACAGTGAGATCATGTAAGCTATAATAAGAAATGTGAAAAAGAGTGCGGCGGTTATAGAAATGCTACACAGTGAACTGCAGATAGTATGATAGTAACAAGGCAGTTATAGAAAGAATTCATGCAGCCAGAATAAGAAGAGTTAACTAGAGTAGAACAACAGTTACAAGGGCAGTTGTAGAGGAAAATCATGCAGCAAAAATAAGAAGAGTTAACTAGAGTTAGTACGAAAGTTATAGGTGCAATGACAGATAGAAATCATGCAAGCTAAAATAAGAAAAAAGCATTAAAGGAAGAACGGTAGTTACAGGGCACGTGTCGCAGTGAAACCATCGAGCAGCAGTTATACTATTAGTCCGAAACAAGAGACAAATCCATTAATAGGTTGCGTATAAGAATAGTGTGTCAGAAAGGAGTTACTCACAGGAGTAGCTATGAATAGGCTGCATGCGGGTTAATGGCAGTTCAGAAGACTTAGGGTTTCAAGATGAAAATATTGTTATAAAAGGGAAGTTGTGTGCAGAAGAAAAATTTTGGCTCAGAATTGAAAAGAGTGTCGTCGAAAAGAGTAAATGTGTTGCGAGGGCAGTTGCGTGCAGAAGTGAAAAGGTAGCTCAAAATTGAAAAGTGAGAAGATAAGAATGACAGAGTGCAGAAATGCACAAAGAAGGCTATCAGAGCATGGAGAAGGCTATCAGAGCGTAGTAAGCAGAGCGGTAAGAGTGATCCATTAGGTTGAGCTCTATGTGGGTAGATATATATGAGAAAATCTGAAGAGAGAAATAAAGTTGAGGGAGAACAGCTGAGAAAGAGCAACTGATAGAGTGCAGCAGTAAGTGCACAGAAGGAATATGTGTTTCCTGAATTGAAAGAGAGGTTGGATGAGCAATAGACTGATAAGGGTCTTGTAAAAGTGAAGGCATATTTATGTCAATCTAATATTCAAAATAGAAATCCAAGTTGGTGCTTGGAATCAGGGGTTGGTGCTCCTTCCAGTTGGTGCTGGTAAATCAGGGGTTGGTGCTCCTTCTAGTTGGTTTTGGGGTAAATCAGGGGTTGGTGCTCCTTTCTATTGATGCAGATAAATTAGGGGTTGGTGCTCCTTTCAGTTGGTTTTGGTAAATTAGGGGTTGGTGCTCCTTTCTATTGGTCGAGATAAATTAGGGGTTGGTGCTCCTTCTAGTTGGTCTTTGGTAAATCGGGGGTTGGTGCTCCTTTCTGTTGGTGCAGATAAATTAGGGGTTGGTGCTCCTTCTAGTTGGTGCTGGTAAATCAAGGGTTGGTGCTCCTTTCTGTTGGTGTAGATAAATTAGGGTTTGGTGCTCCTTCCAGTGGGTGTTGGTAAACTTTTTGTAAAGTGGGTGCTTTGCAAAGGCTAGATTTGGATGGGAGTCCAAGCAGTCTATTTTTGAGGAGTAGCCAAAACTGGTGAACCTCGTTAAATCATGTGTTGTGGAATGCTCTTTTGTTATATTTGCTTTATCTGTTTTAAGTTCTCCTTGCTTCAGCTTTAAGAGTTAAGTTTTTAAGTCTTAAATAGCTACACTAATTCACCCCCCCTTCTCAGTGCCATTGTAAGACTAACAATTGGTATCAGAGCCAAGTTCCTGATTAGGCTAAATCAGCTAAGGTTGATCTTGGATTAGTACACAATGGGTAAGAAAAATAGATCCTCCTCCAAAAAGGCATCTCAACCAGTTTCAATTCTTATGGAAGATAAAACTGAACTAGAGAAGGTAGAAGAAGTGGATTCTGAAGTATGCAATGAAAACCTAGAGATTGAAGTAGATCTAGAATGTGAGTTGATAGCCGCACTTGAAGAGTTAAGTATACAAAATAAAAATAATAGACTATCCAAAAAGTTGGAAGAATACGGGGATGAGATTGAAAATCTCTTACAATTTCAAATGGCCAAGAAAACAGAAGATGCCCTGAAGACACAACTGGATAATAAAGTTGAGGTATATAACAAACGTGAAGAGGAATCTAACAAAGTTGTTAGTAATCTGAAGCTGCAAGTAGAAGAGTCCAAAAGGACTGAAGAAGCTCTCAGGTCGCAGATCAATGAGAAAGAGACTGTTTGCCGCCAACAAGAAGAAGAGATTGTTTCATTGAAGAAACAACTAGAAGAGGCCAAAAGAAATCTCAAAATTGAGAAGAGCACAGAGTTGCTAGGTAAAATGATAAGCCAACAAAGAAGCTCCATGGATAAGCGTGGTCTTGGATATGAAGCTGAACAACCTTCATCTTCCAAATATGCAGAAAAAGAAAAGTTCACAGTTGAAGGATCAAAGCAAGAAAAGGTTGAAGCTGAATCTTCAAAAGGAAGAAAGTATCAAAGGAAATCTACAGCAAAGCAACCACAGCAAAAGAGGTTCTCTCACTCTCACTCTTTTCATAATAATGCTTTTAATGGCTATTGTTTTAGATGCAACCATTACGGTCACAAGGCATTTTATTGTGGACAGCATAATAGAACAAAGAATTATGCTGTTAGAAATACATCTACATTCCTGAGTGAACACCATGTGCGATGTTTTAAATGTAATGGTCATGGGCACATAGCAAGGTTTTGTCCAAGTGCTTCTGCATCTAATCTAAGGCAAGACCGTAGATTTCATCAGACTTAAAGAATGCAACACAGACAGAGAACAAATCATGTGCATAAAAGAAAGGAAAATAATCATCCATCAAGGATGCACAAGAGACAACCACGCAAGAGAAATGATCAAGTTCATGAAAAGGTGCAAAATAGGGATGCAGTTGAAAATCTCAAGCCCAAGTTCAAGAAAGTCTGGAGAAAGACAGAAGAACAGGAATCCTGTCTCCTTGGACTGAAGGAGACTACTCCACTATTGCACTAAGCCACTCCAGGTGGCACATCCTCAGGGGGAGTAATATTAAAGTTTTATTTTAATACTCCTATGTATTTGATTGGTTATCTAAGGATGAATGGCAGGCAGTCGAGAAACTATTGTATAGTTGTCAAGTGTGTTGTCGGTTTATGTAGTGGACTGTGGAAGTACTGTGAAGGGTTGTGATTAAATTGAGAGCTGTCACCATGGGTAGTTTATGAGATATGTCATTGTTATACTATTGATGATTCTTTTGACACTATTCAAAATTACGAAACATAACAGTTCAGATTCTTTGGTTTAATGAAAGAATGTGTGCGTGCCCTAGCTGCGTACTTGTGCTTCGATAAAAGCAGCATGTATTTGTTCTACACTTTGATGTGAAGATTGTTAGATCTTTCATGATGCCTTGGTGAATATAGTTAATTCATAGACAGTTTCGTTTTAACTGTTGATAAAATGCCAATCCAAGGTTAAGAAGTATGAGGCTGAGTAAGGTGCACTATGGTTGGCCATAAAGTGTTTGACAAAATGTCTTCTCCTGATTTGCACAGTTGAAAGTAAGGTGTGATCTGCAGTAACTGTAGAAAACTCAGATCAGGTTGTAAATATAAAAAGGAATTTGGTTGTTCTATAGTACAGTGTTTGATGCTTACATAGAGTTGGTTGATGCATGCTTTGACTAGGGTCTGTAATAAAGGGATGTTCATTGAGGTGATTGGTTGAGTTGAGTTGAGATTGAGATTCGAGTATAGAACATATTGAGTCTCTAACAATTCTCTTTATGCTTCTATGAGATTTAGTTGATATATTGATTGAGCATTAAGTATAGAACATATTGAGTCTCTAACAATTCTTTTTATGATTCTATAAGATCTGGGCAAGTTCTTGGTGAGCTTGCTAGAGCAGATTCTATGTGAGCCTATTGACAGGGTATAGAGGACAGAGTCTCAATGGATAGAGATCCAGCAGCCAACACAGTTGAAGATAGATCTGAGTGATGCCTATTATGCTTATCTTGATGTTGTCAAACAGTGAAATGAAGTGGTCACATATTCCCAAGAATAGACTAAGAATTGACTAGCCATCGGGATCAAATTCTCAGGGGAGCATTTATGCATCTGTTTATCATATTGCTCATGTTTATGCTTTTTGCTAACTATAATAATTTTTGCCTGAGAATGTTGTGCATGGACTCAGGGGGAGTTTGCAGCCGCCCTTTGGTATTATTTTCAAAGGGGGAGAAGAATTATAGGTAATTGCACACAATTACGTGTGTTTCCAACAATTCCAAAGGGGGAGATTGATGAGCAAGGTGCAACCAAAGTATTGTCATTGTTGTCAAAACAGTCAGGTTGATCAGTTGATGCAATGGATAGGAGTTCATTGATGATCAAGGTGCAGCCAAAGTGCAATGGACAGGAGTTCATTGATGAGCAAGGTGCAGCCAAAGTATAATGGATAGGAGTTCATTGATGAGCAAGGTGCAGCCAAAGTATTGTCTTTGTTGTCAACACAGACAGAGGATCAGTTGATGCAATGGACAGTGCAGATGTCATTAGATAGATCGATTTATGAAGTGAACAAGATTTTAGAGCAGTCAGAGCATGTACTATGAATTTCCAAGAAGACAAAAATGGCCCAGATTCAAAGGATCAAAGAAAAAGACAAGTAAGAAAACTGTCGCGATATCGTGACATGTTGAAAAGCTGGAAAAACTGTTGTGATATCGCAACATGTTTGAGGAGAGAGAAAGTGCAAGAAAAACTTTTGCAATTTTGTGACATGTTTGGAGAGAAGGCGCAGGCAAAGAAAATTGTCGCGATTTCGCGACATGTTTGGAGAGAAGGCACAGGCAAAGAAAACTATTGTGATTTCGCGACATGTTTGGAGAGAAAGAGCTCGCAAAGAAAAGTGTCATGATTTCTCAACAATCTATAAGAGAGGCAGTACGAATGAAAATGTGTCACGATTTCGTGACATGTTTGAGAGAAGGAGCTTGCAAAGAAAAGTGTCACGATTTCATGACAATCTGCAAGAGAGGCAGTACGGACGAAAATGTGTCATGATTTCGTGACATGTTTGAGAGAAAGAGCTTGCAAGGAAAAGTGTCATGATTTCGCAACAATTTGCAAGAGGAAGCGCTAAGGAGAAAAAGTGTCATGATTTCGTGACATGTTCCTTTTTGCAGGTGAAAGGCAAAGAAAGTGCAAGGAAGCAAAAAGTGTCACGATTTCGTGACATGTCATGTTTTCATTGGTGCGTGCAGAGAAGAGTGTACGAAAGCGAAAGGTGTCACAATTTTGTGACATGTCATGTTTTTTCTAGTGCTTGCAGAGAAGAGTGTACGGAAGCAAAAGATGTCACGATTTCGCGACATGTCATGTTTTCGCTAGTGCTTGCAGAGAAGAGTGTACGAAAGCGAAAGGTGTCGCGATTTCGTGACATGTCATGTTTTCGCTAGTGCAAGTAGAGAAGAGTGCAAGGAAGCAAAAGTGTCATGATTTTACGACATGTTTCATTTTCGTGAGCAAGAGACAGAGAAGAGCTCAAGGAAGCGAAAGTGTCATGATTTCACGACATGTTCTGTTTTCTTTGGTGCAAGCCAAGAAGAGTGTATGAAGGCGAAAAGTGTCACAATATCATGACACGTGTTTTCGTGGGTGCAAGTTGAACTAATAAATAAGGAGGCGAAAGTGTCGCGATATCGCGACATGTTATGTTTTCACGGTCAACTACCAAGAAAAAGTCAAAGGGGTAGAAATGTCGTGACATCATGATATGTCATAGTTTCATGGGTAAAATTCGAGAAGCATATATAGGGACAGTTGCAGAATAAGTTCATGCAGCAAAATAAGAACTGTTACAGGTGGAGTTATAGTGAGATCATGTAAGCTATCATAAGAAATGTGAAAAAGAGTGCGGCAGTTACAGAAATGCTACACAGTGAACTACAGATAGTACAATAGTAACAGAGGCAGTTATAGAAAGAATTCATGCAGCCAGAATAAGAAGAGTTAACTGGAGTAGAACAATAGTTACAAGGGTAGTTGTAGAGGAAAATCATGCAGCCAAAATAAGAAGAGTTAACTGGAGTTAGTGCGACAGTTACAGGTGCAGTGACAGATAGAAATCATGCAAGCTAAAATAAGAACAAAGCATTAAAGGAAGAACGGCAGTTACAGGGCACGTGTCGCAGTGAAACCATCGAGCAATGGTTATACTGTCAGTCTGAAACAAGAGACAAATCCATTAATAGGTTGCATATAATAATAGTGTGTCAGAAAGGAGTTACTCATAGGAGTAGCTATGAATAGGTTGCATGCGGGTTAATGGCAGTTACAGAAGCCTTAGGGTTTCAAGATGAAAATATTGTTATAAAAGGGCAGTTGCGTGTAGAAGAAAAATTTTAGCTCAGAATTGGAAAGAGTGCCATCGAAAAGAGTAAATGTGCCATGAGGGTAGTTGCGTGCAGAAGTGAAAAGGTAGCTCAGAATTGAAAAGTGAGAAGATAAGAATGACAGAGCGTCGAAATGCACAAAGAAGGCTGTCAGAGCGCAGAGAAGGCTATCAGAGCGCAGTAAGCAGAGCGGTAAGAGTGATCCATTAGGTTGAGCTCTGTGTGGGTAGATATATATGAGAAAAGCCAAAGAGAGAAATAAAGCTGAGGGAGAGCATCTGAGAAAGAGCAACTAAGAGAGTGCAGCAGTAAGTGCGCAGAAGGAATATGTGTTTCTTGAATTAAAAGAGAGGTTGGATGAGCAATAGACCAGTAAGGGTCTTGTAAAAGTGAAGGCATATTTATGTCAATCTAAGATTCAAAATAGAAATCCAAGTTGGTGCTTGGAATCAGGGGTTGGTGCTCCTTCCAATTGGTGTTGGTAAATCAGGGGTTGGTGCTCCTTCCAGTTGGTGCTAGTAAATCAGGGGTTTGTGCTCCTTTCTGTTGATGCAGATAAATTAGGGGTTGGTGCTCCTTCTAGTTGGTGCTAGTAAATCAGGGGTTGGTGCTCCTTTCTGTTGGTGCAGATAAATTAGGGGTTGGTGCTCCTTCCAGTTGGTGCTGGTAAATCAGGGGTTGGTGCTCATTTTTGTTGGTGCAAATAAATTAGGGGTTTGTGCTCCTTCCAGTTGGTGCTGGTAAATCAGGGGTTGGTGCTCCTTTCTGTTGGTGCAGATAAATTAGGCGTTGGTGCTCCTTCCAGTGGGTGCTAGTAAATTGTTTGTAAAGTGGGTGCTTTGCAAAGGCTGGATTTGGATGGGAGTCCAAGCAGTCTATTTTTGAGGAGTAGCCAAAACTGGTGAACCTCGTTAAATCGTGTGTTGTGGAATGTTCTCTTGTTATATTTGCTTTATCTGTTTTAAGTTCTCCTTGCTTCAGATTTAAGAGTTAAGTTTTTAAGTTTTAAATAGCTACACTGATTCACCCCCCCCTCTCAGTGCCATTGTAAGACTAACAATTTCTCTATGTCATTTATTACCCATCTATCATGCAAAAACTCTACTTTCTTATTTGTATGAGTAATATGATATATAGACAAAATATTAGGGCAAACATTAGGAACATGAAGTACATCATCAAATGATGAAGATTCAATTATGTCTACTCTCCCTAAATGAAATGCTTATACTTCATTATGTGCCTAGTTACCCCTAAATCTACTATCCACTCATCCAAAGAAGCAAATTTCCAATATGCAAAATGGATTTCTACATGAGCTTATGAGATGTCTCCATTAAAACTATCCTCACCTTATGTGTATAAGAGAGCAGAATCAGCACCCACTTTCTTATTTCTTCCTCAATATTATTGATCTAAATTATATAAGATTATGCCTTATGTCATTCCTTTTGTAAACACACAAGTAGGATTTTTGAAAGGCTTCTTGGCATTCTTCTCATTTTATTTGGTCTTTTTATCATTCTAAATTTTAGCAATAACTTATTTTGGGTGAGCTTGATTAAAAATAAAATTTCTCTTATGTCTATTTCTCCTAGTTTGATGGTGTGAAAAGTAATTAAATACCTCATCAATGGGTGTTGTTAGAGAATCTAGAAATTACACATGAAGCATCTCAAAGACAACAACTGTCTCATATATTTTAGATACATTATTAAAAATAATGAGTATTTAGTGTCCCTTTATTTTTCCAATGCTTCTTATCCTTATTTTCTCTCCTTAAATAGTCCTCTTGTAGCTTAGATGTACTCTTATAGTTTCTTTAGTTGACTAATATAGTTATCAATAGTATCAAATAAATTCTTAGATAATATTTTCATCTCATCCTCAAATCTATTGATTTATATGGAATCAATTCAATCACATAGCCTCTAAAATTTCTCAAGTAGCACTTTAGGATCCATGGTACTACTAACATGAGTTTCATACATTGTCAACATGAATATCAATTATAACATGAACCACATATTTCTTATCCCTATGGAGATGCTTCACCTCTTTAGTATTAGTATCATGATTCTTCTCATTCACATATTTGAATAACCCCTTACATAAAATCATAACTTCAATATTTATCTTCTAGGTAGCATAGTTTGAACCACTTAATAGGGACACATGATGATCCATAACTATTCTATAAAAATCTAGAAACAAATCATGTAGTTGTCATCAAAAATGATACTGCCAATGTAGATATCTTGAAAATTTATGTAATTTAAAATAATTGGCTCAAAATGATTCCATATGCAAAAGTCTTGCCCCCTAAAATTTTTGCCCTAAAATCACAAAAAAGACATTCAAATCCTCTAAAAAAGTTTAAAAATGTTATCACCTACAATGAATGAGAGGGTTTCACTATGTGAGTGGTTGTGTGGGTGCCAAACATACATTGATTATGCAGAATATCAATGAAATGAATGATGCCACTTCTCACAATCTAATTGCTACCTAATATGCAAACCACATTGCACCACTTATTTTTTTATAACAAGTCTGTTATTAATTGTGTGAGCTACTTGTCAAGTTTAATGAGTTGATGGAATGTGATTGACCAAACCCATATTTATATCTTCCAAGTGGTGTATGTGTAGACACCCAAAAAGTGTCGATTTTGTATTTACCTAAAGTTAAATTTAATAATTTTGTAAAAGTTCAAATAATATCCAAATTCTCCAATCCCACTTTATAACATTACAAAAATAAAAAATTACCCTCCTTAGCCCCTTTCCCTCACTAAGCCCCTAGTCACCATGTGACTTACCATCTCTCCTAGTCTATGTGCACAACTCCATATTTTATGTGCACACCCTCTCTAGCCTCCCCTTGTGACCTCAAATTAGGTCCACCTCACCCTATCCTAGTCTACCCCTACTTGCCACATCCCCATGTAGCATAATCACCCCCATTCCTATTGATATCACTTGGAAAGGGTGAGGATCCTCCCCAACTAAATGCATTTATGAAGCATGGTGTGCATATGCCACTTGCGTGAGATGAGGACTCTCCCCATCCAAGGCCATCAATAAGGTATATTACACACTCCCTTTGACCATCCCAAACATAAGACTCCATATTTTCTACATCCCATAACCCATGCCACATAGTTGTCATGTCATGCCATGTCACCTCCAAGTCACCAACCACTCTCCCTTGCAAAATTCTATAAATATCTCCTCTTTTTCTTCATTTGTAATAAGAATAAAAATTATAAGCTAAAACTCCACCAAAATTTTTAGTGAACTCATTTGTTTGTGCTCATCCCCTTTTGTAATCATCCTCCTTCTAATGTGCAAAATCGGTCATGGAAATTAATGTATGCTTAAATATGCATGTATCTTATTTTTGAAACTGCTCATAGAAAAAGGATCAAATCTACTCCAAATTGCCATTAAAGGTCACTAACACCCTCTTAGAGGTCCATAGAAATTTTTAGCTAGACCTGAGTAGCAAATGTCTCATTCATCATCCCTTTAGCGGTTATCAGTCAAGACTACCAAATCCTTGGTGGTTCACGTAGAAGTCATTCAACCCTTGGTGGTTGCATTCCAGAGCCTAAACTAGACACAACATCAATAGTAGATAGATAAGTAAGGTAAGCAAGGTATGTTTCTTGATGTTTTGTGATATTTTGGTGTTATGTTCTTACTTTAATCAAGATTTATAATATTTTATTACTTGTATCCTTTATAAACTTGGGCCTAACCAAGGTAGGCCCATTTGATGCTATTAACTTCTTGTGATTCATTGTGTGAAGGTACCATGGAGGTGTATGCATCCTAGGGTGGTTAAGAGAACAAGGCTCTAAAGCCCACCCATCCTTTGAGGTGGCATATAAGACCATTTGAACACCATTTTTTTAATTTTTGTAAAAGAACAACTCCCATATTGTAAAGTCCCTATTGTAATCCCCAATAGGAAATTTGTAAAAGGATCATAACATCTTTCTTGATCAATAGAAATGGTGCATCTTCTGTCCCACAGTATGACCTTCTACATTGATCACTTATAGTTTATCATGTTATCCCAATCAAGTGTGCATGTCATCATCTATGTCAACCCTTATATCACCTACCATGTGTCACCTTAGGATGCATACCACATCATCAATTGTGTTAGTACCTCAATAAGACACCACATGTCATGCCATATCCCTTGTATAGACTACTACATCACCTATATGAACTATGACATATTGCCTTATAATTCTTGCTCCGATCTTCAAGCTAGCTACATAGATTGTCATATCAACTATATGGAATACTACATGTTACCTCAAGATTCATGCACTTATTTCTAAGTCAATTACACAAGCTACCATATCAACTATATAGATTATCATATTAGCTATGTAGGCTACCATGTGGTATTTGTACAACACTACCACATCATCATCATTGTGTAAGGGAGTATCATGTCATTAGAGGTTTGCATGTCATGATTGTTGACATCATATTCAAGTAAAATAATAGGGCATAGAACGTATTCAAACTTTAGACCTCTCATGGCCCAATGACTAAAAAGGACTTTGCCAACCAACCCTCCAAGTACTAAGCATGGGAGGAAAAGGCTAGCAAGCAAACTTAAAAAAATACTTATCGTGAAATACCCCTATTATGCACCTTGTATATGCTTGCATCATGTTGATGAAGATGTACATGCATTCAAATTTACAAAGCAAACCACCGCTTTAGGTAATATTCTCTAAAATATTCTATGAAATATTCATTTTTTAAATTTTAAAATTTTCAAAAATGGAGGGAAATAGTAGTTTTTTTCAAATGGAAATTTGAAGTACGTAGAGGCAAAACTAACAAAATGACTAAATTAGAATCCCTAAAATTTCATAGATAATCTAGAATTGTTGATGTTTATCCATATCTATTATGGTTTCCCCTTACATAACCATTTTTTCAAACATAACCAATCAAGACATCCTCTCACACCTATGTAGCAAAAAACTTCTTGGATCATTTTTCAACTTTGTCAAGTGGCTGGAAGATATTTACTAAGCATTAAAGCTTATCCATAACTTCTTTGGCATAAGGGGTCTATTCCAAAATATTTAGCCTATTTTTTTATTTCATGGTAGTCAAGTAGTCGATCCTCTCATATGTACTACTAGTGTACAAAGTTGGAAGATAAATGGGAATGATTTTTTTTGAAAAATCTAGAAAGATAAATAAGGTTTTCAAAAAATCTTAGGAAACATAATCCTCAAAACAAGACATCCATTTGATCATTTTTTTCAACAAATCAAGAGTGAGTACTAATGAGAGAAAAGATAATCTTGTTGGTGAAGGTTTCTTTTAGATCAAATCTATTGATTTTAGTGAGATACTTGTGATCCAAGTCCACCTAGAGTATTTATTAGAAACCCTTCTTTAGATTACCCTATCAACCTTCAAAAAATATCCTTCACTAGTTTCAAAAAAAAAAATTAAAGAAAAAACTCCTATGTGCAGAAGCAATCAATTAATGAATATTTACATCCACTTTGATACCATGTCAAATTTCATAATAGTTTCCATAAACAAATCGAATCAAACATTATTGAGTTTTGCTTAACAAAAGGAATACATAGAACAAAAATGAACACAATATGGTGCAGTGCCCATGGACACCAATAAGCTCGTTAAATATAAAGTAAAATTACACTCCAACAGTTTGCCAAAAATGTTGGTATGAAGGGGTACTTATACCCAAATACGTTATGCCTTTAGGTTGAGGTTGTGAGACTGACCCTCAGGAATAAAATATTATAAAAAATTATAAAAAGGACATTTTTCAAGATTTACACGGAACCAAAGGGAAAATATAACAAATACAAGTACAAATAGTCGGTCATGTCTCAAGAGAAGCTTAACCACCACATATTCCAACAATGTAATGATAAATGTTTAACAATTACTAAAATTTATACATAATTAAATATTATTTTTTATTCATTTACTTTAAATTTGCTAATTGATAGACTCATTGTAGGATCTATGCTTATTGATTTGAATACCCATCTAAGATGCTACTTGAGACATTTTGAACCCATTAAGAGGAAGGAATACATAGAACAAAAATAAAGATCATATAATATGATGCAGTGTCCATGGACACCTAAATATCTCATCAAATTAAAATAAAATTTACACTCCAATAGATTGCCAAAAAGGTTGGTATGAAGGGTATTTATACCCAAATACATGATGCCTTAGGTCAAAGTTGTGAGACTGACCCTCAAGAATAAAATATTACAAAAAAAATTACATAAAACACCTTTTTCAAGGTTTACATGAAACCAAAGAGAAAATATAACAAATACAAGTACAAATAATCTATCGTACCTCAAGAAAAGCTTAACCACCACATATTACAACAATGTAATGATATGAGAGGCTGCCATAATTTTATTTTCAACTTGAATTATTTCTGCTAAGGAAAGAAACCGAGCAGGCCAAGCATTAAATGTTTTAAACACCGTTCCACATATCCTTAGGAGAAATATTAATCCCAAAGAAATTCCTAAATAAAGCACAATCATACCATGAGGGATGATCTTCCACTCAGTTAAGGAGTTGCATCCAAGAGGAGAGGAAGAGGTATAGAATATTTTAGTTTAATACAAGAACTAGAGACATCACAAAGCAATTGAACAATCTCTTTAGTCGTTTCCACCTCTTGTTGGGTATTTTGAAGAAAAAAAGGTTATCATCAGCAAAATGAGAGTTAAGAACATGTTTATCCCTAGGAATTTTAATACCTTGAATGAGGCCATCAGAATGAGCCTTATGAAGAAGATAACTAAGAGCGTCAACAACCAAAACATACAAAAAAGGGAAGGAAAGAGAAAGAGCTCAATTAACCTGAACACAAGTTGAAGCATCACCAAAGAGCATACCAATTTGATTTTGACCGAAACCAAGCTAGGGGAGGTGGGAATGAAACCCATCTCTTGGAAGATTTGTATTCAACTTAAGGCTTTAGGAGGTCTAGGCATCATTGATCCTCTTACACAGAGCAAAATTTTGGCTACAAAATGGGTTGCTAGAGCCATTATTGGTGATGAAAACTAGAAATACCTATTTTGTTATAGAATCTCTCTAACTACTCACAAAGGTAAATGGAAAGAAACCCCTTGGGAGGATAAGGTTATTAATGCACATTATTTTACAGTTAAAGGATCTATTCCAGTTACCCAAAACTGGAAAGCCTGGTGATCAGTTTTTCTCATTTATTGGCTTGGAAGTATGACTCCTTGAGACATGGTCTAAGCATCGGTCAGTCTTTGATGGGATAAAATTATCCTCCATAATGATAAACCTTCAGCTTTATGCAATGTTATTCATGGTCTAGCTTTTTTGAAGAAAGGAATTAATAGAATTAGAGATATCTGGGATCCTAGTAGTTGCTCAATTCTTACCTGGAACTAGATCTGCAATTATTTCTCCTTCCCTCTAGGTTCAAAGAGTCTTATGGCTTAGTTGTGGCTTCCATCCCTTGTGAAGTCCTTATGAATTTGGGAACAACTACCCATAATATTTGAAATGATTGGAGATGGCTTAATGGTCATAGAATCTCTTCCATTACTTCTAGTTGGTTATACAAAAATCTTTTGTGTCCCCCTTCTTTAGAATCTAAGCTCAATATCAAGTGACAAGAGGATTTTGCCAATGCCCAATGATAATATTTTGCTACTCAAATTTGAAAAGCTCTTTTTGAACCCAAAACCCAACTTCTTGGATGACAGATTTTGCATCAAAAGCTTCCAACTGCTGAAAGTTTGGCTATGATTTTACACATTCCACCTCAATGCATTTTTTGTAATGATTTAGAAACTCTTATTCACTTGTTTTGGTTTTGTGACATGGCTAAACAGTTTTGGGATATCTTCTATTATTTTTTTTCCTTTTTCACTAGATCTTGGAAGCTTTCTTTGTTTGACTTTTCTCAGCTGGATTAGTGCCCCAAACTCTGGGATGTTTGTAGACTCATCCTTCTCAAGCACATTTGGAAGTGCAAATGCAAAAAAGTTTTTACTAGATCTGCTTCTCCATGGGCTATAGTTTTAGCAAACTTGACATTTGATCTTTTGTTACATGTGGTACGTATTCATTCCCAAGTCTAAGGAACTTCCATCACACCCCGAGATGTTATTGATAGACTTCATCAACTTTCTCATATGATTTAGAATCTTCAGAAGGTCCAACAGGAAACTAAGAAGAAGGCAATTAACAATGATGAGCTAGTTCAGGTTTTGATTACTTCTTTTTCTTATTTTAAGACTTCAAAAGATATCACGGAAGACATACCTAAAATTTCTTCATATAATAAACTCTCCCATAGATGAATGTTGATATCTGATGTATTGCAGTAAGATATAGCTATAATCTTTTTGTTGATATTAGCTGCTATTCTTATGTATATTCAGTTATAGATGCTTTACTCCTGGTCCACCTCATTTTGTTCTTTAGCTAGTAAACAATGCTAACAACAAAATATTATATTATAATGTTATGATTATTAAATTAATATAATTTGATTTTTTCTTAAAAAAATAATAATATAATAACAAATATATAACTATTACTAAAAATTTATATACTATTAAATGTCATTTATTTATTTAATCACTTTTAATTTGCTAATTGATAGATTCATTGTAGCATCTATGCTTGTTATTTTGAATGCCCTTCTAAAATACTACATGAGACATTTTAGATACATGAGGAGGAACTGACATTTAAAAAAAAATATATCTTAAGTTAATACTACACCACTGTGTCATTGAGAAAGAATATTGCAATGGCCATTTAAAATTAAGAACTTTCTTTAAACTTGCATGTTTATTTTTATTTTTCGGCTACATAGAAGAGTTGGTCACAACCACACTATTTTTATTATTTTTATGTTTTTTTTTTCGGTTATATAGGAGAGTTAGTCACAACTACACTTTTTTTACTATTTTTAATAATTGATAAGAGTAAGGTTCAAACCACATGGATCAAACCTATTCCGCTTCATTATTGTTGACTTGACGTGAAGGGGACCATCGATCGCTCGAGATTCGTACAATCATCATCGATCTGACACGCACTCAGAAAATTCAGATCAAACTACTACCTTTACAAATAGGCTGCCCCCAAGATTTGAACCTAGATGTCTTCTTGATAAGTGCCTAACCAAACAAGCACTTAACAATCCACTTAACCTTTCGAAACAAACTTGCATGTTTATCATTCTTACTTATATTATATCATATTAATGATTCACAAAATTCAAAAAAAAAAAAAAATTGAACTTGCTTAATCTACTTGAATACTCTTTTTAAAGTGGGTATTTTCTTCCTAGTGAAAGGACCAAGGATCTTCTTAGCTCATATAAACTGTGTGAGATATTTGGAGTTTCTAATCATTGGGTCAAAGATAAATTGGGAATTATATATCATTAACATTAGTTAAGGTAGAGGTCCGAGGTGTAGACCAACTGGTTCATCCAAACCTCATAAGGGGGGCGGAGGTCCAAGGTTCAAATCTCGGGTCTCGTCGGACTGAACGCTTGTCTCTTTTCTGGTGCTTTTAGTCGTGTAAAAGGTTTAAAATGATTGTGGCATGGTGGTTATAGAGGCGGACTACGCGAAGATCTGTGTGGCGGCTTTTGAAGCGAACAACGCAGAATATTGTGGCCATAAAAAGTTGGACAGTCTACCCGAATTCGTGGTGGCTACCGATTCCATCATGTAAATTCAAAAAAAAATCAGTCAAAAGTAACATTCTTCCTAGTGTTTAACTTTAATTTAAGGATTTTGAAGAGATTTTCATGTGGTTTATGCTTGTTTATGCGTCCCACATGTTTTCTCGTTCATTTTCACACTAACCTTCGTATATAAAAAAGGACACAACGAAAACGTCGCTTTAGTTCATCTCTGACTTAAATTAAATACATGCTTGGAATAAAAGTAATCATTCCAACTTAAATAAATAAATAAAATACAAGATCCTATGAAGTAATGGTATGCATGTGATATGACCCTGGCGTTCCATCAAATATATATTTTTTATTTTAAGTAGAGCAGACTTTTTTTCTTGTTTTCAAAAAGAGGGAGATTTGCAAATATTTCTATAGGGTTCCACTTTGCAATTCCTAAAAATGTAATAAATTAAAAAAAAAAACCACTTCAATAGGGTATCTTGTCTGATTGTGTTTTGAGGATGATTATATTTTAAAGGTTATAGACGTATTTTCTCGGTAGGTGTAGGGAAATATATCTGACTGGTCAAGTTCACCGGCTTAATTTTATCATCTATTAATTAGGTGTTACTTAGCAATGGTGAAATGTTAAGCATTGGACTAAACCATGTTATTTGAATAAAATAACTAAGCTATGAAGGGAGGGTAATGACAAGTAGCTCGCATTCATATGCACATCATGTCATGGATGATTACAATTGAAAATTATAATCCGAAAGAACGTGGGAAAACATCATAATTGCGTTGAATATCTTTTAGTATCATATTGCATAATGAGTTGTCTTTAGGGTATTAATGAGGGTAGTGCCTTGAGGGAACATGTATCTGTAGAAATCTGGGATGAACATTTAAAGAATTTTAAAAGAATATCTAATATGAGGAAGGAAAAGCATTGAAAAAAAGTTTAAGTTATTTATTTATTTAAAATATCTAAGTTTAGAGTAAATAATATAAGCTTTACATCTATTAAAAAAAATATTAGATTTTATTGGTTGAGTATTAATCTTATTTATAATGTATTAAAAGTGGGAAGAATGGACAACGAAGAATGTAAGTGTAGAACACAAGCCAAAAACATTAATAAGAAGGTTTTTAGAGATTTTTGACCGAGGGTTTTTAGAGACTCTTGGTTGAGGGTTAGCTTACATTGAATCCTATCCAACATAAGAGACTACAACTCCTTCTTCATCCTTTCAGTAAACAATGGCATACCTAGATATAAATAAGGAAGGTTAACAACACTACAACCAAAAATCCCTTCAATTTTATGTTGAAGCTGCTCCCCAATATTCACAAAAAATATTTAACTTTTATGGAAGTTAATTTGTTGGCTAGAATATTTCTCATACAACTACAAAATATTCAGGAATTCCTTAGCCTCTCTCATAGTAGCCTCCCCAAGAAGTACAATGTCATATACAAACTGTTGAGAAGAAACTATCTTTGTAATACTAGCAGGCCTAATGCCCTTAATCTTAGAGGACAAGGTAGCAACAAGAATCGATCTTCCTAAAGCTTCAGCCATCAAAATGAAAAGATATGGAAACAAGGTATCACCTTGCGTAAAACCTCTTTGATCCCAAAAAAACCACTCAAAATCCCATTGATGGTGATAGAAAATTTTGCAGAGGAAATACAAATTCTAATCCACTTCCTCCATAGATCCCCAAAGCCAAATTTTTGCAACACCTTGTCAAGGAACTCCCAGGAGACCTTGTCATAAACCTTTTGCATATCAAGTTTAAGAAGTATTCCAACAAATCTGCTTTTGAACATAAAATGTAAAGTCTCATGAACTGTAATGATCCCATCCACAATCTCCCGACCATGAACAAAACCACCTTGAAGAGGAGAAATCAATATGGAGAGAAGTCTTTTCAACCTATTAGCAACTTATATAGGATATTGCATAAGTTGATATATCCAAAATATTTTAGAGAAGAGGCACCATGTTTCTTCAAAACCAAAATAATAAAGGTAGTATTCCATGCCTACAACAAAGAGGAAGAATATTAGAATTCTCTTAAGGCTTCTAAAATATCCAAACCAAGAAGGTGCCAAAACCTTTGAAAAAAACCAGCAGGGAACCCATTCGACCTAGGTGCTTTATCCTTATTCATACTAAATAGGTTGGTCCTGATATCATAATTAGAAAAGGGAGTATTCAAAGCATTATTCATATCAATTTTCACCACTTGGAGAATATTCCTGAGAAGTTCCTCCAAAGCATCCCCATCTTCCTCCTTGTATCTAGAAAACAAATCTTGAAAGAAGGATACCATGGTAGTAGTAATTTCTTCCTTATCTTTAACGCATTCACCAAAGTCCAATGTAATGTCTCTTATTATTTTAGCACTCCTATGTTTCAAGGTTGAGAGGTGGAAAAACTTGGTATTCCTATCTCCCTCCTTAAGCCACGTGGCTCAATATTTTTGCCTTCAAAAATACTCCTCGCTGGTGGTAAGTATATTATGAAATTCTACAAGAGTAATTTACTCTTTGTTGGCCAGCTCCTCTGACCAACCTTCACTTTGGCATTTTTCCTCAATTTCTTGCAATTCTTGAAATTTTTTCTGCTTCCTATGGAAGAGGTTCCCAAAAACCTCTTGATTCCACCTCTTCAAGTTAGCTTTTATGATTTTAAACTTCTTGACCACTTGGAACATCTTAGTGCCATAGATATTTGTATTCCACCAAGCCTTAATCAAGCCTTCAAGATCTAGATGAGAAATCCACATTATCTAAAATCTGAAAGGATAACCTTTCGAGCATTTCTCCTTTATGAATTCTAACAGTAATGGGTTGTGGTTAGAAGCAATTCTCGGTAAAGTCCTCAAAGAGAAATCTTGAACCATGGTAAGCCTACTCACCGAAGCAAGGGTCCTATTAATCCTATATTGAATCATACCCCCTTCACTTCTTCTATTGGACCAAGTGAATTTAGAACCTTGCAAATCAATATCTACTAGTCCCATGGAGGTCAAGAACTCACCAAACTCCTCCATACTATTCAAAAAATAATCGAGCCTCCAAGTTTCTTACGAGGGAGCAAAATGGAATTCAAATCACCAGTAAACAACCATGGTAGATCAAATAAAGAACCAAGGGTTTTTAATTCAATCCAAAGTTTCCTTCTATCCACAACAACATTGGGAGCATACACATTGGTAGAAATCCAAGAAAAATTAGTTTTTTTACAGTAGAATAAAAAGGAAGAGAATCTATCAACCTAATGAATGAGCTTTGCCTCCACAAAATAAGGATTCCAAAGCATCCAAAAACATTCGAAAGAACCACGAGCAGACCTACTCACACCTTCACACCCCTTCCAAACAAACCTTTGTAACCTATCAAAATACTCATCGCCTATCTTAGTTTCTTATAAGAAAAGAATATCAAGCTTGAAACTTTTTTTGAAATTTTTTAGTATTCTTTGTTTAGTCGAGGTATGCAAACCCTAAATATTCCATGTGACAATATTCATTACTTTAATGATTGCGGAGCCATCCCTCCACTCAAAGGTAATGTAGGATGGGAGCCATTATCCACATCCTGAGTTGTTTTTAAGAGCACCTTAGTTTTTTTGGGTCTTCCTGGCCCCTTCCCACTACTTAGGTTCATTGTTTTTCATGTGTTTTTGATGGACCGCATAGATCCAATTGTTCCCTTTTTGCTTGCTTTTATTGATTGAGGAAGGAGTTGTTGCTGAGTTATCTTATTTAGTTTCATATTTTTCTTATTTAGAACTTTTTGAAAGCCATCTTCCTCTGAGAAAGACAAGACCTCCTCTGATTTCCTATCCAAAGAATTTGTAGAAATCTCTCCTTCTACATCTCAAAGAGACTTCATGATAGCTTCATATTTTCCTTATCAAGAGGGGTATCAACCCTCTTATTATACAAAATAGGGGTAGCTACTCCTAAAAACATCTCAACAAGAGCTTGAGTAGAAGGTAGTTGATCCCCTTGATGATCCAAGATCTCCACTTATTTATCTAGAATAGCGTCCAACCCAATATCAAGACCAGGATGCAACATCTCTTCTAATACAAAAAATTCATTTGCATTCACCTCTTCACCCTTGGAATGCCCATCAGCTTTTGAAAAAACCTTGGTAACTTTAGAGTAATCGTTTTTTTTCTCTAAGCACTTTCCATAAATTTCATCTATGACAAGACCTTCAACTATATCAACAACTAAATTTTTTGTGGGAATAAACCCTTTAAGAGCTCCATGAAAACCCTTTCTATCTACCCCTGACTCAAATGCCAAAAAACTTGGATTTGGGGTTTGCTTCCTTTCCCAAGCCTTTTTTTCTTTATCAGCTTTTTGAGACAGAGTGCAAGTGAAGTTGGGATGACCAAACTTCTTGCATACCAAACATTTTCTAGCTATGTTCTCATATTCTATAGGTTGGGTCCAGACCCTAAATTTAGACTCGATTTCAATTGAATTCAAAAGGTCCTTATCAAGCATAACATTAACACATAATATAGCATACAATAACCTAGATGTAGCAATGGTAATGAGATCTATTACCACCATATCTCCTATTTCACTTATGATTTTAGCTAGGATCTCCTCATACCAAATATATAAGGGAAGGCTAGGAAGGTGAACCCACATAGGAGCTTGGTCAATGCATTGGGAATTAGGGTTGAAATATGGTGCCCACTTAGGAATAAAAATTTATGCCCAAAGAACCATAGACCACCTTGAAGAATCCTATCGCGGTCCTCCAAAACTCTGAGCCTAACTAGGAAAAAATCCTTAGGTATTGTAACAATCTCCAAAGAACCCTTAGGATATCATTTTAACTGAGCCCATTTTTGAATAGCATCCAAATCTGGATGAACCCCAACAAATTTCCCAACAAGAGCAAAATCCCCATGGGAAGAAGCCATATTTGTAAGATGGTTGGAACCACAAGTCTTCTTGAACAAGAAAGAAGATTTAACCCTAGGCTCATTGATTTTTTCTTCCTCTTAAGAAGACTAACCCAAGATTAGGTCCCTGAGACAAAACCTTTACAACTCTCCTCACCATCCCTACCACCAATCTCCACACCTTAACCTCCACTACTCCCCACATATTGACCTCCACTACTTCCACATTGCCCACCAATCAAGCCATGCAAACCACCCTTGCCTTCCTAACTCAAGTTCTCCATAACCTAACTCAACTATGGATTATAAACCCTCTACAACTACCATCACCTAACTTGGTTGTGGATTGAAAACCCTCTAGAGCCATTATTGACTGACTTTAAATCCTCTACAGTAATTTCCAACTAACTCAGCTATGGATTGAAAATCGTCCAAATCTGCCACTACCTAGCTTTAAACCCTCTATAACTGTTATCACCTAACTCAACCATGGATTAAAAATCCTCTAGATTTATTGTTGCTTGGCTTCAAACTCTTTACAACCATCGTAGCCTGACTTAGTTATGGATTTAAAACCCTCCAAAGCCACCACTACCTGGCTTCAAATCCTCTACAACCATCACCACTTGACTTAGCTATGGATTAAAAACCCTCTAGAACCATCGTTGCCTAGCTTTAAACCCTCTACAACAAATATCACCTGATACTATTGTGGATTAAAAATCCTCCACATCCATCGTTTCTTGGATTCAAACCCTCTACAATCATCGTTTCCTAACTCAGATATGGATTAAAAATCCTCCAAAGTCATTGTTGTCTAGCTTTAAACCCTCTACAACCATCATCGCCTGACTCTTAGAAATTATTTTACTAGCTTCAAACCCTCTGACTCAGTTGTGGATTGAAAACCCTTCAAATTCATCGTTACTTGGCTTCAAACACTGTACAGCCATCATCACTTGATTCTTAATATGTTATATATTATATTAAATATTATAATCATATAATTTATAATAACATTGTGTATGAAATATAAATATTTGTATAAAATATAATATATTAAATTAATATATTAATTTAGTATATATATTATTATTATTTTTTAAGTGATATATATATATATAGTTATACCATATGTTATATGAAATGCGCACTATGAAAGTGAATCTCACATTTTTTACTTTGGTCAAATTTTATTGCAAATTAAATATTATAAATATGTTTTCGTTTGCTTGGCATATAACTTTAACATTAGGTTAACAATGGAATATATATATATATATATATAGATAGTTAGTTAGTTAGTTATACCATATGTTATATGAAATGCGCACTATGAAAGAAAGTGAATCTCACATTTTTTACTTTGGTCAAATTTTATTGCAAATTAAATATTATAAATATGTTTTCGTTTGCTTGGCATATAACTTTAACATTAGGTTAACAATGGAACAATGTAACAGTACGGGTTTTGGTTCTTTTCTGGGAGGTATAAAGTTCAAACCGTGGTGTATGGTTGTGTGTTAATTTTTTTATTACATAGGAGAGTTGGTTATGACCACTATTTTTAGTAACTGGTCAACGTAGGGTTCAAACCATAGGGAATGGTCCCAACAAACCTATTCGTCTTGTTTTTGTTGACCCAATGTGAGATGGAGGCCACCGGTCAATCGATATTCGTACCATCATCATTAGTCTAATGCGCACTTAGAGGATGACTACTACCTTTGCAAAGGGTTGGCTTCCCCCCAAGGTTTGAACCTAGGTCTCTTCTTGGTAAGTTCCTAGCCATACCTGCACTTACCAATCCACCTAGCCCTTTCTTATTGATAGGTTCAACTCTCTTATGAGAAGTCATGGTAGGATAGGAATGCTCAACCCTAAACGTTGGTCATAAGAATTTCTCACCGTAACTAAATATTAAAAATATATATATAAAAGTATTTAAAACATTAAATTTCATTGTAAACAAACATAAACCATATAAAATTCTCATTCAAATCCTTAAATTAAAGTTAAACACTAAGAAGCATATCTACATTGACTTAATTATATAAACACCTCAATTTATCTTTGATCTAATAAATAGAAACTTTAAATTCCTCACAAAGTTTATATGAGCTAAGAAAATCCTTGGTCCTTTCATTGAGCAAGAAAACCTACCCACTTTAAAAAAAGTATTCCAAGTAGAGTAAGCTTGTGTGGAAGTTCAAACTTTTTTTTGTTGGAATTTGGTGGATGATAAATATGACATATTATATTTAAGAACGATAAACATGCAATTTTAAGGAAAGTTCTTAATTTTAAAATGGCAAGCATGGCCATTGTAATATTCTTTCTCAATGACACAATGGTGTAGTATTAATTTAAAAACTTATTTTAAAAAAAATGTCAACTCCTCCTCGTGGGTCCAAAATGTCTCTAGTATTTTAGAAGGGCATTAGCATAGATGCTATAATGAGTCTATCAGGGCATTCAAAATAACAAGCATAGATGCTACAATGAGTCTATCAACAAGCAAATTAAAAGTCAATAAATAATAATTATGTATATTTTTTAGTAATTACTAAATATTTATCATTGTATTGTTGGAATATATGGTTTTTAAGCTTGTCTTGAGGCATTATGGAGTATTTGTACTTATATTTGTTATATTTTTCCTTTGGCCCCATGTAAACCTCGAAAAAAAAACTTTTTGTAATTTTTTGTAATATTGTATTCCTGAGGATCAGTCTCGCAACATTGACCCAAAGGCACCATGTAATTGGATGTAAATACCACTTCATGCCAACATTTTTGGTAATGTGTTGGAAAATTAATTTTACTTTCTATTTAGTGAAATTATTGGTGCCCATAGACATTGCATCATATTTTATGTTCTTCATTTTTGTTATTTGTTTTTCTTTTGTTAAGAAATTCTAGGTAATGTTTGATTACATTTGTTTCTGGAAACTACTATGAAGATCTAACATGGTTGTTGGAAAATAAAATGCTTGATATTACTGAATGAAAAATACGTTTAAATAGCAAGTTCTTACAATCTGATCCATTGGATCATAACTAACTGAGCTAATCTCAACCACACAATTTATCCTAGTAACAACTTAGGATATAATTTATTATTCTAACACCCCCCTTAAGTGGTACTAGGATATTATAACACCCCCCTTAAGTGATACTAGGAGGTAGTTAAAAATAAAAAAATTAAACAAGTGGCATATCCACAAGTACAAGTTCGAAAACAAGGCCTGATAAGGTACTCATGTACAATATATGCATAAGAAATATCTGTTGATGATGATGAAAAACCACAAGGAAGAAAACCACTTGCCATAATAGAAGAAGAAGAAGAAGAAGGAGAAGAAGGAAGATGTGCATTGAGGATGGAGAGGAAGATGTCCTCTTCAACCCCCCTAGGACAACTTCCATAAAGAAGCCTACAAAGGATCCACCAGATGTCTCAAAAAAGTAGAGAAGCCTCATCGTCAAACTGAATGAAACCATACTCCCAGACTGGTGCTTGTGACACAAATCAAGGTTGTGAACCATGAAAAAAATATCACTAAAGAAAACCCCTAGAAATTGAAGTATCTCACAAAAAGAAGAGTGTGAAGATAATGTGGAAAGAACCACAAGAATTGCAAGGGATGTCCAAATTGACTCCGCAAGCATAAGTAGTGGTTTCCACCTATATGAACACAATGGGCTGATAACAAGGTCCAAACTAAGTGGACAAACAACTTACTTCAAGGGAATATTAAAATGAAAGGGCACCAAAGTAGCTCTTGAACGTGTCCTTATGGTGACCTCCTCATCCTACCGGAATGCATGGGTAACCAGTCACTGCAACCGCTAGGTGTTATAGAGGAGATGACTAGATACTAGGATCACATTAACAAATGTCTAGGAGTGTCGGGTTCAACCAAGAATGCACTCCATGATACAATAAATTGAGGCTAAAAACACAAGTTAAACTACCTCACAATGGAAAATAGACACCACCAATGTGTATGTCTCAAAAAAACCTTTCTGATGACTATAAATACCCCTATGATTGGGTGTCAAATTGATCTCAATTTTACAGGAAAACAATAGTCTTCTCCATTCTTTACAAGGGAATATTCCTGGCATGTTTTTTAAAAAATTTAAATGACCCCCCAAATAAAAAATTTCTTGGATGCCCCCTTCAATGATTTAAATAAAGGTTTAAAAAATAACCTTCCAATTTTCATGAAAGTAATAAATGTTTTTTGTTTTTAAAACATATTAAAATGTATTATATGGCAAAAGGGAAAAATTCATGAATAGACCCTTATGATTGTTTTCGGTGGGTCCATACACCAAAACCATATCAATATCCCTCATATCTTTGTATTGGCACTATTTATTGCATCAGAGGTGCCCTATCTCCCCATCATCAGTAGGTTACACTTTGTAGGCATCGATTGCAGCAGGAGGGCACACCGTGATTTACAAAATTTTAAGCAGTGACTATTGATATAACATAATAATACCTTCTCCATATCTAGTAGTAACTTTTTCTATTTCAAATGAACAATAACAAAAAAATTTGTTGCCCTAATAAAACCTGATGTGCACGAAAAACAAGGGGTCAACTCTCACCAAAAAAAAATAAAACCTGCATCATCATATCCATTGCATGTATGGTGTATACAAAGGAGTAACACTCTTTGGATATCCATCTAGTACCACACAAGATCTTACAAAGATAATTAAATCCTCCATAGGATTGTGCGAGGATTGCATTGCCACGGCTTCTAGAAGATTTCGTGTTTTCTTCTCCCACCACACTTGTTTCACAAAGTATTTATACCGCTTTCTGCCGCAAACCTCCAATAAACACATGCTCTTGTCGACCACCATGGGTTGCTCGAGATCCATAGCTGCATTTAAAAACTGTAGCAATGCCCACGCAAAGATCAGTGATGTTGACGCCAAGCTGACACTCAGCCTGATCGTATCCCTCATCAAAATCTTCACATCCTGCCTCACCCACAAAAAAATTGCTCCCTTTATCTTTGCCATCACATGGACTTGAAGAACTTGATCTTCTTAACCTTCCCATACTTGGAAAATTTAGCCTCCAACTTCATATCCATCATCCATCATTCATTGTGGCTAGAATAGGCAGAAGCCTTCGACGATATTTCCTGCGCATCATTCTTCAACACATTTGCCATGCCAGATAAAAAACAACATCATTCATCAAAGGCTTCCCTCTGTAAATCATAGTTGAAGTGTGGAAATGAGCGCTCGGAGGCTACGGTAGCGATGAATATATGGACCCTTCACAATTTTATTCCTGAAACCAGAAAAGGTGCCAAATACTTCCATGTGTGTCATTGTTGATGTTTGCCATGACTGACGTTCCTCCCATGCAATGATAGAGAAAATATCCAAAAAAAATATTGTTGCCAAATCAGGAGTATGCGCAAACCATCGCAATAGACTTCGACATATTTCTCGATGTTGTCAAGGTTTTACAGTAGAAATCATATGACCTCCTTCATGATCCCATGATATTGGTCCACACAATAGATTTATGTTCATCAGGGTAATAACCAATGCAAAGAAAATCAACCACCATCATAAACGTTGTTAGTTGATCAATCAAGACCCCCTAGCATGAAAAAACTGGTGAAAAAATAATAATGGAACGCCTTGATCCCACAGAGCATCTTTAGGTTGTTCGTCAATTATGGCTTCATCAAACTCTAGCATCATGGTGATACTAGAGCAAGTCACGTAGAATCTCAAACTTTACACTATGCTCGCCATTACCAAAAATATCGTTATCCTCTTCCAGAGCATCGCCCTTTCCATCGTTAAACTGCGGCCAATACCTCTCAACATTGCGCCTTAAAACCATCTTGAAAACTAATCTACACCTACATACCACGAGCACAACATCTCTAGGATGGATATGGAATTATTAAAATTTTTAATGACTCTCCATTGTTTTAAATCAAATATTTATACTCTTCTTATTTGGCATATACATGTTGGAGAGCTGACAGAGGATGATGTCTCAATTCCTTTGGTACTCAATACCACAAGGAGGTGTAGTGCGTTCGTCAAGGAGACGCAGTGTGTCCGTCTGGTAGGTAGCGTGCATGATTGTGACGGTGATGCCAAATACAATAAAATATATCTCTGATGGAATCATTCAGATATGACTGTGATGGAGATACTCGATACTCTAGAAAATAAGACACTTCATCTCTACCATTGGTCCTACATTGCATGAATTTAGAGGATATTTTGGAGTGCGTTTTGATGTCATTTGTGCAGTTGATCGAGCAAATCCACCACAGAATTCCTAGGAATGCTCAACCAAAATAAAAAATTAACTCTAACAACACAGAACAAGCATACGTGTGGTTAAAGCAATCCATAATATGTAGCAAATTCATAATAAGTTTGGCCAAATAATGATAGAGTGAAAAAAAATTAGTTTGGAGCTGTTGAAAAATTTTAGATTACTGTTTAAAAAAATGGTGCGCAACAACTCCACCGAAAGAGTGTGAAGAAATAACTACAAGGGCACCTGAATTGGAGCTGAAGATGGCATTGTGGGTTTTTTCTACCAATACTGTGGCATCAAACTAGTCTCATCTGCATCTTATCTTTATTTGTCACCATGATAAAAAATGGCCCATCGACCATGACATCCTCAAGCAATACCGGACCGCTCCCGTTGATTGCAACCTTCATCGAGGATAAAATTCGTTGCCTCCATGCAGTTTGAAAAACTAAAAAATATATTTTCTTATCGTCGAAGTATGGCACAGCCTGTCAAAATTACCTAGACAACAAGAACAACGTTACTGTGCATGAAAAACAAGGGGACCATATCAAAAAATTAGGGTAAAATTTGTGCTTCTAATAGGGACAACAAATTAGAAAAAAATGGAGCCCAATATTGGTCGGCAATGATGGCTGATCTGCAAACCCTAAAAACTAAAAAAATTAACCTCCCAACGTTTAACCATCCGATTTTTGATCCATCAAAAATATGGCAAGCATACTCCCTCGAAAAAAAAAATGGAGGAGAAAAAGAATGGAAAAAAGGGGGGATTTCCATGAGGGAAATCCCCCATGAGGAAAAGCTCCTCAGGCTCACAGGGCAGGGAAATCCTACTCTGATACCATGTTGGAAAATAAAATGCTTGATATTATTGAATGACAAAGACCTTGCTTAAATAGCAAGTTCTTACAATCTGATCCATTGGATCATAACTAACTAAGCTAATCTCAACCACAGCTTATCCTAGTAACAAATTAGGATATAATATATTATTCTAACACTAGTATCAAAGTGGATGTGAATATTTATTAATTGATTGCTTCTACAAACCAGATTTTTTCTTCCATATTCTTGTGCGGGTAATTTTTGTTGGAACTAGTAAAGGAGAATTTTTGAAGGCTAATGGGATAACTGAAGAAAGGTTTCTGATAAACACTCTAGGTGGATTTGGATCACAAGGATCTTACTAAAATCAATATATTTGACCCAAGATAAATAGTCATTTATAGGTTTATCTTTCCTCTCATTAGCATTCCATATTGATTTGTTTAAAAAAAAATGACCAAATAAATGCCCTAGTTTGAGGATTGAGTTTCTTACGGTTTTTTGAAAACCTTATTTTTTTAGATTTTTTAAAAATATTCATTTTATTTTCTCTTCTAGTTTTTTCCACTATTAGTATAGATGAGAGGGTAGATGGTTTGGATGTCATGAAAGAAGAAAATAAGAGGCTGGAATTTTTAGATATACATCTTATGCTAGAGAAGTCATTGGTGAGGAACCTCTATACGGACAAGAAGGATGAGGTTCATGTTGTCATTGCTCTTCATGTTGATAATATATATGACACTTATGTTAGCAACACCACAAATCCTAAAGTGTTGTTTGAGAAATTTTAGGGGCTTTATGATCGAATTGATTCCATATAAATCATTATATTGGAGGCTGAGCTAAAAACCTTATCCATAGATTCATTTTATACTATTGATGAGTATATTAGTTAATTTAAGAAACTATAAGAGGACATCCAAACTACAAGAGGACTACCTATGAAAGAAAATAAGGATAGGAAGCATTGGAAAAGGAAAGGAACATTAAAATACTCAATATTATTTTCAATAATATACCTAATTTATATGAGATAGTTATTGTCTCTGAGATTATTCATGCGTACTTCCTAGACTCTCCTACAGCACCCATTGATGAGGTTTTGAAGTATTTTTTACACCATTAGACTAGAAGAAATAGGCATAAGAAAAATTATATTTTTAATCAGGCTCATCCCAATTAAACTATTGCTAAAGTTCAAAATGATAAAAATCCCAAATATAATGAGAAGAATCCTAAGAAGCCTTCTTGTGATTTTTACAAAAATGAAAGGTATAAGGTATAATTCTATACAATTTAGATCAATGTGTTTAATGAAGTAGTAAGAAAGGGAGTTTTGATTTTTCTCTCTTCTATACATAATACGAGGACATTTTTGATGGAGAAACCTCATAGGATCATGTAATAGTTCATTTCACATATTGGATATCCACTTCTTTGGATGAATGGATATTAGATTCAAGGGCATCTAGGCACATAATTAAGCAAAAAAATTTCCTTCAAAGCTACAATGAGATATATGTAGGAGAATATGTTTTTACTGGAGATGGTTCTTCATTGCACATTATAGAGAGTATAGACATCAATATTGAATATTCATCATTTGATGAGGTATTTCATGTTCCTAATATTTTCCCTAAATTATTTTCCATTTATCACATTACTCATACAAATAAGAAGGTAGTTTTTTTCCTTGATAGATGAGTAATTAATAATATAGACAATGGGTTAAAACCTATTACTTCTAATTATTGTGATGAGACTAACCACATGTATAAGTTGGGGGAAAGACCCGTCTCTTCTACCTCTCTTTCCAATGAGAATAACTTTGTTGCTATGGTTGCTCATGGTGATAATGAGAGTCAAAAGTGGCATCATAGGCTTTGGGTATCTCAGCTATATTTCCTTGAGATACACAAGTCAACAAAAAATATCTATGGTCTTCCATGCATATCTCCTCTAAGTGGTGCATGTGAATGTTGTACTTTGGAAAATTATCATAGGGAAAGCTTTTTCAAAATGAATTACAAGACAAGCATCTCATTCCTTGGAGATCATACATAGTAACATTTGTGGACCTATGGGTACACTAGCTCTCTTAAGAAACTGGCAGTTACTTCTTTTTGTTGATGATTTCTTTAGATAAATGTGGTTGTACACCATTTGCACTAATTATGAGGTCTTTGAGAGGTTTAATAATTCTAATAACCTTAGTGAAAACCAACTAGATAGGAGTATCAAATGTCTAAGGATAGATTGGGGTAGTAAATATGTTAGCTATACTTTTTATAAATTTTTAGCTTCTCATGGGATTGCATATCAGTGGACTATTTAGTATGCTCATGAATTGAATGGTATGGTTGAAAGAAAAAATAAGATAATCATGGATATAACACAATGTATGATTCATGCCAAGGGGATGGACCATACATTTTGGCTTAGGCTAACACTTGAGCCACATACATCATCAATATAGTTCCTACCAAGGCAATCTAGAGTATGACATATATTGAGATATTGACAAGAGATAAGCATTATGTATCCCAATTACATATCTTTAGGTCTTCATCATAGGCTCATATATTCAAGGATATTTAGAAGAAGGAGGCACCAAAAATTCACAAGTGTATCTTTATGGGGTATTTTGATACCTCAAAGTCATATCATCTTTATGATCCTCAAAAGCATGATGTTTTGATTTAGAGAAATATCATATTTGATGAGGTTCTTTTAGGTACTCCTTCAACCCCACCACCTAAGCTTTTAGCTTCTTATTATTCTAACCCTTTGACTATTTATGATTTAGCTAATTCTTCTAAGATTTTGGTTTGTTCTATTTCTATTAAAGCATCTTCTTCTTCATCTTCCTTGAGTGGTTTTTCCTTATCTATGGATTTGATACCTTCACAAGCAACATTATAGATAGAATTATCTTCTCCAAGAGTAGGGAAGAATGAGCAAGACACACCAATTTAGAATGTTGTAGTCATTATGAGATAAGTGGTAATGGTTTGGATTATTTAGTTTCAAAATTTGAAATTATCACAAGATACACATGATTATTTATTTTATCCAACATCCAAGTGGGTTAACATCCTAGTTTTAAGCTTGAGGGACATGCTCCATTATTTTATCATTTAATTAGATCCATGTATGGACTTAAATGATATCCTCGTGCATGGTATGAGAAGATCCATTCCTTTTTCTAAATTATGTGTTTCAATGATGTTAGGCTAAGCATGATATTTATATTAAGCATTATGATGAGGAAAATTTGGTGATTGTGTTGTATATTGATGACCTTATTATCATTGTTAGCCCCTCTACTCTTAGTTAGGACATGACATCATGACTTCATTATACCTTTGAGATGAAAATTTTGGGGCTTTTACATGATTTTTTTGGGATTTAGATTGATTAGATAAACTCTAGCATCACCATTTCTCATCCCATGTATACTTTGAATCTTCTTTAGTGGTTTAGGATGGAGGATAGTAAGCCTACCCAAACCTCTTTTTCCTAAATTCAAAAGCTTGGGGTTGATTTCACATCTTTGGTTGATGTCATGTTATATTGGTCTCTTGTGGTAGGACTTCTATATCTTTCTCACATCAGACTAGATATAGACTTTGTTGTAATCCATTATTATAAATATATGTAGGCACTTTTGACAGTCACTAGATAGTAGCAAAAAATATTCTCATATATGTCAAAGGAAATTATTTTATAAACATTCACTACATTAGTTTCCTTTGAATTTGACAAGATTTTTAGATGCTAATTTGGAAGGATATTTGTATGAGCAATGGTCCACCATAGGTTTTGTATTCTATTTGAGATCTAGCTTGGTTTCTTGGTGATCCATATGCCACCATTTCTCTATCCTCCATGGATACTAAATATTTTGTTTCCAATGAGGCAACTAGACATCTTAGGTGGATGCTCATTATTTGAGAGGAGATTAGTATTATTTAAAGCTTTCCAGTCACTCTTCAATGTGATAATTAGAAGATTGTCTAGCTTATTCACAATCCAATATTTCATCAGCAAATGAAATACATAAATATATGGATACACTTTTTATATGGTTTCATGCTCATGGGATGCTTGATCTAGTGTTTGTTTCTTCATTAGAGCAGGCAACATATATCTTGACCAAGGTTGTGTGAGCTTCTTGGAGTTGGAGAATGTCCCTTAATAGGGATTCAAAGTAAGGATCTCTCTTCATGTCCCCTATTCAACTTAAGGAGGGTGTTAGAATATGTGGTGGTTAAGCTTCTTTTGAGGCCACAATTGACTATTTATTATATTTTCCCTTTGGGCCCATGTAAACATTGAAAAGGCACTTTTGTAATTTTTTATAATATTTTATTCCTAAAGGTTGGTCTTACAACCTTAAACTAAAGGCATAATTCATTTGGATATAAATACCCTGTGATACCAATATTTTTTCTATTAGTTAGAGTGTAATTTTCATTTCTTTTTAGTGAATATTTTTTGGTGTCCGTACACATCCCATCATATTTTGTATTCTTCTTTTTGTTTATTCCTTTTGTTAAGCAATACTAAAAAATATTGGATCTCATTGTTTTTTGAAACTACTATGAAATCTAACAAGGTTGTTATTATTAAGGTCCAATTTATAGATTTACTATAGAAGGTAAAGGCTTTGTCTGCTTATAAATATCAATAAATTTTTGGTTAATATCAAATTTTTAAAACATATACTTGTATAAAATTTTATAAATATAAAAGTTTATAGAAAAATTATAAAATTTTCATCTTATTTATAATTTATTAAAATATAAATATAATTCATATCAAGTTTTAAAACATATACTCATATAAAATTTTAATACATTATTTTTTCGGTACGAAGGATTAATAAATTAAATTAGTTTAAAATCAAATTACATCTCCTACCTTTCCAGGATTGAAGACTTTTAAAACAAGTTTCAATAGAGAATGTGGGGCTATTCACCCTCACATATGATTTACTATAACTATCTATGCAAAAATACAGTAACCATGTAAAGTAAGGATATATAAATCTAGATAGAACAAGTAGTACTATCATCAATGGTAAGAGTAGCAAAAAGAGCTTAATTGGTCCATTGAGTCCACCATCTAGGACGATATCCATAGTAAGTGAGGTCTCCTCGATCAAGATCCCAATTAGCCATCGCATATACCACCCTATTATAATCTCTAAATATGTGTATGAACTCAACTATATCAAAGTGTTGGGTCATTTGTATTTTCTCAAGTATTCTTTGTATTATCCAATTTGTATGATTTTTCTTATCTGGTCCTTTTAAGTGGTTAGTCATAATTTGGGAGTCCAATTCCACATGAATTTTCCTCCATAACATATTGAGAGCCTCTTGTAATATCCATAAGATGGCATCTCCCTCTACGAAGTTATTGGATAAGATACCTAATTTTTTTGTGAAGATAAAAGCAATGGTGCCATTTGAGAGGTGGCATATTCTCCCCATACTTACTCTTCCTAGATTTCCCCTTGAGGATCCATTTGTATTAATCTTACCTAGTACCTATAGAGGAGGTTTCTAATTCCTAGTTCTGATTACTTATGTGTGATTTAAGGTTACCCTAATTGATGTGACCATTGTTGGAGACACTTGTAATCTGGATATTATCTTAATACACTTATGGTTAGGATTTTGGGGCTCTTTTAACAAATATTTATTTGAATCCCTCATATTGATTGTGCTTATTTAGGTGGTTGTATCTTTACTTTTGGTTGAAGATATGATTATTTCTCTCCTTCCACAAATTCCACAGAAGGAGATTTGTCCTCACTCAAAACTTTTTTTGAGTGGGTTGGTTCATTTCTTCCCATCTAGACCACTCCATCCAAATTTATTCTATAGAAGATATCTCAAACCAATGAATTCCTATAAAAGCTACAATCAAATTCAATTGTTTGATTGTGATGGAATATTCTATGAAAAGCTAAGAGATCCTTTCCCCATTCTCCCAACACATATTACATCTAAAAGGCCCATACATCCCTCTTTTCATCAGTTGTTTCTCTATCAACATCCTTCTATGAAGTAGAAGCTAAATAAAAAGTCCTACTATGGGCTAAAGTTTCTATGCCTACAACTGCATGACTATATCACTTAATTGGCTCAGGGTATTATGGCATAGGGCTAAGTATCCAAAGGCAATTGTATATTCACTCTGATTTTTCTTGCTACATCCAAGAGTATCTCTTGTTGATACCATGAGAGTGATCTCATTTGGATGGTCCTATATATATTTTTCCTATGAGATTTGGATTGGCCACTTCACTATTGGGATCCATTGCCGTTCTACCTCCTAAATATTGCTTTGAGGATTACCATATTTGACTACCTTAACCCAATTATTTCTATGTAGATTATCCATAAACGATCTTCAAGTTAGAAATTAAGTTACTAAATGAGGATGACCATCCCATGAATTTGTTTAGACATTAGTCTTTTTTCCATTATGAATAATCCAGAACAATATTTCTTGATTATATCCTCTCCTATTATGAGTCCCATTAAGATAAGAGATCCTCTACTAGGAAGAGAAAATCAGATAAACTTTGTCAAGGTTTTATTCTTTGCAAATTTAACCCTCAAAATCTAAGCCTATAATTCCTCAAGGAATATTATCAATCTCGAATATAACTTAGCCTCCAATGCCTTGTTATTCTTGACAACTAATATGATTCCTATTCCTCCCTCCTTTTTCTATAGGCATAAAGTATCTCATTTCACCAATGCCCATTTTTTATCTTCCTTGACTCCACTCTAGAGGAATATATATCTTATATGATCTAATTCTTTAAGAACTTCCTTGGGGATGGCTAGCACTAAGGATACATAAATAGGTATGGCATTGAGGACTGCTTTTATCAAGGTCATATGACCTCATGTAGAAAACCACCTATTAGTCCATTTTTCTAATTTGTATTTCACTATCTCTGATAGCCAAGTCCATTCCTCTTTGTTTTTGCCTCCCAACTATAAGTGGAATTTCTAGGTATGTGATTGAAAGAGATGTCTTTGTATATCTCAATTTATCCAACAACATTATCTTATACCAAGGTGAGCAATGGAAAAAATGACTTTGGACTTTTCTTCATTTATAAGTTGTCCAAATATGTTTGTAAACCATCCTAGAATCATTTTAAATCTGAAGGTATACCTTGTTGTTGCTTTTCCTAATAATGTAGAGCCATAAAAAAAATTGTAGGTGAATAATTGTTTTAGCTTTAGTTACTATTAGTATTCCCTCTAAAGCTCTGGTTTTCCTATTGTTAGTTAATGTCCTGCCTAGACATTTATCCAATATGATGAATAGGTATGAGGATAAGAGGTCTCCTTGCCTAATACCTCTAGAAGTTGTAAATAGATGGGTAGGAGCTCCATTTACTAGAATCGAGTAGGATACCAAGGAAATACATTCCTTGATCCATTCTATCCAATATCCTAAGAATCCAAATTGGCTAATCACTTTTAGGTGAAAGTTCTAATCAACTTTATCATATGCTTTGGATAGGTCTATCCTAATAAATATGGAGGGTATTTTTTGTACATACATATAATGGATGACCTTCTAAGCTAAGACTATCTAGTCTAAGATCTATATTCCTACCACAAAAACACCCTGTTCTAGATAAATAATTTTGTGAATAAGAGGTTTGACCATTTTGCCATGATCTTAATGATCATTTTATATAGGATATTACAAAGGGCTATTGGCTAATAACTAGAGATGTGTTCAAACTCCTGGGTTTTTGAAACCAATGCTAATATGTCTTGTTCACCTCTTTGAGCACCACTTTGGCCATATTAGCCTCTTCTACCGCTTCCAATAGTTATTCCTTAAGGATATTCCAAAATTCTTGATAAAATTCTATGGGAAATTCATTTGGGCTTGGATTTTTACCTTTTTGAATCTTGAAAACTATCTATTGTAGTTATTTGATAGTAATTGGGGTAAGTCAAAGTTATATTATCTTCCTCTATAATGAGAGAAGGAATATTTTGGAGTACATCCTACTATACCTTTTGGTTTAGTGGTTTTTCCTTAAAGAGTTGGGTAAAGTATTCTCTTGCTATATCTTTCATCACATCCCATGTGTGAATTGAATCACCCGCTACTGTTTTTAGGGATAATATGAAATTGTGTGACCACCTTGCTAAGAGAGATAAGCTAGTGTTCCTATCTCCCTCTTGGATCCATTGGATCCTTTATTTAAGTTTCCACAAGATCTCTTCTCTTTTGTATCATTCCTCTAGTTGAGCAGTACACCTAGCTTCCTTCTTGCTTCAGATCTCAATAGTGCCATTCATTTAGATTTGCTCATTTAGGTCCTCAAGTTTGGTTAAGATATATTATTATTTTCCTTTATGTCACCAAACTCCTCCCAAATCCATGTTCTAAATTTGGACTTGAGGTATTTAAGCCTCCTAACAAAATTATACATCTTCATACCATGTCTAGGTTTACCCTCCTACCACCATTGCTAAACCTTATCTCAAAAAATACTATCTTGAAACCACATTAGCTGGAATCTAAAAGAAGCATGACTAGGTTTAGTCTTCCACAGTTCTACCAACACCGACAAATGATATGATGTTGCATTGTTCAACATTTGTGCTCTTAGAATATATCAATTGCTAAAAAATGCTTCTAATAACAAAAACCTATCTAGTCTTTCTAAAATGCATGTTGGAACCTACCTTTTATTAGACTAGGTCATCACACTATTGTTTGGTTTGATATATACTAGATGAAGAAATCTAATATGCTCCATCATGAGGTTAGTAGTACTGTCTAGAGTGTGATTCCCCTATCTTCTCTTCTAATGAGAGGATGGTGTTGAAATCTCCACCTACAATTAATCAAACTCTAGTAAAATGATGGATAACATAACCTACACTCATCTATTATTCTATTTTTTATCTAGACTAATAGGAAACTATACATTAAGACATAATCAATGTTGAAGAGAATGTATACTTTACACCAATAAAGCTAAAATCCCTCAACTTCCCATTATTTTGTGTATCACTCTCTTTTTTATCCCAAAGACAAGCCACTCCTCTAGAATCTCCTTGGCAACTAGGGATTCCACCCTACATGCAGGCCAAATCATTTTGGAAAAAATCTACATCTCTTCTTTTGACACTTCCATTTCTTGGATGAAAATGAATTGTGGATGATGCTACTAAATCATTCATTTTACTTGATTATACTTTATTAGGCTACCCTTAAGCCTCAAATATTCTAGGTGATGCACTTCATCAAGCACGAGGACTAAAAATATGGGTAATATCCTTGACCTTACCCATTGCTATTAGCTTTGCACCTTCTTTCCCTATTTGATGTTGAGTAGTATTTTTGCTTACTCTTTGGTATGTATCTAGATTCATCTTTTTAGTAGACTTCTAACTCAATCCTTTTGGTTCTGGGATGGACTCCAAACCTGGTGTACATGAGAATACCACCATGGCCTTATCAATAGAATCCTAGGTGTCACCTCCACTATCTATTCCTTCATGAGTTCCTCCATTTGATTATCTAGAGTCATTATATTTCTCTTGGCTTCCGTTTTTCCTTTAGGATCTCTTCAAATTTTGGGTTGGGTTCTCTTGTGAGCTACTTGGTAGATTTGGAATTGGCTCATTATTATGATTTATTTATTCAACTATTGGTTTCTTTCTTAAGGCTTGAAGAGGAGTTTCAAGGATCCTTGTCTCCATGATGTTCTCCTCATCATCTATTGGTAGGTTAGCAAACTTATTGGTGGAGATGACTACCCACTCTTTATATGTTTGTTGTCTTTGTATGCTCTTTTGTTTAGGAAATTCAAAACCTCTAGGGGCTATTTTCTCTTGTACCTACTCTATGAATCTAATATTTGCAATCCCTAGCTAGGTGACCATATTCATGACAAATCCTACACCTAAAGGGAATGTTCTCATAGTCCATATATTATTCCCAAGTATCCTCCCCAAACTACAAAGTAATATTGTTTGACAAGGGTTTATTAAATTCAATGAGAACACAAATTTTGGCATAAATAATTTGTTCAAATCAGATTATATTGTTTGATATCATCATATAAGATCCTAGAGTATTGCCAATTTTAATGAAGACAACATGGTTTCAAAAATTTGTGGTAATCCAAAAAGTCTCACCTAGATTAGGGCTACTAAGGGCATTTCCTCTTTTGTGATGAACTTGATATGCCAGGGCTTCATTAAAGGTCTTGCTTTGCCTAAAAACCAAATACCCCTTGGAAAAATTGTTCTCTATCCTCCTTATTAGCAAAAAAACTAAGAAATAACCATTGGGGTAAGCAAAAATACTTAACTCACCTTAGTTCTCCAAGAAGTCCTAGTGTTATTAACTATAGTTGTTTGCAGTTGTCCTCCTCTCAAGGCATCTCGAAAGGTCATCTTTGTCAAAATTTCACTAGAATCTCTTTTCATACTAAGGATTGACTCATTTTCCTTGCTATGATCAACGACATTGACCCTTGCTTGATTACTTTCCAACGGTCCAAGGTTATTCCCCTTTTGAAACATTTGCACTTATTGCAATATAACCATAGCTTGTTGTTTTAAAGTTGGTCCTTTACCTCTTGTGCATTTGTGCCCTTAGTTTTGCCCTTGTTTGGGATTGGTTGATGTGAACTCGAATAAATATTTAGACTTCTCTTGCTAAAAAGGGGTTTGATCATTGGTTTGTATTATTTGTTTCACTTACGAGTGCTCATGATAATTTTGACCCTTCTTGAAGTCCACATCATGTTTTATTTTACATATTAGTCCTATTCCTATTGAATCCTCCTTATTTCACCATCCAAGACTTCATCGTTTTGTTATCCACTGATCTCTATATAGCTAGGTGGAAAGGTAATCTCTTGAGCCAAGCAGACAAGTTGCAATTACTTCAATCTACCCTCCAAAGCATTCTTTTTTATTACATATCTCTTTTCAGAATGCCCTTCAAAGTTAGTAGGAGGATTGACCAGATATTTAGGAAATTTATGTGGGTTGGATTAGAGGATAAACACAGGGTGTCCCTTGTCTCTTGGGATAGGGTTTGCTCTTCTAGAAAATAAGGTGGTTTTGGGATCATAAATTTATTATTGTTCAATAAGGAATTGATTGCAAAAAAAACTTGGAGATTATGTGTTGAGGAGGACCATATGTGGAAAGATATTATGAAAGATAAGTATCTAGAAAATCACATTCATTTTTTAGAAGTGTTGCTCCTCTGAGGGCTCTGTGATCTAGAATGGTTTGTTGGGGGTTCAAAGTTTGGTTATGGAGGGTATGTGATGGCAGATTGAGAATGATAATGATATGTTATTTTGGGAGGATACTTAGATTCTTTTTGAACCCCTCTTTCTTAGTCCCAAGTTTTATGAGTTGAATGCTCCTTTATCACTAAAATATGGAGAAAAAGTAACTGATTACATAATCATCGCTAATGGCAAGAGAATTTGAAAGCATCTGACTTTACATACAACTAATATTCGGATCCTTCAAAGTTTAGCAAGTTTGAACATGTTGCTACAACAATAATTTCTTCATCAACAGAATGATAGAGACTTTCTTCTATGGATTCATTCTCCTAAAGGTCTTTTTCTGTCAAGACTGCATATGAGGCCCAAAATTTATCCAGGGGAGGATTTTTTCCAGCAAAAAGGGTTTGGTATCCTCATTTGATCCCCAAGATTGCATTTTTTTGTGGTTGTGTTTACAAAATAGAATTTTGACTATTGATAATTTATGTAAGAAAGGATTCCATATTCCCAATATTTATCTCTTTTGTTCTAAGGATGCTGAATTTGTGGATCATATTTTCATCCATTGTGTTTTCTCAAATAAGGTGCTTAATGCTTTATTGGATTTTTTCTATCAAATGGAAATTACCTCGAAATTTTGAAGAAATTTTCACTCAGTGGAAATCCCTCTTCACCAGTAGTAGTCTCACTAGGGTGTGGGATCTGTATCTTCCTCATTTTTTATGGGGTATCTAATGGGAGAGGAACGAAAGAATTTTTATGGATATTGCTAGGGATGAATCCTTTATCTTTAGAAGGATTAAAGCTACCATTGAGAATAACTTGGTTGTCTTTGATGTTGGAAATGGTAGGGAGGAAGCTATGGAGAAAAGGGTTGTTAGTTGAAATTTAAATCTAGGGAATTTTGCTTCTGTATCCAAATATTAACAAAATATTGGCTACTAGATGACATAAACCAACTAAAGGGTGGGTCATTCTAAACTTTGATGGGGCTACCAAAGGTAACCCCGAGAGGGCTAGTGGAGGGGGTGTTGTTAGAAATGATAATGGTGAGGTCATTTGGGCTTACATCGAATATTATGGTATTCAAACCAACCACCTAGTTGAAACTAAGGCACTTTTCTCGGGTGTTCATCAGGTTTTTGAGGACTTTAGAAGACTTCTCGTTCAAGGTGACTCCTTGAACATCATTCAGGATCTGCAGGTTGGAAAGAATGACAATTATATCATCTTGAATATTATTAAAGACACCTCGAAGATTCTGAAAGGTATATTAAAAGTTAAAATTGAGCATTTTTTTAGGGAAGGTAACCAGACTACTAATGTTATGTCCAATTTGGGGGTGGATAGTGGCCAATTCAGAATTTAGAAAGATAATTTTCCTTCGCAGTTAATGACAACTGTCGCTTTGAAAGCATTGGGTCTACCTATCTAGTAGGTCTTTTTATTGTCTTTATGCGTCGATGAGATCTCATTTGTGTTGTAGTGATCCTTTCTTTGGGGGGTCTTTTTTGGAGGGCTGGCCCTTTTGCTCCTTCGTGGTTACCATTCTCAAGGAATATGCTTGGTGTTTTGCCTTCACTCTTGCTCTCTGAGTTTGGAGTTTTGTTATCTGCGTCTTGATGTATTTACTACTCTTCGAGTCTTATACAAAAATAAAGCAAGATCATTGATGTCTCTAAAAGAAAGTAGAATAAAATTCTCCTTTATGCCTTGTTGGATGGTGGACCGTTATTTGCTTTTGGATGGCTGTTTTGATTTAATTTCTGTTTCTTTTGGTCTTGGAGAGTGGCTTGTGTTTAATTGACCTTTATCTTTCTCTACCCCTTTAATGTAAAAGATTATGAAATATTTCAACACCATGTTTTTTCAATCATTAATAAAAAAAAAATATGATACAATAATAAAAGGATAATATTATCTCCTTAATCAATTTAAACAAATAAAAATACAAATTTTTTTTGGACCTTACAAAAACTTTAAAAGGTTAAACATGTACCAATTGAATATTTAAATACCATTAGGTAAAAAGGCATTTGACTGACGAAAGATAGATAGGGTCTTTGCTAGACTCAAACACTTTTAAATAAAATGCATTTGACTAGTGAAAATAGAATATTATGATTATCAAGCTTTAGAAAAGTGATCAGGAGACACTCATTGTAAAAGGTTAAAGGTTTAATATTTTTCAAAAGTTAGTATAGTGTGATCTCCGGTTCTTTTTAAAATCACATGTTCATTGTCACATAAAAAAGGACGAAAGGAAAAGATCGCTTTTTAGTTCCACCTCATACTTTATAAACTTAAGAAATTAAATACAAGTGCCATGATGTATGCTTGGAATAAAATTACTCATTCCAACATTAAATAATAAAATACAAGATCCTGTGAAGTAATGGTATTCCTGGCGTTCCATAAAATATATATTTATTATTTTAGTTAGAGCAGATGGTTCCACTTTTAATAATATTTCAAAACAAAAACCACTTAAATAGGATATCTGGTCTGATTGTATTTTGAGTATGCTTAGATTTTAAAGGTTATATATCTGACTCTATGGTGTGGTCAAGTTCACCGGCTTGATTTTATAATCCATTGATAAGGTGTTACAACAATGGTGAAATATCTAAGCATTGGGCTAAACCATGTTTGAATAAAATACTTAGGCCGTGAAGGGAGAGCAATAGCAAGTAGCTTACATTCACATGCTCATCATGCCGTGGATGATTACAATTGAAAATTATAATCCCAAAGAAAGTTGGGAAAACATCATAATTGCGTAGAATATCTTTTAGTATCATATTGCATAAGGAGTTGCCTTTTAGGTATTAATGGGGTAGTGCCTTAAGGGTTTAGGGAACATGTATGGGGTAGTGGCTTAAGGGTTTAGGGAACATGTATATGTGAAAGTTTGGGATGAACTTTTAAAGATTTTTTCACAACAAAACCTTCAAAGGTTAGGCAGATGGGTAGTTGTTTGTCTGGTTAGGCACTTATCAAGAAGGGATTTAGGTTTAAACCTTGGGGGCATATTTGTTTGTAAAGGTAATAGTCTGTTTCGAATCTTTTAAGTTTGCGGTAGACCTATGACGATGATATGTATCCCGAGCGACCAATGGTCCCCCTCACGCTGGGTCAACAATAACGAGGTGGAATAGGCTTGTTGGGAGAAATCTCTGTGGTTTGAACCCTGCACTTGGCAGTTATTAAAAATAGTGTGGATGTAATTAACTCCCCTATGAATAATAATAAAAAAACTTTTAAAAAAATTCAAAAGAATATTTAATATATTCAAGACCTTGGAGTGAGAATTTTTTTGTGGACACCGTAACTATTAAAAGGCTTTCGGTATTGATTAGGTTTTTGGACTTCCTTCTCAACTCATAAATAAGGAGGTTTTGAAGAATATTGGTAAATACTCAAGGTGAATTCATTTGGGAGGGACCAACTACTAAGGAGAGAAGGCATGTTGTTTACAATTGAATGTGTTGTCATGGATATTTCTAAACCTAACGTGTAGTTGATTAAGATTAAATTTGAATCAAGAGAATGAGATCAACAAGTAGATTATGAAAATATTGCATTTCAATGTCACAAATGTCATGAAACTAAGCACATGATAAGAGACTATAAACTAAAAATGAAAAAAAGAATATTTTTTGGACATGAGGGTAGCTTCGTTTTGAAACAAGGAGATCATATGGCAGTAGAATCTAGGTTAAATCAAGGAATTTCCACTCCTAAGAAAGTGGCTAGAAAAATCCCTCTACATCATCAGATGACAAAGACCATTATAGTTCACTTGAATCAACCATTAGAAGAAAAAAATGATATGGGGATGAATAAGTACAAAGCACAAGTTCAAATATAGAAGGAGCTAAAGGTGCTAAGGAAGAGGGAAAGACACATTTTAAAATAAAGGAAGATGGGGAGATGAATTTTAAAGCAAATGAGGTGAAGGAGGACAAGCTTAATCTAGGTAAATCACCTTTATTATTCTCAAGTAACTTAAAATATTCTCCTTGCAAAAAAATGAAAGTAGTACGAAGTGTATTCCTTGCACTTTAGAATTTCAAGAGCAGTATAGTAAAGAAAATATTATGAAGGATATCTAAGGAAATTTAAGGTTTTTAGACCAACATAAAAAAGTGATGACTATGGAGGATCTATGCAATTTAAATTTTTCAAGGTAAAATAAAAACGAAAGGAAAAGATCGCTTTTTAGTTCCACCTCATACTTTATAAACTTAAGAAATTAAATACAAGTGCCATGATGTATGCTTGGAATAAAATTACTCATTCCAACATTAAATAATAAAATACAAGATCCTGTGAAGTAATGGTATTCCTGGCGTTCCATAAAATATATATTTATTATTTTAGTTAGAGCAGATGGTTCCACTTTTAATAATTTTTCAAAACAAAAACCACTTAAATAGGATATCTGGTCTGATTGTATTTTGAGTATGCTTAGATTTTAAAGGTTATATATCTGACTCTATGGTGTGGTCAAGTTCACCGGCTTGATTTTATAATCCATTGATAAGGTGTTACAACAATGGTGAAATATCTAGGCATTGGGCTAAAGGCATTGGGCTAAACCATGTTTGAATAAAATACTTAGGCCGTGAAGGGAGAGCAATGGCAAGTAGCTCACATTCACATGCTCATCATGCCGTGGATGATTACGATTGAAAATTATAATCCCAAAGAAAGTGGGAAAACATCATAATTGCGTAGAATATCTTTTAGTATCATATTGCATAAGGAGTTGCCTTTTAGGTATTAATGGGGTAGTGCCTTAAGGGTTTAGGGAACATGTATGGGGTAGTGGCTTAAGGGTTTAGGGAACATGTATATGTGAAAGTTTGGGATGAACTTTTAAAGATTTTTTCACAACAAAACCTTCAAAGGTTAGGTAGATAGGTAGTTGTTTGTCTGGTTAGGCACTTATCAAGAAGGGATTTAGGTTTAAACCTTGGGGGCATATTTGTTTGTAAAGGTAATAGTCTGTTTCGAATCTTTTAAGTTTGCGGTAGATCTATGACGATGATATGTATCTCGAGCGACCAATGGTCCCCCTCACGCTGGGTCAACAATAACAAGGTGGAATAGGCTTGTTGGGAGAAATCTCTGTGGTTTGAACCCTGCACTTGATAGTTATTAAAAATAGTGTGGATGTAATTAACTCCCCTATGAATAATAATAAAAAAACTTTTAGGTTCCAATCCCACAGGCTTGCCCATGCACAGACAGTAGCCCAGATCCGATTCCTCTGAGTGGTGCGCCAGATTGATGACGACAGTGCAACCCCTGTGCGTCCGGCGGTCCCCATCTCACGCCGGGTTACCATGTACCGAGACGGTGGAAGTCCTGGGAGCCTTCCTAGATAGTTTGAACCCTACCAGCTGTGCTTGTGCTGGTAGTTACTAAAAATTATGATTGTAACCATTGCTTCTATATGTCAAAAAAAAAATAATAAAAAAACTTTTAAAAAAATTCAAAAGAATATTTAATATATTTAAGACCTTGGAGTGAGAATTTTTTTGTGGACACCGTAACTATTAAAAGGCTTCTGTATTGATTAGGTTTTTGGACTTCCTTATCAACTCATAAATAAAGAGGTTTTGAAGAATATTGGTAATACTCAAGGTGAATTCATTTGGAAGGGACCAACTACTAGGGAGAGAAGGCATGTTGTTTACAATTGAATGTGTTGTCATGGATATTTCTAAACCTAACCTGTAGTTGATTAAGATTAAATTTGAATCAAGAGAATGAGATCAACAAGTAGATTATGAAAATATTGCATTTCAATGTCACAAATGTCATGAAACTAAGCACATGATAAGAGACTGTAAACTAAAAATGAAAAAAAGAAGATTTTTTGGACATGAAGGTAGCTTCGTTTTGAAACAAGGAGATCATATGGCAGTAGAATCTAGGTTAAATCAAGGAATTTCCACTCCTAAGAAAGTGGCTAGAAAAATCCCTCTACATCATCGGATGACAAAGACCATTATAGTTCACTTGAATCAACCATTAGAAGAAAAAAATAATATGGGGATGAATAAGTACAAAGCACAAGTTCAAATATAGAAGGAGCTAAAGGTGTTAAGAAAGAGGGAAAGATACATTTTAAAATAAAGGAAGATGGGGAGATGAATTTTAAAGCAAATGAGGTGAAGGAGGACAAGCTTAATCTAGGTAAATCACCTTTATAATCTCAAGTAACTTAAAATATTCTCCTTGCAAAAAAATGAAAGTAATACGAAGTGTATTCCTTGCACTTTAGGATTTCAAGAGCAGTATAGTAAAAAAAATATTATGAAGGATATCTAAGAAAATTTAGGGTTTTTAGGCCAACATAAAAAAGTGATGACTATGGAGAATCGTCTATGCAATTTAAATTTTTTAAAGTAAAATAAAGATAAAATAAAGACGAAAGAAAAAGATCGATTTTTAGTTCCACCTCATACTTTATAAACTTAAGAAATTAAATACAAGTGCCATGATGTATGCTTGGAATAAAATTACTCGTTCCAACATTAAATAATAAAATACAAGATCCTGTGAAGTAATGGTATTCCTGGCGTTCCATAAAATATATATTTATTATTTTAGTTAGAGCAGATGGTTCCACTTTTAATAATTTTTCAAAACAAAAACCACTTAAATAGGATATCTGGTCTGATTGTATTTTGAGTATGCTTAGATTTTAAAGGTTATATATCTGACTCTATGGTGTGGTCAAGTTCACCGGCTTGATTTTATAATCCATTGATAAGGTGTTACAACAATGGTGAAATATCTGAGCATTGGGCTAAACCATGTTTGAATAAAATACTTAGGCCGTGAAGGGAGAGCAATAGCAAGTAGCTCACATTCACATGCTCATCATGCCGTGGATGATTACAATTGAAAATTATAATCCCAAAGAAAGTGGGAAAACATCATAATTGCGTAGAATATCTTTTAGTATCATATTGCATAAGGAGTTGCCTTTTAGGTATTAATGGGGTAGTGCCTTAAGGGTTTAGGGAACATGTATATGTGAAAGTTTGGGATGAACTTTTAAAGATTTTTTCACAACAAAACCTTCAAAGGCTAGGCAGATGGGTAGTTGTTTGTCTGGTTAGGCACTTATCAAGAAGGGATTTAGGTTTAAACCTTGGGGGCATATTTGTTTGTAAAGGTAATAGTCTGTTTCGAATCTTTTAAGTTTGCATTAGACCTATGACGATGATATGTATCCCGAGCGACCAATGGTCCCTCTCATGCTGGGTCAACAATAACGAGGTGGAATAGGCTTGTTGGGAGAAATCTCTGTGGTTTGAACCCTGCACTTGGTAGTTATTAAAAATAGTGTGGATGTAATTAACTCCTCTATGATTAATAATAAAAAAAAATTCAAAAGAATATTTAATATATTTAAGACCTTGGAGTGAGAATTTTTTTGTGGACACCGTAACTATTAAAAGGCTTTCGGTATTGATTAGGTTTTTGGACTTCCTTATCAACTCATAAATAAGGAGGTTTTGAAGAATATTGGTAATACTCAAGGTGAATTCATTTGGAAGGGACCAACTACTAAGGAGAGAAGGCATGTTGTTTACAATTGAATGTGTTGTCATGGATATTTCTAAACCTAACCTGTAGTTGATTAAGATTAAATTTGAATCAAGAGAATGAGATCAACAAGTAGATTATGAAAATATTGCATTTCAATGTCACAAATGTCATGAAACTAAGCACGTGATAAGAGACTGTAAACTAAAAATGAAAAAAAGAAGATTTTTTGGACATGAGGGTAGCTTCGTTTTGAAACAAGGAGATCATATGGCAGTAGAATCTAGGTTAAATCAAGGAATTTCCACTCCTAAGAAAGTGGCTAGAAAAATCCCTCTACATCATCAGATGACAAAGACCATTATAGTTCACTTGAATCAACCATTAGAAGAAAAAAATAATATGGGGATGAATAAGTACAAAGCACAAGTTCAAATATAGAAGGAGCTAAAGGTGCTAAGGAAGAGGGAAAGACACATTTTAAAATAAAGGAAGATGGGGAGATGAATTTTAAAGCAAATGAGGTGAAGGAGGACAAGCTTAATCTAGGTAAATCACCTTTATTATTCTCAAGTAACTTAAAATATTCTCCTTGCAAAAAAATGAAAGTAGTACGAAGTGTATTCCTTGCACTTTAGGATTTCAAGAGCAATATAGTAAAGAAAATATTATGAAAGATATCTAAGGAAATTTAAGGTTTTTAGGCCCATAAGAAAGTGATGACTATGGAGGATCATCTATGCAATTTAAAATTTTCAAGGTAAAATAAAGACGAAAATGCTAATGAGGATATTCCTTGCACATACGATTATTTAGAGCAACATAAATCTTTAGAAGATAAGTCTCATTTTGAACAATATGAAAAATAGAAGAGATTGATGAAGATGAGAGTGTTGGCGAGAATGGAAGAAGGAGAGGAAGATCATCAAAGCAGGAACAAAGATAAAAAAAAAACTCAAAAGGATATTGATCTGGAAGCCAAATAAAAATATCACAGGTGTTAACAAGAAGTGAGGCTAAGCCCACTAATAAAAATAAAAAGTGTTGATGATGAAAATGATGTCATGAAATATTAGGGGTATGAATAAAACCCCTAAAAAAAGTTATTAAGAAATTAATAGGTTTTTATAGCCCTGAGGTTATTTTAATACAAGAAACAAAATTAAGTAGCAAGGAATGTAAGGATGCTTTAAAGAATATTTGGAAGACAGGTGATTGTTTAGAAATTTATTCTATAAGAGCTTTAGGCGATATTGCAATAATATGGGACAAATGCAAATGGGATGGACAACTATTAGAAGCAAGAACTAATTGGGTTGCTAGATTATTTTGCAGGAAAGAGAAAAACATCAAAGTTGGGGTTATAAATGAATATGCTCCAAATATAGTTACTCCTCGTGAAAAATGTTGGAGGGCTCTTAGCATATTTTTGTCAAATACAATGATGACTCATTGTGATCTATGGATTCTTGGTGGATATTTTTATATTGTTCTATCTCCTTTGGAAAATAAGGGTGGCATTCCAGGATGGTCTAAATCAATGCTAGATGTTGCTTCATTTGTCAACTCAAATGACCTTTGGAATGTTAGTCCCTCAAGCTTTCAATATACATGGGATAATAGACCCATTGGGAAAAAACATACAACAAAAATACTGGATAGATTCTTGTTATCCAATAAATGGCTACAAATAAAATAAACAAGCTCTTCAGATGTTTTATTACGAGTAAGATCAGATCACAAACCCAATTATTTGACTTGTGAGTTACCTAATAATGGTCATCCAAAACCATTTCACTTCCAGTCTATGTGGCTCCAAGACCCTGATTTTTTCCAAATGGTTATGTTATAGTGGGATGAATCAAAATTTGGAAGGATCATATATGTATATGTTTGTTCAAAAGTTGAAATATTTAAAGGAGAAAATGAAGATATGGAATACCAAATCTTTTGGTAATATTTTTAAAGAAAAGAAATAAATTGAATCCAAACTCAAAACTTTACAAGAGATAGTATAAATTAATGGAATGGATTAGGATTCTTATGTGAAAGAAAAACAATTACTTTTTGATTATCATAATGCATTAAAAAATGAGGAGTCATATTGGTTCCAAAAATCTAGAGAAATGGCTCAAGGAAGGAGATAGAAATACAAAAAATAATTCATGTTACAACAAAAATAAATTTTTTCTGTTTGTTATATAAAAATATTATAACTCTAGATGGTAGAAATATTGAGGACAAAGAAGATATAAGGAAGGAAGCAATTAATTATTTCAAAAATATTTTATTAGATCCTAGGCAAGATAAGGAGGCACAAGAAAAAATTATGCAAAATATTCTATCATTATCATTGAGGGACAAAATGAAAGCTTGATGATGAAGATATCTATGGAGGAACTCCATGAAGTAGTTTTTTATTTCCATCCTAACAAGGCACTTGGCCCTGATGGATTTTCTACAATTGTTTTTAAATTTTTGGGATTCATTGAAGAGAGATATGTTAGATGCAGTTGAAAAGGCCCAAAAAGGGAAGACTATAATAAGTAATATCAATGTTACTTTTATTACTTTGGTTTGCAAGAAAGGCGGCACAAAATATTTTGATAATTTTCATCCAATAAGACTTTGTAATATGATTTATAAGATCATTTAAAGAATTATGGCAAATAGGTTGAAGGCCATTCTAGGGTGTCTTATTTCAAATGAACAAGGTGAATTTGTTCATGGTAAATAAATTCTTGATGGTATAATTATTACACAAGAGGCTATACATTCTCTTCATTCCATAAAAAATTAGGCATGCTTTTGAAATTAGATATGAACAAAGCATATGATAGGATTTCCTAGAATTTTCTACATGTTTTCAAAATTTTTGGCTTTGATTATAGTTGGTGTAAGTGGATTCAATGTTGTTATAACACTGCACAATTTTCTATTTTGATCAATGGTTCTCCTGCTATGTACTTTAAGTCATATTTTGGACTTCATAAAGGTGATCCACTTTCTCCTTATCTATTCATTATTATGGTGGAAGCATTAGGGAGAGCCTTTTCAAAGGCAAAAATGGAAGGAAAAATCAAGGGTATTCAAGTTGCAAAAAATGACCCCTTTGAATCTCATCTCCAATTTGTTGATGATACTTTTCTTTTGGACCATCCCTCAGTCAATGAGGCCATGGGATTTAAATCAATATTATCATGCTATGATAAGGCTACTAGATAATTGGTAGATAATTCAAAATCCAAGATCTTATTCATTAATATTGCCCTAGATTTACAAAAACTTATTGTGAATATTTTAGGGTTTAAAATTAAAAATTTTCCATCAACCTAATTAGGTATTCCTTTGTCTGATAAAGGAAATAAAAAAAGGGCTTTGGATCTCTTTTTTGGATAGAATGAAAGCTTGCTTGACAGGTTGGAAAGAAAAGTTATTAACCATGGTAGGAAGGCTACAACTCATAAAGACTACATTGCAATCCATTCCTATTTATATAATGTCAATTTCAAGATTACCATCAAATATTGCATCAAAATTTGATAAAATTCAAATACTTTCTATGGAAAGGTTGTGAGGAAAAATTTAAACTTCCTCTTTGTAAGTGGGATAGGGTTTGTAAAGATAAGAATATTGGAGGATCAGGCTTGCAGGATTTGTAAACTTATGAATTTGGCATTAGGAGCAAAGCTTGGGTGGAGATTATCCAAAGATCAATGGAAGAATTGGGCAGAAATATTATGTCAAAAGTATATAGGTTCTCTTGATGCAATGAAATTGTTTAGGAAAATAATTCTATCCAAAGGATCATCAACATGAAACTTCATATCAAAGAGTTTGTAATTGATAAATACACATATTAGATGGTCAGTTAATGAGGGAAGTGAAGAACACAAGCTTATACTGAGAGGGGGTATGAACAGTATAAGACCACTTTTTAATTTTTCTCTCAAACCAATATATGTAATGTAAAGATAGCAATATCAACAATAGTAATCAAAGCAATGTACACAAAACCACACACAATAGAGACACCATAATTTACGTGGTTCACCCAATGCGGGCTACTCCATGGAGAAAATTATTTACTAAAACTTTATCAGTTAATATCTTGGGAATCCTTTCCCAATTATAATGTTTATGGACCTCTATCCAAAGGAGATGTTGATCCCCTAAATATGGTTTATGGATCTCTATCCATACGAGAACTCCTTCTCTACTCTGGATGGTGATCCTCTAGAAGACATTGCCTCCACTGCACTGACTGGTGGATATATCTCCACTTGAAGACTCTTGTCCTCACTTAGAAGACCTATCCTCAATGCCCTGGCTGATGGATCTCTATCCACTAGAGACTTTGTCCTCTTTACTCCGTCACCTTCAAAGCTCTGTCTAAAACTGTACTAAACTCGATACAGTCAGTCTAGCATAATTATTCTCAATATCTGCACTAAACACGGTCCAATCGATCTAGCACAATTATGTTCAATCTCTGCACTAAACACAGTATAGTCGATCTATCACAGATATTCTCAATCAAGCTCACTCAAATATGCACTAAATATAGTCCAGTAGGTCTAGCACAAATCTGCTCAACTCTGTACTAAACACAGTCCAGTCAATCTAGCACACATCTGCTCAACAAGCTCACTCAAATATGCACTAAACATAGTCCAGTCGGTATAGCACAAATCTAATCAACTCTACACTAAACATAGTCCAGTCGGTCTAGCACACATTTGCTCAACAAGATCACTCAAATCTATACTAAACATAGTCTAATCTATCTAGAACAAATCTGCTCAATCTCTATCTCAGGTTTGGTACAAACCTATCCTCAAATCTACTCAACAAGTCCACATAGAACTTGCTCAAATATACTCAACAAGTCCACATAGAACTTGTCCAATATGCTCAATAAGTCCACACAAAACTTATTCAAATCTGCTCAACAAGCTCACTCAGAACTTGCTCAAATATACTCAACAAGTCCACACAGAACTTGTCCAATCTGCTCAATAAGTCCACACATAACTTATTCAAATATGCTCAACAAACTCACTCAGAACTTGCTCAAATTTTCTCAATAAGTCCACACAGAACTTATTCAAATATGCTCAACAAGCTCACTCAGAACTTGTCCAATATCATAGAAACATAAAAATAAATGTTAGAGACTCAATATGCTCTATACTAATCACTATGCTCAATCACTTTCAATCACTCTCTTAGAAACATAAGGAGAATTTTTAGAGACTCAATATGTTTCAAATCAATTCTCAAACACTTTCTCTACTCAAATCAGAATATAGAATAGATTGTTTTATGGAACTTGAACAATCACTTCATACACCCACTTGACTAAGCTCAACCAACTTTACTCAACCAATTACTCAAGAAAAAACCCTTGCTTACAAACCCTAGTCCAAGTATGTAAACATCAATTCAAAATATTTCCAACAATGCTCAACAACAAATCTTTCATAACAATGATACTCATGTTCTTTTCAAATCCTAGTTCAAGTTCTTTGCACAACAACTTACTTCAACAACAATGCTCATAAATCAATCTTCACATAACAATGATACTCATTTTATTTTTGTAATTCAAGTTCAAGTTCTTTGCACAATCCAATGGCTTCAACAACAATGCTAATAAAATATTCTTCACATAACAATGATACTCATGATATTTTCAAACCCTAACTCAAGTTCTTCACACAACCAATGGTTTTAACAACAATGCTTATAAAACAAGATTTTAATCACAACTCTTAATTTCAGAAAACCTTGAAGCATTAACTCAAACACTTTCAAAAAGGAAACCCTAATCAAATCCTTTTCACTCCAAACTTTATTTTATAGTAAGCCATTCAATCAACTCAACCAAAGAAGAATTTTCCCATACCTTTTTTCTTTACAAGTAGTTGATCTCACAAATCTGCCACACTCGCAATTACTTCTTTGACAATTTCAATAAGGGTTATAAGACTTTAATAATAACACTATGCAAAAAGATGATCCATAATACACCTTATTACTCCAACCCAAAAATAACATTCATCATAGTCTTCTTTAAAAGAAAAACCCTTTAAAAGAAATTAATGCTCAATAGGCTTAATATATCACTATATAAATTAAGCCTCCACACAATCTCCTTATTCCTCCTTATCATTTATTTCATTTAATTGCCTTTTAAAACCTTTAAAAACCCTTATTACTCCTAAAATGCATTAATAACAAACCTTAGGCAATTAATTAAAAAAAAAAAAATTAGCTTTGCACTTGGTGGGTTTCGAACCCCTCACCAACACCTCCGTGAATGCCTTAGCCACAGGATCCACGACCACGTGTGCCCCATGCATGTTTGAAACAAAGAAAGGGCTTCGTGCCCTATCAAAATTTGAATGGTGCCTTTCGAAAAATGAACAACCAAAACTTTTCACCCTTCGCATGCCTCAACGGGATTCAAACGTGAGTCATCTTCCCCACAAGCAGCTTAATACCATGTGTGCTGCCAATGAACCACCGTGTACACCTTGCTTGGAACCTCCAAGCCCCTCAAATTTTTGCTTATGTGTTCAGACGAAAAAGGGTGTTTCATCTTCTTCCATGCAGACCCTTCGAAATTCACAATGTTCTCAAGAGCGCATATTAAAATCGATTAAGGTATATATTTTTCAGAGGTCTTTGTGGCATCCTTTTATACATGAAGTCATATTTGACTTCGAACATCGATGCGACACTAATTAAAACCTTTATGAGTGGGGATTTGATGTGATGACGTCAGCCCATCATTTATTATTTATAAAGTTAAATCTAAATATTTAACCTTTATAAATTATATTTATAAAATATATTTATAAATATAAACTTTGGCTTATTAAATCCATCCATGGGTTTTAATCTTGCATTCCATTTTATGCCTTTCTACCAACATGGGTCCTTTAAATTCTTGGAGGACTTAATGAAACTGATTTGATCTTCCATGATGGGTTTACCATTGACCCTCATAAGATGATATTTTGCCCACATATTTCACAACCTTATGTATTGTTTTTGGTGCCAACAAAGATGTGCTCCATGCAATTAATGACTCCTTCCTTTGTTCACTTGGGCAAAAATGATGATATTTCACCTTGACATCAATGACAACTAGAATAGCTCAAAATGTCCAACAAGAAGTTATGCAAATTTTTAGTTTGATGCTTGGTTGAAGCCTTATCCTCTTATCTTTGACTCAAAATGGAAACCATTAGCTCAAGTGTTCCTAGCATGTAACGGTCCAAAGGTAAAAATTTATATTATTATGAGAACTAGATCATGGGTTTCTTTTAGTAATCTAGTTGAAGGAGGGGAACTCAAACAAAATGCAGATGAACTTCAAAAGATGCTTTGAGAGTTTTATGTGTCAATTTTTACATGCAAGGATGAGTTGGTTTGGAGTTTATCAAAGGATGGTGGATACTCGGTCAAGTTGGATATGAGGATTTAAAACAATCAAAATTTTCTTCTCCCAAAGATTTTCTTGGAAGAAAATTTGGTCATTAGAGGCTCTCCCTAAGGCCTGAACATTTCTTTGCATAGCAATTAAAAGTAAAATTCTTATAGGAGAGAATCTACAAAAAAGAGGATATTATGGATCCTTCAGATGTGCCTTGTGTGAGAAGGATTTAGAAATATTAGATCATTTAATTCTTGATTGTCCATTTGCTCACACCCTTTTGGGTTATTTTTTTAAAATATGAAAATATATTGGGTAGCTCCATCAACATTGAAAGAGTTGATAAAATATTGGATAAATCATTTCAAATCTAAAGCATCATGTATTCTTTGGAGGACTGGCCCTGCTATTATTTTTTGGAATTTATGGATTGAGAGGAATAACAAAATTTTAAAAAACAAATCTCAAAATCATGCCCAAGTTTGGAACCGTATTATTTCCTCTCTTGCAGATTGTCTACAAATATGGTTCTCATCATGGGAAATATTAATTACAGAAAAACTGTTCTAATAACTTGGCTACAGGATTTGAACATACATGGAAGAGCCATATGTGACAACAAAATCAAAACAAAGGATCTACTTCTATCTATGGTAAAATGAAAATGTCCAAAATTGTGCTTATCAAAATTAATTTTAATGGTGCTTCTAAAGAAAATCTAGGAAAAGCTAGTGGAGGTGGTGTTTTTAGAAATAATGAAAGAAAAATTCTTCTCACTTATTCAAAATAATATGGAACTTCAAATAACAACTATGCAAAGGCTAGGGCACTTATTTTAGGGATTAAAATTGTAGTAGAAAAAGGATGAAAATATATTTCAATTGAGGGGGACTCACAAATTATCATCAATTATTTTAATAAAAATGGATGTGGGGACTAGATTAAAAATAATATTATTACTGATGTTCATCATCTATTAATAGAGGCAATCTCCTAGAAGTGTGAGCATATTTATAGAGAAGGAAATTGGGCAGTAGATAAATTAGTGAATTCTAGTGTTGATCTTCATCTTGGTGAAATTCAAACTTTAGAAGGAAACCGACCAAGTGAGATTTTATGTCTTAATCAAAATGATTTCAAGGAGATGATTGTGGAAACATAGCACTTTGAGGAAGTTGAAGAATATATTTAAGATAAAAAAGAAATGAAAAAACCATGATAAAAAGATATGTTGCAACAAATATAATATTTTGGCATTTTGACGGGAGTGGCCCCAATAGAAGCCACATATAACCTCTCTCTCTCTATATATATAAAAGGAAGAAAAATATGATAAAAGTTATAGGTTATTTTATTTAAAATTATGAGATTAAAGTAAACAGAATAAAAGTTATATTTATGCAAAATATATTAGGTTAAATTGGTTGAGTATTAATTTTATTTAAAAAATTTAATACAAAGTGTAAATATTTATATCAATATATATTTTAAAACTTGATATGAAATAAATTTTTATTGAGATTTATGATCAAGCCTGTATTTTTTATAGTAAATCTATGAATTATATCTTAATAAAAATAATCTTTATTAGATTTAACATTGGTTTCAAAAAATGAATGAAATCAAACATTTCTTAGTAAAAAGTAATGAAAATTACACTCTAATCGATAGAAAAATATTGGTATGAATGGGTGTTTATACCCAAATACATGATGACTTTAGGTTAAGGTTGTGAGACCAACCCTTTGGAATAAAATATTATAAAAAATTATCAAAGTACCTTTTTAAAAGTTTATGTGGGCCCAAAAAGTAAATATAATAAATACAAGTACAAATAGTTTATCAAGGCCTAAAGAGAAGCTTAACCACCACATATTATAAAATTCTCCCTCAAGTTGAATAGGGATACAAAAAGAGATCCTTACTTTGAATCAATGTTCAGGGACAATCTTCAACCCCCAAAAGCTTCCACATGTGCACAAAAGTGACCTTGGGCATCACATTGGTCAAGATATCAATTGTCTACTATGATGAAGGTAAAAAAATTGTATAAGCATATCACAAGCATAGTCATCTTACAAAGTGCACCCATATCTCTATGTGCTTTGTTTGTTGATAAAATATTGGATTGTGGATAAGTTGGACAGTGCTCTAATTTTCACATTAAAGAATAATTGGAAATCTCTAAGGAATGTCAATCTCCAAAATCATGAGTATCCACCTGAGATGCTTAGTTGCCTCATTCAAAGCATAGTATTCAACCTCCATAAAGGACTAAGAAATGGTGGATTGGCATCTTGAGCACTAAGAAACCAAATTGGATCCCAAACAGAACACAAAGCCTATGATGGACCATAAATCATCCAAATCTCCTTTCCAATCAACATCTAATCACTCGTCTAGATCTCCATCCTAATAAACATCTAAAAATCATGTTCAAATTGGAGGGAAACCAATGGATTAGTGAATCCTCATATGATAAGTTATTTTGATGTATCTAAGAATCCTCTTGCCTACTATCTAGTGACTCTCCCAGATTGCCTACATGTATCTAGAATAATATATGGCAATAAAGGTTATCTCTAGTCTAATGTGAGTAAGATAGAGAAGTACTCTCACAAGAGATTGATACAACAGAACATCAACCAAATATGTGCAATCAACCTAAAGTTTTAGACTTGAGGCAAAAGGGAGTTCAGGTAGGCTTACACTTCTCCATACTCAACCATTAATGAAGATCTAGAGCATACTTGGGATGAGAAATGACAATGCCAAAGTATTTCTAATAAATACAAATCCTCCAAAAAATCATGCAAAATCCCCAAATCTATCATCTCAAAGGTAGATTGAATTCACGACCTAATATCACAAATCAAAGTAAAGGAGTCTCCAATGATGATAAGATTATCAACATACAACACAATTACCAAGGTTTCCCTTTCATGGTGCTTAATATAAAAATCATGTTCAATCTAACATCACTAAGACCCAAACTGAGAAAAAAAGAATGGATCTTCTCATAACATGCACATGGCGCCTACTTAAGTCCATACAAGGATCTAATCAAATGATAAACCAATGAAGTAGGTCCCCCATGTTCAAAACTAGGTGGTTACTACATGTAGATTTCCTATTGAAGCTCTTCATATAGAAAGATACTCTTCATGTCCATTAGATTTACATTCCATCCATATAAGATAGCAATAGAGGGAATCATCCGAATAGAGTCCATCTTGATCATAGGTGCAAAAGTATAATAATAGTTCAATCCACCCTATTGAGAGAATCCCTTAGAAATAAGGTATACTTTGTGCTTCTATGCATGATAATTCAAGGTGTATTTTGTCTTAGAGACCCATTTGCATCCAACAACATTATTTGATTCTAGAAGAGGGACAAAACATAAAGTCATATTATTAATTAATGTCTCATACTCTGTAAAAATAACATCTTTCCATTCTATCTTACCCTTGGCCTATGAATATGTGGGAGGATCTTGAGAATGGGGCACCTTCAAAAGCAATGGTCAAGAAAGAATATTTCGATGTCACTCAAGAGATAGAATAGGATGAGCATCCTTTATAAGTGTCTAATCCTTTTGGATGTTTGACAAATTGAAGAATCATGTGTATCTTTTGCTAACTCAACATAAAAACTAAAACCAAATAATCTAACTCATCACCACTCACCTCATCATGCAATATTGAAACATTCTAAACTAAAGTATCCTACTCAAAATGCACTACTACTAGAAAAGATAAAGCTACCTACAATGCTACCCATGAAGGGGTGAAAGCAATAGGCAAAGAGCAACCACTCAAGGAAGATGAATAAGATGCTAGCCAGCCAAAATCTTAGAACTTATTGAATATGGAAGAGGCAAAGGGTCAAAAGAATGAGTAACCAAAATATCTAGTGGAGGGGTGGAATAAGTACCTAGAAGAACCTCATCAAATATGACATCTCTTAGGATCAAAACCTCATGCCTTTGAGGATCATAAAGATAATATGCATTTGAAGCATAGAGATATTTGATAAAAATACACTTTATGACTCTTTGGTGTTCCTTCTTCTAAGGATACACATGTATGTGAGCCTATGCCAAAGAACTAAAGATATAGAATTGGGATACATTTGTCTTATCTCTTATAAATATATTAATAGGTGTCATGTACTATATTGCCTTGGTGAGAAATTTGTTAATGATGTATACTGTACAAGTGATATCTTCACCCTAGAACGTTTAAAAAACCCCTTGGAATGAATTATACATAGTGCCATCTCCATGATTGACCTATTTTTTATTTAAGCCATTGAATTAGGGAAAAAATGGTGCACCTAAGAGTGTTAAACAATATGCATCTATCGCTAATGAGTGATGAGCATCAAAATGGAAGCATTCAAGTAAACATGGAAAGATGACCAAAACACAAGAAATGAAGTAAAATAAAGCTTTCTTATATTATTTTGATGGATCAAAACCATGGTTACATAAATTTCCCCTTGAGGGCTCTGTATTGATACAATTATTACAAAAATGGTGCCCAAGGATCGAATCCTCAAAGTAACTCGTGTGCACTTCCAATGTTCTTCCTCGTACCCACAATCGAAGTGGGCAGACCTACGATGCCGCCACTTTGTTCTATGATATTGTGCTCCTTCCTTGTACACTGTAAGACCTGCACCTACACACAAGGAAACCAGAATTGTTAAATAGCAAGTGCGTATATTGAAAACATGCAAACCCCATAGGCACTAAAAGGCTAGAAAACATGAATATGCAAGATGCCTATCTAAAACAACTCCAAATGATCTGAAATTTCAGAGGTATGTAAAATAGATGGTTTTGGGAATATTTCACCAAAAATAGAACAGAAATTGCATCCGATGATGTGGCGTTTCCATAGTGCGCTTCTCAAACCTGCAAAACCCAAAACAAGCAATTTCTGGGCCTAAACATATCCAAATCAAATGAAACTTGGAAAGTATGCATAAAATATGATTTTAAGAGGACCCATATGGTCAGATTTGTAAAATAAGGCATATATCCCTATGCACCTTCCGATGGACCCTACAAGCCTGCAAAAACTTAAAAATATGATATCTCGCTCAATATAGCTCCAAAATGCATGAAATTTGGATAGGAGGTTCATATGCTACTCTAGAATATGACTAAAAAATAATAGTAAAAAAATAATGCACAGATATTCCACCATCCCTTGCAGGGATGGTGGTGACTATCATAGAATGGGGACCATCCTAGGGTGGGACGACCACCAATTTTACCCTTATTTTACCACCAATTCCTCTATGAATTGGTTAGGAACCTCCTCATTAGTGTTTTCATCAAATTTTGTGGTGAAATTCACTCATATGATTCTATTTTGTGATCATATTGTGCCTCCTAGATCACTCGCAAACCTCCTTCGCTAGGTAGATATTTTGAGGGAAAAAGGCACAAAAAGGTGAGGGGAAATCTTGGCAGCACTCCGTTGCTATGTCTCAAAACTCCTCTCTATAATTTGTGTGGAAAATAGATCCACTTTATAGCCAAAGGAGGCCTTTGGGAAAATGGGCATGCGAGGGCATGCATGGCAAGAGGTGCCACTTGTCTAAAATCGAGCATGCATTGGAGGGGGAAGAGAATCTCCCATTTTGGCCTCCATTATGCAGCATGTCATAAGGATTCTATGCCCTCTGACCTTGCATGCTCAAATAGGTAGGATAATGGTAGTTTTTGGGTGCCATTTATCCCAATTTGACTTTTTGGGAGTCAAACCTTGTGGTCGTCCCACCCAGGGATGGCCGCTTTGCCACCATCCTTGGGTGGGATGGCCACAAACTGTGACCATCCCAGGGTGGGATGGTCATGCCTATGTGGCCCAAAAGCTCCCAAAAGTGGGTTAGAGCCTTCCAAGAGTGGTTAGGACCACTGTAAAACCTTTGAGGGTTGCCCAAGGGGGCCATATGGTGTCACTTAGACCTTGTCTTGGTCGCCTAATTGGATTGACCAGATTTTAGTGTCTATAGATGCCCCTTTTTGAGATGCGTTGTGTGCAGCATAGCGCTGAGAAAAAATAGATGACTAAAATGTTGAATGATTAGGGTTATTCAATAACCTAACCAACTTTAGATGCCCCAATCATGGAAAGAGCATGCGTTCTTGAATCCTTGCTTATGACGAGCTAAGGAACTTGCTTCAAGTGCAACCTTGTATTTTAGGTTGACTTGACCTTGGAAATTATTCAGTCATGAAGTGGTGAAGCCCGAGTTCCTTCATGATTCTAAAATTCCAAGCATTTGGAAATTTGTGCTTGTTTGCTGCCCCAAGCAAGGGCGTGATTGTCTTTGTCAATGATTCGTTGAACAACGAATTTGCATGATTGAGTGTTTGATTGTTGATTTTGATTATGAAATCATTAAGTATGACTACCCCCTCAAGTGATGAGTCGATGAGGGAATGACCAAGGATCAAAGTGATGAGTCACTTGACACATATGACTTGGATAGGGTTTCCTTCAGTTTTACCCATTGAAACATGGAGCAATTTGAGAGGATTTTGGTGATTTTGTTGATGTTGTATGGAAGAAAGGAGCTGAAAAATTCATTCCCGTGGGGTGGTCCGGACACAATGGCCTTATTAGGGTGTGAAGTAAAGACTTTTCCACTTCTCCATGAGCAATTTAGATTCATTTTGATCCCTTGTGAAATTTGACCAAATTTGAGCTATTTTTGGTGGGTTTTGGACCCTTTTTGGTGCATTTTAAGCTGTTTTGTGCATTTTTTTTGTGGCCATCCTAGGGTGGGATGGTGGCATGTTTTATGGCCATCCCAGGGTGGGAAAGTCAGCCAAATGTGCACTCATCCCACCCTAGGATGGTCATGGCCCTGAGAGGGTTATTTAAGCCAAAAATGGGTCATTTGGGCTCATTCTTGCATTTGGAACTTTGCAGCTTGAGAGGTGAGGAGGAGAAGAAATATTCTAAGTAGTGGAGCACTACTAAAATCATCCTATAGTCACCATGAGCCAGCATGTAGACTCATCCAGCGGTGGAGCCGATGTGAGATGGGTAAGAATTGAATTTCTTATTGCACTATGCTTAAGATTAAAAGTGGAATTATTGCTTATTTTTTATTTTCGATAGAGCACACTAAATTCTCAGTAATTGAACCTAATTAGGGATGCCCTATAATATTTTATGCTTATTTTTGTATTTTTATGTAATTTTCTTGCTTTATTTTGCTTTATTTTACCATTTTTTGACTATTTTTGGTGGCCTGGAAGGCCCAATTTTGCCCAATTTGGGGGCCATCCCTGGGTGGGATGGTCATAGATTTGGGGGTATTCCCTAGGTGGGATGACCACAAATGAGCCTAAAAAAGGGTCCTTTTTGTCTTTTTTGAGTATTTTTGAGGCATTTTGAAGCCTATTTGGAGCTTGTTATTGACCGACTTGTCTCTGCCAGGTGGTGAAGAGTCGATGTCGAGTTCCGACCCTCTTTGATACCATGAGAGACTTATTGATTGATGTCAACTGGGAGTGGCTTGATGCCATTGGCCTCAAGCAGGTGACGTGGTTAGAGCCTATGGTGGGCGATCATGCTTACTTGATGGCTCTTATTGATCTATGGGACCCACGCACCAACACCTTCCACCTATTGATAGGGGAGATGATGGTGATGTTGGAGGATGTCTACCAGATATTATGCATTTTTATAGAGGGATGATCGATTGTGTCTACTCATCATGACTAGAGAGAGGCAGTCATGGAGAGATACTTTGGCAGGGCCATAGAGGAGGTGATAGGGGACTCTTTTAGTGGAGGCATACTAGTGGTGTATTGGTATGAGGCTAGGTTATTGGGTGTGAGGCATGTTTCTAATGATATTGATCTCTAATATGCTACTACCAGACTCATCGAGTTCCAGGTTTCCTTGGAACCTTCTAGAGCTAGTGTTTACTCTGGTAGGGTGCACTATGGAGCAGCCACTAGTGATGGTGTGGGGGATGACACTCCTGGCACAACTGTATGATGAGTTGTATGAGATATACTCTCATGGGTGGAAGGGCTTGGGATGCATATTTTTACTGTAGGTTTGGGGATGGTAGCATATAGTGGTGGATAGGTCGTAGGGACTACCATGGATGATGTGGGCACAACTAGTGGACCGAGAGATTGGCTATGGGATCCTATGGCAGTGGGCTTAGGAGGTAGGATAGATTTGATGTTGGGTAGGTGATGTGGGTCATTATGTCTAGTATTTTGTAGGACTCAAAGTAGCGGATGTACTCTAGAGACCCTACAAGGATTTCCCAACATGGGCTGATGTTGAGGCGTAGCTCTATCGGGTGAGGTGAGGGAGATGGTTGGTTGGCCAACATGAGATAGAGTGGGAGTTATTTCTGTATGCTTGGGTTATGTGGTAGTTTGGGCTATGATAGGGGTTGCCTAGTGAGCTAGTGGTTTATCGATGCCATGGGGATGAGAGGACACTGAGGTGGTCGATGGTGGAGGTAGTTGGAGGGGATGTAGATCCTGTAGTAGACATTCTAGATTTGGATGATGTTAGGACTATAGAGGAGTATGACTCCTAGTGGGTGATGTGCTAGTGGTGAGGAGAGGGGCCACTAGGGGGTGGTGCAGTAGGGGTGGTAGAGGAGGCTCATCAGGAGGCTCTTTATGAGGACCAGGTTGAGGCAGGTGAGTGGCATGGGCTTCATCACATGGTAGATGAGTAGGTAGACCTCCTAGACTTGGGAGATCAGGGTGACCTTGGGGATGATGAGACTGGGGATCAAGAGGTGTAGGTACAGTAGGTGGCATAGGATGACATAGAGGTTGAGCTACGGGATGAGCTGGTCAGGATCAAGAAGAAGAGAGATCTCCTTCAGATATAGGTTCAATATGATTATGTAGAGATAGCATCTCTGTGGGCCCAATTGCAATCTCAAAGTCCTATGTGGGAGGGACCTAGTAGTGGGGAGATGGCTAGGCTACGGGAGGAGGTGGTATAGCTCCAAGTCTTAGTGGAGATATACCAGGTGAGATGCCAATAGGATCAGGCTTTTACTGATGAGTTGGAGGATGAGATAGTGCACCTTAGGGGCCACATACCAGCCCACCCATCTGCTAGTGGATCACACTAGAGTCGATGGAGTGGTACCGGATAGTCTTCGGCTAGGATGGGGACACCTGGATCTGCACAAAGGATGGATAGGTTAGGGGGTAGTAGGTCTAGGAGTTCTTGGTGAGCTCAACCCGAGGGTAGGAGTGAGAGTCATAGTATCGGTCCTGCATGACCATGGTCATTGAGACTCTGATGGCTCTTTTTGTATTTTTGGCTTTTTGGTAGTGTGAAGTCTGAGGACCCACTTTATTGTAGCCTACGGGACAGACTATGATGTATCTTTTTACCCCATACATATATATATATATATATATATATATGAGCTTTTATGTGTTATCATCATGTGTTTATTGCTTTATGAGATGTATGCAATGTATTTATTTGCTTTATGATATGATGATGGATGTCTATCATGTATGCATATGTTGTGATGTGATTTGATTTGTTGTACATGCATGGATGTATGATGAGATGGATGATGTATTGATCTAGATGATGAAATGTATACTATATGACATACTATGTTAGCACCATAGACTGTATAGAATTCATCAATTCATGTGTAATGTTGTCATGAGACTATGTAATGTATTTGTGAATAATGTTATGAAATGGAATGTGGTAATAATGGAATGAATGTTATAGAATGTCTATGAGGTTTTCATGAGACTCAAACACTCTAGTCAACTGATCAAAAGTTATATACTAACCATGCAAGACTTTTTGACAAGGTATGAATCTGCTAGGATGACCCAGATACTCAATATCCCTATGTGTGCAAGTGAGTTCATTTTTTTGATACGCATAAGATTACCCTAGTGCCAAATAGGATTGACTCAGCCCATCTGTACTGAAGATCACCCTATGAGTAGCATGATCCTAGGTTTTGTACTTAGTTGGATTAGACTACTAGGTAGTATAGGCTACCAAAAGCTAGCTCATCCACATGCAAACATTGGTCTGCACACACGCAAAAAGCTAATGTGATAGATATCATCATGTGTAAGGATACCGCCATTGCTAGGAAGGCTTGATGCCACCAAACCTGTAATGAGGATCACCTAATGGTTTGTCAAATGTTGAGAATTCTAGGGATTCAAGTTCAATACTCCCTTCTTTTATTTTATTTGATTTCAGGGATATTTGCTCATACTTAGTGATGAAAATCACTATTTATTTTGTATTTTGTTTTCTTTGAGCAAGGGATTTGGGGAGTGGTGATAACCACTATTTATTTTGCTTTTGATTTTTTGCTTTTGTGGGATTTTGATTTTTGATAGTGGTGAAAACCACTGTTTATTTTGGGGAATTGGGTAAGGAGGAGCTTGTCCTTTTGTCAATTCTCAGCATTCTTGAACCATCCGCATAGGGGGATGAGCAGGATAAAATTTTCACTTAAGGTAACCTAGACCACTTCATAGGTTTCATATTTCCTTGTGCAAAACTTGGATTTATTAGTGTGAAAATGTGTTGGGATTTTGATATATACAAGGTACAATCTAAGCAAGACTCTACCTCCTAAAAATTAGGATAGCTTTCTACAAAATCTGAAAAGAAAACTAGAGATGGTTGAGTGACCAAAAACCCTAATGACATTCTAGAACAAATGGCTAGGTGAAGGGAATGGACACAAATATGAAAAGTGGGAAATGTAGGTGGAAATGATAAGTGAAATATGAAATGATGTGAATGATGACTTGAGCAACATTGATTTTGAATGATGACTAGTGTACAATCTCAGTGCTAGACATGTATGAGCAACTCTAAAATGCAAAGTGCAATGATGAGTATGCCTAATGCAAGTGATTATGTAATGCAATGGTATGCAATTTGATGTAATGCAATATTTTTGTATTTTTGATGTTTTGATGATGTTTTTGAATTTTATATATATATATATACATGTTACCAACAGGCTTATAAGTGGCATTGGAGCATTTGGGGTGACCTAGATGGTCATAGACCACCTAGGAGTATTTTGGGTTGACCAAGTGGGTTGTAGACACCCTTGGAGCATTTTGGGGTGACCTAGATGGTCATAGACCACCTAGGAGAATTTTGGGTTGACCAAGCGGGTTGTAGACACCCTTGGAGCATTTTGGGGTGACCTAGATGGTCATAGACCACCTAGGAGCATTTTGGGTTGACCAAGCAGGTTGTAGACACCCTTGGAGCATTTTGGGGTGACCTAGATGGTCATAGACTACCTAGGAGCATTTTGGGTTGACCAAGTAGGTTGTAGACACCCTTGGAGCATTTTGGGTGACCTAGATGGTCATAGACCACCTAGGAGTATTTTGGGTTGACCAAGTGGGTTGTAGACACCCTTGGAGCATTTTGGGGTGACCTAGATGGTCATAGACTACCTAGGAGTATTTTGGGTTGACCAAGTGAGTTGTAGATATCCTTGGAGCATTTTGGGGTGACCTAGATGGTCATAGACCACCTAGGAGCATTTTGGGTTGACCAAGCGGGTTGTAGACACCCTTGGAGCATTTTGGGGTGACCTAGATGGTCATAGACCACCTAGGAGCATTTTGGGTTGACCAAGTGGGTTGTAGATACCCTTGGAGCATTTTGGGGTGACCTAGATGGTCATAGACCACCTAGGAGTATTTTGGGTTGACCAAGTGGGTTGTAGACACCCTTGGAGCATTTTGGGGTGACCTAGATGGTCATAGACCACCTAGGAGCATTTTGGGTTGACCAAGCGGTTTGTAGACACCCTTGGAGAATTTTGGGGTGACCTAGATGGTCATAGACTACCTAGGAGTATTTTGGGTTGACCAAGCGGGTTGTAGACACCCTTGGAGCATTTTGGGGTGACCTAGATGGTCATAGACCACCTAGGAGTATTTTGGGTTGACCAAGTGGGTTGTAGACACCCTTGGAGTATTTTGGGGTGACCTAGATGGTCATAGACCACCTAGGAGCATTTTGGGTTGACCAAGTGGGTTGTAGACACCCTTGGAGCATTTTGGGGTGGGCCACAACACTCTAGGCATGGAAAGGCTATAAATGAAGGATGTTCAAGGGTTTAGGATCCTTGATTCCTTCAAGGGAGGCTAGGCGATAAGTTTTGGGTCTGATATGACTAGTGATGACAAAAGGACCTAACTAGTTTACCGTAAACTTATCTCATAGATGGGGTAGAAAATTAGAATTTTGTTGGTTCTCTTTCAGAATGAGGTCACCAACTTGAAAGTCTCTAGGATGGACTTTCATATTGTAGGCTCTCTTAAGTCACTCTTGATAAATGCATAGGTGCTCAAGAGCATTGATGTGTTGTTCATCAAGCAACGTAAGTTGATCTAGGCGAGCCTGTCATGCGGTGTCATCATCGATGAACTCCTACATGGATATGCGTAGTGATGGGATTTCTAGCTCTAGAGGCATGACTACCTTGGCACCATACACTAGCAAAAATGGGGTTGCCCCAGTGGGCATCCAAATGCTAGTGTGGTAGGCCCATAGAGCAAGGGGTATTTGCGTGTGCCAATCGGTGTGATTTTCTTTAACTATTTTCTTCAGAATGGCAATCAATGTTTTGTTTGATGCCTCTGCTTGCCCATTTTCTTGTGGATAATAGGGCATCAAAAAGCTATGCTAGATATTATACTTTGCTATCAAAGCATGCACATATTTGTTCTTGAATGATGTCCCATTATCGGAGATGATCTTGGATGGAATACCAAAATGACAAATGATATTATGCAATATGAACTCCACTATGTGGGGTCCTGTCATAGTGGTAAGGGGAATTGCTTCCACCCACTTTGTAAAATACTCGGTAGCCATAATGATAAATGTGTGATGGCCCAAGGAGGTAGGTGAGATTTTCTTGATTAAATCCAACCCCCATTGCGAGAATGGCCAAGCCGATTGAATCGGTTGTAAGGCCTAAGAAGGTACATGTGTCAAGTTAGCATGGTGTTGACACTTTATGCACTTCTTAACATATGTGCAAAAATCTCACTCTAACATTGGCCAATAATAGCCCATGCGAAGAATGCACTTAGCGATGGCCATGCTTCTGAAATGGCCATCACACGTACCATCGTGTGCTTGGGCCATTGCCCAAACTGACTCTTGATGCTCTAAGTAGCGAAGGAGGATACCTTCATAGCCTCGATGATACAAAATATCTCCGAGCAAGACATATTTTACCACATTTCATTTAAATATCCTTTTGGTAGCATGCGACAACCCAGGAGGGAGGTTACCAAGCTTTAGGTACTCTCTGATTTGGGTGGACTAGTCTTATTGTGAGGAAGCCTCGATTGCATGAATTGCCTATCCCTCTTGAAGTTCATCCCGAGCAAATGCTGATTGGGAAAGAACTTGTAAGAATAGCATTGTACTACTATCAAAAGGGGTTTGAGGGAACAAAGTCCCCCAATCGACATGATTCAAGTACTCATGAATTTGTGAGAACCTCTCTTGATGAGGTTCAATCTGAATCAAGTGGACTGCTGGCATGGATTGGGTGTGCTCACGCTCAACCATAGATTGTGATAGCATTTTGACTTGAATGGTTGTCATCTCATCAGCATGGTTCTATGGGATCAAGGACCCTAGGGAGGCCATTGTATCCACAAAATGATTAGATGATCGAGGGAGTGCCTCGATGTCATACCATTCAAAATTTTCCAGGAGTTTATCCACAAGGGCTTTATAGGCTTGCAAAATTGGGCACTTGCATTGGAAAATCCCTTTGACCTAGTTTACGATGAGCAAGGAGTCACCAAAAATGTTGAGCTTGGTTATTTTCATGGCGACAGTCGTTTGAAGACCTATGAGCAAGGCTTCGTACTCGGTATTGTTGTTAGTGCATGGGAAATCGAGTTTGAATGATAGGGGTATGGGAGCCCCTTGAGGTGTGAAAAACATGATCCCTATACCACCCCCTTGCTCACACTTGGAGCCATCGAAGAATAGAGTCATATCGGCCTGTGACTCAGGCTCGTCAGAATCCGATGATTCTAATATTTGGAAGACTCCATCATCGGGAAGCTCCATGCTAAGAGGTTGATCATCCTAGAGAGGGAGCCTCTATGAGTTGATCGATGATGACCTGACCCTTAATTGATTTTTTTCCAATAAATTCTAGATCAAACTCCATCAACAACATGATCCATTTCATCATGCGACTATTGTGATAAGTATGACTCATCATGTATCACAATGGATTCTCTTTTGATACAACATACATGGTATGACTAAGCATGTAATGGCATAGCTTCTTGGTGGCGAAAACCACCACTAGGCATAACTTCTCAATGTATGCGTACTTGATTTCATAGCTGACCAAGGTGTGGCTAAGATAGTAAGTAGCCTATTCCTTATGCAATTCATTGTTTTAGGCTAACATGGCACCCAATGCAATCTCAGTGGCTGAGATGTATAAGCGGAATGACACTCCTGGTCTAGGTGGAGCCAATACTAGTGGTGAAGCCAAATATTGCTTGATTGCATCAAAGGTAGCTTGACACTCATCATCCCAATGGAATGCGACCCCCTTGTGTAATAACTTGTTCATGGGTTGATATTTGTCTGACAATTGTGCTATGAAGCATTTGATGGATGCGACCTTACCCTACAGACTTCGAAGCTACTTTATGGTAGTTGAGGGAGGCATCTCGAGGATTACCTTGACCTTGTTGGGGTCCACTTCAATGCCTCATTTAGAGACTATAAATCCCAAGAGATTTCCAGATGTGATGCCAAAGATACACTTCTTGGGGTTCAATCTCATGTTATGCTCAATAAGGCGATCGAGGACTTTGCGCAAGACATCGAGATGCTCATGGTATAATAAGGATTTGGCTAGTAAGTCATCCATGTAATATTCCAAAATATTATGCATGTAATCATGGAAGATGTATGTCATGGTGCACTGGTAGGTAGCATTAATATTTTTAAGGCCAAAAGGCATGACCTTATAGAAAAATGTTCCCCAAGGTATTGTAAATGCCATTTTGAGTTGGTCTTCTAGATTGATATGAATCTGATTGTACCCAAAGAAACCATCCATGAGGGATAACATTTCATGGCCCATTGTGGCATCTACTAGGGTATCAATGCTCAACAAAGGAAAATCATCCTTAGGACTCACTTTGTTCAGGTCTCAAAATTCGGTGCAAATGTGAATCCTCCCATCAGGCTTCTTGATGGGAACCATGTTGGACAACCATGGTGGATAGTCTATATAAATGATAAACCTGGCATCCAATAACTTTTGTAGCTCATATTTGACCATTAGGGCTACTTTCGGATGCATCTTTCTTAGCTTTTGCTTAACCGACTTGGCCTTGGGGTCAAGCATCAGATTGTGCGTGACTAGATTTGGATCCATTCTCAGCATGTCTTTGTAGGACCATGCAAAAGCCTCCTTCTTCTCTATGAGAAGGGCTATGTAATCAGCTTGCTCTTCGAGGGATAGGATTTCCCCTAACTTGATATATTGAGGATTCTTAAGATCTGAGCTGATATCTTTGTCAATCATTGGCTCGATTGACATATGTGACCCCTCCTCCAACTGGTGGGGAGTAGGGATCAGGTGAATGTCATCTTCTAGATTTAGATCAGCAATTGGAACCTCAGGTTCCTCCTCAACATGGAAGACATCATGAGTAGGCCTTGGAGAGAAATGAAATGGCTGTAACATCTCATCGCAAGGCCAATACTTAGAAGGTGATGGGGGAGAATCTCCCTGATCAAAGTCAATTGCCCCCAAGTCGAGGTGCAATGGCTTCAATGGGTTATTCAGATCTCGTAGGGGCTCAAATAGGTCTATGGAAATCATGTTTATGGATGGATGATTTCCCCTAGGTGGTTGATGGTGTCTATCAACATCGAGATGTCGCAAGACCTAAGGAGGTGGTTGTGGTAGAGGTTGAATGATCAGAGGTGGTCAGTGTGGTTGTGGGTGAGCTTGCTCCTCTAAAGGTAGAAGTTATCACCATATGGGATCATGTAATGGGAACATGCATAAATAGAACTCATCTTCATCATCCATAGGGATGATATATGCATATTCTCCATCAGAGCTAGTAGATTCAATCGGTGTGACTCCATAGTCCGACTCATCATCAGATGTCCACTCATAAGGGGACCCTGGATCTTCTTCCTCACTATCATGGGGAAGGGTGTGTGAACCTTCACCTCTCTCGTAAGATTGGATGACATCGTGAGGTGGGTCGTCATCTCCTAAGGGTGCATGGAAGTAGTCCTCCAGTGAGTAGACTTGATTGGGGTTGGCATAAGGATCTCATGCAAGCTCATCCCTAAAGTTTAGAGTCATGCACTCTAAGCTATCTATGAGGACATCAAGGGGCATAGGCTTGTTGTGTCCCAAACTAGACTTGTCATAAGGTATTTGATACTGTGGTTGGTAAGGGATGCGGGTGCCTTGCTCATACAAGCCCAACCCATAACCATGCCAATTACAGAGATGAAGATACTTCATGGCAAATTCAGGGTTGGACATGTAGTTGATGTCCTCAAAAAAGGGCTCTTCATCCTCTTCCTACTATTGATAAGGCTCGATGCCATAGTCGAGACCCCCATAGATGAAATTTGTTTGATTAGGGGGAAGACCAAGAGGTATGATAGTACCTATGGGAAGATGAGGTCGACCCATATCTTGCATCGACTCGATAGTAGGAGTGGCTGTGACATTCCTAACCATGTACTCTCCTAAACTAGTAGAAGCTAGATGCATTGTGACCTATGGCTATGGAGAAGGAGGAGATGAGAGTGAGGCTTGAATTGATTCAATGTTTACCTCATGAGGTAGCTCCTCATCCACTGGGCTAGGAGTCTCACTTGTGGAGATGGTGGATATGGTTGGAGGGCTCTCATCAATAGGCCTCTTCCCTGTGTCTCTCGGTGGAGGATTAGCTGATGATGAAGGCACATCTAGGGGTGCTGAAGATGAGGATGGTATGGCATGAGATGATGATGGATTGAATGAAGGTGATGGTGATGAAGTCAGACCTTGGCTAGATTCATTCGGTTGAAAATCCAGATGGGTGGATGGTAAGGTAGACTCAGGGATCTGCTACACCATGTTGTAGTACTTGAAGGGTTCTAGGTCTATGGGGACGACATGAACTTACCCTTCATAGGTGTATTTCAGGCACTGGTGAGCAATGGAAGGGACACACTTCATGTCCCTGATCCAAGGTCTACCTAGCAAGATATTATATGCCATCTCACCCTCCAAGATGTGGCATAGTGTCAGTATGGTCTTTTGCCCTACCTGAATGGGTAGGATGATTGTACCAACTATTGAGCATATGGCATCATTAAATGCTCGAAGGGTGTAGGTAGATGCGATAATATGGGATGCTGGGAGCTTCAGATGCTTGAGAGCTATTGTAGTGATGATGTTTCTAGAAGACCCAGTGTCTATCAACACTCTCTTGTAAGGTGTTCCATTTACACATGCGATGATGTGCAAGGGGGGATCCACCATATCATTTGGAACTAGTTTAAGCTCATCTTCTCGGAAGGTAATCATCGGTTCCGTGCATTGCTACACATGCCCCACAAAATTATTGAAGGAGTTAGACTCTTGGGGCTGAAGCTCTATCACCTTAAGGATCTCCATTAAAGCTTCTCTATGAGGTGGTGATTGTTGAATGAGCTCATAGATGGAGATTCAGGCAGATGTCATTCTCAGGCTCTGAGTGAGCTTGCTCTTAATTGTGACCATAGGCCTAGGTGGGAGGCTTGACACTAGAGGCGGTAGAGGCTATGATGTTGAAGGAACATCACTTTGAGCTATAGGTGGTGCGACTGGACTTGGGTACCACCTATTCCTTGTTACAATGTTGATCATGCTGACATACCCTTGCTTAGGGGGGTATGATGAACCTCATTTACCTAGGGCACTGGCTTGGCCTGCTTCACATGGGCAAGCAAGGGGTCTTTAAACACCTCCATCTATTGGTTGTTTGGTATGATAGGGTTGTCTACCTGAAGGGCATTCCTATAGATCATGTCTTGCACCAAATGCTTGAACTTATAGCACATCTACATGTCATGCCCATTTTTCCTATGAAATTTGCAATATAGGTCTTCTCTGTATCCTTTGGGCTTCGGTGCATTTGGGTTGATAGGTCGACTCTCAGGCAGATTGATCGAGTTAGCCACTAAGAGGCACTCAAACAATGAGTCCATAGACTCTGCAATGGGTGTGAACTATCACTTGGGGTGATGTTATTGATTTTGCCCTTGATTATTCTGGTTGTCCTTGTTATAGTTCCTAGGTGTGGCTTGATAATTAGGCTTTTGAGGTAGCACGAGTTGCATTGGCCTTGGGATGCTAATGGCAACCTGATTAACTATTGCTGGCTTAGGCTAATTTGAGGTATTCTTAGCATTCTTGTTCCACTCCTTGTGAGGCTTCACAATCTCTCCCTCTTGAATCTTGATGTCTTCAATCGTTCTAGCTTACGCTAGGGCATCTTCAAGAGTCGGATATTGTTGCAGCTGCAACAACAAGGAGATCGGCTTTAGGTAGCTCTTGGAAAACATCTGAGTCAACTCCGACATGGGGAGTAGATAAGGCAGCTTTGCAAGTAATGCTCACCACCTATTGCCATAATTTGCTATTGACTCATCATCATATTGTTTCAACCCAGCGAGATCAGCCAATGTTACCTTCCTCTTGGTATTGAAGGTGAAGTGTTCTAGGAACGCATCTACAAGTTGATCCAAATTATGGATGCTATGCTTCGGGAGTTGGGTAAACCACTCCATGGCTGGGCTAGAGAGGGTAGTCATGAATGTCCATAAAAGCAAAGCATCATTATCCTGGATGCCAAAGCATTGACTCAGGAATTTGGTAACATGCTCCTGCACATCTTCCTCTCCCTTAAAGGTAGCCAACTGAGGCATCTTAAACTTCTTTGGATAGGGAGGGGTAGGCACCAAAGGATGAAGGGGTTGATTGTATAGTTGGTGTAAAGTGGGCTTTTGAGATCCAGACCCAGAGGTCTTGTTCTCTACTAACTCTAGGCACTCTAGTAGTACCTTATATGCATCAGAGGATTTGATCTCCTCTTCTTTGCTCTTATCCTACGGTGGAGGGCGAGGATCCTCAAGCCTATTTTGGGGTGGTGGCATGTCACCCCCTACCTTGGTAAGGCATTTCCAAATATTCTACCTTCGGCTCATGCTCGGTGTAAGCCCCATAGGGCATCTCTCAAGCTGGTCTATAAAGAGGGGTAGTTGCTTGCTATGGGCACCCTATGTTTGGCCTAGGAGGCAAGTCTCGATCTGGCCTAGGAGGTCATGGAGGTAACATTGGATAAGGCCTAGGAGACCTATCTCGAATGAGCATGGGTTGCCTTGGGTGGACTTCCTATCTATATGTTCTAGGGGTAGGGACCCTCTCACGTAAAGTTTTTTAGAATAACTCGTTGGTCTACCGTTCAATTCTTTCTTTCTCAAGTTGATGCAAGTGGTCTAGTTGCTCTTTGTCTCACCGAAGTTACTTGAACTATGCTTGGTATTTCATATATCTTGCAATCACTTGATTGATCTATTCCACTATGCGGGGCCTAGGAGGCCTAGGAGTCTCACCCTGAGGTCGACCTCGTTCAAGATAATCTACGATATCCATCACGTGCTTCCCTCGATCGAGGGTAGTCGCATTTACTTGAGGTTTAGGCCTGAGCATATGCTCATTATACTCAGTGGGCATAGAGGCACATCGTGCGTGCATGATATACTACTCTTGAGGATAATCGAGGATTTCCTCATGCCTTCCTTCATGAATGAGGAAGGGAAGGGCAGAGTTTTCTCACCCTGAGCGATGAGTATCATACTCATCCGGTTGCCTAATATGCTTGGATCCTATCAGGGTGATGTAGAGGCAAGGTATGATCAACCTGCTCTACCCAATGTGTGAAGTCATGCTCTGGATGATAAAAAGGTATGTCAAACCTATCAGGCATGCATATGCATGGCACTTCTCTATCTACTTGCACCTTAGTGTATTGTTTCCTTTCATCAAAGAAGGCATGTGATGTGTCTATATACTGGGAACACTCTCCCATGTAAGGTCCATCACCCATAGGGGTGTCCCGCATAGGGATCCCTTATAGGTGTGGTTCATGCCCCATTATTTTGGGACTTGGGTGAGTAGAGGCTCACTAGGGAGGTATGACCAAATCCTTGGGGCTAAAGCAGAGATGACTCATGTCTCCTAGTCCACTCTCTGCAAATTTCACCCATGATTGGGCTTGGCTATGGGTGCACACCATTATTAATCTCTACCAAACCCTATATGATTATCTCCTCTACAAATATGTGTAAAGTGATTATCTCTTTTAAGTTTTAGATGTGAATCCCTAAGTAGTTTTTGTGTTTTAGATGTGTTGTTTGTAAATATGACCTTGTGTCACGTGTTTGAATTTTATTGGATGATAATATTGTGTTTAATTGGATTTCACCTATATGCTCGTAGCTCGACAACCAATAATGAAAGTCATGGTCACGTAATCCAACCTATAATGTGTGGTGATGAAGTCCACACACGGTCAGGGAGCACAGGTCCTACCAGTTCCTCACCCAGTCACCCCATGCATAGTGATACACCCCTTCGAAGAGGAATACATGCTATTTTGCATGGTTAGGATAGATCTTGGAGTTGGTATTGGCAAAGAACAAGGGTTCATGGGATTTGAGGCAACGGATGGAGATGAAAGCCACCATCGTTGACCTCTACTAGTGGTTGGTGATGAAATCCAACTCACTAGCGTTTAAGTGAAGCATGGTGTGTGTGGTTATTTTTAAGCCAAAATAAAGTAAACAATGAAGCATTCGATGATCATTCACTAAATGCAAGTAGAAAGGTACATTTTACTTTCAGAAAGCTAGATAAAAAGAGACCTACAAGATGCAAACCCTAAATGATGGCCTACCCATTAGGTAGCCTACATGCAAGCAAACCATACAAGGGCATCATTACTTAACTTATTTTTTATTTTTATTCTTTTTATTTGCTATTTTTGCATTTATAAGAAAAGGAAACTATCTTTCTACCTTTCTATCAAACAAAGCATGCGAGAAAAATCAAATTTCAGCAATTTCTGATTGTGTAACAGAAAACCAAAAGTTCAGGCACCTACCTTATTACCTGGGGAACTTGCTATTTATGGCATGGGTAGAAAAGGCTCTATTTTGTGGCCATCATAGGGTGGGATGGCTACCAGTTTTATGGCCATCCTAGGGTGGGATGGTTGTGTGGCCATCCCAAGGTGGCACGAGGAGCAGTCCAGAGGCCGTTTCAGGCCAGAACGACTAGTACCTACAATAGAAACCAAGCAAAAACCAAGGTTAAACCTTCAATTAAGAAATAGGGATAGGGTCCCACCATGATCACCACTAAATTAGGGGAAAAATGGTGCACCTAATAGTGCTAAAAAATATGCATCTATCGCTAATGAGTGATGAGCATCAAAATGGAAGCATTCAAGTAAGCATGGAAAGATAACCAAAACACATGAAATGAAGTGAAATGAAGTTTTATTATATTATTTTTATTGATAAAAACCATGGTTACATAAATTTACCCTTGAGGGATCTGTATTGATACAATTTTTTACAAAAATGGGGTGCCCAAAGGATCAAGTCCTTTCAAAGAAGCTCGTGTGCACTTCCAATGTTCTTCCTCGTACCCACAATTGAGGTGGGTGGGCCTTATGATGATGCTGCTTTGTTATTCACTATCCTGATCTTGTATTACTTCCTCCTATTCTTTAAGACCTGCACCTACACACAAGGAAACCAGAATTTTTAAATAGCAAGTGCGTATATTGAAAACATGCAAACCCCATAGGCACTAAAAGGCTAGAAAACATGAATATGCAATATGCCTATCTAAAACAACTCCAAATGATCTGAAATTGCAGATGTATGTAAAATATATGGTTTTGGGAATATTTCACCAAAAATAGAACAGAAATTGCATCCGATGATGTGGCATTTCCGTAGTGCACTTCTCAAACCTACAAAACCCAAAACAAGCAATTTATAGGCCTAAACATATCCAAATCAAATGAAACTTGGATAGTATGCATAAAATATGATTTTAAGAAGACCCATGTGGTTAGATTTGCAAAATCAGGCACATATCCCTATGCACCTTCCGATGGACCCTACAAGCCTACAAAAACTTAAAAATACGATATCTCGCTCAATATAGCTCCAAAATGCATGAAATTTGGACAGGAGACTCATATGATACTCTAGAATATACCTAAAAAATAAAAGTAAATAAATAATGCATAGATCTTCTACCGTACCTTGCAGGGACGGTGGTGACTATCACAGAATGGGGACCATCCTAGGGTGGGACGACCACCAATTCTGCCCTTATTTTGCCACCAATTCCTTTATGAATTGGTTAGGAACCTCCTCAATAGTGTTTTCATAAAATTTGGTGGTGAAATTCACTCAGATGATTTGGTTTTGTAAACAAATTGCACCTCCTAGATCACTCGCAAACCTCCTTCGCTAGGTAGAGATTTTGAGGGAAAAGGGCACAAAAAGGTGAGGGGAAATCTTGGCAGCACTCCGTTGCTATGTCTCAAAACTCCTCTCTATCATTTGTGTGGAAAATGGATCCACTTTATAGCCAAAGGAAGCCTTTGGGAAAATGGGCATGCGAGGGCATGCATGGCAAGAGGTGCCACTTGTCTAAAACCGAGCATGCATTGGAGGGGGAAGAGAATCTCCTATTTTGGCCTCCATTCTGTAGCATGTCATAAGGATTCTATGCCCTCTAACCTTGCATGCTCAAATAGGTGGGATAATGGTAGTTTTTGGGTGCCATTTGTCCCAATTTGACTTTTTGGGAGTCAAACCTTGTGGCCATCCCACCCAGGGACAACCGCTTTGCCACCATCCCTAGGTGGGATGGCCACAAACTGTGATCATACCAGGGTGGGACGGTCATGCCTATGTGGCCCAAAACCTCCCAAAAGTGGGGTAGAGCCTTCCAAGAGTGGTTAGGACCACTATAAAACCTCTGAGGGTTGCCCAAGGGGGCCATATGGTGTCAATTAGACCTTGTCTTGGTCGCCTAATCGGATTGACCAGATTTTAGTGTCTACAACCATACCATTTTGTTCAAGAGCATAGTAAACAATCCTTTGATATGAAATCCCATGAGAACCCAAATAATGATGAAAAGTATAGCTAACATATTTACCACCCCCATATATCCTTAGACATTTGATTCTTCTATCTTGTTGATTTTCAACAAGGGCCTTGAAGTTCGTAAACATCTCAAAGACCTCATCCTTAGTGTAAATGATATACAACCATATATATATAAATCATTGATAAAAAGAATAAAGTATTTATTTTCTAAAAGAGATAGTGTACACATAGATCCAAAAATCTCACTATGTATGAACTCTAAGGGATGAGATGCTTTTTCTACAATCCCCTTTAAAAGGTTCCCCTAGTATGCTTTCCAAAAATACATCCATCACATGCACCACTTGAAGGGGATATGTGTGGATGCCCAAAGCAATTTGATGCTGACTTATGTATCTCAAAGAACCATAGTTGAAATACCCAAGCCTATGATGCCACTTCTCACTCTCATTATCAACATGAACAACCATATTAACCAAGTTTTTCTTCCTAGAAAGAGGGATATAAGAGGCAGGTATTTCTCCCAGCTTATACATGTGGTAAATATTATCACAATAACCATACACATCAATTTTAAATCCATTATCTATACCTTAATTATTCATCTATAAGACCAAAACTATACCTTCTTATTTTCATGAGTAATATGATAAATAGATAAAATATTAGGGCCACCTTTAGGAGTATGAATACCTCAAGAAATGATACAATATCCAATGTTGATGTCTCCACTCCCTACAAACTACAATGAAGAGTCATCTCCAATCATAACATGTTCTCCTGAATGTGTTTTCTTAGAGCCTTGAAGTAGATGCTTATGCTTCATTATAGGCCTAGCCACCTATGAATTTTCTATCCACACATCTGAAGAAGTTGATATACAATATGTGAAGTGAATTGCTGCATGATCCTGTAAGGTTTCTCCATCAAAATTATGCTCATATTGTGCATGGAATAAAGCAATATCAACACTATATTTCTTGTTGCTTCCTTAAGTTTTTTGATCAGAATCCTATAAATGTTTTCTTTATGCCCCTTGCTTTTGTAAAATTCACAAGTAGGCTTCTTAAAAATCTTCTTGGACTTTTTCTCATTTTTTTTTGGATTTTTATCATTATATTTTGGACTTATTATTGAAAATAGCTACTATCTCATATGTTTTAGATATATTGTTGAAAATAATATTGCATAGTTCAATGTTCCTTTCCGTTTCCAATGATTCATGTCCTTCTCTTATCTCCTTGGGTAGTTCTCTTATAGTTTGAATGTCTTCTTATAGTTTCTTAAAATATTTGGTATACTCATAAATAGTGTTAAATAAATTCATGGATAGGTTTCTAGGGCAACCTCAAATCTACTAATTCGTGTGGAATCAATTTGATCACGTAGTCATTGAAATTTCTCAAGCAACCCTTTAGGGTCCATGGTGTTGCTAACATGAGTGGCATATACATTATCAACATGAATAGCAAACACACCATGATTCTCATCCTTATTGTCCCCATTGAGCTATTTCACCTCTTTAGTATCAATACCTTGAGGTTCCTATGGGTAAAAATAATTCACCCATATCTATAGACTATCTCTCTAGAGAGAAATTTTGCTATTAGTATGCTTAAAACTAAATGGACAAAGGATCAACTGGGCACATGAAATAGCCATCAGATAAAAATAAAAGAAGCTAAGGCTCAATAAGCTTGTGCAACACCAAGATGTAAAATTTTGCTAAGTATATAAGGCTACCAAAATTTTGAGACACTAACATCAACAATGAGCATAAAATTGTTTGGCATCAAGCACAACTGAGTCTCATATTTTATTAAGGTAAAAGAATCTAATATTTTGCTTTAGTTCCAAACTCGAATTTTGACTAAGTATGAGAAGTGACCAAAATTTTGAAATGCTAATGTCATTAAAGGTGTGCAAAAATCCTGAAACTTGATGCACTAGATCAAAATATTTTGCTAAGTATTATAAGGACCCAAAACCTGACATCAAGGTAACTCCTTGTTAGGTACCAAAATTTTACTAAGTATCAAAGAGTGCTAAAATTTTAAAGTATTGACATCATTATGAGGTGCATAAAATTCTGACAAAGCCAAAGTTAGTGACAAATATAATTTTTTGTAAGGCATAAATATCGATAGTAAAGTGCCAAGTCTCAAGAGTAATATCTAAAATCTGATACCATTCATGAATAAAATCAAAAGTGATTAAGTATAGAATAGGGTCAGACTCTTGAAGTATTGACATCACCACAAGTTGCATAGAAGTTCAACACAATAAAAAATGGGGCCAACACTAAAAATATTCTAAGAAATAAAGTCTAAAAAACAAGGGCAAAATAATTTTGAAGTAGAAGCCTATCTAGAATCTGGTAGAGTGCATTGCAAAAAATTTATTTTGTAAAATATCGTCAAACTCTAAGAAGCTTCTACATTTGATACCTATCCTGATGTAGTTGGGCTAATCATGGAGCAATATGGAATAAAGCAAACATGTTAGCAATCTTATAGATTGGATGAAGACACATAGAACACCACTCTTTTAGATAAAATAAAAGAAAACCACATTGACATAATGGTGCCAATACAATTGCATCCGAATGAGTTTGAAGAGGATGCACATGTGCTACACTAACCTGATAGGCCTATAGTCTATTTTCAAGGAAATCATGTTGAGCTAAACTGAACACAAATGTATGGGAAATTATTTATTTTTGTGACAAAGGGAAATTTATGTCCAAGAAGGATAATGGGTTCATCCAGAAAGACCTTCCCCCGCCATGGAATCAGGTGCTCATCCTAATTATGTAGTACCTGATAATAGACGAACCATCATATCCTTTACAAAGCTTCCACATGGCATTACTGAACTACCTAAAGAATGTGAAGCTGATCAACATCTTGGAATATCTCATTTGATCAAAGGATACTTCTATGGAAAGTATTCGAAAGGGAAAATCCACTTATCCTAAGCATCAGGGTATCTACATGATCATTTATAACTACATTATCCAGAAATAGGATTAGTGTATTGTCGATGCTGGTGGTCCATCGACCATTATCGATCCCATATTGGGCTCACCCTTGGCACTCTTGGAAGCCCCCCTTGATGACCCTATTATCGACGTCGATGCTACTACCCTTAGTAGAGAAAGAAATTTGAAAATGGAGGGGGACCCATCCTATAATTTGAGTAGATGCTCTTATCGCATCAAGATTTTTTCCAATGAAAATGGTAAGAACATCACATTCATAAGTGTTTCCACTATTTAGTTCGCCTTACCTACCTACAATATGTAGAAGACCCTGGCAGGGCCATCCCCTAGTGTAATTTCCACTCATACAGTGGGTGATGCAGACCAGATGCTGGACCTAGATGATATCATTTCACTTGCTACCTCAATGCTCATGAGGGCTAGTAAGATTATTAACCAGCTGAAGTCTTAGAAAGCAACCCAAATTGGGGAGGATGATCCCAAAGAGAATGATGATGAAGACTACATCCTAGAGTAATGTGTTGCTTTTGTATTCTTTGGATTATCCCTTATGTCTGCTGATTATTTTGTTTTGGTCCTTATGTAACCTATGGGTGTTTCCTTATGTTTTGTTATTTTTAGTTTTATGACCACCTAGCATGGCACCTTTTTGGCTTATCATGTATTGGGTTGATCCCACCCGAGATTCTTTCTATGGCTTGTAAAAGGTTTTGGGTCCCTTTCAAAACTTGTTATCAATCAAAAATATAAAACTATAAATAATTGAATGTAACCTATGCAAAAGGTCAACTCTTTTAGCTTTTACAATTACACAAGTTGTGATGACTGTACTATACATATTTATTGAGTTCCTATAATGATTCTTTGCAAGTACTAATATGATTAATGTTTTGTAATATTGAATGGAAGTTGGTCTATTAGGAAATTTAATTAAGTTTAGAGAGTGAAAATCACATATCCTCTATATCTTGATGTTGCTAAATACTAACCATTTTATCTTCTAGCTTCTAACCCTACGTATTTCTTACATTAGTCTACAATCCCATTTGTTAGTTTAGATAGTACCATAGAAATTGACCTACTATGAAAGCTGACTCAAAATCTATTTTGGGTCTTCCAATCTTGGCCAAGGTCTAGAGGGTGCAATTCATCCACTTAGGTAGATTTTGGACCAAGCATTTTTGACGTGCCTAGTGGGACCCAAATATCACCTACTTGATTGAGTAGATTTTTGGTGACATTATGCTCTATTAGATTATATTTACAATCACCTAGCAATTCCACTAAGGATGAATTGTTCATAGAGAATACAACTGATGGTTTTAGCACCATTCCATCATATCGAGATAAATATAGAAAGAGAAAAATAAGAGTTATACAATATCTTATTATAAGAATGGAGTGATACAATCTGTATGGAACTATGAGACCCTTTATATAGGAATATAGATTCCTTGTACAACACTCTACCTAACTGTACAAGGGGACATGTTGCACATTACAACTTGCACATTAACACATGCATTTATTACATTGCTTGAAGTAGCTAACTTCCCCTAAATTAATCTACTACTCTAACTATGTACCAAATGTGGTACAATTACATGACCCCAAATGATGTAATATACTCTAACTCTAAAACCCTCCTATAATACATTATTTGGATATTGAGTTCTTTTGAATTGCATAAATGAACTCTAAAAGTTTGAAACTTGGTTTTCCCAAGTGCTTTTGTAAAAATATCTGCTAGCTTATCTTTTGTAGGAACGTATTGGAGGATGATATGATTATTCTGAAAATGATCTTTGATAAAATAACATTGAGCTTCAATATGTTTAGTTCTTTCATGTACAATTGGATTCTTTATTAGATCTAGTACTCCTTGATTATCATAGAATATCATGGTTGGATTATGTTTGATCCCCATATTTTGATAAAATGTATTGTAGCCATAAAGATTTATAGGTTGCATATCTTGTTGCTCAATATTCTACTTCAGTTGATGATTGTGCCACTTTATGTTGTTTATTACTATGCCAAGATATAGGTCCTAACCCAAGATAGAAGACATCCTAAGGTATATTTTTTGTCATCAATAGATCTGACATAATCTGAATATGAGTATCCCTATAGACAAAAAACTTTGACATTATTTATATAAATTAGTCCATAATAATTATTCTTTTTGATATATTGCAATATTATTTTTGTGGATCTCCAATGAATTTCTCTTGGTTCTTACATGAACCGTGAAAGATAATTTACTACAAATGCTATGTTAGGTCGGCTATTTATTAAGTATAGAAGACTTCCAATTAATTGGTGATACATGGTTGCTAAAACCAATGGTGTTTTATTATTTTTGGATAATTGGATCCCTTGCTCCATTGGTGTATATTTAGACTTACACTCTATCATTTTGTATTTTTCAAGTAGGGCTTTTGCATATCTTTATTGAGTGATAGTTATCTTATCTTTTCCTTGATAAATCTCTAGACCAAGGCAACAATTCATTAGACTTGGATCTATCACTTTGAATGTCTTTTCTAGATCTATTTTGATACCACTTATTGATTTTTCACAACTCCCAATTTTTTCTATATCATCAACATATACTATTAGGATCAATACATCACTTCTGTTAGAATTAATGTAATGTGTACTATGCCTTCCTTGACACTTGTTAGTTTCACTTGACAAGTGTCATGCATTTCATATAGGCTTATGCCTATATATTGTAACCATGTTTCATTTATAATACATCTCATCAGTTTCAGTCCCAACATTTGGTATCACGTTTTACCCTGTGATGGCGGTCGCTAGAGTCCTGCTTTACATGCACTCCCTTACATTGGTTTTCTCATCAAAAAAGAAGGTTTAGTATCGACGTTTGGAGATCATGACCCTCGGTGTTTTTTGGTTTTGGTTCCTGTTCTTGATTTCTTGCATGCCTACGTGGACGGAGAGGGTTGCCTTTGTTCTGGTGTGCTTCGCCGTGTCAGGGATCCAGCATGTGCAGTTCTGTCTCAACCACTTTAGCTCCAGCATCTTCGTTGGTAGGCCACGTAGCGACAACTGGTTCTCGGAGCATATTTTTGGTATGCTGGAAATCACTTGATGGACTGGTTTGACGGTGGCCTGCAGTCCCAGGTGGAGCACCACTACTTCCTACACATGCCACGTACGAATCTCTGCGAGCTTCGAGACTATGTCAAGCCCCTGTGAGAGAAGCATGCCATTTCATACAAGTCTGCCACATTTTGGGAGGCCAATGTGATGATGATTCGCATGCTACACACCGCCATGATGGAAGCGCATGACCTGTCGAAGCCCATGCCGATGTGTCTCCTCTGGGAGGCCGTCAACACCCACGGTTGAAATCGCGTTGATTTTTTGCCTTTTGTGAAGAGACTCCTAGTAGAAAAACTGCAAGTGGGAGAGGAAGAATCCAAAGCCTTTGCCACAGTCCAAGTAGAAGTGGAAGTTCATGCAGAAGTATTACCATAGAGAAGATTTCTTCCAGACGGATGCTGATGACATGGTTGGAACAGCTTGGGGCGATGAAATTTATGGAAGGGACTTTTCTTCCCCTTAGAGCCAAGTACAATAATAAAAAATGGCTGGGATCTACATGGCCTATTTATTGTAATCTTTGGACATTTTTTTGATTTTTTCCACATAGGAAGTGGAAGTGGAAGGCCTACAAGGCCCTGTTTTTTATTCCACATGGAAAGTGGATGTAATTCCTCTGTGAGGGAAAATTGCATATTTTTTCAGGTATGCATTTTTAAACATGCCATGATGTTCAGGTTGCTGCCTAGAGAGGCATGTTGTTTTTCATATGATGAAGGCCATTTTGTGGTGGAATATAGGGGTATTTATAGTCGTTGAAAATATTTTTTCGATACGGACACATTGGTGGTGTCCATTTGTAATTCTGAGGCTATTTCAATTAAGTTTTTTAGCCTCAAAGTTTTTCTACCTTGGAGTGCACTTTCGGTTGTACCCGACACTCCCAAGGCACTTATAAGTGAACCTAGTATCTAGTAGTCTCCTCTTTCTACTTGGCGGATGCAGCGGCTGGTTACCCATGCATTACGGTAAGATGAGGTGACTACCATAAGGACACTTATTCTAGGGACTACATACATAGAAACCCTAGACTCTATCCAAGGTCTTTTTTGGATCTACTTCTAAAGACTACAGATAAAGACACTTCAAAATATTCTCTTCAATTCTTCTTCCTTCTTCTCCTCCGTATTTGGATTCTATGGCTCATTTTATTGTATTTCATGGCTCGTTTTATCTTATGTATTAAGGTGCATTTTTGGAAGAGACTGAACCATGAGGAGGGATTTGATATTCATGGTGGATCTAGTCAATGACCTACGAGAGGCAAAATCCTCTGAGGATGATCTGCAAAGGCAATAGACCCAGAAGTGGCTGACCCTGAGGCACTTAGACGACTAACCCAGTGGCAATAGACCCATGGAAGTGGCTAACCCTAAGGCAAAAGATCGAGATGTATACATAGTGAATCTAGCATTATTTACAGTTGGAGAGCCAAGCGCAAAGAGCAAGAGCCTAGACCAAATAAGCAATAAAATATGATGATAGGTTGTTTTTTAGAGAAGTCAACATTAAGGGGGAATGTTACCTAATGTTTAACTATTTTTTTCTTTAGTTAGGATAGTGCACATTAAGGGGGAATGTTAGAATTAATGTAATGTGCACTATGCCTTCCTTGACACTTGTCAGTTTCACTTGACAAGTGTCATGCATTTCATATAGGCTTATGCCTATATATTGTAACCCTATTTCATTTATACTACATCTCATCAGTTTTAGTCCCAACAACTTCCAATTTTATTGGTAAACAAACTAGGATATGATGTGCTTCTTTTAAAGTCATGCTATAATAAGTGATTTTTGATCTTTATATTCCAGGATCTAGGAGATTTTTTTAAACCATACAAATATTTATTCAATTTGCACACCTTGTTTTCCTATATTTTAATTATAAACCCTTCTGGTTGTGTCATATATAATTCCTCTTCTAAGTCACCATTAAGAAATATACTTTTTACATCCATATCACATCCATCTCATGAAGTTTCCAACACTGATGTGTTGCTAGTGCACAAACTATTCTGATAGTAGTCATTCTAGTTGTAGGTGCAAAATTTTCTTCATAGTCAATTCCCTTTGTCAGAGTATATCCTTTGGCTAGTAGTCGTGCTTTGTGTTTGTTAAGTGTTTCATCTAATTTGTAGTTGATCTTGTAAACCCATTTGCAACCTACTATTTTATTTCCTGGAGGTAGCTCTATTAGATCCAATGTCTTATTTTTTTAGTGATGTGTATTTAGATTCCATAACTGCTTTCTAGTGTGAGTCATTTAATGCTTGAATTATTGATTTTGGTTCTCCTATACTACTCAACATTCCTCTGTTCATTCTGGTTAAACTGCAACTTTGAGGTTTGGTAGTAGTGAGATGGTATTCTTTATAGTTTTGATTCTCTGAGAGTATCTCTAAGTCATATTGGTTCTCTCTTGAGGGAAACTGTATATGTTTCTATGTCTTGTTCTTGAGATTTTGATTTTGGTTCTTCACTTGTTGTGTCTTCTTCAGAGAAATTTAGAAGGACCTTTGTATCAATACTAGATTTCTCTATGTCGATTTTGACATTTTCATCAAAGATCACATCTCTACTAATGCAAACTTTGTTTGTACATGGATATAGTATTCTATATCATGTAGATTAATTGTCATAACTAAAAAATATTCCTACCATGATTTTGTCATATAATTTAGTCATATTTTATTTTGAAATATGCATGTAAGCCTTACACCCAAAAATATTTGGTTTTCCTAGATTTAGCTTTTGTCTTGACCATGTTTCTTTTTGTGTAATATGTTTGAGAACTCTTGTTTGTAATCTAATTTGTATGTGGACTACTTTTTGCACTACTACACAATATTGATGATTATGTTGAGCCTCTTTCAACATACATATCACCATTTCCATTATTGATCTATTCCTTCTCTTTGCAATTCTATTTTGCTGTGGTGAATATGATGTAGTAAGTTGTATTTTAATTCCATTTTCTTCTAGGAATGAGTCAAATTATGTTGAAACAAATTCTCCTCCTCTATCTGAGTGAAGTGGTTTTATAGTCTATGCCGATTCCTTTTCTACTTAAAGTTTGAATTGTTTGAAACAACTAAATGCTTCTAATTTATACTTCATGAAATACACCCACATTTTTTCTGGTGTGATCATCAACAAATAATTGAAAGTACTTATGTCCTCCAATCTATCAATTTTCATTGGTCCACACAAATCTTTATATATTTTTTCCAAGGGCTGTTGAGTTCTATGTTAATGGAGTTCAAAAAGAACTCTATGTTGTTTTTCTACTAAGCATTCTAGACATACAGTAGCTTGTGGAGAAAAATTAGGTATTCCTTAAACCATTTGATACTTGAAATATTATTTCATTGAGGATTCACCAGTATGTCCTAGTCTCTTATGCCATAGGTCTGATGCTTTGACCAAAAAATTTGAGTGAGTAGCAATATCTAGAACAAATATGCCATTTCTATAAGACCCTGATGCTATCCTTTTTTCTTGTTTAGAAATGTGACATTGTTTTCTTCTAGTGAGAACCTTAAACTCAACAATTTATGTTTTGATCCATGAGTTGGGAGATAGAAAGAAGACTAATAGTTAAATTGGGGACATACAATACATATTTGATTATCCATTTTACTTCTTTTAGGTTCATTAGGATGTTCCCAATTCTCTTCACCTCATGTGTTGTACTATCTGCTACAAAAAATGGCCTCTCATTTATAGTTTTAGGTAATTGAGCCAATGAATATTTCCAGTCATGTTCTTACTTGATCCTGAATCTATATACCAATAATCCATGATACCTCTGGATAATGGGTTTTAAACTTGTTGGATCTCTTATGTCTCCCTAGTAATATATGAGTGATAAAGTGATTTTTGAGAATAGTAGTTCAATTTTGGGTAATATTTTGTAAATAGAAAAAATCAAATTTTATTACACCTTATTACTCCTATTGAAATTAAACACTTTCTAATTTTATGAGGTTCTAATGGTTGGATTTATTTTATCCCTTTAATGTGATTTTGAGACAAGTATACCAATTAATTTCCAACTCTTGATATTCCTTAATGAACCTCTTTTTATAGCCTTTGATATTTTGATATTTAATGTTTCTAAATTCCAATAACCTACTTTGGTGTAGTATTCCTTATAACTCCCTAATATGCAATATTAAACTATTTGCAATATTAGAAAACAATAATATTTGCAATAATAGAAATTTAATTTTTCCAGGTAGAAATCCTTATTTCTCCTATGTTTTAAATTGCAAATATTAGGCTATTTTGATATATATTTTTCCTTTAATTTTGCTTTCAAATATGGTTGATTTCCCTATAACTTCAACCTTATATTATACCCTTATAACTCCTTTTAATGAAAGCAAATTAGAATAAGGTAAATTATTACCTTTATAATATTGCAATATTCTACATTTTCGGTGCAGGATTCAGATGTGTATGACAAAAATCTCCAATGTTTCTCTTGGGTGCATTAAGAAATGGTAGACTTCGATTCTCCATTGACTTCATTGCTTGAATGATGGTGTCTCAATTCTAGCCTCTTTGACCTGCTTTGAATATATTGACTGAGAGCTTTAAATACTCTTCTTGCTATAACTCATTTCTACTCCAAATATATGTTGTCTCCTCCTTAGTTTTAGGTGGCTTAAATAGGAAAATGATCTTTTAGAGAAGGAAAAATATCTCGATGGTTTCTTTCAACATTGGAATATGCTATTTGACACTTGGAATTCATTGTAGAATAGACATTACAGTCTTTATGTGAGCACTTGTTTACCTTTGTTACAAGTGTCACCCCTTTTCATAACCAATGTTATCCTATGTAATGATTCCTTGGACTATTCCTTTCACGTGTGTAGAATTCAAGCATTATTTTGAGCTCTCGTATGGAAAGCATTAGGATTTATTCAATGGTAAAAAGTGGCACCTTTTTTATTTTGCATGAACCTGCCTTATAATGTATTCTTGAAAGTTTCCCCAACGTATTGTTGCCAACTCTTTCTTTGTTGTGTTCTCTTCTCACTACTTTTATGGCACTGAGTTGTTTCCAGCTACGTAATACTTTTGTGGAGGTAGAGTTGATTTGAGCTAGGATAATGATCAATGCTTTAGTGGAGTCTTTGTAATACTCCAATGATGATGTGGAATGCTCCTTGTGGATGTACCTCTATTGATTGCTTTGATTTTATCCTACTTTCAAGTTGTTGTGTTTCTTTGTAAATGATAGCTTCTTCCTTGTGCTATGCTATGTGTGCTTGTAGGTTACTTGTTGTGGTTGTACAAACGGTGGGTGATGTGAGCTCTTCTGAAAACTCTTTTGACCTTGCTTGAATGATGTTTTTCTATGACTGCTTTGAAATATTTATTCCTTGTGAATAATGTATCTTTATGAAACTTAAAACTTGTCCTTTTTACTATGTAGAATAGAATATCATGGTGCAACGTAATGTAAATAAACTTGTAAATAGAATACCTTATTTTGCACCTCCTTTCGCAATCTTTTTCTACTAGTTCTAATGGTGGATTTCTTGTAGGCAAGGATTGATTTGATGTTGTCTTATTTTATAGACAACTCTCTCCTTTTTCTTGGTTATTCTGGTAATAAATCCAATCTAATAACCACGTAGATAGAATATTTTGTAGAATTAATTTTTGCACTAATTTTCACCTGTAAAAAAAATTTAGTGCACCTCGATTTTGAGACTCATCAAGTCTCAATTTGTAGCTTCTTTTACTTATTTTTATGGTGGATTTCTTCTGCACTCTTTGAAGGAATATGATCTTATTTTGGTGGTTTCTTTGGGCCATGAAATACTATAGGTTTTGTGCACCAAGTAGTGTCTATAGACAATTTGATAATCTGCTAGTTTTGTGCCTTTTATATTTAATAATCAAGAAACACAAACTAACTCTGTTGAGAGTAACTAGTTAATAATCAACTAGTATAATGCAAATGAAATAATGTACTTTAATAATCTCACCTTATTGCTTCTGTAAATGAACTCTCAAAATAATTCTAAATGCACTAACTTTACTTCAACTTATTGTAATCCCTTTTTCTATAAGTAGATGATAGGAAGAATGTATCTAACTCCTACTATTGTGTAGGTAATCACCCTTAACAGAAGATATCTTCTACACTCCCTTTGAAGACTCAACATGCAACCCTTTATTTTGCAACTTTTGAATCTTAATAAGATGCTCAATGAATCTAAGTAGTAATATGAATAAGTGTCCAAGTAATGAATCCTTTGCACCTTAAGTTACTTACCTTTGATGATGAATATATTGATGATTTGATTCACCAAATTTTTTTCTAGAATGGAGGTTGCTTGTAGCTATGAAACTTTTCAGTATTTTGCTATAGAATCCAATAGTCTTCCTTTTTGGGCTTGTTTTTGGATGGCAATAATTATCCCAATTATTTTACTATCAAAAGATTCTCCTCGGTAGTCTTCAATCAGAAAAGGAGATCACCAATCTCTTATTTCTTATAGACTCTTCTATGTAGTCTCTCCTTAAATCTTGTAATAGGGATTCTAAGGCCTTCTCTTTTCTCAACCTCTCTTCTAGCAGTAGTGCTCTATATTAAAAAATTCCTAGTGGTGGATTTTGCATGCATCGCTACACAATAGCAAGTCTAGTTTGTAAAGATGTAGGCCAATAGTAGCAATGGTGGATTTCTCTATTCCTCTCTTGATTCACCATGGTCCTAGTTCCAACGATGGTTTTAGCACCATTCTATCATATTAGGATAAAGAGAGAAAGAGATAAAGAAGATCTATACAACATCTTATTATAAGAATTGAGTTATACAATCTGTATGGAACTATGAGGTCCTTTATATAAGAAGATAGATTCCTTGACCAACACTCTACCTAGTTGTATGATGCTAGGAGCATCTAGTGACATCTGATGCAGAAGCATCCAGTGGAAGCAGAGCCATTTTTGAAAATTGGCTAAGGAAGGAAGATGTCACAATTTCGTGACATGTCACGAAATCGCGACCAAAAGAGGAGAGATGAGGAGGAAAATTGTCGCGATATCGCAAAAAATAAAATGTCACGATATCACGACACAAAGTAGAGAGAGAAGCAGTGGATGAAAGATGTCGCAATATCGTGACATGTCACGTTATCGCGACCTGCAGATGAAAGAGATGGTGAGAATGAAAACTATCATGATATCACGACAGAAAAAGTGTCACAATATCACAACATCGAAAGGAGAGAGAAGGCGTAGATGAGAAGATGTTGCAATTTCATGACATGTCACAGTTTTGCGACCCACAGAGGAGAGAGAAGGCACAGATGAGAAGATGTCACAATTTCGTGACATGTCGTAGTTTCACGACCTATAGAGGAGAGAGAAGGCACAGAGGAGAAGATGTCACAATTTCATGACATGTCGTAGTTTCGTGACCCACAGAGGAGAGAGAAGGTGTAGAAAAGAAGATGTCACTATTTCACATGTCGCAGTTTCATGACTCACAGAGGAGAGAGAAGGCACAGAGGAAGAATGTCATGCTTTCGTGACATGTCGCAATTTTGTGACCCGCCAAGGAGAGAGAAAGCCAGAAGGAAGAAATGCCACGATTTTGTGACATGTCGCATTTTCACGACCAGAAAGCGAAGAAGAAGCCAAGGGAGGAAGATGTCGCGATTTCATGACATGTCGCATTTTTGTAACCAAAAAGCGAAGGAGGAGCCAGAGGGGGAAAATGTCATGATTTTGCGACATATCGCATTTTTGCGACCAAGAGGCGAGCGGAGGATTCAGAGGAAAAGATGTCATGATTTCATGACATGTCGCATTTTTGTGACCCGAAGAAGCGAGAGGAAGCAGAGAGGAAAAGATGTCACAATTTCACATGTCGCATTTTCATGGCTAGAAGAGAAGAGAAAGTGGATGAAGAGAAAAGTGTCACGATATCACGACACGTCACAATTTCGTGACCCGAAGAGAAAGGAGAGAGCAAGGAAGCCAAAATGTTGCGATATCGTGACATGTCGCGATATCGCGATCGACAAAGAAGAGGATGAACCTAAGGGAGAAGATGTCACGATATCGTGACATGCAACATTTTTGGGAAACCGTTGCAGAATGAGTTCATTGAACAACACATGGCACCAAGGTGCAGTGAAAGCAGGTGAAGACGAAGAGTCGTGCGGAGTAATGTGACAGTAAATAGAAGTCAATCCGATAGTTTCAGAGGCCGTTACAGCATGATAGTTAACAGAAATTGGTGCGGCAGTTCAAGGTCTGTTACAGCGGTTATAGGGTGCCGTTCTAGCAGTTACAAGAACCGTTTCAGAGGAGATCATGGAGTGGTGGTTACATGGAACGCCATAAGATGAATATCAAAAAGCTATAAAAAGGTAGACAAAAGGCATGTAGAGGGGTTGGGGAACAACGAGAGGTAGGGTTACAGATGCAATAACCAGAGGGCCATTTTGGCCCTGTTGCGTTGTTCTTCCTTCCAAAAAAGCTTGAGTTCTTGGGTAGTGTAGATAGATTCATCGAACGTGAGGTAGTTTGCACCAAGAATAGAGTAAGCTTGGATCCATAGGCGTGTAGCAGATTCGCCGAACGTGAGGCAGTTGCACCAGGGTCCGTGGAGTGAGAAAGCTATGAAAGTTGAAGAGCTATAGATTGAAGGCCAAGAGCCATTGTGTGACTGCCAGATTGAAATCTGTGCATATTGAGAGGGATGGAGAGCTAGAGATTGCACATAGTATAGAAAACTAAGCCTGTGGGTTGTTTATGTAATTTTACTTGAAATTGTTGAATGAAAATTATGATTTGTTAGATGTAATTTTTGGCCCTCCATCAAGTGGTATCAGAGCTAGAAGATTCTAAGTGTGTAAGTAGAGCATCGAACGTGAGTCAACTTGCACCAGGATCTGTGAAAGAGTGGTGAGAAGACAGAAGGGTTAATTTGAGAGAGTTCGAGTCCCTATGCAGAATAAAGCGATAGAACAGTGCAAAAGTGAAGGTCACTTCTCTGTCAACCCTGGGTGTCTAATGTAGGAGCATCTAATGACATCTGATGCGGAAGCATCAAGTGGTATCAGAGCTAGAAGATTCTGAGTGTGTAAGTAGAGCACCAAATGTGAGGCATCTTACACCAGGATCTGTGGAAGAGTGGTGAGAAGACAGAAGGGTTGATTTGAGAGAGTTCAAGTCCCTATGCAGAATAAGGTGACAGAATAGTGTAGAAGTGAAGGTCACTTCTCCATCAACCCCGGGTGTCTGATGCAGGAGCATCCAGTGACATCTGATGTAGAAGCATCAAGTGGTATCAGAGCTAGAAGATTTTGAGTGTGTAAGCAGAGCGTCGAACGTGAGGCAGCTTGCACCAGGATCTATGGAAGAGTGGTGAGAAGATAGAAGGGTTGATTTGAGAGAGTTCGAGTCCCTATGTAGAATAAGGTGATAGAACAGTGCAGAAGTGAAGGTCACTTCTCCATCAACCCCGGGTGTTTGATGTAAGAGCATCCAGTGACATCTGATGCAGAAGCATCCAATGGAAGCAGAGCCATGTTCAAAAATTGGCTAAGAAAGGAAGATGTCACGATTTCACGACATGTCATGAAATCGTGACCAAAAGAGAAGAGAGATGAGAAGGAGGAAACTGTCATGATATCGTGACAAAAAAAGTGTCACGATATCATGACATAAAGTAGAGAGAGAAGAAGCGGATGAAAGATGTCACAATATCACGACATGTCATGTTATCACGACCTACAGATGAAAGAGACGATGAGAATGAAAACTGTCATGATATCATGATAAAAAAAGTGTCACGATATCACGACATCAAAAGGAGAGAGAAGGCGTAGATGAGAAGATGTCATAATTTCACATGTCATAGTTTCGCGACCCACAAAGGAGAGAGAAGGCATAGATGAGAAGATGTCACGATTTCAAGACATGTCGTAGTTTCATAACCCATAGAGGAGAGAGAATGCACAGAGGATAAGATGTCATGATTTCTCGACATGTTGTAGTTTCACGACCTATAGAGGAGAGAGAAGGTGTAGAAAAGATGTCATGATTTCGTGACATGTCGTAGTTTTACGACTCACAAAGGAGAGAGAAGGCATGAAGGAAGAATGTCATGATTTCGTGACATGTCGTAGTTTCGTGACCCACCAAGGAGAGAGAAATCCAGAAGGAAGAAATGTTGTGATTTTGTGACATGTCGCATTTTCGCGACCAGAAGGCAAAGAAGAAGCCAAGGGAGGAAGATGTCGCGATTTCGCGACATGTCACATTTTCATGACTAAAAAGCGAAGGAGGAGCCAGAGGAGGAAAATGTCATGATTTTGCGACATGTCACATTTTCGCAACCAAGAGGCGAGCGAAGGAGCCGAAGGAGAAGATGTCACGATTTCGTGACATGTCACATTTTTGTGACCCGAAGAAGCAAGAGGAAGCAGAGAGGAAAATATGTCGTGATTTTGTGACATGTCACATTTTTGCGGCTAGAAGAGAAGAGAAAGTGGATGAAGAGAAAAGTGTCGCGATATCACGACACGTCACAATTTTGTGACCCAAAGAGAAAGGAGAGAGCAAGGAAGCTAAAATATCATGATATCGTGACATGTCACGATATCGCGACCGACAGAGAAGAGGATGAACCTAAGGGAGAAGATGTCGTGATATCGTGACATGCAACATTTTTGGGAAGCCGTTGTAGAATGAGTTCATTGAACAACACGTGGCACCAAGGTGAAGTGAAATCAGGTGAAGATGAAGAGTTGTGCGGAGTAATGTGACAGTAAACAAAAGTCGATCTGAAAATTTTAGAGGCTGTTATAGCGTGATAGTTAATGGAAGTCGGTGTGGCAGTTCAAGGCCCATTACAATGGTTATAGGGGGCCATTCTAGCAGTTACAGGGGGCCATTCCAGCAGTTACAAGAACCATTTTAGAGGAGATCATGGAGTGGTGGTTACATGGAATGCCATAAGATGAATATCAAAAAGCTATAAAAAGGTAGACAGAAGGCATGTAGAGGGGTTGGGGAACGATGAGAGGTAGGGTTATAGATGCGATAACCAGAGGGCCGTTCTGGCCCTGCTGCGTTGTTCTTCCTTCCAAAAAAGCTTGAGTTCCTGGGTAGTGTAGACAGATTTGCCAAACGTGAGGCAGTTTGCACCAGGAACAGAGTAAGCTTGGATCCATAGGCATGTAGCAGATTTGCTGAATGTGAGGCAGTTGCACCAGGGTCCATGGAGTGAGAAAGCTATGAAAGCCGAAGAGCTATAGATTGAAGGCCGAGAGCCATTGCGTGACTGCCAGATTGAAATCTGTGCAGATTGAGAGGGATGGAGAGTTGGAGATTGCATAGAGAATAGAAAACTAAGCCTGTAGGTTGTTTATGTAATTTTACTTAAAATTTTTGAATGAAAATTATGATTTGTTAGATGCAATTTTTGGCCCCCCATCAAGTGGTATCAGAGCTAGAATATTTTGAGTGTGTAAGTAGAGCGTCGAACGTGAGGTAGCTTGCACCAGGATCTATGGAAGAGTGGTGAGAAGACAGAAGGGTTGATTTGAGAGAGTTCGAGTCCCTATGCAAAATAAGGCGATAAAATAGTGCAAAAGTGAAGGTCACTTCTCCATCAACCCCGGTGTCTGATGCAGGAGCATCTAGTGACATCTGATGCAGAAGCATCAAGTGGTATCAAAGCTAGAAGATTTTGAGTGTGTAAGTAGAGCGTCGAACATGAGGTAGCTTGCACTAGGATCTATGGAAGAGTGGTGAGAAGATAGAAGGGTTGATTTGAGAGAGTTTGAGTCCCTGTGTAGAATAAGGCGATAGAATAGTGCAGAAGTGAAGGTCACTTCTCCATAAACCCTAGGTGTCTGATGCAGGAGCATCCAGTGACATCTGATGCAGAAGCATCCAGTGGAAGCAGAGCCATGTTCAAAAATTGGCTAAGGAAGGAAGATGTCGTGATTTCACATGTCACAAAATCACGACCAAAAGAGGAGAGAGATGAGAAGGAGGAAAACTGTCATGATATCGTGATAGAAAAAGTGTCACGATATCGCGACACAAAGTAGAGAGAGAAGCAATGGATGAAAGATGTCGTGATATCGCGACATGTCATGTTATCGTGACCTACAGATGAAAGAGACGATGAGAATGAAAACTGTCACAATATCGCGATAGAAAAAGTGTCGTGATATCGTGACACCGAAAGGAGAGAGAAGGTGCAGATGAGAAGATGTCATGATTTTGCGACATGTCGTAGTTTTACGACTCGTAGAGGAGAGAGAAGGCACATATGAGAAGATGTCATGATTTTGTGACTTGTAGTTTTGTGACCTGTAAAGGAGAGAGAAGGTGCAGAGGAGAAGATGTCACGATTTCAAAACATGTCACAATTTCGTGACCCGTAGAGGAGAGAGAAGGTGTAGAAAAGAAGATGTCACGATTTCATGACATGTCATAGTTTTGTGACTCACAGAGGAGAGAGAAGGCACGGAGGAAGAATGTCACAATTTCGTGACATGTCATAGTTTCACGACCCGCCAAGGAGAGAGAAAGCCAGAAGGAAGAAATGTTGCGATTTTGTGACATGTCGCATTTTTACGACCAGAAGGCAAAGAAGAAGCCAAGGGAGGAAGATGTCACGATTTCGTGACATGTCACATTTTTGCGACCAGAAAGTGGAGGAGCTAGAGGAGGAAAATGTCACAATTTCGTGACATGTCACATTTTCGTGACCAAGAGGCGAGCGAAGGAGCCAGAGGAAAAGATGTCATGATTTTGTGACATGTCACATTTTCGTGACCTAAAGAAGAGAGAGGAAGTAGAGAGGAAAAGATGTCACGATTTCGTGACATGTCGCATTTTTGCGGCTAGAAGAGAAGAGAAAGTGGATGAAGAGAAAAGTGTCACGATATCGCAACACATCGTGATTTTGCGACCCGAAGAGAGAGGAGAGAGCAAGTAAGCCAAAATGTTGTGATATCGTGACATGTCATGATATTGCGATCGACAGAGAAGAGGATGAACCTGAGGGAGAATATGTCATGATATCACGACATGCAACATTTTTGGGAAGCCGTTACAGAATGAGTTCATTGAACAACACATGGCACCAAGGTGCAGTTAAAGTAGGTGAAGACGAAGAGTCGTGCGAAGTAATGCGACAGTAAACAAAAGTTGATCTGGAAGTTTTAGAGGCCATTATAGCGTGACAATTAATGGAAGTTAGTGCGGCAGTTTAAGGTCCGTTACAGCGGTTACAGGGGGCCGTTCTAGCGGTTACAAGAACCATTTTAGAGGAGATCATGGAGTGGTGGTTACATGGAACGCCATAAGATGAATATCAGAAAGCTATAAAAAGGTAGACAGAAGGCATGTAGAGGGGTTGGGGAACGACGAGAGGTAGGGTTATAGATGTAATAACCAGAGGGCCGTTCTGGCCCTGCTGCATTGTTCTTCCTTCCAAAAAATCTTGAGTTCCTAGGTAGTGCAGACAGATTCGCCGAATGTGAGGTAGTTTGCACCAAGAATAGAGTAAGCTTGGATCCATAGGCATGTAGCAGATTCGCCGAACGTGAGGTAGTTGCACCAGGGTCCGTGGAGTGAGAAAGTTGTGAAAGCCGAAGAGCTGCAGATTGAAGGCTGAGAGCCATTGCGTGACTGCCAGATTGAAATCTATGTAGATTGAGAGGGATGGAGAGCTGGAGATTGCATAGAGAATAGAAAACTAAGCCTGCGGGCTGTTTATGTAATTTTACTTGAAATTGTTGAATGAAAATTTGTGATTTGTTAGATGCAATTTTTGGCCCCCCATCATTGTACAAGGGGACACATTGCACATTACAACTTGCACATCTTGTGTATTTATTACATTGCTTAAAGTAAGTAGCTAACTTCCCCCTAAAGTAATCTTCTACTCTAACTTTGTACTAAAGGTGGTACAATTACATGACCCAATTGATGTAATTTACTCTAAATATAACAACAATGACCATTTAACTTATAGGATTATGATCATGAGAGCAACAACCAAAAATTTGGATGAACCAATACAATTTGTTTAATTACATCCATTAAGATTTAGAAGACACAAATCTTATTTCTCATATTCCTCCTCAACTCCTATAGAAAGTGTATGATCTACACATTTTAGCTCTCCAAAATTTGCTCACTCTGTCAGACCTAAATAAATGGATTAGATCCCACCTTAAAAGAATTTTCTTGATTGGAATAATATTAGACCACTTAACCTGGTAAATCAAAACCCAATTCCTTAGGAAAAAATATATTTTTTTCTAACATATGATGGTATTGGGAAAACAATATACTGAGTATTGCCAAGATGTAGCTTCTTTAGCTACTATCCATAAAAAATTAGATAAAGATGTTATGATAAGGCTTTTAGTACTATCATTCAAAGGTAAAGTATTATATTGGTACATGAACCTTTAGGATAGGAGTATCCATTCATGGGAAAATCTAACCAATGGATTAGTTTAAGAATTTAATAAGCTAGTATATCCATTCTAATTTTTAACCCAATTTAGCACTATTCAAATGCATCCTTAGGAAGCAGTAATGGACTTTGACATTAGATTTAGTAGGACTCAAAAAATAATTCCACAAGATTATTAATTTCATGCATTTAATATGGATCTAGGATTATTGATACATCAATCTAATGTGTTGACATTTCTTGAGATTTATCAATCTACTATAACTAGAGAGAATGTTAATCACTATAAGAAAAATTCCTTCCAGAACATAATATCGTAATTTCCAAAAGTTTCCTAGTCTGGGTACGAAACACTAACTTTAGTCATAATTATGCATCTATCAAATGAAGCTCCAATCCTTTCAATGAAAATCCTAATATTACCAATGAATCCTCCAATGCTAGCATTGTTGGCACCTCCTATCATACCTACATTTCCTTCCCCTAAACCTCAATAATTAACTAACTTAAAGAAATAATAATGTCATTGAAAAATCTAACTAAAAAATATCACCATTATGAAAATAAGACAAGCTAAAAGGAATTTCTAGTCGAGGAGGTTACCATACATGAAAAAATATCAAGGGATATCTTCTAGTGGCACCAATGGAAAGCCTAATATAGTATAGAGTAACTAGGAAGATAATTCTTCTACTTTAAAATCTAAAGCCAATTATTAGTGCTCAACCTATAATGATCCACATAGTGAAGATACTTGTATGCTATATCACCATGGGACACAAATGGTGGTAACATAAAATTAAAATAAGGCATAAAAATCCAAGTTAACATGTTGTGGGAAGTAGACCTTAATATGATAATATAATATTCAATGGAGGAAGAGTCTATATTAGTCCTAACTTGGTCTAGTAAGAAGCCATTACATGTAGATACTAAGAGACTAGATCCATTCAAAGTCATGTCTAAGCAAACAAAGCATACAAAAAAGGAATTGCCTCAACCTACTAAAATAAGTGAGCAACCTACTAATATGTGAAGCAATGGGTATGGAGAATACTTGGTCTAATCCTAAAGTACTTTAGATGGATGGAACCACAATCATAACTATCATCATAATTAGAGACATACCCATGGTGCTCTAAAATATGCCATAGATAACAATTATACAAGAGGTGGTCATGGTAGACCTAGAGCCATACTTTGGTATGTGTCTCTCACAAGTTTACAATCAATATGGGTTGATATCCGTACTTAGACTACTCACATATGAAAATTCCTCATAGATGCAAAAGGTGAAAATATATGTAGAAAAACCTTCATCATACCATATAGAAAAAAATGAATAAGAAGAGAACAATATTAGCATGATTAGTGATGAAGTTGATCCATTAGAAGTAATTATAGATGAGATACAAATTGAAGTTGAGTTTTCAATTAGAAACTTTAATACTATGATTGAAATGAGGATAGACACCTAATATATCTCAAAACTATAAGATAAAATCTCCCAACCATGACAAATAAAGAGTTGTAACAAAAAAAAAAATTGGAATTTGTACTTTGATGAAGCCAAATTCAAAAATGGTGATGGAGTTGGAATAGTACTAGTATCATCATAGTGAAGCACCTTTCATACTGTTTGACTTGGAGTTACACCAATAATGCAGTAGGATATGAAGTGCTATGCATTGATTTGAAAGAGGTAGATAAGATGGGAATAAAACTACTAATAATTTATAAATATTCTAGACTGATAATGAACTAGGTTACTGAGAAATGCAATAGTAAGAAACATTATATAAAATCCTACTAAAATAGAGTATGAAATCTGTTTGAAAGTTTTAAAGCATTGAATATAAATACAATTCCTAGAGAGAAAAATGCACAAGCTAATGCATAAGATTCATGGAGAAAATTTCTATCCTACTTCTAATTTAAAAAAATTCAAGATCTATTAAACTATATTTTAGGCCTTCCATTCTAGATAATGACACTTTCAAGCAGGTATTTGATGATGACAAACAAATAGTGGATTTATTGATTTAGGAGATAACTTGTGTAAATATGATTGAAGACATTCTTGAGAGCATAAATGAAGAATATTAGCTAAAGGACAACCATATTCCCAAAGGATTGTTTACTCTTGAAAGTCTATTTGATAGCAGTGGCCTGCCAATTGGCCAAAAAATGAAAACTAATGAAAAAGAGCTCAAAGAGGTTTAAATTGGACCTAGAAGAAACCTAAAAATTGTAGTGCAATGCTCTAAAGAATAAACTCAACAACTTTTGGCCTTGTATAGAGATTTTAATGGCATCATAGCATGGAGTTACAATGATTTAAAATTCTACAACAAAGATACTATCCAAAACATAATAGAATTGCTACATAATGCTAAGCCATTATGATAAAAGCAAATGCTAGTAAATTCTAAGATAGAGGCATTGATGAAGTAGGATCTATTGTAGCTAATTAATGCAAATATTATTTACCAAGTCAAGCATTCCACATGAATAGCTAATTTGGTACCTATTAGGAAGAAGAATGGAGACATCCACCTCTATGTGGATTTTTGGAATTTGAACATAGCTTTTTTAAAATATCATTATCCTTGCCATAGATTAATAAAATTTTGAACTTTTTTGTTGGGATAGAGAGATTATCCTTACTTGATGGATTCTCCGGCTTTAATCAAGTTTGAGTTAGATATGGAGATCAATACAAAATTACATTCACTACTAAGTGGGGAATATTTACCTACCAAAGAATGCCCTTTGGCCTATCTAATGTGGGATATACATTTCAAAGGATCATGGATTTATCTTATGGTGAGTTGGTGAATAAAGTTATACTGATATATTTGGATGATATGACGGTCTTCTTTCATTAGAAGGAAAAGCATCTAGATCATATCTAACTACTTTTCAAAATTGTAAAGAATTTGGGATGTCACTAAACCCTAAAAAGTTAATTTTTTCTATTTATGAGGGCAAATTGTTGGGACATGTAGTATCAAAAGAAGGCTTAGCCATTTATCTGGACAAAGTAAAAGTAACACTAGCACTTACATTGCTAAAAAATAAGAAATACTTGCAGTCTTTCTTCGGGCAAATTAATTTTATCTATAAATTTATGTTTGACTTTTTATCATATAATTAAGCCAATGAAAAATATGATAAGAAAGTATGTAGCCTTCATATGAATTGAGGCTAGAAGAGATGCTTTAAAAAGCATAAAATAAGCCATAATCATAGCCCCGATACTAGCTAATCTGGACTATTAGAAAGATTTTATTCTTTGTGTTTAGTGTAGAAGAAGGCTACATAATCATACTTACTCAAAAGCACATAGATCATAATGATCAATCCATAGCTTTTCTAAGTTAGATGTTGTAAAAATATGAAGAGCATTAAAACTTCATTGAGAAACAGGTATTTGCTCTGATGAAATCTCCAAAAAAGCTAAGGCATTATATATCATAGAGTAAAATATTAGTATATGTTATACATCTAGGTGTCCAAAAATTTATAGTGCAAGGGGAGTTAGTGAAAAATGAGTAGGATGGAATACCAAAATTTAAGAATATGATATGAAAATTAAATTGACTAAGTTGGTTAAAGGAAGAGCACTCTATGAACAACTTGTAAACTCAACAACACCAAATGCCAATATGTTGATTGAAGAACAAGAAGAGTTGTAGCCAATAGAGGTTCGGATGAAGTAGAAAAATTGGCTAGATCAATTAATCCATTTTATTGAGGTTGACAAATATCTAGAGGGATTCATACCCTCTCAAAGGTAAAGGTAGATACTTCAATATATGAACTATGTTATAATTGATGGTATATTGTAACATAAATTTTTTGATGGTGTACTATTGAGATGTATTCAACATGATAAAGTAAAAGAAATATTGGATGAATTTCATGTTAGTTTCTTAGGTGGACATTCCTCTAGGCAGACCACAATAGCTAAAATTATAAGGGCTAGATATTATTGGCTAGCATTATTTTCTAATGCTTTTAAAGATACTAGCACTTGTGATAAATGTCAAAGGTTTGTTGGAAGGAGAAAAATTCGATAATACCCCCCAATGAATTATTGCAGAAGAACCCTTTCAACAATGGGATTAGATTTTATTGGGGTAATTAATCCAAATTATTTTTTTAGATATAAATTCATCTTGATAGCAATTGATTATTTCACCAGGTTGTCTAAGGCAAAAGCAACCAAGCATAAAAATCATGATACTATCAACTTTCTGGAAAGACTGATCACCAGGTTTGGGATCCCTTTTACAATAGTATCGGATAATGGTGGAGCTTTCATAGGGGCTAAGACAATGTATTTTTCGAGAAAGTATGGTATATATTGGAAATATTCCTCTAAAAATTACCCATAGGGCAACGAACTAGCAATGTCTACAAACAAAAAATTAATGAAAATAATTAGACAAAATATTAGCAAAAACAAAAAAAGCTAGCATCTGATTCTTAATAAAGCATTATGGGTAAACAAAATTATAGTTAAGAATACTCTAAAGATCACTCCATATGCTTTATTTTATGGAAATGAAGCCATGTTGCAAATATATTTGGAATTTTTAACCTTAAAGCTTATTGATCAAATAAGTCTAGAAGATGTAAGGCTAGTTGAAATAAGGATGCCATAATTGTTGCTATTTGAAGAAAAAATGAATAATCGTATAACAAATTCCACCAGCATCAAGAAACTATCAAAACATAGTTTTATAATAGAACATAACCAAAGTTATTTAAGGATGGTGACTTGGTACTTAAATAGGATGCACATTGAGTTAAACTAGGAAATCATGATAAGCTAGAGTCATTGTGGTTTGGGCCATATCTAATCTCAAGAAGAAAAACATTAAATGTTTATGAGCTTCAATACGTGGATGGTTATATTTTGATAATTTTGATGAATGACCAATATTTAAAGCATTATGCTTAGAAGCACATTCCTCCAAATTGTACAGATGTAAATAGTGACATGTGTAAATATAGTATTAGATGTAGTGGCCATAGTAGTTTTGAGTAACAAAATATGACTAGCTAAATTATATGCCTAGTAGTTGCCAACTTTTGAATTCTCAATGATCTTATTGACTTAGAAGTATGGTAATATTGAAAATGACATGCACTATAAATGATCGCAAAAATTACCAGTTCCAAAGATTTGTTTTGCAATAAAATCTGAACACACATAATCTTTGGCATTAATTTAGCAATGGTTATACCTCATGATTGCTTCTTGATACAAATAAAGGAAAAAATATACAATGTATAAAAAAAATTTAAAAATTGAAGGAGCATAGTATTGCAGAATTGTCAAAGCATTTCTTGTAAATTAGAGTATCACATTCTTCTTTGTGACAACAATTTTAGATAAAATCTCTTGGTTTAATATTGCATGAGGGAAAAGAGGGTAAAAGGTGTAAAATAGTACCAAGGAGATTCAATATAGGCTAAGTGATATTCATGAACCTATCAACATGATTAAAGCAAAATTGAGAAGCTTTAGAGAAGGTTCAAATGCAAAAGGAAGAAAATATTTGCCCAAAATGCTCAAAGCAACTCCTTGGATTTCGTTCTTATTAAGATACATGCCTAGATTTTCCACCTCTATCCAAAGCTAGTTAATTCTATTGCAAATAAATATGACACATAAATAGTTATGATGTGTGATACAAAATGGAAGAGGCTATTTCCTATCATGACAAACACAATCAAAAAACATTTTGTAGCAGAAGCATAACCAGGTACATTACCTAAGGTACTTGATATTAATTAAAAAAGAGTTACTTCAAAAGAGATAATGCTAGAGCTTGGTTGGATAAACACAGGATAAATTTTGAAGGATTTTCTAGAGCAACCTATGAAGCTTGATAGATTTGGCAAATTCCTTCAGGGAGTCTTATCTATGATAGCCATAATTCTTGGGATAGATACTAACTTGTATGTATATGAATACCAAGTTTCTATAGCATATGTAGTCACTAATACACATAATTATCATGATTCTAGTGCAAGTGACCTTGTATTATTTGATTGGGCTAATTTTCTAAGTTATAAAATTCATAGTTAGCTAGTCACCTTGAAGCTCAAAGAGAAGGATACCTTCCATAACCTATCATAATTATCTTGGATATTCTTGTAACATATACCTCCAAGAATGCATACAATACCACTCCAAATAAAAGTAGGTGATGAATAGATATATCCCATAGTTTATTGGACCCTGGTCCTAAAGGAAACTATCCCATATATTGAGTTTAATCGACTCTTTTTAAGGCCTACGTTAGCATGCATTTATGGCCAAATTCATTGCCTAAGATTTGAAGCTATTGATAAACTACATGGTAAAAGGTGTGAACTATGGGACTGGTATTTATTGAAAAGTGGTACCATCATCAGAGTTTATGGCTTCTCCAAAAATTACTATTTATTGCCTTATTATGTTATAGATTAGGTGTTTGGCATAGAGTTATAAAGACAAATTGATGAAGTAGGTGAAAATTTTGGAGCTAAAATTAAGAAAGCTTGCACTTATCTCTATCCCTTCAATTTCAAATATATAAGTATGAAAATAAGGGGTTAGGATTTGTTTTTTGATGAAAAGCTTAGTGGCCTCCAATTGTTAATAATGCCACACATGTGGAGCTATGATCTAGAGGATAAATTTAAAGCTAAATTAGCATAATTGAACATTGTCCCCAATATATGAATTGTTAGCACCCCATCCCAACACTTTTTGTTATACTCCTTATGGAATATGGGTAGTACCCATGTTAATATTTTGTAATGTTTTATTATAGTTTTGTATTAAGAATCACCTATGCCAAATGGTGCCCTTCTATGTAACCATTTTTTCAAGAATGTAATTAATTGTAGGTAGGACATTCTAGCCTCGGTGGCATTTTGCATGTAAGCCAACCTTTGGAGTTAGGTGCTAGAGGAATTCCTTATAAATTTGAGAGGTAGTATTGTATGTATATTTTTTCATAATTGAATGAAGTATTGAAGGAGGTTAACCCCTCGAAGAGGCTTGCAATTCAGTGTTATTGTCATATTATTCCATTTCTGCAATTTACTTTCATAGTGTGCATTTACTTCCATAGTGTGTTGTGAGAATTTATGTTTATTTTTCATATTTGTGTGAGTGTGTTTATTTTAATAGTAGGTTCCTAACAAGTGGTACCACACCACTTTTTAGGGCCATGTTCTACTGCAATTGCGATGGGTTTTGCTAATTCGAGTATTATGTATATGATTTTTGAGTTCATTTTTTTTTCGTTTGCTAGTTTTCCTTATTATATATATATATATATATATATATATATATATATATATATCAGCAAAAGGCCAAAAAAAATAGTCATTTTTATAGTAGTGAAGTAGGCTAAAAACCCTATGCTAAGGATTTTAAAATATCGTGAATGAGCTATCATTATTGTCTAGGTTAGATAGCCTGTACAACATCTAATGAAGTGAGGGGTGATCAGGATCCAATACCTAGGGCTTAGATAAAACTTGCACATAAAATTGAGCTTCCATGCATCTTTAGGTGTATTGGAAGACCATCTAGGATTAAAGGAAATTATACCCCTAGAAAGCTTTTTTACCCTTGTATTATCATAGTGCATGGGACATAACATTCCATAAGACTACTCTCTCATACTATCAAAGACGTAGGTAGTGTGTTCAAGGGTATGTGTGGAATCCTCCATGGATAGTGACCTAAAATATTGGTCTGAGCACTATTGTTCATCATTGCGGTATAACAAAGGGCCTATGGGTTCTACATACATCTTTGTATAACATACCCTAGTTCTATTTAAACCTAGAAAAAAGGTCTATTCTCCAAGTCTTCTATTTTTTGCTCAACCTGTAACCAAAAATTCAAATCTATTACCATATCCTTCATAGAAGTGATAATACAAAAAAGACATTCCTGTTCTAGAATTCTTGAATGCAAAACATATAATACAAAATTACAAAAAGTATATCAGGTGAATAGAAACTATAGAGACTAAAATAAGGGTAAAAGAGGGGTCAAATATAGTTACAATCATGACTTTATATTAGTAACTATTATAGGGTTTTTAGAATATCAGTTACCTGTGACAGTCAAAACAATTACTTGGATAGTTAGAAATGTTACCTATGATAGTCAAAACAAAATCAAATAAGGAATACTATGATAGAGTCAAACTCAAACAATGGATAGAATAGTGTTAAGAATTTGATGCAGGAGCATCCGGTGGCAGCAGAGCAATCTTGCATCAACAAAAAAAAAAAAATTCTAAGTGTTAGCCTTAATGTCGCGATATCGCGACAGAGAAAAGTGTTGCGATATCGCGACATGTTGCATTTTCGCGACTCAGGAAGGAGAGAGAAAGTACGGAGCAAAAATTTTGCGATATCGTGACATGTCACATTTTCGTGACTCAAGAAGGAGAGAGAAAGCACAGAGCCAAGATGTCGCGATATCACGACATGTCACGAAATTGCGACCGAATGAAGAAAAGAAAGGCCAAAGAAGAAAATGTCACAATTTCATGACATGTCACGAAATCGCGACCGAAGGAGCAAAAAGAAAGCAAGGAAGGAAATTTTCATGATATCACGACATGTCACGATATCGCGACGCAAAACAGAGAAAGAAGGCAGAGAGCAAATTTGTCGTGATATTACGACATGTCACGATTTCGTGACCCAAAAGGCGAGGAGGAGTTAGAAAGGAAAGGTGTCACGATATCACGACATGTCGCGATTTCATGACCGAAATGGAGAAAGAGTAGCCGAAAATGAAAGATGTCATGATATCACGACATGTCACATTTTTGAGACCAAAGGACAAAAAAAAGTGCAATGGAGAAAAAGTGTCGCGATATCGCGACATGTCGCATTTTTGCGACCAAAAGGTGAGAGGAGGCGCAAGAGAGAAAAAGTGTCATGATATCATGACATGTCACATTTTCACGACTCGCAAGGGGCAGGAAGGCCAAACAACAAAAGTGTCATGATATCGCGACATGTCGCATTATCGCGACTCGCAAGGGGTAGGAAGGTTGAAAAGCAAAAGTGTCACGATATCGTGACATGTCGCATTTTTGCTACTCACAAAGGGCAGGAAGGCCGAAAAAGCAAAAGTATCATGATATCACAACATGTCGCATTTTCGTGACTCGAAGAGGGACAGGAAGGTAGTAAAGCAAAAATGTTGCGATATCGCGTTATGTCGGTTACAAGGGCCGTTATAGAAGAAATTGTTGGGCGATGGGTATCCCAAACGTCACCATGGGTTGACAGGTGGATAGAGTCTACAATGGTAGCACTAGACAAGCACGTGGCACCAAGGTGCAATGAAAGCAGACGAAGATCAAGAGTCGAAAAGAAAGACGTTTCGAAAGCCAAGACAACGAAGAGGCATGGGAAATGAAACGAAGGGTCGAAAAACAATGGAGACAGAGTTGCAGTCAAAAAACTATGGAGACAAAGTTGCAGACGTAAAGGCAAGAGGGCCATTCTGGACCTATTTAGGCTATTTTTCTTCCAGGGCGAAAGATGTTGTAATAAAAACTATCTTTTAGGATAAAGGAATTTATTTGGTAGACTGTTGCCATCATTGTAATATTTTTCTGAATTGATGAATGAGAACATAGATTTGGCATGAGCAATTTGGCTCCTCATCAAGTGGTATCAGAGCAAGAGTTCCTGAGTGTGTGAGCAGATCGTCGAAAGTGATGCAATTTGCACTAGGATCTATCGAAGGGTTGTGAGAAGAGAGTGAGGAAGAATACCTCCACGAAGAAACCATGGTGGTGGGAGAAATGTGGTACCTGAATAAGATTTTAGAGCTTTACAAAAGTAGGTGCAAGACTGCAAGAGGAGTTACGAAGAGGTATTGAACCAAGAAGAGAAGATCATAGTGAAGATGAAGCTTTGGAGGTTGATAATCCCTTAGAAGAAGAAGAAGCAATGAATCCTATAGAAGCCAGATTGGTTAAGGCCATATCTCAAATCGGGAAGAAGACAAAGTTTGATGTCTCCACGTATTCTAAGAATCTCAATCCAGAAGAGTTGATTGATTGGATCAATGATATGGAGGAGTATTTTGAGTATGAGGAGGTTGTAGATCCAGATCGAATCAAGTTTGCAAAAATGAAGTTGAAAGGCCATGCTTGCATATGGTGGAAAGAAGTGCAACTAGAAAGGAATAGAAGCAGAAAAGAGAAGATAACCATATGGGATCGAATGGTGGAAAATTTGAAGAGACAGTTTATTCCCGTAGATTATGAATTGGACCTATTGAGAAAAATGCAAAGTTTGAGACAGTCAAACAAGTTTGTCAAAGAATATACAGAGGAGTTTTTCCAGATCTCAATTAGAACTGGCCATTCAGAGGTTAACAGGGAGAAGGTGGCCCGTTACATCAATGGGTTGAGAACCAATATTCAAGAAGAATTGAGTCTGGTTAGGATGAGCACCATTGAGAATGCTTACCAATTTTCCCTCAAAGTTTAAGAGACGCTGAACAGACGGTTTGAGAGTAAACAAAGAGGAAGAGGTCATGGTGGAAGAACTGGTGGAAGGACCAGTGGAAAAAAATATAAGGGTCAAATGAAGGCTGGTGAAACTAGTAATACCCAAGACCAGAAAGAGGGGAACACCTACCAAACCCATAATCAGAACAATGGTTACCCGAGAGGGAGAGGTAGATCTAGAAATGGATTTGTAAGGGGAGGATTTTGTGGAACTTATTTCCACTATGGCAAAGGACATCAAGCATACGAGTGTCCACAACACCGAGAAAGGACAAATAAGAGACCTAAGGGTCCTGCCAAAGCTGCTATGGTAGATGAAGGTGTTGAATAAAAACATTCTGAGGAGGTAGAGGGAGGAGAAGTTATGGTCACCAAGAGGACCCTTTTGAATGAGGAGAAAGAACCAGACCAGAGGAGGAGCCTGTTCCACACAAGGTGTAGAAGTTTGGGTAAGGTCTGTAATATCATTATAGATAATGGTAGTACTGATAACTTGGTCTCGAAAGAAATGGTTACTAAGTTATAGTTAAATAGGAGAAGCTACCCACATCCATATCAGATTGCATGGTTATAGAAGGACCATAGGGCCTTGGTCAGTGAGCAATGCTCAGTGAAATTTAATATTAGGAATTACTATGATGAGGTCCTGTGTGAAATCCTGCCTATGGATGCTTGTCATTTGTTGTTGGGAAGGCCATGGTAGTTTGATCGGTGTGCAGTGCATTATGGTCACGCCAAAATTTACTCAGTGACGAAGAATGGAGTGCGCCATAAGCTAAAGCCCTTGAAGGAAGCGGGCGAAAAGGTATGTGGCAGCGCTAGAATCTGTTTAGTTGAAGGGGGAAGATTTTTGGATGGTTTAAAGCATGAGCATATGTGCTATGCATTAATTCCTAGAGTTAGGAAGGAATAATGTAAGGATACCCCTGTAGAAGTCTTAGGATTATTAGAAGAATTTCTAGACATTGTATCTGATAATGTGCTTGAGGGTTTACCACCAGTGAGGAAGATCAGTCACCATATAGATTTGGTACCAGGATCTAGTTTACCCAATAAGGCGACATATAGAATGACTCCTACAAAAACTGAAGAGCTGAACGAGGCAAGTCTAGGAGTTGCTGGAGAAGGGACTGATTCGGGAGAGCTTGAGTCCATGTGCAGTACCTGTAGTACTAGCACCAAAGAAATATGGAGAGTGGAGAATGTGTACAAACTCTCGAGCCATTAACAAGATCACCATAAAGTACATATTTCCATTGCCAAGGATGGATGACATTATGGACTATTTGAGTGGAGCCAAGTACTTCACAAAGATTGATCTGAAGAGTGGTTATCATCAGATTCGTGTCAGAGAAGGAGATGAGTGGAAGACAACCTTCAAGACCAGAGAGGGTTTGTATGAGTAGTTGGTCATGCCATTTGGGCTAACCAATGCACCAAGAACATTCATGCGGCTGATGAATGAGGTATTGAAATAATTTTTAGGCAAATTCATCATTGTCTATTTGGATGATATTTTAATATTTAGCAGAACCCTGGACGAGCATCTGATGCATATCAGAAGAGTTTTTGAGAAGTTGTGGGAGGATCAGTTGTTAATTAATCTGAAGAAGTGTAATTTTGTGAAGGAGTTAGTGTACCTGGGTTTTGTCATCTCAGTTGAAGGTCTAAAAATGGACACAAAAAAAGTGAGATCTATCATTGAATGGCCTACTCCGATAAGCACGACTGAGGTAAGATCATTTCATGGTCTACCAAGTTTTTACAAGAAATTCATTAGGAATTTCAGCAGTATTTGTGCACCCCTTATAGAAACAATGAGATGGGATAAGAAAGAATTTAAGTGGACCTTAGGAGCAGATAAGAGCCTTCATCTGTTGAAGAAGAAGGTTACAGAGCAACCTGTTTTGGCACTTCCAAATTTTAACAAGGTATTTCAGGTAGATTGTGATGCTAGTGGCAGTGCCATAGGAGCTGTTTTGAGTCAAGAAGGTAAACCTATTGCTTACTTTAGTGAGAAAATCAATGATGCTAGGAAGAAGTATTCGGTTTATGATCAAGAGTTCTATGCTATGGTTCAGGCTCTAAAGAAGTGGTGACATTACCTGTTGCCAAAAGAGTTTGTTCTATTTACTGATCATCAGGCCTTACAGTATATTAATAGCCAAGGGAAGCTAAATCAAAGGCACCTGAAGTGGGTTGAGTTTCTATAGAGTTATACCTTTGTGTTGAAGCACAAGAGTGGAAGGTCCAATAGAGTTGCAGATGCCTTAAGTAGAAGGTAGTGTTTATTTATAGAAATGAAGGTGGAAGTGGTAGGATTTGATGAACTGAAGGGTTTATACCCTAAAGATCCTGATTTTGCAAAAGCCTGAAAGACTTGCTTGGCACCTGTCACTTTCGACAGGACCAAGTGGTTGGATTTTCTGATCCAAGATGGAATATTGTTTAGAGGAAGTCAATTGTGCATTCCAAGGAGTTCAATGAGGGAAAATCTGGTCAAGGAGAAACACAGTGGAGGGTTGACTGGACATTTTGGTTGGGATAATACCATTGCCCTGGTTAGTGAGAACTACTATTGGCCACAACTACAGCAAGATGTGAAGAAGTTTGTGCAAAGTTGTAGAGTATGCCAGAGGGCGAAAGGTGTGAACTAGAACACTGGATTATATCAGCCATTACCTGTACTAGAGAGACCATGGGAGGACGTCAGCATGGATTTCGTTCTTGGTCTACCAAGGACACAATGGGGAAATGACTCCATATTTGTGGTGGTTGACAGGTTTTCCAAGATGGCACATTTTATTCCCTGCCAAAAAACTAGTGACGCAGTTCACATTGCAGGTTTATTTTTCAAAGAGGTGGTACGACTTCATGGTCTACCAAAGAGTATCATTTTTGACAGAGATACCAAGTTTGTGGGGTATTTCTGGAGGACTTTGTGGAAGAAACTAAAGACATATTTGAAATTCAGTTTTGCATACCACCCACAGACTGATGTCCAAATGGAGGTGGTGAACAGAAGTCTAGGAAATCTATTGAGATGCTTGATAGGAGATAAGCCCATGAGATGGGATTTGGTTTTGCCACAAGTAGAATTTGCATATAACAATTCTGTCAATAAGAGTACTAACAAATATCCATTCCAGATAGTGTATAGGAGCAGTCCAAGGAATGCTTCTGAGTTGAGGAAGATAGATACAGGGGAAAGGTGCAGTGCCGAGGCTGAGGACCTTACAAAGCATCTGAAGAGCGTGCATGAAGAAGTGAAGAAGCACATTACTAATATGAATAACCAATATAAGACAAGGGCAGACTAGAAGCAATGGTTCAAGGAATTTGTTGTGGGAGATGAGGTCATGGTCCATATGAGAAAAGAAAGATTTCCTGCTAAAACCTATAACAAGCTGAAGATGAAGAAGTTTGGACCATGTCAAATTCTAGGAAAATGGGATTTAGGCAATGCATATGAAGTAGAATTGCCTAGTGGCCTTAACATATCACTTGTTTTCAACATTGCAAATTTGGTAGAATATCATGAAGGAGGCAGTAGCGAGACACCAAGTGCAGAATTGTGGAGTATTCCAATGTCTACTCCAGCAACAGGCGAGATCGAGGAAATACTAGACACTCGAGTAGGAAGAAGTACCAGGAACATGCAATATTCTGAATATCTAGTCAAGTGGAAGGGTAGGCCTATCGAAGATGCAACTTGGTTGTCAAAAATAGAGGTTGACCGCCTGGGTCTTCCTCCAATAGTATAGAAGTGAAGGACACTTCTCAATCCACCCCGGTTGTCTGATGCAGGAGCATTCGATGGCAGCAGAGCAATCTTGCATCAACAAAAAAATTCTAAGTGTTAGCCTTAATGTTGTGATATCGCGATAGAGAAAAGTGTTGCGATATCGTGACATGTCACATATTTGCGACTCAGGAAGGAGAGAGAAAGTGTGGAGCAAAAATGTCGTGATATCACGACATGTCACATTTTCGTGACTCAAGAAGGAGAGAGAAAGCATGGAGCCAAGTTGTCACGATATTGCGACATGTCGCAAAATCATGACCGAACGAAGACAGGAAATGCTAGAGAATAAAATGTCACGATTTCGCGACATGTCATGAAATCGTGACTGAAGGAGTAGAAAGAAAGCAAGAAAGGAAATTGTCACGATATCATGACCCGAAATAGAGAAAGAAGGCAGAGAGCAAAGTTGTCGTGATATCGTGACATGTCACGATTTTGCAACCCAAAAGGCGAGGAGGAGTTAGAAAGGAAAGGTGTCACGATATCGCGACATGTCACGATTTCACGACCAAAATGGAGAAAGAGGAGCCGAAAAGGAAAGATGTCGCAATATCATGACATGTTGCATTTTTGTGACCAAAGGACGAAAGAAAGCACAAAGGAGAAAAAGTGTCACGATATCACAACATGTCACATTTTCATGACCAAAATGTGAGAGGAAGTGCAGGAGAGAAAAAGTGTTGCAATATCACGACATGTCGCATTTTCACGACTTGCAAGGGGCAGTAAGGCCGAACAACAAAAGTGTCATGATATCACGACATGTCGCATTATCACGACTCGCAAGGGGTAGGAAGGCAGAAAAGCAAAAGTGTCGCGATATCGTGACATGTCGCATTTTTGTAACTCACAAAGGTTAGGAAGACTAGAAAAGCAAAAGAGTCGCGATATCGCGACATGTTGCATTTTTGTGACTCGAAGAGGGACAAGAAGGCAATAAATCAAAAATGTCATGATATCACGACATGTGTTTTTACGACCAAACAAAAGGAAAGGAAAGGCATGCAGTTACAAGGGCTGTTACAAAAGAAATTTTTAGGTGATGGGTATCCCGAACGTCATCATGGTTGATAGGTGGATAGAGTCTACAATGGTAGCACTGGACAAGCACGTGGCACCAAGGTGCAGTGAAAGCAAACGAAGATCAAGAGTCAGAAAGAAAGACGTTTTGAAAGCCAAGACAATGAAGAGGCATGGGAAATGAAACGAAGGGTCAAAAAACAGCGAAGACAGAGTTGCAGTCAAAAAACTATGGAGACAAAGTTGCAGACATAAAGGCAAGAGGGCCATTCTGGACCTGTTTAGGCTATTTTTCTTCCAGGGCAGAAGATGTTGTAATAGAAACTATCTTTTGGGATAAAGGAATTTATTTGGCAGACTGTTGCCATCATTGTAATATTTTTCCAAATTGATGAATGAGAACATAGATTTGGCGTGAGCGATTTGGCTCCCCATTAGAATTAGTCAGTGGTTAGATTAGTCAAAACAAATCATAAGAGAAAGGTGTTCAACACAAATCATTTTTTAAACTAAACCTCTAGATAAAAACTGACCCCACCAATAGAATCATTAAAATAGCATAAAAATGACCCCAAAATTTAGAAAACAAATCTACATTCTATTTCAGACAAAATTGTCCTTGGCAGCTCCTGGTCAAATTTTGCACCAATTTTCCATAATTAGTAATTTTTTTTTTCTTGTTAAGGCCATAACTTCCCAAAAATTAGTCAATCTGGCCCAAAATTTTGGGACTAGAAGAAACTCATTATTCTACACCAAATACCCTCAAGTACCCACCTATGAATTTATAAGTCCAAGTGGAAGAAATTGCCTTGATATTGAATTGCACCAAACCAAGAGATTTTAAAAAGTCAAATAAGTCAATATATCTCCTCACTAGGTGCTCAGATCAAACATCCACCGAAGTGGACCCTATCCTTAAATAAGTTTTGCAACCTAATTCCCAAACTATTTTTTGAACCCTTACTAAAAATAGTAACTCCTAAAAGCTACCTATCTATTTTTAGTAAGTCCCACAAAAAGGATCCAAACCTTCAATTATGGATGAGGGAACTCACCAACAAGCATTAGATAGGGAAATTCAATCCAAGTTGTATAATATGGGTAACCAACTATTGGATACACTTAATAAAAACTTACAAGTAATACAATCACAATTTTATTATTTCCAGGAATCTATAATTGATCTCTCCCTTTCATAAAAATAAATGAAGATTGAATCGAATAGTAGAGTCTTTGCTAGTTCTGTAGATCAACATGACCAAGAGAAATTTGGTAAAAGACACCACTAATGAGATATACCCAAACACAATGGGATGAGGCTACCAAAATTAGATTTTTCCAAGTTTGACGAAAAAGGTACTGAGGGGTGGATTTGTAAGAGAGAACAATATTTCACTCTTCATAATGTTGATCGTTTCCTATGGTTGTCCATTGCTTATTTTAATTTTGAATCAAATGCACTCCATTGGTTTTTGTGGCTTAGAAAGGTTGAACTTGACCTTTCATAATTTAATTTTTGTCAACACCTATTCACTCTCTTTGGTCCTAGTGAGTTTGAATATTTTAAGGAGCCTTTTTACTCAAACAAACTTCAATTGTTCAAGAATACCAAAATCAATTTGAAAACTCACCAATAAAACAACGAGACTAAGTGATGATTATTTCTATATTTCTTTTGTGAGTGAACTGAAGGATGACATCATGGCTAATATTAAGTAGTTGCAACCTCAATCAATAACACAAACCATACAATTGACCAAAGGATAAATTCAAGGCTCTTGGTCGAAATTCATTCAATCACTACCACATACCATACAATTGGCCAAATTAGCAGAGGATAAATTCAAGGCTCTTGGTTGAATTTATAAATTTCCTCCATCTAAGTCATATTTTTTGACCAAGAAAATGCTAATTCCAACTAATAAATCTCCACCTATAAAAAAATTGACTCACGAGGAGATGAAGCATAGAAAGGCACACGGTTTATGTTACAATTGTCAGGAAAAATATACCAAAGGTTATAGGTGTGTGCAACAAAATTATACTTTCTCGATATGTATGAAGTTATCACTACAAAATATTCTAAGGATGAGGAAGATCCTCAAGAAATAGAAACCATAGACCAATTAAAAAATCATTAGGAATCCCTACCAAATATTTTTGTACATGCTCTAGCAGGAGTATCCAAACTCCAAACCATGAAGGTGATTGGCCATTTCAAGGGACACAGGGTCATCATTTTGATTGACTCTGGTAGCACACATAATTTTGTTGATCCACATGTTTCCAAATAAGGAAACTATTATATTACCACATGCAATTCCTTTAAATTTATGATTGCTAACAGTGGCACCCTACCATATAAAGAAAATTTTTGTAATGTTAAGCTATAAATTGGGGACTATAATCTCAAGTTTGACATGTTTGATTTACCCTTAGGAGGGTGTGATATAGTTTTGGGTACCCAATGGTTACAAATGTTAGGACTAGTCATCATTTTTATTGAATCTGTTAGCACACATAATTATGTTGATCCACGTGTTTCCAAACAAGGAAATTATTATATTAATACATGCAATTCCTTTGAAGTTATGATTTCTAATGGTGGCACTAAAAATTGGGGACTATAATATCAACTCTGACATGTTTGCTTTACCCTTAGGAGGGTGTGATATAGTTTTGGGTACCCAATGATTATGAATGTTAGGACTAGTCATAATTTTGATTTACTCTGGTAGCACACATAATTTTGTTGATCCATGTGTTTCCAAATAAGAAAAATGTTATATTGCCACATGCAATTCCTTTGAAGTTATGATTGCTAATGATGGCACCCTACCATACAAAGGAAAATGTTGTAATGTTAAGCTAAAAATTGGGACTATAATATCATGTCTAACATGTTTGCTTTACCCTTAGGAGGGTGTGATATGGTTTGGGTACCTAATGGTTATGAATATTAGGACTAGTCCTATAGGATTTTGTAGAATTATGGATGAAATTTAATTAGTATGGGCAAGAATATACCTTCCATGGCATAAAAGAATTCCTACATGCAAAATAGATAATACAATATTACAGAAAGTATATCAATCAAATAGAAACTATATAAACTAAAATAAGGGTAATAGGGGGATCAAAGTTAGTTACAATCAAAACTTTCTATCAGTAATAGTTATTGCAGGGTTCTCAGAATATTAGTTACCTATGACAGTCCAAACAATTACTTGTATAGTTATAACAATTACTTATGATAGTAAAAAACAAATTAAATAGGGAATACTATGACAAAGTCAAACTCAAATAGTGAATAGAATAGTGTCAAGAATCAGTTAGTGGTTAGATTGGTCAAAACAAATCATCAGAAAAAATGCTCAACACAAAAATTATTTTTTGAAACAAAACTCTAGAGAAAAAACCGACCCCACCAATAGACTCGTCAAAATAGAAAAAAAAATGACCCCAAAATTTAGCAAACAAATCTACATTCTATTTCAGACAAAATTATCCTTGGCAACTCTTTGTCAAAATTTTCACCAATTTTCCATAATTGGTAATTTATGATTTTGGGACTAGAAGCAAATCAGTCAACTTGGCCCAAGTTTTTGGGACTAGAAGCAACTCATTATTCTACACCAAAGACCCTCAAGTACCACCTATATATTTTTAAGTCCAAATGGAATAAATTGCCTTGACATCGACTTGCACCAAACTAGGAGATCATAAAAAATTCAAAGAAGTTGTTGTGATCTCAAGGCTAAGATTAAGTGGTTGCATCCTTAATCACTTCCATAGACCATACAATAGGTCAAATTTCTAGAGGTCAAATTCAAGGCTCTTGGTCAAACTTCTAAATTTCCTCCATCTAAGTCATCTTTTTTGATCAAGCCAATGCCAAGTCCAACTAATAAATCTCCACCTATAAAAAATTGAGTCACGATGAGATGAAACATAGAAAGACACAAGGTTTATGTTACAATTGTGAGGAAAAATATACCAAAGGGTATAGGTGTGTGCAACAAAAATTGAACTAGCTCGACATGGATGAAGTTGCCACTACAAAATCTTCTAAGGATGAGGAGGATCCTCAATAAATAGAAACCGTAGACCAACTGACCAATCAGGATGAATCCCAACCAATATTTTTTTACATGCTGTAGAAGGAGTATCCACACTCCAAAACATGAAGGTGATTGGCCATTTCAAGGGACAAAGGGTTATCATTTTTATTGAATCTGGTAGCACACATAATTTTGTTTATCCACATGTTTCCAAACAAGGAAACTATTATATTACCACATACAATTTCTTTGAAGTTATGATTGCTAATGGTGGCATCCTATCATACAAAGGAAAATGTTGTAATGTTAAGCTCAAAATTGGGGACTATAATCTCAAGTATGACATGTTTACTTTACCCTTAGGAGGGTGTGATATAGTTTTGGGTACCCAATGGTTACAAATATTAGGACTAGTCATCATTTTGATTGACTCTGGTAGCACACATAATTTTTTTGATCCACGTGTTTCCAAAAAAGGAATCTATTATATTACCACATGTAATTCCTGTGAAGTTATGATTGCTAATGATGGCACCCTACCATGCAAAGGAAAATGTTACCCGTGACAGTAAGAAAAGTTACTTGGATAGTCAAAATAGTTACCTATGATAGTCAAAATAAAATTAGATAGGGAATATTGTGATAGAGTCAAACTCAAACAGTGAATAGAATAGTGTCAAGAATCAGTTAGTTGTTAGATTGGCCTTAACAAATCATCAAAAAATGGTGTTCAAAATAGAACTCATATTTTGAACCAATATAGAGAAAAAGCTAACCTCACCAATAGACTCTTCAAAATAGTAGAAAAAATGACCCCAAAATTTAGCAAATAAATCTACATTCTATTTCAAACAAAATTGTCCTTGGCAGCTCCTGGTCAAACTTTGCACCAATTTTCCATAATTGGTAATTTTTTATTTTTATTTTTAAGTCCATAACTTCCCAATAGTTAGTCAATTTGGCCAAAACTTTTTGGTACTAGAAGCAACTCATTTTTCTACACCAAAGACCCTCAAGTACCCACCTATAAATTTTTAAGTCCAAGTGGAAGAAATTACCTTGACATCAACTTGCACCAAACCAGGATATCATAAAAAGTCAAAGAAGTCAATATATCTCCTCACTAAGTGCTCAGATAAAGCAACCAACGAAGTGGACCCTATCCTAAAATAAGTTTTTCAACCTAATTCCCAAACCATTTTTTGAACCCTTACTAAAAATAGTAACTTCTAAAAGCTACCTATCTATTTTTAGTAAGCCACAAAAAAGATCCAAAACTTCAATTATGGCTGAGGGAACTCACTAACAAGTATTAGATAGGAAAATTCAACCAAGATGGATAATATGGTCAACCAACTATTGGATACACTTAATAAAAACTTATAGGCAATACAATCACAACTCCATTCTTTCCAAGAATCTATAATTGATATCCGCCTTGCACAATAAGAAATGAAGATTGAACTGGATAGTAGAGTCTATATCGATATGTAGATCAATATGACCAAGAGGAAGTTGCTATAATCCACCACTAATAATCTATACCCAACAACAATGGGATGAGGCTACCAAAATTAGACTTTCCCAAGTTTGATGGAAAAGATCTTGAGGGGTGGATTTGTAAGACAGAACAATATTTCACTCTTCATAATGTTGATCATTTACTATGGTTGACCATTGCTTCTTTTAATTTTGAATAAGATGCATTCCATTGGTTTTTTTAGCTTAGAAAGGTTGAGCCTAACCTTTCATGTTTTAATTTTGGTCAACGCACTCGCTTTGGTCCTAATGAGTTTGAAGATTTTATAGGAGCCCTTTTACTCAAACAAACTTCAACCATTCGAGAATACCAAAATAAATTTGAAAAACTCATAAATCAAACAATGGGAATAAGTGATGATTCTTTCCAAATTTCTTGTGTGAGTGGACTGAAGAATGACATCAGGGCTAAGATTAAGTAGTTGCAACCTCAATCAATAACACAAACCATACAATTGACCAAAGGATAAATTCAAGGCTCTTGGTCGAAACTTTTATATTTCCTCCATATAAGTCATATTTTTTGACCAATATAATGCCAAGTCCAACTAATAAATCTCTACCTATAAAAAAATTGAGTCACAAGGAGATGGAGTATGGAAATACAGAAGATTTATGTTTCAATTGTAAGGAAAAATATACTAAATGGTATAGGTGTGTGCAACAAAAATTGTACTTTATCGATATGGATGAAGTTACCACTACAAAAAATTCTAAGGATGAGGAGGATCCTCAAGAAATAGAAACCATACACCAACCAACCAATTAGAAGGAATCCCAACCAAACATTTTTGTACATGCTCTAAAAGGAGTATCCACACTCCAAACCATGAAGGTGATTGATCATTTCAAGGGACAAAGGATCATCATTTTGATTGACTCTAGTAGCACACATAATTTTTTTGATCCACGTGTTTCCAAACAAGAAAACTATTATATTATCACATGTAATTCCTTTTAAGTTATGATTGCTAATGGTGGCACCCTACCATACAAAGGAAAATGTTGTAATGTTAAGCTGAAAATTGGGGACTATAATCTCAAGTATGACATGCTTGATTTACCCTTAGGAGGGTGTGATATAGTTTTGGGCACCCAATGGTTATGAATGATAGGACTAGTCCTATAGATTTTTTTTAAAATTATGGATGAAATTTAGTTAGGATGGGTAGAAATATAACTTCCATGGCACAAAGGCAGGAATAATTCAGTTTATTTATTCTCATAATATGGAAAAATTATTAAAGAAATCTTCCCATTGCACGGTAGCTCAACTTTTTTCTATCACCACTCCCGAGCAAGAGAAGTCTAGTAACCCCTAACAATTACAAAGTATATTAAACATATATGCTCATGTCTTCAAGAAACCCAAGGACTTCCTCCTCAAAACTCACATGCAATTCAACTTATTCTTGGAAGTTTACCTCTTAATTTTTACCCATACCGGTATGCTTATGCTCAAAAAATTAAAATTGAGAAAATTATACAGGAACTTCAAGCTTCTAGAATTATCTATTCTAGTGTTAGCCCCTATTCTTCACCAGTGTTGTTAATAAAAAAGAAGTATGGCACTTGGTGATTGTGTATGTATTATTAGGATCTTAAGAAAATTACTATCAAGGATAAAATCCCTATTCCTATTATGGATGAATTCCTAAATGAGTTGCATCGAGCTCAATATTTTTCCAATTTGGATTTCTGGTTGGGCTATCACCAAATCCACATTAATAATGAAGATATTCCCAAAACAGCCTTTAGAACTCTTAAAGGGCATTGTGAATTTTTTGTTATGCCTTTTGGGTTGACCAATGCACCTTCCACCTTTACGAGTTTGATGAATTTTGTTTTTTGCCCTCATATTCAAAAATTTATTCTAGTCTTCTTTGATGACATATTTATTTATAGTCAGACATGGGAGGATCATCTTCACCACTTAGTTATAAATATTAAAAAAAAATTTGACCATCAACTTTATGCAAAACAATCAAAATGTTCTTCTAATCAGTAGGAGGTTGAATATTTGGGGTATATACTCACTAAGGAAGGAGTTCAGGTAGACCCTAAGAAAATTTAGGCAGTGCAAGAATTGCTCAAACCTCATACCTTGAAGGGACTTCATTGATTCTTGGATATTATAGGATATTACAAACAAATTGTAAAAAACTTTGGCAAGATCATAACTCCTCAAACAACCAAGGTGGGGAAAAGATTCTTTTGTGTGGACTGAGTTGGTTGAGAAGGTTTTTATTGATTTTAAGTATGCTATGACCACCATGCCTATTTTGGAAAACTAGATTTTCTAAACCCTTTTCATTGAGAGTGATACATCAGGCACAAGCATTAGGGTAGCTTTAATATAGGAGGATTGACCATTGGTTTTTACTAGCAAGGCACTTTATGTTCAAAATTTTGGCAAGTCCAAGTATGAGAAGGAAATGCTTACCATTATACATGTGGTCACCCATTGGTATCCATATCTCATTGGTCAATATTTTTCCATCAAGAATGATCATAAAAGTCTAAAATATTTTTTAGAATGGGTGGCTACTCCAGAACAAAAAAAATGGGTCTCCAAATTATTTGGGTATGACTATGATATATCTTATAAGAAAGGTAAAGATAATGTGGTTGTCGATGCCTTGTCTCACCTCCATAACTATCAGGCCATGCTACATGCTATCTCGACTCCTCTTTCACAATGGATTCATCAAATTCATGAAGATTTTTCCAAGGATTCATCATTGTAAACTCTCCTTCACCATCTCTAAGAGGATCCTCAATCTCACCCTGGTTATGTTTGAGATGGCCAGGATTTATGGTTTCATGACCATTTGGTTATTCAATCTAAGTCTCAAATAAAGGAACCCCTCCTTCAAGAAATGCATGCATCCCCCAAAACTAGCCATTTGGATTTTATCAAAATATATACCCGAACAAAGCATACCTTTTTCTAGAAGGGAATGCAAAAAGACATCAAAAATTTGTAGTTGAATGTGTTTGTTGCTAATGTATGAAAGGTGATATTGTGCATTCTCTGAGAAAACTTCAACATTTGTCCATTATTGAGCAATTTTGGACAAATATATCTATGGACTTCATCGAAGGGCTACCAAAATCTAGATAAAAACTAGTTATTATAGTAATAGTGAATCATCATTTGAAGTATGCTTCACTTCTATTCCCTCTCGCACCCTTATATTGCATCCATTGTTATCCAAAGTTTCCTTGAATCCATTTTTTGCCTCCATAGAATGCCTAAATCCATTGTCTCTGATCGGGATCCTACCTTCACTAGTTTTTTTGGTAAGAACTATTCAAGTTGCAGGGGACACAACTCAATATGAGTTCAGCCTACCATCCTCAAATAGATGGTAAAATTGAAATTATCAATAATGATTAGAAGCCTACCTTCGTTGCTTCACTTCTAAACATCCTACTCATTGGTCTAAGTGGTTTCATTTAGTTGAATGGTGGTACAACACCACCTATCACTATGCCACTAAGTTGACTCTATTTGAAGTAGTTTATGGTCAGCTTCCACCAGCTCTAACTTCTTATATTCTAGGCAAATCCAAGGTTCAGGCCATGGATTCCACTCTTCATCAGTGTGACTCCATTATATGCCAACTAAATCTCAATTTTGACATGGCTAAGAGCCATATGAAATAACAAGTAGATCAACATTGTACTGAATGCATCTTTCTCATCGGTGATATGGTATTCCTTTGCTTACAACCATACAAAAAATCATCTCTAGTTGCGTGGTTGTCAAAAAATTATTGCCAAATACTATGGTCCTTATCAGATGTTGCAAAGGCTCATAGTGACAGCATACAAACTAACCCTTCTGGATAGTTCTAAACTTCATCTAGTATTCCATATATCATCTCTCAAGTAGGTAATTGAAAACAAGGTTTAGGTGTAGTCTACACTTCCAAAGTTGGACAAGGAAGGGTCCATCATTATTGAACCTGAACACAATTTAATATCACACACCCTTTATCTATGGGTTATCACAAATATCTTGGTCTAGTGGCATGGCTTAAAACTATAAGATGCAACATAGGAACCTCTTCCTCACCTTTAGCTTTGAGTACAAAGCTTTTTGAAGGGGAAGGGCATGTTAGGACCCCATACTAACACTTGATGTAATAGTCCTTGTGGAACACAAGCAATACCCATGTTAATATTTTGTAATATTTTATTATAGTTTTGGATTAAAAGGCACTTACTAGGGCTTCAGGGAGAGTAAACCTTGTGATTAAGATTTCCTTGAATTCAATCACCACATCTTGGTCTAATATTTTAGTTGGAATTGCCTCAATCCATCTAGTAAAGTAATCTATAGCAGTTAAAATATATTTATGACCTACTGAGGAGTTAGGATTTATGACTCCAATGAAAACTAATCCCCACTATTGGAAAGTATCTTCTACTTGGAATAGCTTAAGGGTAAATGAAGCATTTATATTCCTCCCTACATACCTCTGGCACTTGTCATATGCTCTCATTACTTTGAAAGTGTCAGCAAATATAATAGGCTAGTAGTAACATGCCCTTATAATTTTCATAACGATAACTCTTCCTGAAGCATGTCTCCCTAATAGTCCTTCATGAAATTCTTCAATGACCTTCTATTTTTATCATACCTTAAGCACCTTAGAAGAACTCCATCAAGATTATTCCTATATAACCCTCCTAGTAATAGAACATATTTCGAGGCTTGAAGACTATACCTTATTATTTGTGAAGGGTTGAGATCTTGAGGACATACTCCTATTTGGAAGTAACTTGTCAACTAAAAAACCCAATATGAACCTTCTACAGAACTATCCCCACTCTACTCATATATTGATGGTTGACAAGATAATATCTGGTTTGAGACTACTTTTGTTGTTATTCCTTGACATAATCCTCTACCTCTGACTAACTTTGTAGGATGGATTTCTACATCATATTCTTTAATTTTGGTAATCCAACCAACACTCTTGTCATCCAAATCTCCTTGTAAGATGAAAATTCTAACATCAGGATGTACCACATAAACAAGATTTTTAATTTGAGCTAAGTATTGTTTTAACTTCTTCAATGATTTCATAATGCAAATACTTGTCTCTCAATAAAATTATATATAGTTTGGTACTCATGAAGAGTCTAGCTCCAAAAAATATGGGATTCTCTTCTCCATAATAATTATTTTGTGTTAGTACTACTACATATCTCTCCTCAGCTCCATAGGCATATAAAATGAAATATTTGCTAAAATCAGGGTTTACCAGTACTGGGGTTGTGGCAATGGCTTGCTTGATTGACTCAAAAGCTTATTTCCTTGTCTCAATCCACTTGAACTCCATATTTCTTTTAGAAATTTTGAAATAGGTGTAAAAATTTGAGCAAAGTTTGAAATTAACTTCCTCACAAAATTGATTTACCCAAAGAATGATTGCAAAACTTTTGATTCATGGGGAGAGAAAGAGTCATTATTGATTTTACTTTATAAACATCAATTGATATCCCTTCTTTAGAGACTACATGCCCCAATAATTTACCCTCATGGACTACAAAAAATGACTTCTATGGGTTTAGGGAGATGCAAAAATCTTTGTATTTTTTAAATACTTGCTCCACATGTTCCAAGTGAGCCTATTTTTTATGGAAAAATACAATCATATCATCCAGGTAGATGAGAATGACCTTATTTATCAACTCACCAAAAGAATAGTCCATGGCTCTCTAAAAGGTGGCCCCTACATTAGATAAACCAAAAGGTATTCTCTAATAAGAAAAGGTGCCCCACTTAGTTGTAAAAGTCATCTTCAAATGATCCTCATCCTTCACCCAAATTTGGTTGTACCTTGAGAAACTATCTGATAGGGAAAATCTTTCAGTCCCTACAACAATTTGTAGAATTTGATCAATCTGAGAAAGAGGATACTGATATTTTAGTGATGCATTGTTCAGGTTACTAAAATCAACACACAAGTGGATGTCTCCATTCTTATTCCTAACAAGGACCAAGTTAGCAACCCATGTAGAATGTTTGATAGGATAGATAATATTTAGTTTCAATAATTTTAGCAATTCCTATCTCATTATGGATTCAATATTAAGATTCACATGTCTCTGCTTCTACTTGAAAGGCTTTTCATCAGCTTCTAGCTTAATAGTGTGTTGAATGATCTTTTTATCATATACCTTAAGATCTTCATATGACTAGGCTATAATATCTCGATATTTAAGGTATATGTCCTTAATTTCCTCCACTTATTTTGGGGAACAACAAATGCCAATATTGAGTTTTTTTTTACTTCAATATCTTTGTATATCTCCTCATTGATTTCCATGGCTATTGATTTCCTCCCATATTCATTATAAAAGAGGTTTTATAGTGTAATTAAACCCTTAGGGATATGATTGTTCTTCAACTGAATAACATCTTGCTGATCTATTTCTTGAGGAAGATCTTCTTGCACACTAGATAAGCAAGTCTCTCTTACTAGAAAGTCAATAATATGATCATCACTCTAAAAAAACTATCAACAAATCTATTTATCTGGTAGGCTTTAATAATAACTTAACTCTTCTATCCTTTGATGATATAATATCTGAAGAAGGTATGAAATTAGAATCCTTAATAGCTAAAGCATCAACCGACATATTCTATTTTTTGAGAATAGAGGGGATGTTTAAAGCATCAAAATATTCCATCATATCCTATACTCTATTCCTAAATGATTTTAAGTAATGGTGCTTGTTGTTGCATTTCTCTATGAATTGATTAACTACTAGATCTAAGTCACCATATATATCTAATATGTTATTTCCCATACTTTTTGCTTGTATCAATCCTAAGAATATAGCTTCATATTCTATAGCATTATTAGTACAAGATCATGTTAATCTACAAGCAAAACTTTTTGTACCTTTTGAAGAAGATTTCAAAGTTACACCAGCATCAACCCCTTTTTTTCATCTTGCTCCATCAAAATGCATTATATGCATTTTTGACTCTCTCAGTGACTGGTTATATATGGTTGGAGTATTTTTTTTCAATTTTAGAAGAAATACTATAAGTGCCCATGCCTATCCCAAAAAGGCTATAATCCTCTTTGAATGGTAACTTATATTCCACTTCTAACTCTTCAAAGCTCTCTACCAGTTCAAAAAGGTTACACATGTCTTATTCTATTTTCAATGTGATAGGACACAATATTTTAAGGTGTTATCCTTATTCTTCTTTCTTTTTATGGAATCATCATGCTAGAGTAATCCAAATACATATAGCTTCCTATCTTAGCAGTGAACTCTCAGGAAAGACATAGGCCATTTTAGGTCTCTAGATATACCACTACAATCTCTTGTATAAAAGTTACCTCTAGGGCTCTATGTAGTCTCAATAGCACATCCTTAACCACTCCAATGGTCTTAACTGGTGTACCATCCAATTGTAGAACTCTAGGATAGGAACAGGTATATTCCATACACATTTCATCTTAGATTGCTTTGGGCATGATTGTGGTTGGAGCCCCTAAATCAATCATATAGTTGTGGACTATCCAAAATTCCATTCTCAAAGAGATATAAAAGGGAGGAGGTTTGTTCTTTAAGGTTGCAAGAGTCATTTCCTTTTTGCTAGAAGGCATGTTGAAAATTGTGGTAGTTTATTTTGTTTAAGAATTCTTACTTAAAGAAGCCTTAAGTAGATCTATCTGACTAGGAATGAAGATAGTGTCATAGAGGCTTTCTCTAGAGGGGGTTGTCTTCATCTCTTACATAATATTAAACTATGAATTTTCCAAGTTGATATTCTCATACCTCTTCTCTGGTTCACCATGCTTCCTCTTGTATTTTTGTGTAGCTTCAATCTCATCTCTTAGTAATGCAAGGAAATCTCAACTTTTCTTGTGCTTCATCTTTAGAATTTATTTGTTCTTTATTTTCCTTATCATACTACTTTGGAGTACTTATCCTTTTTTATTGGCTTCTAGGGACTGCATCCCTCTTAAAATACTTGTGGAATAGGGAATTTATCATTATTCTACAAAGGGTATTCTCTTTTCTTCTAATAGGGGACTTGAAATTGACCCATATTCTATGGATAAACCCGCATTGTCTTCATTCTGGACCTGTTCATGAGAAAAAATATTTCTTCTTCATAGAGATCTTGTTCAACTATAATTTGTTCTAGTTGTCATATCATGTTGAATCTTTCCTTATAATTCCTCTTAGCTTTATCTATGGCCTATTGCACATGGTGTTGGTACATGAAACACGTATATGAATCATTAGGATATTTATAAAAAATATACCAAATGTTTACCATATTGGTCTCAAGGATGAATTCTTGATCTTATCGATTTGTGTTAACCCTAGGCCCTACAATATTTTTGGTGCTAGACTTATGATTTTTGTTAATGTATTGGAATATTCTCTACTAAGATCTTTCCATATATCTCTTCTTCATTGCATTCACCTTGTTATTAATTTTTTTCAAGGTGTTCTAAATATCGAGCAACATGGTGGATTATTGGAAAATTTGAGATGGGAGTGATGGAAACAGATTAGAAGCAGATGTTATTTTTGGAGAAGGAATTGGAGCCATTTGGGGAAGTGGTGATGATAAGTAAGTTGGATCTATATATTAAGATATAGCTACCTTAGCTTGGAATTGAGGGATCTCAAAGCAATATGGCATGATTGTCTTTGGAGGTAACCTTCCTACATTGATTAGGATATTTTCTGCCTATATGATAGCATTGTATACTTGAGGAAAGGTAGATACTACTAATTATTGAGTTTGTAGCCCTAAGTATGACCTAAGGCCTCTGATGTAATATATGAAAATAAGGGAGGTAACTAGTCTAGATTTAGGGAGTATCATTTTCCATGTCCTGCTAAATCTCGGGTTAAAATTAGAGACTAATTCTTACTGATTTTTTTGCATAGATGTGAATTGGTTTATAAGGGAGAAAGGATCAATAGATTCATTGAATTATTACACAAAAGTATCAGATAATGCAGCCCATAAAGTGATGGTTCTATCTTCAAGGGTTCTAACCAATGCATAATATTTCCTCTAAAGGATAGGGTAAGAAGTTTGATGATAACATCCTCATTTTTAATATTATGGATGGTTGCTAAATTCTATATATACTGACAATTTTCATAAGAAGTTTTACCCATACCATCATATGTAGGTATAGCTTAGGGAATATCATGCATGCTAGCTAGTCCTAAAGGACCAATGATATCAAAATTAGGGTATTTATGTGGAGCTTGATTTGGATTTACATTCTATTGCCAAACCATGTTTACTAGGGTTTTTAATGGAGTTTGACTTAGGGAGAAACAATTTATTGGTGGTATTTGAATCTCTCCAAAAGGTGAATCTAGGGATAGGCTTCTTGTATGCCTATATATTCTTGATGATAGCTCAAATAATAAAATATATTCTTGACTATTTCTAGTAGAATACTTGGTAAACATGAAATATTGAGCTACTAAAAAGGGCTTTCTACGTTCTTGATATTAGGGAGTTGCCAAGTGAATTTTATTCCATCACTTGGTGAGGTATAGAAAACACACTAAAATCTTGATTCCTCCAGGAAAATGAAAAATGATAACTAGTGGGTGAAAAATGTTTTGTAAACAGGGTCCCATCGGGCGTGTGAAAGTTGTTGGGGTCTGAATTGATATCATGGTAATCTTGAAACTATGACTATCATCTATAATAATACAAAAGGTGAGCACCCACTAATCACAGTCTAAAACCTGACATTAGATGAGTTAAATATTACTTTAACCCAACCTCCATAGTAGGTTTGTATACCTTATCAACTAATTGAGTGTTGACTCATTTAAGCTTAGTTAAATGTGTAAATATAGGGATAGAAATGGGATAAGGGTTAGAAAAGTAATGAATGAATAGTGGCTAGATAAAGCTAACAACATAGGCATCTACAGGAAATCCCCCCACAAATTAATTTCTAGTATTCCACACTTGAGACTAATAGCATTTAAAACCAATGATCTTCTTCATTAAATAATAGAAACACACTTCTAGAAATATTTAAAACATCTAGGGTATTAATGATTCAAATAGTAGAATTAGATTAATACTCTAACTAACATAGAAAGAAGTTCTTTCCAAGCATATATTTAAACATGAAGTATTACAAGGTACTCTAAGTTAGCAATCCAATAACATTAGAATAGAATAACCATAGCATTAGTAGTAAAAATGATTTCACATATTAAAAATACATAAGCAAAGAAGACACAGGCGTAAGTTAAACTATAAATGGGGAAAACTACCCTAACGTGTACAATTATCAAGGCTGGATCCACAATAGAGAACCTTGTGATGAACCAAAGGGGTATGTTGTTCTCTACACTCAGTGCTAGGGGAGAAGGTTTCACTAGCAACAAATTTAAGGACTCTCTCCAAGTCCATGGGAATTTTAGGAATGTTTGATGTATTATTTTGAAGACAATCACTTAGGTTTTGGCCTTTCTAGATCTATGCTATAAAATATAAAGGACAATGCAGGAATATATAATGTGAGAATACAAGAATTAACCCTAGAATTATTCTTTCTTTGAATGTTTTTCTAACATAGAATTTCAATACATAAAACCTTTAAGTAAAGGATCAAGAGAATATTCAAAAACAAAATTAATCCTAAGTGCACACTATATGCTATTTATATTTCAAATACTTATTAACCAATTAAATGTATTCATTTAAATCAAATCTAGGATTTACAATAGAAATATAAGGCCTTCAACAAATAACCTAAAGATTAATTAGAACACTAAGCTTATCCGGTGGTTTATCCTTGCTTTTTATCCTTTATCCAGTGATGTCAACAATTCTTGTTCCTACGAGATAAATTGAATAATATAATTAGCGTTAGGGAGCTTGCTTAGGCTACTATACAATAGTGCTTGGAGGAACAACAATCAAGTCCCATAGGTCCTTTTAGCTAACCTTTGATAAATAGAAGAAAATATTGAACTTTGGAAGAAATTAAGCATATCAAGATACAATAAAATAAAATGATGAGAACACAAAACAAAATGCAACACTATGTCCTAGATGTAGACTAAAATTTAAGTATGAAATTTGGAACCAAAATTTACCCCTAGATGTTGTTTGGGTAAAATCATACCCTATAATAGGTGATCACAATTTTACATAGGTGAAACCATACCCCATAGAGAGTCAAGCATGTTTTTGTAGAAACTATGTAAAAAATAAAATATAGATGTGAAAAATCGATTACGTCAATAAGAAAATCTAAATATACATGTAGAAGAACAAATACACCTGACAGAGAGTGCAGAAGCAAAATAGAAGGGTTAAGATCTCCTAAAGAGTTGATCTCTCCTTAAGGCTTCAACACAAATCCACCAAAGAAAGCAACAAAAATCAACAATCCAATGCAATAGAAAAATCAAACTTCACACTTCAAAGCTATCTTGCTTGTGAGAGAAGAAGGATGTAAATCAATTAGCGAGCAATTAAAACACTTTACAATAACAATCATCAATTTTCATTGTCATGCTCAAAGAATGAATTCAAACCCTCCTTATATAGCAAATTTTAAAGTGAGATGGGTAGGAAAAATGAGGAGGGCCAATGTAAAACACACTAAACCCAAAGAATTAGGGTTTTCTTAGGACAAACCCTAAAAAGGTAAAATCATGCCCTGTCAATGTTGATCATGATTTTACCTATGCAAAATCATACCCCATTAAGGGTGAACACGATTTTTCATAGAGGGAGAAACAAGGAAAAATAGGGGGGGAGAAGCCTTACCCTTTCCATAGGCAAGTATAAGGGGTCTCCTAGATGGATCAGGGATCATTACCCACTAAAGTGGGTCAATTTTATGTGTATACATTTTACCCCCTATTTGATGCATTTAAGGCCAATTAAATGCATCAAAGAAATATGTAGATCAATATAGGCAAGAAGGCAACAAACACAGAGAATGGGTGATCAGGATTGGGTAAAAGGGTGATGTAGAAGGGGTATCGCAATGAACACAATGGAATTTTGCACACTAGGTAAGATATTACTACCATTAATTCCTATATGCCTAGGGTGCCCCCTCGATTTTTGAAAGGAATGAGAATTCCTTAAAAAACTTAAAAATACCAAGGAAGGAAAAGGAAAAATACAAAAATATAGAGAAAAAAGTAGAACAAATATTATTGGGTATAACATGAATTTAATGCAGCTGTCGCATGGATGAAAATAGAAGAAAAGGAAAGAAAGAAGAAGGGAAGAGGAGAGAAGAAGAATATCAAGAAGGAGATCCAAAGGTCAACCATAGAAAGTGAGAGAATCAAGAACCCTAAATAAAGGATGTCATACCCAAAAGAAGGTCCAAGTGTGGAGTGAAAATCTATTATTGGTGTAGTACTCACTAAGATGGACAGATGGGAAAAAATATGGAGTGTAACCTACTATGGATGATTGCTCAAATAAAATGATGGACCATAACTCTCTATGGATGATTGATCGCTAGTGGCTGCTATGGGGTGATTACCCACTAGGATGTTATGCTGAGACCTACTAAAATGGTCAAGAAGCTTATCCTTTAATGGGGTGTTGAGCCCATTGAGTTAAAATAAGTGTAACCCGATAAGGGTGATATATTTTTTCTAATGTGAACAATGTATTAGAAAGTACTACCTGATAGGGGTGTGTAAGAATATATATAGACCAATAAATATGATCATAATACAATGTGAGTGTGTGCATGTTCTAGATGAATAAGAGAAAGAAAACGAGGAGCAAAGAATTGTGTGTGTGCCCTCAGCTTGAAGTTTCAGCTATTAAAAATTCAAGGGGGTGGAAATATGCAAACAAAGGGGAGAAGAATATATATCATTATCTGAACAAAGAAGACAAGGGAGAAATAAGAATCATGAAAAGGATAAAGATATGTCAAAATAGGATTGAATTCCTTGACTTTGAGAAGAAATGATGATCATTGTAAAAATTTTCAAAGTCAAGGGATACAAGAAGAAGATAGAAGAGAAGAATAGAGCAAGGAAAACAAAGAAAGAAGAAAGGATGAAAATGAATGGGACCTAGGTTGGGACTTCACTCGGCATCAAAACCCTAGTGAAAAGTGCAATGCATGTGAGCTACGACCTAACTATGTATCATCACATGCCAATATTGTAAATCCTCAAAAAATATATAAATAAGTAGTCGTGAACAAGAAACCATGCAATTATGACAAGAAAAAATGCAATAGAATAGAATGTCAGGCAATCATGCAAAGTATGATAGGTAATCATGCAATATGAGTATGCAAGCAAATGTAGTATAATCTAAGATAAATATAAAATGTAGTGCAGATGCTAGATCAGGCATAATATTTTTTTAAATGTATTATATTCATAGGTTATTTAAGTTTTATTACCATCCAAAGAAGCCAAACAATAGGCACCTGAGTCAAACTTGGCCATTATGACAAAGGGTCCTAACCAATTGGGCTAAAACTTACCTCGAATATCAGCATGAGCATTGGTGTTCTTCTAGTTTTCCTTGAGGAAAAGGTCCCAAATCTTAAAATAATGATTACAAGATTTCTTAGAATAAGATAATTAGAGTCTATACTAATAGGCTTGTAAATTCTCTAAGGCATGAATGCACATTTCATCCAACAGATCCAATTGGTGTAGATGGTCTACACGATACTCATCACCGACCATGATATCTTGCAATAAGATGCACAATGAGGGAACCTCAAGATCAAAAGGAAACACCACCTTAGACCCATACACCAAGACATATGGTGAATCCCCTATGGGAGTATGTACACTAGTATGATAGACCCACAATGTAGGATAAATTTGGATATGCCAGTCACGATCGGTCTCATTAACCAACTTTTTCAAGATCCTGATCAAGGACTTGTTGGATGCTTTCACTTGTCCATTACCCTGAGGGTAATAATGATTTGTCAACCTATGCTAAATTTTTTACTTAGCACAAAGATTATGAAAATCCTTATTCTTGAAAGGAGTGTCATTGTTAGATTCAATCACTGAAGGAATCTCGAACCTACAAAGAATATAGTTGAAGATGAACTTAGAAACTTGAGTTCTAGTCACTGTAACTAGGGGTATGGCTTCAAACCATTTAGTGAAATACTTAGTTGTAGTAATGATAAACTTGTGATCATTAGATGACATAGGGTTAAATTTATTGATAATGCCCAATCTCTACATGGAGAACGACCAAGGTGAAGATATAACCTAAAGGTCTTGAGAAGGAGCATGAATAAGATGATCATGGCATTGACACTTATCACAACACTGAACATAGTCACATGCATCTTTCTCCATGGAAGGCCAATAATACCCCATATGAAGGAGCTTTTTGGAAATAGCATTACCATTGAAATGGTCTTCACATGAACATTTGTGAGCATCACTACGAGCAAGTTGGGTTTCATTAAAGTTAAGACATCTCAATATAATACCTTCAAAAGAACATTGATACGAGGTGTTGCTAATTATGATGAATTGGTAAGCTCTTTTGCGTAAAAGCTTATGTTGATTATGATCTAAACCATCAGGCATCAAACCATCCTTAAGGAAATTAAATATGTTGTTATACCATGGATCAAATGGGAAAGCTATGATGGTCAAAAAATCTAACGAGACAAGACAAGAACCATGTGACGTAGGTTCTTGGAGTTGTCTAATGATAATTGATGCTTGATCATATTCTAATTCTAGCAGGAACAATGATGCAACAACAACCATGGTATCCACATGGTAGTTTGAGGATCTAGGGATAAGCTCTATGGTTACTCAATCAAACAAAGATAACAACTTAGTGATAATCTCCTTGTAAGGTTTAAGTTTATCATCCCAAGTCTAATAAACATCATTAATTTGATTAACCACAAGTTGAGAGTTACCAAATATTGAAAGAACTCTATCTTGCAAGGCTAAAGCTACTCTAAGACCAAGGATCAAACCTTCGTATCCTACAATATTATTCATTTAAGAGAAATAGAGTTTGAAGGATAAGGGGATGAGTTGATTTTGTGGGGTGACTAGAATGACTACAACACCAACGCCCTTCATGCATCGGGCTCCATAAAAAAACAAAGTCCAAGACTCAGACTCTTCAATTTTGACACTCATCAAGAAACTTAACAACTATAGGATGGGCAAATTGTAGGAAAGTGGAGGATAACTGATCAACAATAACTTGAACCTTAATAGACTTCTGACCTATAAAATTCAAGTCAAACTCACTATGGGCAAAAAACCATTTAGTAGCTTGAATTGAAAGGTGGGGCTTAGACATTAAATAGTGTAAAGGATCAAAATTTGCAACTACTAATATATTGTGGTTGAGCATGTAGTGTCTTAACTTCTGGGAAGCTAACACTACGGTAAGGTAAAGCTTCTCTAGGAGAGTGTACCTGGTTTCATAGCTAACCAAGGTCTTATTTATATAGCAGATAGCTTGCTCTTTGTTTTGATCATCATGTTGGGCCAGCATGGCTCCCAAAGCATGAGTTATGGTTATTGTATAAAGAATTAAATTCCTATAAGGCACATGAGGAACTAGAATAGGTAGGGAAGTGAGATACTATTTGAGATCATCAAAAGCTTTCTAACACTTAGAATCCCATAAAAAACTACATCTCTCTTAAGAAGCTTAATAAAGGGTTGACACTTATCGACTAAATGGTTAATGAACAAATGGATAGACTGAAGCTTACCTTGAAGACTACATAGTTTGGTCAGGGTGTAGGGAGGAGGTATGTCAGTGATAGTCATTATCTTAGTGGGATCCACTTAAATGCCTCACCTAGAAACTATGAATCCTAACAACTTACTAGATGTGACTCCGAACATAGACTTAGCATGTTTAAAATGAACCTTATATTGCTAAAGCCTTTCAAATATTCTTCTTAAGTCACAAACATGATCCTTTCATTCTATGTGATATTCTCACAATGACACTGAGAGGGGGGGTGAATCAGTGTAGCAATTTAAATACAGATCTACAGCTCTTTAAATCTTAAGCAAAGAGAACTTAAAAATAGATAAAGCAAATAAACAAGAGAGCAATCCACAACACACGATTTAACGAGGTTCACCAGATTTGGCTACTCCTCAAAAATTAGACTGCTTGGACACCCATCCAAATCCAGCCTTTGCAAAGCACCAACTTTACAAACAATTTATCTGCACCAACAGAAAGGAGCACCAACCCCCTAATGCCAAGCACCAACTTGGACTTCAGTTCTGAACAGATTTTATGACATAAAAATGCCTTCTCTGCAACAAGACCCTCACTGGTCTAATTCCTTTTTAACAAACACTGCATATTCTTACAGCTCTGCTATTCTCCCTTACAACACTTTCTTCTGTCTCTTTTTACAGCACACTGCTCTCTGTATATTTCTCAGCACAATACTCTCTGTACTTTTCACATCTCTCTTTCTTTTTTCTTTTAACGGCAAATCACAACACTCTTGCCACGTGCAGAGCTCAACCCTAACCCTAACTTCCTGCACATGAAAACATTCTTTCGGCTCTGCTTACTACGTTGTTAATAGCCTTAAAAGCTTACTTACGTCTCTGACAGACTTATCTGCCCACTTTACGGCTCTGACAGCCTTTTCGATGCTTTGTAAGTAAATCCGTTGTTCTGACAGATTTATCTTTCTATTTATGACTCTGACCATCTTACCTACCTTTTTATGGCTCTGACAATCTTACCTACGTATTTATAGTTCTGACAGTCGAACCTGCTTATTTACAACTCTAACAGCTGAACTACCGCTCGACAGCTTTTTGTCTTCTTCTCGGCATGCAAGCGCGAAAACACATGTCATGAAATCATGACACTTTTTGCCTTCGTTCACTCTACTTGGCATGCACCCACGAAAATGGAACATGTTGTAAAATCGTGACACTTTTGGCATGCACCAGTGAAAATGGAACATGTCACGAAAAATCGTGACACTTTTCCTTCACTTTTGCATGCACCGGGGAAATGGGAACATGTCACGAAATCGTGACACTTTTCGCTTCCTTCCACTTCTCTTTGCATGCACCTGCGAAAATGGAACATGTCACGAAATCGTGACATCTTTTTCTCTCTCCTCTTTCCTTCGCTTTCGCCCATGAAAATGAAACATGTCACGAAATCGTGACATCTTTTTCTCTCTCCTCTTTCCTTCGCTTTCACCCAAAAATGAAACATGTCACGAAATCGTGACATCTTTTTCTCTCTCCTCTTTCCTTCGCTTTCGCTCGCAAAAATGAAACATGTCACGAAATCGTGACATCTTTTTCTCTCTCCTCTTTCCTTCGCTTTCGCCCATGAAAATGAAACATGTCGCGAAATCGCGACATCTTTTTCTCTCTCCTCTTTCCTTCGCTTTGCACTATGAAAACTTGACATGTCACGATATCGTGACATCTTTTTTCCTTAGCGCCTTTTCTTCCCTTCGGGTCGCGAAAACCCGACATGTCGCGATATCGTGACACTTTTCCTTGCAAGCTCCTTTCCTCCATTCATGTCATGAAATCATGACAGTTTTTCTTGCGCTTTCTCTCTCCTTCGTTATGTCACGAAATCGTGACAGAAAACATGTCGCGATATCGCGATAGTTTTCCAGCTTTTTCTCTCTCCTCCGTTATGTCGCGAAATCACGACAGAAAACATGTCGCGATATCGCGACAGTTTTCTTACTTGTCTTTTTCTTTGATTTTTTGAATCTGGGCCACTTTTGTCTTCTTGGAAATTCACTGTACCTATTCTGACTGACCTCTGAACATCTGTCCACTGCATCATCAATTGATCTATCTGTCTGAGTTGACAACAATGACAATACTATTTCTGCACCTTGCTCAACAATCTCCCCCTTTGGAATTGTTGGCAACACATGTGCAATTTCCAAAAATTCTTCTCCCCCTTTGACAATAATACCAAAGGGCTGCTGCAGACTCCCCCTGAGTCCATGCACAACATTCTCAAGCACACACTATTACAGTTAGCAAAAAATACAAACAAGAGCAAACAAATATATATCAAAGGGCTGATAATCAAATATATAAATGCTCCCCCTGAGAATGTGTTCCCGAAAGCTAGTCAGTTCTTGGGTAGTGTGACCACTCCCAACTTACTATGGAGATATTCAAAAACTTCCTTGGGCAATGGTTTAGTGAAGATATCTGCTACTTGCTCTGTAGTTGGAACAAAATCCAATTTAACCTCACCTTCTGCAACTTTATCCTTCAAAAAGTGATACCGGATTGCAATATGTTTGGTTCTTGAATGCATAACCGGATTCTTTGAGATGTTAATAGCACTGGTATTATCACATTTAATAGAAATTGGCTCTTTGAAGTTAATACCAAGATCTTTCAGGGTTTGTCTCATCCATAAAATCTGTGTACAACATGTTGTTGCTGCAATGTATTCTGCCTCTGCTGTGGATAGAGAGACTGATTCTTGTTTCTTGTTGTGCCATGCTACCAACTTGTCTCCAAGATAGAATGCACCTCCACTGGTACTCTTTCTGTCATCTATACACCCTGCCCAATCTGCATCAGAATATGCAAAAAGAGTGAAGTCCTTACCTTTTGGGTACCATAACCCATACTCCATAGTACCCTTGAGGTACCTAAAGATCCTCTTCACAGCTGTCACATGAGTCTCTTTGGGACTAGCCTGAAATCTTGCTACCATGCATACTGCCTGTAAGATATCTGGTCTTGTGGCTGTTAAATACAGTAGGCTTCCAATCATAGATCTGTACATGGTTTGATCTACATCTGGAGATTTGTCATCCTTGCTCAATTTGCAACCTGTTGTCATGGGAGTGCTTACAGGTTTACTATCCTCCATTGTGAACTTTTTCAGCATTTCTTTCACATATTTAACTTGAGAAATAAAAATGCCCTTTTCACTTTGGTTAACTTGCAGTCCGAGGAAATATGAAAGTTCACCAATCATAGACATTTCAAATTCTTTTTGCATTTTATTTGCTATGTCTATACATGACTCATCATTGTTGCTGCCAAAAATTATATCATCAACATAAACAACAAGGACAATAAGTTGGCCATTGTCTATTTTGACATACAAGTTACTATCCACCATACCTTTCTTGAACCCTTGTTTAGTGAGATAGTTGTCTAGTCTTGCATACCATGCTCTAGGTGCCTGTTTCAAGCCATACAAAGCTTTCTTCAACTTGCAAACAAAGTTGGGATTATCACCGAGTTGAAAACCATCTGGTTGCTCAATATAAACTTCTTCTTCAAGATTTCCATTCAAAAATGCTGATTTCACGTCCATCTGATAAACTTTGAAATTCCTGTGGACTGCTAAAGCCAGAAACATTCTGATTGCCTCGAGTCTGGCCACTGGTGCAAAAGTTTCCTCAAAATCAATACCTTCAACTTGAGCATAGCCTTTACAGACCAATCTTGCTTTATTCCTTACAACCTCGTCCGTCTTCATTCAATTTGTTTCTAAAAATCCATTTAGTACCGATTATGTTTTTATTTACAGTGCCGTGGTACTAACTCCCAGGTTTTGTTTTTCTCAATCTGATCTAGTTCTTCATTTATTGCCTTCATCCAACTTTCATCTGTGCTTGCTTCAGCAATATTTTTGGGCTCAATGTTGGATAATAGGGAGTAGTTACTTACTACTCTTCTTCTTGTCTTAACACCAACTCTGGGGTCCCCTATAATTTGTTCTCTAGGATGATTTTTCTGCCAGCTTCCTGTTTTAAATTTATTGTTTTCTTCTACTTCTGAATCAATACTTAAATCATCTGGGTCAATTTTTTGATTCTCTTCTGATTCCTTTTCTTCATCTCCTTCAATAACTTCTTCATAAATAGGGTAGTTTTCTTCACAGCTGACAACTTGTCTCCTATCTTCATCAAATTTAACATCGACACTGTCTACAATTTTCTTTAGCCTTTTGTTGTAGCATTTGTAAGCTTTGCTTTTTGATGAATAGCCAACAAAAATACCTTCATCAGCTCTATCTTCAAATTTACCAAGATTATCTTCCGTTCTTTTGATATAACACTTGCTGCCAAAGACTTTGAAGTATTTTGTTGTTGCCTTCTTGCCGAACCAAAGCTCATAAGGGGTTTTGCTTTCATGTGTCCTCAACATGCACCTGTTTTGGATATAAACTGTAGTATGGACTGCCTCTTTCCAAAATCTGTCTGCAATTTTGCTTTCAGTCAACATTGTCCGTGCCATTTCTCGCATCGATTCTGTTCTTTCTTTCTACAACACCATTCTGCCGAGGTGTCCTTGCTGCTGAAAACTGTCTTCTGATCCCATATTTTTGATAGTATTCTACAAACTCTTCTGAGATGAACTCTCCTCCTCTATCTGATCTTAAGCATTTGATCCTCTTTCCTGTTTCATTCTCAACTTGGTTTTTGAAAGTCTTGAACATTTCAAAAGCTTCAGATTTTTGCTTCAAAAAGAATATCCAGGTCATTCTGGAATAGTCATCTATGCAAAGCATAAAGTATTTGTCACCATTTATACTTTGAGTTCTCATAGGTCCACATAAATCAGTATGAATTAGTTCTAAGGGTTTGTTGGTAAAGTACTCCTTTGATTTAAATGTGGCTCTAGTTTGCTTCCCCTTTTGACATGAAGCACAAATACTATTTAGTGGTTTGCCAATGGAAGGTATATCTCTTACTGCCCTTTTTGAACTTATTTTAACCAAATTGTCAAAGCTGATATGACCGAGCCTTTTGTGCCACAACCAATTTTCATCTTCTTGTCCAATCAAGCATGCTCCTTCTGAGGTCTCTGAGAGAGTATACAGATTTCCAGAAGTCCTTGATCCAGTAGCAATTAACTTCCCACTGTTAGCTTTTCTCACTTCACAGCCCTGCTTCTTAAAAACTACTTCATGACCTCTGTCACAGATTTGACTTACACTGAGCAAGTTATGCTTCAGACCAATCACAAACAAGACTTCTTTTGAATTGATCTTTTCATCACTGATCTTGACTGATCCTTTGCCAACTATCTTTGCTCCATCATTATTTCCAAATTTCACAGAACCACCTTCATAATTCTGTAACTTCTCAAATTTTTGCTTGTCACCTGTCATGTGACTGGAGCATCCACTATCAAGTATCCATGGTGCAGATTTGTTCTATGCTTTAAAAGCAGTCTGAACAATCAAAGATTCCTTTTCTTTCCATTCTGGTTTGATAGCAGATTTGGCTACTTGTTTTGCCTTTCCCCTTTCATTAGCATGTGCCTATTTTTCAAGAAATTTCTTGTTTTGTTTCAACCCATTTGATTGAGATTTTCTACCCTGATAATTATTTGCTGCAAAAGTGCTTCTACAGTTTCTTGCAATATGTCCAAAATTGTGACACTTGTAACATTCCACCTCATAATCCATCAATGGAGAAAAGAACATTTCTACTGGTGAAATTCCTTTGTGCTACATTATAACCGCAATCTGAAATCTTATGACCATAAGCATTGCATTTAAAACAAGTAACTAAAAAAGGAATGATTAAACCTCGGGTGCAGGTCTTTGCCAGTTTGAAGTAGGAGCCATGAATCTTCTCCTTCTTGGATGTGTGACTTTTGTGAATCCATCTTTGTCAAGTACTCTTCTTGAGTCTGGCATTATTGCTTTCTTTGGCATGATTTGTTTTTTCTTGATCAACCCCGATCTTTTCTTCTTTCTTTATGGGTTCTACATTTAAGGCCTTTGAACCCTTTGATGATTCTCCTTCATCGAAGCCCAAACCAAATTTGATGTCGAAAGGCCTTTGGTTATTTAAAATTTTATCCAGCTTTACAAATACTTTCTTCAAACTTATGATAACAACTCAATTTCCTATTCATCTCCTCTAGTTGCATCCTTAACTTAACAATGTCTTCTTCTAGCTTGCTGCATTCATCTGTCTTTACAGTTAATTGTACTTCGAGAACTTCAGACATTTTCTTAAATTCGTCTATCTATACTTTCAAGCTGTTTATTATTTCATTGGCATCCTCAAGCTTTCTTGAGACCTTTTTATTCTTTTTCCTTTCTGTGCTCAGTTCTTTAAGTGCAGCAACTAACTCACCTTCCAGATAAACTTCAGCCTCATCCTCAGGTTTTTCATTACATTCCAGTTTTTCCTCTCGTTATTCTTTCTTCAAATGCCATGAACAGAGCTTCACCTGCTTCTTCTTCAGAATCCTCATCGGAGCAGTCTTCAGAAGAGCTGACATTCTTGGATATGAAACTTTTCTTCTTGAAGTTGCTTTTTCTGAAATGTGGTTTCTTCTTCCAGTCACTTCTTTCTTGGTGTGACCCTTCATCATTTTTGTTTTTCTCATTCATTGGAAATTTAGCTACAAAGTGCCCGACTCCTCCACAGTTGAAGCACTTAAACGGTAACTTACCTCTGTACTTTCCTTTTCCCTTTATTAGTTTCCTAACAAAGTTTGCTTCTGTTTCATCTGAAGACTCTTCTTCTACAGATTCTTGATTAGCTTTTATATTTTTGTGTGCTTTAAAAGCAGCTTCTCTATCTGAGGGCTTAGTTTGTCCTATTCTCATTTCATATGCAGTTAAAGAACCATGCATTTCATCCATGCTAAAAGAATTTAGATCTTTAGCTTCTTCTATAGCAGAAACTTTAGAATCAAATCTTTTGTGAAGAGTTCTTAATACCTTTTTCACGATGACCGCATCTTCTATTTCCTCATCGAGTCCTCTAATTGCATTAATGATTCCATTGACTCTCAGCATATAGGCCTCTATGTTCTCATCATCATTCATTTTTAATGCTTCGAACTGAGCTCGATGCGTTTGAAGCTTGGCTTCCTTGATCTTGTTGTCTCCTTCATGAATGCTCTACAGTTTGTCCCACATGTCTTTTGCTATTTTACAGCTCATGATCCTTATCAGTTCACTGTCTACTAACCCACACATTATAGCATTCTTTGCCTTAGAGTTATTCTCAAACTTTTTCTTCTCAACAGCATCAGATGGAGGAGTAGAGGATATTGTGTACCCACTTTCTATCGACTCCCAAATGTCATAACCCAAAGCACACAGATAAGTCTCGCATCCCGAGTCTCCAGAAAGAGTAATTAGTTCCATCGAACAAAGGAGCTTTGTTGGATGAAAATCCTTCACCACCGGCCATTGTGATTCTTCCAAGATCACCTTAGCTGATTAAGCTAGTTCAGGAACCTTGCTCTGATACCAATTGATATTCTCACAATGACACTGAGAGGGGGGGGTGAATCAGTGTAGCAATTTAAATACAGATCTACAACTCTTTAAAACTTAAGCAGAGAGAACTTAAAAATAGATAAAGCAAATAAACAAGAGAGCAATCCACAACACACGATTTAACGAGGTTCACCAGATTTGGCTACTCCTCAAAAATTAGACTGCTTGGACACCCATCCAAATCCAGCCTTTGCAAAGCACCAACTTTACAAACAATTTATCTGCACCAACAGAAAGGAGCACCAACCCCCTAATGCCAAGCACCAACTTGGACTTTAGTTCTGAACAGATTTTATGACATAAAAATGCCTTCTCTGCAACAAGACCCTCACTGGTCTAATTCCTTTTAAACAAGAACTGCATATTCTTACAGCTCTGCTATTCTCCCTTACAACACTTTCTTCTGTCTCTTTTTACAGCACACTGCTCTCTATATATTTCTCAGCACAATACTCTCTATATCTTTCACAGTTCCTTTTTCTTTTTATTCGACAAATCACAACACTCTTGCCACGTGCAGAGCTCAACCCTAACCCTAACTTCCTACACATGAAAACATTCTTTCGGCTCTGCGTACTATGCTGTTAATAGCCTTAAAAGCTTACTTACGTCTCTGACAGACTTATCTGCCCACTTTATGACTCTGATAGCCTTTTCGATGCTTTGTAAGTAAATCCGCTGTTCTGATAGATTTATCTTTCTATTTATGACTTTGACCGTCTTACCTGCCTTTTTATGGCTTTGACAATCTTACCTACGTATTTACAGTTCTGATAACCAAACCTGCTTATTTACAGACTCGACAACGAACTCGCGTCACTCGATAGCTTTTTGTCTTCTTCTCGGCATGCAAGCATGAAAACACATGTCATGAAATCATGACACTTTTTGCCTTCGTACACTCTACTTGGCATGCACCCACGAAAATGGAACATGTCTGAAATCGTGACACTTTTGGCATGCACCAAAATGGAACATGTCGAAAATCGTGACACTTTTCGCCCTCTCCTTTCATGCACCGAAAATGGAACATGTCACGAAATCGTGACACTTTTTCTCCTTCACTTCTCTTTGCATGCAACCACGAAAATGGAACATGTCACGAAATCGTGACATCTTTTCTCTCTCCTCTTTCCTTCGCTTTCGCCTTGAAAATGAAACATGTCACAAAATCGTGACATCTTTTTCTCTCTCCTCTTTCCTTCGCTTTCCCGCAAAAATGAAACATGTCACGAAATCGTGACATCTTTTTCTCTCTCCTCTTTCCTTCGCTTTCGCCCGTAAAAATGAAACATGTCACGAAATCGTGACATCTTTTTCTCTCTCCTCTTTCCTTCGCTTTCGCCCATGAAAATGAAACATGTCACGAAATCGTGACATCTTTTTCTCTCTCCTCTTTCCTTCGCTTTGGACCACGAAAACTCGACATGTCGCGATATCGCGACATCTTTTTTCCTTAGCACTTTTTCTTCCCTTCGGGTCGAAAACCCGACATGTCGCGATATCGTGACACTTTTCCTTGCAAGCTCCTTTCCTCCATTCATGTCATGAAATCATGACAGTTTTTCTTGTGCTTTCTCTCTCCTCCGTTATGTCACAAAATCACGATAGAAAACATGTCGCGATATCGCGACAGTTTTCCAGCTTTTTCTCTCTCCTCCGTTATGTCGCGAAATCGCGACAGAAAACATGTCGCGATATCGCGACAGTTTTCTTACTTGTCTTTTTCTTTGATTTTTTGAATCTAGGCCACTTTTGTCTTCTTGGAAATTCATTGTACCTGTTCTAACTGACCTCTGAACATCTGTCCACTGCATCATCAATTGATCTATCTGTCTGAGTTGACAACAATGACAATACTATTTCTGCACCTTGCTCAATACTATGGAGTGAGCTAGAAGGTAATCCACATAGTCCTGGAGAATATCATGCATCATGTCATGGAAAATATAAGTCATGGCCCACTGATAGGTAGCTCCTACATTCTTCAGGACAAAAGGCATGACCTTTCAGAAGAAGGTTTCCCATGGAGTAGTGAATGTTGTCTTATCTTAATCCTCAAGGGCAATCATAATTTGATTGTATACTGAGAAACCATCCATAAATGAAAGCATTCCATATTTGGTAGTAAAATCTACAATCTGATCTATGTTGGAAAAGGGAAAATCATATTTGAAACATGCTAAATTAATGTTCCAAAAGTTGGTACATATTTTAATTGTTCATTCCTTCTTAGCTATAGGAACAATATTGGAGATCCAATTAGAATAGTTGATGGCTTTTATAAAACTGATGTCAAGGAGTTTTTAGAGCTCCTACTTGACTAATAGGGCAACCGTAGGATGCTTCTTCCTCAGTTTTTGCTTAACAAGATTGGCACTAGGCTTAGCTACCAAATGATGTATGACAAGGGAAGGATAAAGCCTTGGTATGTCAGTATATGACCAAGCAAAGATATCTTGATTTTCCTTTAATAAATTGATCAATTGCTCTTGCTCGTCCATAGATAGGGCTTTACCTAGCTTAAGGATTCTAGGGGCTTCCTTAGAGCCTATGTTCGCATATATGGTCTCCTCAATAAGGATAGATAAGTCATCCTCAATAGGAGGTGGGGCAATAATCACTCCTAAGTTCTCAAGGTCCGTAGGAGACATAGAACCAAAGTCCACTTGAGAACTAGAAGATTCAACCTACGTAGTGTAAGGGTAGACCCATCGAAGTAGATGTCATTTTGAGATGGATCCTCATATTTGACATGCTGCATAGGGGTTATGACTAACAAATAAGGAGAGGGTGGCCCCTCATCCTCAACACTCTACTCTAAAATTTGATGAGATTTATCTAAGAGATATTTTTGAAAAGAAGAGTTATCTTGATATTGTGATGAGATATTGATTGATGATTCCTTATTAAGATTTTTTAGGTTGCTTAGTTTTTTTGGATAAGGAATTTGATGAATAAAACTAAGCTAGATATTTTAGTGAGAAAAATTCAAATGGATGAGGATCACCCAAGATAGAAATAGGTTGACTTTCAAATTCAAATTTTACACATTAATGAAAAGTAGAAGGGATGACCTCCATTGCATGGATCCAAGGACGTTCAAGAAGAAGATTAAAATATGTAGGAAAAGATACCACATAAAACATTGTATCTAGAATATTAGGTCCAAATTTGAGGGGAAGTGATATGGTACCAGAAGCTTCTTGGGACTCATTGTTGAAATTTTTAATGATATATTTGGATTTAGTTATATATTCCTCTTTTAATCCAAAATTTTGAAAGAAATGATACGTGCATTGTTAGCCCCTAAATATGTCAACCCCCTTTTTTGTGTTTCCTTGGTCTTGTTTCCCTTTTACCTTTAAATGCACATAGGGTGGTGTGCCCAAGTCTAACCCTGTGCACTCCACTGGAGAGTGGAGCACACGAAGAACCTAGGGGCACATGAACTCGTGCACCCCAAGTTGGGCCAATGCACTCCACTAGTGGAGCGTGCAAGAATCCCTGTGGGTGCATGAAGGCTGAAACCATGCCCCCAACCTAAGCCTGTGCGTCCTATTGGGGAATGGGGCACACAATATTCCCTAAGGGGTGCACGAGTTCATGTGCCCCACTCTAAGTCCACGTACTCCAAGGGAGTGTGGAGCATGTAAAGTTCCCAAAGGGTGCATGAACTTGTGTACCCCAAAATAATCCATGCACCCCCCCAATGGGGTGTGCGAAGATCCAAACAAGTACATGAGTTTGCAAGCCCATCTATAGTCTATGTGCTCCACTATAGAATGGAGTGCATGAAATACCCCAAGGGTGTGCACCTTCGTGCACCCAATTTTTGCCCGTGCACTCCATCTCAATGGAGCACACAAGAGCCTTTAGGGAAAACAAAGTCATGCACCCAACTCCCAATCCATGTGCTCTGCTCTTGAGCGAAGCGTGCAAAGTCCTTAGAGGTACACCAAGTCATGAGCCCCATATTTTCTATACACTCCATTCTGATGGAGCGTATGAGGGTCCAACCAGGTGTACGAAGTTGTGTATCTACCTCTGGGTTTGTGTGCTCCACTATGGAGTGCATAAAGGTCATAAGGGCGTACAATTTTTTGTGCCCCACTATGGTCCATGCGCTCCACCCCCTTGGAGAACGTGAGGATTTTTATTAGTGCACAACTTTATGCAATCACTTTAAGATCCGTGTGCTCCATTTACCCAATGGAGTGCATACAATTTTCTTGGGTGCATGAATTTGTGTGCCTAGTCCTACCCAAGATGCGTGAAGGTTTAATTCTACATAATCTTAGTGTGCTTTTTCCAAAAGATCATGTGTCTCGCTCAAGTAAGTCCCACTCTGACTAATCAGAAGCCACCATGTGTCCAGAGCTATAATTTGATAAAGTGGGCATAAAAGCATAGGGTGACATGGTGTGCCTAGCTCCATGGTGTGGCTGAGTCATCAAGAACTAGAGAATGAAAAAGCACACGCTCCACCTACCTAAATTAATTACATACCATTTAATAGAAGGTGGTGGATCTCCTTCTACCATTAACACATGTAGAGTGTTTTCTCGACGAGGTCAGGCACAATAATTTGAAGGCCCTTTCTTGTTTGCAAAAGATTTCTCTCATGGCTTCTACTAGCATGGCTGCTATGGGGGTGCCTTATGTCAAGGTCCACATCGATAGAATTAATGGGGTGTGGCCTATTACAAGAAGAACAAGGAGAGCCTAGGATCCTAAAATATTGATGAACCCACCAGAACCTAGTAGGGATACAATAGTAGAACAACATAGGGAGGTGAAGGACATCACCATTTACAACTTTGACCTGACCAAAGAAGATAACCAATGCCACCCGACACTATTGAGAAGTCTATTCATGTGGTCATAGAGGGATATGACTGAACCAACCCTAGTCTGTGAAAAATGGGGTACCTATTTGGGCCAATTAGTCTACCTAAAGGCATACCACTCCTCAGGTCTCTTGGTGTGGCTAACACTAGCCTATGACCTGAAGAACATGACCATTCATGACCACAAAAATTAGGTCGTAGCCCAACTGATAGTAGACTGAATAAGACAAGTATTCGGGCTCATCCCAACATTGTAGGTCTTGGAATTTAAGACATTGGCCCTCCAAGAAAATTTCATGCTTAACACCACATTATTAGAGATGATTCTTAAGAGGGGGAAGTGTAAACCTTTAGGTTTCTCTATTTGAAAGTTCCTACTATCCTGAGGTGCAGGACTATGCAGACATGATTAACCTAGTGTTCGATGTCAAGGACCTAGAACTAATCACAAAGGAGGTGATGTTTCTTATCATCCAATGCAACCAGAAAGACAATATGCCTCTCTACCGATAGGAGGAAGTGATAAGTGGTAATATGGATATGGAGTTATACAAATTTTAGGAGGCCATATTGGTAGACAAGGAAGAACTTCCCCCTTTTTCGTATTATTTATTTTTAATTCATTTGTTTATAGCACAAATGAGAAAATCTCTGGTTTCTCAATTAGGAGGAGTTACTTACGTCACCATTCAATATCAATTTATATGCATCCAGGAGGGGTGCTCCAGTTACAAGGTTTTCTTTAAAAAACTATTCCCAGTAGTGCACACCCTACTGTGTGGAAAGGAACCTAACAAATTTGGAGTTGAGGTAAGAAAATAATTGTGTGAGGTAAAGGTAGGAGCTTTCTTCTATGAAGAATAATTATCCTACATCAAAATATATGGTTCCAAATTACCCCCAAAGGCATTGTCGAAACACTACCCGACCTCCATAGCCATCTTGGAGATATTACCCGACAGATTGTCGAGGATGTAAAAATTAGATATCTCAGGAAAAAGGGTAGTATGCCATGGTTGCCTATTCCTTGATCGATAGGAGCTTACACTTATTTAGGCAATTTTGTAATGCTATGGGTCATATGGAATATGGATACATACTGCTTCCCCGAGGTCACATGGAGATCCTATGATCCCGATGGCCACCACAAAACTATTGTTGCTAATAAGATTACTCTCTTGCAAGTAACTCATAGGAAGGATGACTTTGAGGATGATATGCAAAAGGCTATCAGGGTAGGGCAGTCGTTAGAATATGTGTGGAAAATGAGCAATAGGCCTTACAAAAAAATAGAAGCAATTGGAGATTATGGTACGAGATGAGGTTGCATAGGGAATTATTGGTGGATAAGGTGGTGCCACTGGTCCCAACTGCTCCCCCAAAATATTTTGAGGATCCCACTTTCCAGATTTTCCAGCAAGATACTGACCTTTTGGAGGTCATGATGAAAATAGTGGGTAAGGCACAACAAGAGTAGGTCAAACTCCCTCTTCTTCCATTTCCACAGCTAACACCTCAAAAGTGAAAGATTTGGTCTCCTCCTCATCTCAAAGTACCACATCATCAGCTTTAACACTGATGTATCCATCTGAGAGAATCGATGTGGTGGTGGGCCAACCTTCGTTATTCTTCACCACCTTAGTTATTAATAAAGAAGAACATCCTATCCCCCCTAAGGTCTTAAATAAAATAACTGAAGCTAGGGGATTGTCCAATATACTCAGAGAATACAAGGTACAAGAGGAGAGTCTCACATGGTCACCTACCAGGAAGAATGACAAAACTAAGTCTTCTACTGAGGGCACCGAGAGTCTTACACTGGAAAGGGTAAGGGACACACTCCAGTTCACTACTGATGAAGAGGACCAGGTACAAGATATGGAAGAGCAAAGGTCCCCAAGCAAAGGAGTAAGCAGGCCCCAAAGGATAGCAAGGCAAGAGGTGGGTGAAGTTTCCACTACCACATTTGATATCCCTTTGCCACCAATTCTAAAGGAGGCCACCAGTGACATTAGTAAAGGTGTTATGTAGGTAGATATTGCACCCATAAAAATGATGAAATCCCAAGTGGCCATCCAAGTACAGGTGGAAAGAGTAGTGGAGAAAGAGATAGAAGATTTAAATGCCAAGGCTACGGAGGTGGGGCAACTTTAGCTCAAAGTATAGCAACTCCAAACTGAGGTCGATCGATTAAGAATACTAGCTCCTTCCTAGGCCAGTGCTATGCAAGCCAATGATCAGTTTGGGTCTGTGGAAGAATTTAAACAAGAAATAAAATAAAATATGATGGAGAAAATGGAAGACCTTGAATCCATATTTTAAAACATTTATTCCACCAGGCATATTGTCGGTCTCTTGCGAGATCAACTGCAAAAAGAATATCAGAGGGTGAATGCCATATTATCCATATACAAGATGTTCAAGGATAACTACATGGTAATTTTTGGGATGACAACTATGTTGGTAAATGGTTCCATCTACTTCTTTTCCAAGGAATATGCCAAAGTTTTTGTCTTCCTGCAGAACAGATAAAATTGGCTCCTATGGAACCAAGAGGTGGTCAACGTCGAACAAGAGGTTGAAGATGAGCTGGGAGATTATGGTTTCAAACTTAATGAGTTTATTCAGGATCTTGACATCAAAGAGTTCATGCTCCATAAAATATAAAATTTTGACTTTGGTCCTGGTGAGTAGAAATTATGTCTTGAAAAAAATCATTTCTCTTCCATAAATTATCAATCCGGTAAGTCCGTAAACTTATGAGTGTCACGCATAGTATATGCCTACAGTTTGGGGAAATGAATCCATTTGTACCTTATTTAGTTTTGTGGGGGATGTTCGTGCATTTTGAAGTTCAGCCAAACCAAATAAACTAAGTGCGGAAAATTAAATAAATAAATTACAAACTAAAATTAAAGTGCTGGAAATAAAAGTGCGAAAATAAAATGCAAGAAAATAAAACACATAACTAAATTAAATAAAGCAGGAAATAAAATAATAAATCTAATCTAATGAAAATAAATAACAAAAATAAAACAGGGGAGGACTATTGCAGGGAGTGGGCCCAAGCTCCCATAGATAGTCCGCCCGGCTAGCTACGTAGAGCTTGCTCAAGTAAGAGTATTTGCACTCTTAATAATTTAGACAAAGAATGAAATGAAAATAATTTTTGTGTAAGATTAATCATCCTCCTCCATTCATCTAGCCTGCGTATTTATATAAAGCGCAACCAAATCTCGTTACAATAACAAATCAATCTATTTTAATCACATAACGTGATTAGTTACAATTGGTTTCTACACAAATTTTATTCTGCTATTTTAAAGTATGTTCGTTCACAAGAAGGATAAATATAAAAATCCTTAGGTGTACGTAACAAATAAATCCTAAATTAATGCATCCTAAAAATAATGCTTTAAGAGCTTTACAAGGTCAACCGGCCAATCGGTTGATAATAAAAAATACTTTATTCTATTTTAATAATAATGCATGATTAAAATATCCCCCTTTGTCTTCACGTGCAACAACCTTCGTAGCCCCTTGGTCAACCTGGTCAATGTTGACTTGGTCATATGGTGTCTCCAATGCGGGTGCCTCCAATGTATGGGAGTAAGGTGCCAGTAAGGCACCTCCCATGTATGGGAGTAAGGCACTAGTAAGGCGCCTCCCCATGTATGGGAGTAAGGTGCCAGTAAGGCGCCTCCCATGTATGGGAGTAAGGCGCTCCATGTATGGGAGTAAGGCACCAGAGTAAGGCACCTACTCCATATACCTTAGACTCAATGAATCAGAGGTATGCCAGGTCCAAGTGGGATGTAGACTAGAAAACACCATATTAGTAGCAAAACCTGCATTTATACATAGTTTCCACTAAAAACACCCATCAAGCATAATACTGGATTTTCTATCAATTATATGCACAAGTTAAATAAAAATACATCTCACATGCTAATTAAACCAGTAATGATGCCCCTTAATAATGTATATAAAATGAGCATTTCTGGTGCTCATCATCCCCCCATGCCTAAATATTGTCACGTCCTCGTGACAACAACCTCCAAGAATAATAATATATATATTTATATATATATGGCCTTCAACATCTCTATTTTTCTTCATTAAGCACTGTAGAAATTATGGAAGTTAGAGTTGTTGGACCAATCATGAAAGGAGGGCACAACCAACTCTACTATTGTAGAACAAGGGCTTTGAGTCATGATAACCAATGCACAGATACACTAAACATATTTATTATTTATTTATTTATTTTTATTTTTATCGAGTGCTGCTATTTTCTTATTTTCCATTAAGTATTGTTGCACCAGCAGGAGTCAAAATACATCACAGCTGACCATCAACTATGGGAAGTAGAAGCAGATGTTCCTATTTTGCACAGTGATCAAATTTGGTGAGACCAAATTTTAAGATGAGTGTAGTCGTCTGCCGCTACTTTTGCCCATATATGAAACATGTTTGACCCTCCTTTGTGGTATAGAGTAGCATCATCTACATGTGTTGGCTGCCATTGAAACAATGCCAAATTTATTCACGCAAATGCTGTAGCTCTTTTTTTTTCAATTGTTCCGGGGTAATAAATTTTTCATATCCGAGGCATATCATGTGCTTGAACTCTTATGGGAGATTTTGACAAAGAATTTATAGGGGCATCTACTGGTATTAGCATAGAAATGATTTTTAAAATAACTATACACATAATTAATGAAAAACTTAGTACATACCTGGGTGAATTTCGTAGATTCTGATCTGTATGATGTTGGTGGTGTAAAATGTCTTCATGCTGCCTGTAATCATGGTGTACCAAAAAATGAGATTGTTGTGACGTTGGTGCTCCTGGAGAATTCTTAATTATATATATATATATTTTTCTAGCTGCCTTCTTCATCCACACTACTAATCATCATTGTTCTTCCTCTGAGTGTTGCTGCTCCAGTAGTGAAACCAGTAATTTAAACACATCATGATCAACCATCAATGACCCTCAACAATCAATGAAGATGTCATTTTCCTTGAGCATGAAAATATAGAAAATGATGCAGTTTAAATTTCCACTAACCGATCCTTCCTATGCAGCTTCCAAATGGTAGATTATTCAATCTTACTCATTGAGGTATTCTTCTGTAAGTGTGGACTTTAACAAGTCCGACATCACAGCCATAAGTTACCACTTTTTTATTTTTTTTTTTAAATCTTCAGCCTGAGCCCTCTTCTGTTAGTGTTCCCATACAAGCTCTGTTTCTAATTTGCATTTCAACTAGGAGTCTATCAATATAATATTTTTATTTGTAGGAGATTCTGGTTCACCCAAATCCTCCCCCACTTAAATTGGTGATGCCCTCATCGCCAGTAATAGGTCCCTCTATGCAATAGGTCTGCAACCCTCTGAACATCAGGTCCCATACTAATCAACCAACATCCCCATCCTAGGGAGAAGAAGTTTGAGCACTTCTGGGTATAAAGGGTATCTGTAGTTCTCTTCTCCAGGAAGAGCTGCAACTTTCTTTTTAGTACTCTTTTCTTTCCCAACCATCCAATTCTTTTTATTTTTTATTTTTAAATGGCTTCTCACAATAAATTAAGTGCCTCTTAGTCAATGAGGATCAAGTGCACCTAAAAATACATGAGATAGGAATGCTTGAGCATCAAGGTGCCTTCTTACTGTTGAGAAGTCAATAGTTGCTGATGTGTCTACTATTGCAGAGTTGATCAGGCCCTCCAAAAAATTTCTCATATTGCATCAGCATCTGCTTTGTCTAAGCATAGAGGTGGGTACCTCTTCCCTTTGTAGGAAATTAACACCCACATCTATGCCCAGATGGGGACTATCTCCTTCGGATGGAAACATTCAAGTTTCTACCTCTAAAAAAAATGTAGGTTCATGGATGCTAAGCCGGTTTAGGCCTTGTCTCCCAAGATGCCTATTTTTCGTACAATCAGGCCATTTCACCTACAAAAGAAATTGAGAAAAACTATAACACATGAAAGTAGGGAAAATAGGAATCATGACATATGTGCCTGTTAGGCCCTGGCTCTTAGGATACCTACAGCTTGCATGCGGTTCATGATTTCCTACAAAGCAAATGAAATTTTATGCTAAGCAGGAAAGATTTTGTGTAACTCTTTTTTTAATAATCAAGGCACCCTTGATGCATGACATCAAGGTGCATTTTTTTTCAACCATGATCAAGTGCCTCCATTGATGGACATTGAGGCACCACTTGAGGAGCAAGGTACCTTCCTTTGGAGTAAGGTGACTTCATTGAGTAAGGTGTCTACTTAGCACCTACTTGAGTAAGGCACCTACTTGGCGCCTACTTGAGTAAGGCACTTGCTTGGCGCCTACTTGAGTAAGGCACCTGCTTGGCACCTACTTGAGTAAGGCACCTTATTGATGCCTACTTGAGTAAGGTTCCTGCCTTGGGAGTAAGGTGCTTGCCTCAGGAGTAAGGTGTCTACTTTGGGAGTAAGGTGCCTACTTTAGGAGTAAGGCACCTACATTGGGAGTAAGGCACTCCTAAAAACTATTGATGTCACTTCGTGTATAAATCTCTCTTCACAGAATATTCACTGACATCTCCTTATTTTGACATCTATCGCACTTCATGCTATCCTACAAAACATAAAAAAACTAAACTAAAGGCATTAAAATAAAATTCTAACTAATTTTTTTTTTCATCTGTTCTGCCATGACTAGAATAGATCTTGGCTCATTTTTTTCATCATCTGCATCAGAGAATAAAATGTCAACTACAACAATGTGAGCTGGTGATTTTGGGGGGGGGGGGGGGAGCGGCCAGGGTGGGTGGTGTTGGGATGTATTTTTTCCATAGACTGAAATGCTACCGTAAAAATTGTAATATTGGCACTGTGCATTAAGAAGTAGAGGTCATGCAAGCTAGGTAACTATGCAGCCTGGTGTGCAAAATTTGCATCCCTTATGCCACTATTAGAGGATTTTATGATAGCCAACAGCCCCAAACTTTGAAACACCAAGCTCCTCATCAATCAACACATAAAAAATATTTTAATCCTACTTTTGTCTCAAGAGTATTGAACTCTTTGAATGCATTTGTAGGGATTAATAGCTTTGTGCATTATTATTTTCTCACCGTGTGCTCCTGAACATGTCACCTTTTTTAATTGATTAAACTTTATACTATCCTGACACGCATATGCCCAAATCAAATGATCTTCCACTCTAAATTATGTCCTTTGCATGTATAATTGGAACAGCACTGTGATCCTCTATTTTATTTCCTGGAGTGAGGTAAAAATAATTTTATCCATCATCATCCACGACATGTGTTGGGTGTTCAGGTGTGACATTTTCATGAGATGCAACATTGAGATTTATGTGCTATTATTCCTGGCCACTATGAGCTCCATTCATATGATTTATCGTGCTCAAGCACCATGTGGCCTTCTTGCAGATATTTGACATCTGATTTCTTCTAGGCTCCTCCCCTATTTTATTTAGCTACTGGTTGGAGATTTCTCATTTCCCTTCTGGACCAAGTTGGTCCTCGGGAAAGAGGATACTCTCTTCCAATAAGTAGAAAAATAAAACTCTATTTTTTATTTGCTCTTAACTTTGGAGCCTTTTTAGCAGATGATTTATTTTTTCATGAACACTGCAACCAGTGTTCATTGTGCTGTTGGTGGCATTGATGAAGGTGGGGTCTCCCCCATGCCTACATCTGAACTAGTCTTCTAAAAATCATCTCCTTCTTGATCAACTAGTTTGATATGTTGTAGCATGAGAAGAGTATTTTCCTTCATGGCCTCACAACCAAACTCTTTCAACGTAACGACAAAATGTGCAGGCTGGCAAATGACTATCTATGGGCTAGCAACTTGAAGAAAATATGGCATAGCAGTATTTTAAAAACACGTGCTAGTTTCTGATTCACCAGGTCGCCTTAAGCGCAAGTGAAGAGCATACTCCATAACAAGATGTTCTTTTTAAATTCAGCTCTGTCATTTTTCTTGCATCATTAAAATATTTTGCCAATATGTTGCAAAGCGTTAAGCCTGTAAAATTTTTTCAATCATTAAAACTAAGCTTTTGGAGGCATAATTCCCCAATGGTTTTTGTATAAAAACACATCCCTAAAAATTTTCAATCAGACTTGGGTTGTGCTATTTCTTTGATTTCTTGAAACCATTCAAAACATGATGGAAATCCTTCATTGCCTGATTTTCTAATTTTTTCAACAACACCATTTATTCCTACCTCTACACTTAATATGGTACATCAGGTTCATTCCCGTATTTACCTAAGAAGCTAGTAAATTTAAACTGTTGCCTATGGGATTTGGCTCTGACTATTTCGACAACTATTTTTGGCCTTGTAAAAAGGCCCTTGGTGGACTCACACTTCTCAGGTAAAAGATCTACAGGTAATTTTAAATGGGCTTTTTATCTGACCTGTAAATCATAACACTACAGTTTTGACACTCCCCGACAACGGTGCCAAAATGGTGAGCAAAAATTATGTCTTGAAAAATAATCATTTCTCTTCCATAAATTATCAATCCGGTAAGTCCATAAACTTACGAGTGTCATGCACAGTATATGCCTGCAGTGTTGGGGGAATGAATCCATATGTACCTTATTTAGTTTGGTGGGGGATGTTCGTGCATTTGAAATTCAGCCAAACCAAATAAACTAAGTGCAGAAAATTAAATAAATAAATTACAAACTAAAATTAAAGTGCTGAAAATAAAAGTGCAAAAATAAAATGCAAGGAAAATAAAACACACAACTAAATTAAATTAAAGCAAGAAATAAAACAATAAATCTAATCTACAGAAAATAAATAACAAAAATAAAATAGGGGAGGACTACTGCAGGGAGTGGGCCCAAGCTCCCGCAGATAGTCCACCCGACTAGCTACGTAGAGCTTGCTCAAGTAAGAGGATTTGCACTCTTAATAATTTAGACAAAGAATGAAATGAAAAATAATTTGTGTAAGATTAATCATTGATCCTCATTCATCTGGCCTGCGTCTTTATATAAAGCGCAGCCAGATCTCGTTACAATAACAAATCAATCTATTTTAATCACATAACGTGATTAGTTACAATTGGTTTCTACACAGATTTTATTCTGCTATTTTAAAGTATGTCCGTTCACCAAAAGGATAAATATAAAAATCCTTAGGTGTACGTAACAAACAAATCCTAAATTAATGCATCCTAAAAATAATGCTTTAAGAGCTTTACAAGGTCAACCGACCAATCGGTTGATAATAATAAATACTTTATTCTATTTTAATAATAATGCATGATTAAAATATCCTCCTTTGTCTTCACGTGCAACAACCTCCGTAGCCCCTTGGTCAACCTGGTCAATGTTGACTTGGTCATATGGCGTCTCCAATGTGGGTGCCTCCAACGTATGGGAGTAAGGTGCCAGTAAGGCACCTTCCCATGTATGGGAGTAAGGCGCCAGTAAGGCGCCTTCCCATGTATGGGAGTAAGGCACCAGAGTAAGGCACTAGAGTAAGGTGCCAGAGTAAGGTGCCTACTCCATATACCTTAGACTCATTGAAGTAGAAGCATGCCAGGTCCAAGTGGGATGTAGACTGGAAAACACCATATTAGTAGCAAAACCTGCATTTATACACAGTTTCCACTAAAAACACCCGTCAAGCATAATACCGGATTTTCTATCAATTATATGCATAAGTTAAATAAAAATACATCTCACATGCTAATTAAACCAGTAATGATGCCCCTTAAAAATGTATATAAAATGAGCATTTGTGGTTCTCATCAGGTCCCAACAAAAAAATTTCGAAGCAATTTGTAACTTTGGTACAAATGGTGGATCACCTATGTGTCTTCACTGAAAACATAGTGGACTGGGCAAGAGAAAGGGTGAATAAAGCCACACAAGATATAAACTTATTATTATTTACTTTAACATTCCATGATGAAGCATGGAAATACATTGACCAAAGTTTGCGAGACCTCAAAAGAGAAAATATGGGACTCGGTTCACCAGGAGCACATGAGCCAGTTGTAGCACAACCGCCAGCCCAGGGTAGTGGAGGAGATGGTACACAGTTGCTAGGCTAAGGTAGTAGGGGAGAGGATACACAGTTGCAACAACCATGTGCTTAGATAGAGAGGCATGGGCTACGTGTCCATTTTTTATTGCATCTTGTTGAAGGAGACAATTATAGCCCCGCCTGAGCTCTTTATAAGAGAGACTACCGTAGTTGTAGTTTTTTTTATCAAACCTCTAAGAGATAAAACCCAAGTCTAGGTATAGCCTTATCTAAGTGTTAGCTGTATTTTATTTGTGCATTTATTTCTATATTTCTTATCGTCCTTCCTTCTATCATTGACTAGGGACTACCCAGGAAGCATTTTTTGCTAAGATCATTTCCTGTGGAACATGACAGATTTGGAGACTCTTACATCATTGCAATCAAGATGGAGAGGAATAACCCCTTGTTATGTTATTCAAACCGGGGTTCATTGTAATTATTATCATATAAGATCCGAGCACCTTGCCAGTTTTTCCATATGTAAAAACATTTTATATTAATGAAAAATCCAACTCTATTCCTAGTATCTCTCATGTTTATGGTCTGTGTTTGCATGTTTACGTATTACTACAATAATAATATGTGGATGATGCCTTCTTTTGCTAGTTTAATTATTTTTTTGCATTACATTATTTGAATGCATTACAACGAATTGGTTCTCCTCTCTCTCTCTCTCTTCTAAATCATTTAATACAATTCTTCTACGACTATCCAATGGACATGGCATCGGCCTGGTCTTGATATTCTCTATTAACATTAGATTTTTTTAGAAATAAATAAAATAAAAGAATATCATTCTATCTGGTAGAAAATAGGTGATTGCACCATAACAAAAAATATATGAGCCCATTGTCTGGGGTTTCCTTACCTGACCTGGTCTGTTTAGAGCTCTTTAGGTAATCTATTCCTAGGTCAAAGAGGTGGATCCACCAGAGTCCACAATACTAATTATGATATTTGGGATTCCTGTGACATGACAAAGCTTTTAGAAGGTAAGCAAGAAATTCCCATAATAGTTTTTGGCATTGTTGTCGGGGAAGGACCTAACTCCTTTGATATCTATAAAGTCTCCCCTGTTTCCTTTGTTTCCCTGTGAGATTTAAAATTTTGGGATGAGCAATCTTAGCCAGAGAGCACCCCTCGCTTTTTACACACTATGCTAGCAACTATGAAGAACTTGAAGATAATATTAACAAGGAGCTAATTTGGTAGCCATTAGAAGCAGTGAGAAGGAGATTTACCCTGAAATCCCAGATCTAAAAGTACTTTTCAAAACACATAAAAGCAAAAAGAAATCCTTGGTTTCTCTTCCTTCTAGTAATTAGGGTAGCAATAGTACCATTTTTATTCCTCCAAGTTATGTCCCACCTACTATCCTGAGGGGCCCAATCACACCAATGGCCAATCCACCTTTGAATAACTAGTGGCTTAATAGGTACAGGCCTTTTGTATTACCACATGTATTGAATCCCTTACCCCCAAAGGCCCACAAGTACCTACCCAAGTTTTTAGGGGACAACACTATGACTGGTGAAGATCATGTTAAAGAATTCCTGTATGTTATGGATAGCCTAGATGTGGAACATGATGATGTTATCCTTATATTATTCCTTCAAAACCTGTAGAAGGATGCTAGGGAGTGGTTTAACAGTCTGGCAACAAACACTATTGGCACTTTTTAGGATTTGGAAACTACCTTTCTTAAAAAATATGGGGAGAAAAAGAATGAATAGTCCCTATTGACCGAGTTGGCAACTATGAAAAAGAAAGATAATAAAATTGTGAATGGTTTCAATAGGCAGTTCACCAAGCAAAGAAACTGAATCCATGTGGCTTTAAGACCTAATGATCACGAGTCCAATGCTTTTACAAAACACCTTCCTTGGTGACTTCAACTATGAACTTAGGCAACAACCCACCCTCACTATTGATGCTTGTATGGAAAGAGCAATAGTAATAGAGAGGGATATGATAGATAGTGGGAAAATGAAGCCAACCTTAGTAGACCCCAACCCCAGCTAGCCCAAAAGAAAGACTAAGAAAGTAGGCTTTGGAATTTTAAAAAATTAGAACCTGATTCTATTGATAAACTATCATAATAATTAACAAAAATATTATAGTCTATGAAAAACCAGATATCTAATATAAATAGGGATAAATATGATAATGGAGAATCCTTACAGCACTAGAATGAAGGCATACCCCATTTTAGATGAAATTTTAATAGGAAATGGAACAATGAAGGGAGTAGAAATTCAAACAATAATTGGAAGAGGAAAGAAGTTAAAAAAGACTAGGATACTATCCCAAATCCCATGGCTTCTATCAATGTAGCCTCTATTTTTCCATTTTTCTATCCAGCATGTGATGCTGCTCACAATCCAGTCGATTGCAATGTATACCACAACCTCCATTCAGGTGTTAACATCGAGGAAGAATCAAAATATTGAATCATAATTAACGCTTGTTGGACTTGGGAAGAAACTGTTGACACTCCACAAATTCTAGAAGAGTTCACCCAGCCTACCAGTCCTGATAACAAACCTACAAAATTTATCCTTGATGAAGTAAAAATATTGAAAAGGCCCCTAAATAACTACTTTGAAAACATTAGGTAAGGTAAACTGACCCCAACGACTGAGGAGGTTGAAACATTGGAAAGAGTTCTTTTCACTAGGCTACGTAGCAGAACCATACCATACAAGGGTGAGAAAAAAAATACTGTGGAAGATAATGAGTAGGCTAATGTGAAGAAACCAAATGATGGCTATCAACCACCCCCTCTTTAAATATTTGAACCTATCAACAGTGGGTTAGAAAATAAAAAATCATAATTTGACATAGGTCTAGAATTGGAAAAGTAGAGAATAAACATAACCTTTGGAGAACTGATGACTGTGCCTAAATATAGGGAACATATTTGTAGGGTCTTTGGGCTAACTGAACAAGGGGAAAACCATGTCCTTGTAGCTTCAACTTCCAATCCATCTAGAAAAATCCCTGCTTCAGTCAAGCCATTCTATATATCCCTTCGTTATACATCTAGGTATGGTGACCGCTATGTAATACGTAACTGCATGCTTGATAGTGGGGCATATCACAATATTATGCCAAAATAGGTGGCTGATCAGTTGGGACTAATGTGCACCAAGGATTCCCCATATTTCTATCATGGAAAATAGGTAAGTACCTTGTGTAGGGATAATTATAGGCCTATTGGTCTTTTTAGATCAATATCCAAAGAAGGGGATTGTAATGGATGTAGTTGTAGTAGATGTAGACCCATTATTTTCTTTGCTACTCTCTAGATACTGTGAAGAGAAATTGGGTGGATCAATCTAGCTAGATTGGTTGTATGCCACTATTCCCATTTCATCTAAAGAATAGGCCACCTTGAGAGAGAACCATTCAACAAAAAATAGTTGAATTAATGAGGCCTGATAATACCACTATCAATCTGGTCATATCTATAGAAGAGAAAGAGTTAGGTGTTTTTCTATTTGGCACACCCATTTCCTCAAGGAAGTACATAATGCATAAGGGATGGATCTCAAGATAAGAGTTGTTGTGGATGCTGAGTCATATAGGGTCCTCACCACTAAAATGTGGACAATGATGTTTGATGGGGCTAAATCACAGGCTGGGGCTAGATTTGGAATCAACTTGACAGATATAAAGAGAAATTACTTAGGTGTACCTTACCGGTTAGAGTTCCCCTACAAAAATAATGTGGTAGAATATGAAGCATTGCTACTAGGACTCAGAAAATCTAAAGAGTTGGGTATGAACTACCTCACTGTCTATGGGGATTTTGAGTTGATTATATAGTAGATCAAAAGAAAATACCAGACCAAACACCCCAAGCTAAAATAATATAAGCAAGATATCTTAGATGAGATTTGCAAGTTCTTGGCCTTCAATATATCCCATATTCCTAGACAGAAAAATCATGTCCCCAATATGTTGGCTATGAATGCTTCAAGGGAAATTAGCCCTAAAATAGATATTGAATACATGGACAAATTTCCCACTATCTCTGTATATCACCCTATTGGAACCGATTCTTGCATCCATAGGATTCGATTGTCACGCTGCAAAAATCCATTTGAAACCAACGAGCTATTACAGACTCTGGTCAACCTGCCTCTTCGTTCTGATAAACACGAATATTGCTAAAGAAAAACTACAGAACGGGTAAGGAAACCCCAATGGTAATTCTATGATAAAACATTGATTACATGCTCCAGATTAATGTAAAACTATACATATTAAAATGACCAAGCAAGAAAAATAACCAATTGTTATGCCTTATGTAGACCGGTGCCTAGATTCATTGGGTTGTTATAGCAATTTAACAACAATTTTAACATGAACAGAGAGAATGGGGAAAAGAAAATTGGCGTTCTTAGATTTATTCGAATATCGTAATAAAACTAAAAGTTAACCAATGAAAGAAACATATGTAATGTATTCAAATAATGTAATCCATTACACAGTGACACACAATACTGAGACAAAGATATAACAGGAATAAAACTCAGAATTGTATTGATTTCATAAAATATTACATGCAAAGTGGGCAAGATGCCTTTTAACTCTATTTTTCTCAAAGAAATACATCAATACAATGAAGAGGACTCTGTTCAAATAATGTAATAGGTCTCTCCTACTCTCCTTGTTCCAATATGGTAACAATAGAGTCTCTGAATCCTAGGCTCAATAGGACAAGAAATAATCTCAGCTTCTTGAGCACTTTCCTATCAAAATCCTGCACAGCAAAGGGAAGAAAGAAGAATGAATGAGAAAAATAGACACAAAAGGGAGATACAACAACACAACTCTAAAGGGCACTCAAGTATACCTCTTAGCAAAAATGCTATTCTCTAATTGCTTGATGCAGAATCTGAACCTGTCTGCTTCCTTTTATAGCTGCTGGTTCTTGATTCTATTATTTTTGATTTATTTCTGGCCTTACACTTGTCAGCATCTGATTGAACCTATTCTATATGTTGTCTAGTTGGTGCGGCTCTGAACTGACTATCATGGTTCATTTTTGGACTGAAGGGAGCTCTTCTGCTAATTAATTTGGCCGCTTTGTTCTCTTTTTTGGCCCTAGAAACTAAGGATTCATCATTATATTTTTTATTTTTGTTCTGCTTTCTTGGTCACCATGTCTGTTGTTAAGGATTGACCAGGCTACTATTACAAATTTTAGATGAGGGACGGAGGGGGACCCGACGTGATGGTGAAGACAAGGGGTGACGTGCCAGTGGCAAACGGATGGAATTGCACTGATCACACGATAGAGTGAAAGGAGAAAAGAGGAAAGGGGGTGGCTTCACACAATGGAAGGTGGTGAGGTGGTGCAATGTTGGAAAAAATGTCAGGGTGGTTAAGGAAGAAGGCCTAAAAAGAGGGAGGCAATGATAAGTAGGAGGAAGATGGGAATGGAAAACAAGATCTGGAAACATCTATAAGCTGCTTCCATAACTATACTCCATCGGAGTGTTCCCCTTATAACTATATTCCATCGAAGCACGGATTGAATGACTTTCTGCAAGTCGAAACCATGTTTTATCCTTCACGTGCTTTCTTCATCTTAAGTATTTGCAGAACATAAATTGAATACTTTTATATTCTTTGTACTCCATCATTTCGTTTACTGATGCCTTTAGCTCTCCCTTACTGTCTCTATTTATAAGTTGTGACTATGCCTTGCAGTCTTATTTTGTGGTACATTATTATTCTCTAGAGATATACAGGATCTAGTCGCATGCTTGAGCATCAGGATTTATCTTTTGGTTAGTCTACTTTATCCTTATCAAGGTACTATCCATGGGATTTACTCTGATTGCTCGAATCTTTCCTTCCTTGAGTATCCTTCTGGATTCACGGTGTTTATGTGTACTCTTTTGACTTTGTCTCGGCTGTTTGATCTTCATATCATCTTTCAACGTACCTTGCTATGAATGAGTCACTCCCTTGCTTTCTACCTCGGTATTGATTTCAGGTATTTTGGAGAATGGTCACCCTTTTTCGGGGAATCCAAACTATCAAATCTTCTTCTTGGAACATGATTTTGCCCTCTTTCTTTGATCCCTTTGTATGGCCTGGATCAATCCATTGTCATTGGATCTTTATAAAGGATCAACCATATCCCTTGATCTCTATAGTGTACAACTTGTTTTCCTCTCGGGATGCAAGTTTGCATTGGGCATCCTGGCTTGATACTTTCAGACCTAAAAAATGTTAGTCCTGAAATAACGAAGGTACATGCCAGTAATGATCATGCATAATATAGAGAATATCTCAATATTTTATAGTTTAACCAATCTCAAAATGTTAACTCAAGGTTTACCTCATATTTAAATCCTTTGATTTAAAGTTTAGTTTGGGCCTTAACTCTATATTGAATATTAGTCATGGAGAGATAATCGAACCATGGCCAACATTTGATTTTTTTTATTACTATGGGTTAGTTAACCAAAAGAAAATATGCTTCGAACCTTTTAATATTGATTAATAAGGGTGGCGATTAATAATGTGTTTAAAGCCTTGTTAAATGTGTTTAAAATTTAATTAATCAAGCGTCGATTTAATCTTACCATTGATTTACCTTTGAAACATGCATCACCATTAGATTATTTTGAGATGGAGCACATCCGTTGGATCTGTCAAAAGATGCTTGTCATTTTTCTTTACTTGTATTTGACTTTGACTTGCTTGCTATCATTGGATTCCTTTAATCTCAATGGAGCACTACCATCATATTCTCGTGGTTGATTCATTACTTAAATCTTTGATTCGTATGCTACCATCGGATCTTCTGAGGAGGGTTAGCGCAACCATCGATGTCTTAGGACCTGCATGATTGTTATTATACCTGTGACAGATTAATTTGTTTAATCATGTTTACAAAGTTAAAAACCCTTGGATAGTAATTTTTTATTTTGATAATACTAAAGATCGAAGTTTATGCCATTGTTTATTTGACCTTATGGTAATGTGGTTCATTAGTCTTCATCTAATCATGATTTACCAAGGTTAACCTAGAGATTTAAAACTTAATAATATTGTATTAAACATAGGTATTATATAATTTGTTCACCTTTCTACGTGATCATCGTTAGATCATACCATGATGGAGGCGCGATCGTTGGATCTCTCATACATACACAAGGTTTAGCAAAAATGAAAGGGGAAGATTATCTATTACATATTTTTTAAATGCATTTTAATTAATCATTTTGATGAAGGAAACCTTTAGATTAACCTTCGATCACTTTTAATCATGTGTACCGTTGGATCTGAGTGGAGATGGGCACTGTCATCAGTTATTCAGATCATTTTATATCTTTGTTTTTCTTTTACTCATTCACCATCGTTAGATCTTCGCATTGTGGTATGTCTAAGCGATGTCGTTAGATCTCCTACGAGTTGCATACTTATTAGTCAAAAAGGGGTGCATCATTTTATTTAATTAATATTGGTTTAAACCGAAAGGCGGTAACTAAAAATGTATTATACCCTTTGCTAATGCATAATTAATTTTTTCTTTACCTTCGTCTTTCCCGATACATTACCATTCACCTTTTTGGATTTAGATTTTAGCGCGACCGTTAGATCTCGATCGATGTCAGCGTGACCATTGATTTTCTTCAACCTGCGTGGTTAGTTACCAAAAGGGGGTATGATTTTAACCTTGAATTAAGTTGAAAGGGGGATGATTAGCCAATGTGTTAGACCCTTGTTAATCTTGTTTAAATAGATTTAATTAATCTCATGGGGTTTTTACCTTTTTAATGCATCTTTTATGGGAGTGCCACCATTGGATTGGATCTAGATCGAGCATTGTCATCCGATCTGTCTAATTAGCTCAATGGTTATTTTAAAGGGGGTGCATACCCTTAATACTTTTTTACCATAGTATTTTAATGTGTGGTTTAATTAAATCAAGCACTACCATTGATATTTGAGTTCATTTGAGCGCTATCGTCCGATCTGGCAGACTTGTTCGATATTTAATCAAAATTTTGACCCATGTTGACTCGTTAATGATTTGACTTTTTGGAGAGTGTGCGTCCATCGGATTAGGCTTAGCTCAAGCGCATCCATCCATATTAGTAAAGTTGCATGGATTTTATTAATTTTAATCATTTTTGACCTTAGGTTATAATATTTTTTTAAATCATTATCTTTGACTTCACCTTCGGGTTTCTTTGAGAAAGTGCGTCCATGTTGGATTCTTTTTGATGAAGCGCTATGGATTAGATTAAGGTGAGTTGCTCAATTTTTAATTAAATGGGGTGCATACCCTTAAGATTTTAATTAATATCTTTGTCATTAGAATTTATGCTTTTCGGGATTTAGACCAAGGTATTTGATTAAATTTTCCCCTTACTTTTGAATACCTTAGGACTTAAAGATTTATCATTCGATTTAAGCCCAAGGGAAAATTTATTTTATGAGGATCGGAGTTAGGCTTTATTAAAAATCTGATTGATAAAATCTTGCCATACCCTCTATTGAGAATTATTAAAAAGGGGCACACATTATTAACAACCAAGGTTAAACTCATCTCATTAGACCATGGAAAAATCAAATTACTCACACCGACTGAAGAAGTGACCAACATTATTAAGCATTTTGATTGAAACCAAAAATTTAAATTTGGGGGTTTCAAAGTTTGAGTCAAATTTGGCTCCAACATAGGCTCTATCTGGGACAATGTGTTGAAAACATGAGGCACTTGAGAACCACAGAATCTCTTGGTTTTATTTGCAGAAAATGAACAAAAATAAAATTTTTGACTATTAAGTAAAGCTTGAAAAACATAAAAGAAAAACAAAAACATAAAAATATATATATATATTTTTATATATACTGAAAAATTGTATGAACAACATGATATCAAAGCTATAGAGTATTTGAAAACTGTAATTCCTTTTATTCAATTTTGAAACTAGGATCAGATTTTTAGAAACAGATGAGTTTTATTTTGATATATTGTAATGCTTGTTTTGGCTAAGTCATAAGATATGATTACACAAATATTTGTCAAAGCCATTTACTTCATCATGTTTATGCCCATGTGTGTGTTTGTGCATTTATTTTGATTTCTAAGTCTTTCAGAACTTTGCCATATCTGAGCAAAATAGTTAAGCCTAATATGTGATTTCACTCTTTAAAAATTTTCACCATTCTGTAGGGCTCCACTGCTAGTCAAGCGTCTATAGCCCTGGTGGAGTTGCTTCTAATCCCATCTGGTTTTACCCTACTACCAGTCAAGCGTCTATAGCCCCGGTAGAGGTTTTCCAAGATATCTCAGGTAGTGACTCAATTTAACTTTATTTTTTATTTTTCTTTCTCGTGAGAGAAGTACTTGGATATATAAGCAAATTGTGCAACGAGTATGCCTGAGTTGAGGATTAGTTTCTGGCTATAAAATATGAGTGTAATGATTTTTGGCTCAACCACCCTCTCAAAGATAACTCGGTTCTTTGGACCTTTGAAGTCACTTTAAGTATCATTTGTAATGTGAGGCTTTGACATGATGTTTCAATCAACTTTGTTTTCCTTCTGTTTTATCTCATATCAAACAACTATTGCATAAACACTCATATTTGAAAAAATTGTAAACCTCATCAGAATCTAAAATAAATCTCCTTTCTTCTTATTGTTTTTGGTGGAATCAATAGTAATATATACTCATCAAACTAAGAATATCATGTGTACAATAAACTCATAATTAAACTAAACAAGAAAAGAAAAGCTAAAAAGTAAAACACTCTATTTTTGGGGTTTTTGTTCTTTCCACTTTTTTATTTTATTTTATTTTATTCACCTTCAACAGGGATTGTACATTTTGAGGTGTTGGCCATTAATAGGGATAGCCATCATTTCACCCTGCAAGGTCTGCAACTTGTATGTATTCTGGCTGATAACATGGGCTATTTGGTATGGGCCAATCCATTTAGGTTCAAATTTACCTTTTTCACCATGCTTATCATTTTTAGGATCCCAATAGATGACTATATCTCCTTGAGAAAAAGGAGTACCCTTGGCTTTCTTATTAAACAATTTCATGGTTTTCTGGGTTTGTTCCATCATTCTATTAAGGGTCTCTCTTCTTTGCTCTTCTAATAGGACAATTTGGTCAAGCCTTCTCTGTATGGGATTGGGGTCTTCATGGTCTTGCAGTAGGAGGGAAAGTGCCAATTTCTCTATCTTTGAAGGTAATAAGGCTTTCTCTCCATAAACCATCTCATAGGGGGTTCTTCCTGTGTTTCTTTTAATAGACAACCTATCAGCCCACAAAGCAAATTTAAGTTCACTGTCCCACCCTCTCTTGTTCTTACCTAATGATATTTTTATTCTGGTTATTACATTTTTATTTGATGACTCAACAAGACCATTTCCTTGGGGGTAATAATTAGCAGAATGGGATAATTCAATTCCATATTCAGCACAAAATTCTACCATTTCATATGAAACAAAATACTGTGCATTATCTGTAACCAGTTTTTGAGGAACTCCAAACCTGGTCAGAATGTTTTCTTCCAAGAATTTGATGATAGTGGTAGTAGTGGATGTTCTCAAGGGTGCAACTTCTACCCACTTTGTAAAGTAATCTATTGCAGTTATGATCCACTTGTGTTGGCCAGATGAATTAGGCTTGATCTCTCCAATTAGGTCAATACCCCATTGTGTGAATGGTGCCTCAATGATTACTGGCTTGAGGGGCATGGTTGCTAAATGCTTCTTTCCTACAAAAACCTGGCAGTTATGATAGTTCCTAACATATTTATATACATATTTAAAAATGGAAGGCCAATAATATCCTGCTCTCATAATTTTATTAGTTGTAGCTCTTGGAGCAAAATGTCCTCCATAGAAACCATCATGAAATTCATTGATTATTTTTGGGACTTCACTTTCATATAGATAGACTAATAATACTCCATCAGGGTGTTTCTAGTATAGCACACCATCTTGTATATAATATTTCTGGGCTTGAAGCTTGACTGACCTCATTCTGTTTGTTGACATATCTTTAGGGAATGATAGATTTTGTAAGTATGACAATATTTCCTCATACCATTTGCATTCAGTATTATTGATTCTTCTGACATCATATGCCTCATCTATTGTGAGAACATTTTCAAATCCTTCTTCTTCTTTGTTAGCCAACAATTTAGCTAAACCCTATCCTTTGATAGTTTTAACTATTTTGAATTCAGCATCATATTGCAGAAGCTTTACCATCCATCTTGTTGGTCTTCCTAATGGCTCTGATTGAGAAAAAATATCTTTTATTGCTATAAAAGGGATACAACAATAAACTTTGTTTGATCCAAATATACCTTTGAAATGTTCTAAATATTGGATGATTGCATAAGCATGTTTTTCTAGTAAGGTGTATTTAAGATGTGCTCCTTTTAGACCTGAACTCATGAAGGCTATTGGCCTTTCATTATTTTCATCATCTTTCTATGAAAGAACTGCAACAATAGAATGTTCAGATGCATAAGAATAGATATTAAAATCTTTTGCATAATCAGGGCAGCTTAGGGCTGGAGTGGTTGATATGGCTTCTTTGATCTTGTTAAATGCTTCCATATTTTCAACTGTCCATTTTATTTCTCCAGTTTTCTTAACCATATCATTTATAGGTTTGGTCATCTCTACAAAATTTGGGACAAATCTTCTAATAAAATTTATCTTGCCAAAGAATGACCTGACACCTTTTAAATTTCTAGGAGGGGGAATTTTGGAAATAGCTTCAATTCTTTCTGGATCAATGCTTATTCCTTTTTCTGAAACTATATGTCCTAATAACTTTCCTTGTGTAGTCCCAAATATGCATTTCTTGGGATTTAAAGAAATTCCAAATTCCTTGCACCAAGCAAAAACTGCAGTCAAATGTTCTAGATGATCTTCTAGATTTTTAGAAAATACTATGATATCATCCAGGTATACAACTACAATTTTGAACATTAATCCTTTGAAGGCAAAATCCATTGCTCTCTGAAAAGTAGCACCTGCATTCATTAGTCCAAAAGGTATTCTTAAATATTCAAATGTGCCCCAAGGTGTAGTGAATGTTGCCTTATGTCTATCTTCTAGATTTATCTGAATTTGATTGTACCCTAAAAATCCATCTAATAGAGACAATCTAGTTGAGCCAACTACTGCTTGCAATAATTGTTCCATGTTGGGTAATGGGTAATTATCTTTTAATGAACTCTTGTTTAAATTTCTAAAATCTACATAGAGTCTAATATCCCCATTCTTTTTTTGACTGGTACTAAATTGGATATCCATGAAGAAAATCTTACCTTTCTGATTATTTTGGAATCCAACAATTTTTGTACCTCCTTTTGCATTATTGGGTGCAGAGTTGGGTTGTACTTCCTTTGTTTCTGTCTAAATGGTTTAGAATCTTCTTTCAAGGGTATTATGTGTGTCATTACATCTATTTTGAATGTTTTAAGATCTTCATAAGTCCAAGAAAAATGTTCTTTGTTCTTTTTCAAGAAACTGATATATCCAACTTTTTCTTTAGTAGGTAAGGCCATGTCTACTTTCACTATTCTGGGTTCTTTCATTGAACCAATGTTAATATCTTCAGATATTACTTCTCTACGTAAAGGCTTATAAGCTTTGTCAAAATCATCAAATAGACTTTCTAGAGAAACTAATCCTTTGGGTATTTTATTAGTTTTCAACTGGATTACTTCTACTGGCTCTCCTATTTGGTCTTTTAGCTTTTCTTCATCCTTTTCATCATAGATTACATCTGCATATTGATTTTGTAGAGTCATAAAATCTTTAATATCTATATCATCTTGAAAGACCTGTAGATAGACTATGTTATCTGGCACAGAAGGTTTATAGACTGAAATAGTTGGGAATCTATCCATATATTCTGTAGTTATCTCTAGGTGATCTAGGCCTGAGGCATTTATAGCTAAAATATCTGCAACATGATTTTGTTCTCTAGGAATATATGAGATATTGAAAGCTAAGAATTTATCAATTTCTTCCAATACTGCATTTTTATATTGCTTAAGCCTAGGATGCTTAGTCTGATATTTACCTTTGATCTGTAGTATAATAAGCTCTGCATCCCTTATTACAGTCAAGTAGTTAATACCTAATTCTTTTGCTTTCCTTAACCCTAGTAGTAAAGCTTCATACTCAACTACATTGTTTGTGCAAGGGAATTCTAGTCTATAAGGAATACCAAGGTAATTTCCTTTAATATCAGTCAAATTTACACCTGCACCTACTCCAGACTGTGATTTAGCTCCATCAAAAGACATGGTCCACATTTCTTGAGTCAAAACTCTATCTGATTCAGCATCTACTATTTTCATAACTTCTGGATCCATGTTCTTTGCTTCTGGTACTTCCACCAGGAATGGGTTGTGCCATATTGAATAAACTCCCATCCCTTTTTCTTCCATAGAGTTTACTAAGTTAATCATGGTTTCATCTATTTGAATTAACTCTACGGAGTGTTTGTTGAATGGTTCCCTTCTCAAAATTATATTCTCCTTATCTGATATTGGGATTGTAGCATAGGACCAGTCCAATTGAATTGAACCTCCTAGTTGTTCTACCCAATGTCTACTGAGTAATAGTGAGAAGAATGGGTCAACATCAACTACTGCAACATCCATGACAATGCCCTTTTTGGGGTGTTGATCTAAGAAAACTAACAATCCAGTTATCACCCCTACACAAGGAATTTGTCTACTATCCATTACAAAAATAGGGGCAGAATCTCTAGTACAGATTAATCCCATTTGATCAGCTATTAATTTGGGCATGATATTGTGTGAGGCTCCATTGTCTAACATGCAATTATGGATGACATATCTTTCCCCTTCATGTGAGTTGTATCTTAATGATACATAAAAGGGTCTGACAGAGGATGGTGATCTTGTATCATGTTGATTTTGTCTAGCAGCATGGCAAGTTGGGTCTTCTTTTTGTTCCACTAATCCAAATGCTCTGTAGACTTGTTCTCTGTATTGTTGAACTTTCATAAGTTCTCCAAATGTGATATTAACCTTTTGCTTATTGAGTTCTGACCCAACATCAAATTCTATCTTCTTTATATCCAATGGTTTATTACTTTCTTCTTTGGGAATCTCTTCCTCTGATTCTATTACTTTAGGAGTAATATTTTTGAGGATTCTATCAGTTTTCTCTTTACTGATATTCTTATTAGTGAAAGTTTGTTTTCTTGTTTCACTTGTAGAGGCTTTCCCTGCCTTGTCTGGGACTGTTCTATTCCTTAAATTCAGAATATGGGTTACCTCTAATTCTTCAACCTCTTGAGCAGTGGGGATTAATTTCCCTTGCTTCATCTTATCATATCTTGACTCATGTGATTTCTGCAAGATTTTAGTTCCTTCAGTTACTAAAATTTGAGGATGATGATTTGAAGCATACTTGTCCATATCTTCTTCAAACAACCTTTCTCTGGATTCATCTTCAACAGACCAACAAGCATTGATTCTTATATCCTCTTCTGATTCAGCATGCATATCTACATTACGTTGATCACTTAGGTGAATTCCACATGCATCAGGGTTATGGGGTGCATCACAAGTAGAGCAAAAATAGGGAAATCCCTCTGCTACATTAGCATATGGTATAGGGTTAGGAACATTATTCTGATCTCTATCAGATTCTCGATTTTTCCAGTTATTATTCCCATTATTCCTACTCCTATTTCCTTCTTCAGAACCATTGTTGTTTCCCCAATTCCTATTGAAATTTTTCTTGAAGGGAGGATGGTTGTCAACATGAGGTCACTCTGTCTATGAAGATTCACCATTATTTCCATTTCTTTCAATTCTTGCTAACCTGTTGTTCATGTTATTGAACATCTCAGTCATTTGACTAGTCAATTTCTCCATTGGATCAATTTCGGTTCTTCTTTGTATATCAAATGCCACCCTTTTGGGTTTTCTCTCAGGTAGGTTGACTTCTAGAGAATAGGGCTTCATCTTACCACTGTCAAGCATATTTCTTTCTATATCCATTGCTTTTTCCATACAACCATCAATGGTAGTGGCTTGTTCTTGCCTCAACTCATAGTTAAACTCTCCTTGAAAGGCATTCTTATAAAAACAAATAGACTGAATATCACTAGGTCTAAGGTTGGCAGGGATTTTGTTCCTAGTCTTTGAAAATCTTATGTTGAAATCACTAACAACCTCATTCTCTTTTTTCTTCATAGTGGCTAGCTCAGTTAACAGTGATTGTTCATTTTTCCTTTCACCATATTTCTTTAGAAACACAACTTCCATTTTGGTGAAGTTTGGGATATCATTGTTAGGAAGGGAATTAAACCACTCTCTAGCATATTTTTCTAAAGTCTATAAAAATAGTCTCAATACTACATCTTCATGTTCAACTTCCAGACTATCCATTGCATACAAGAAACTTTTGATATGATCTTCTCCAATCACTGCACTATTTCCTAAGAATTTAGGGAGGTATTTGTGAGCTTTATTAGGTAAGGTATTTAAATTGATTGGTAATACAAAAGGCCTATATCTATTAGTCCTCCATAAATGAACATTAGCCTGGGCCATTGTTATTGTAGGATTCAAATTCATAGTAGTAATACTTACAGGAATATGAGGTTGAGTAATCTGAATATAATCTAATGGATTATTTACCTTAGTATTACTATTTATTGGATAATGAATAATCACATATATCTTCTATAACAGAATTTAAATGTTCATCTACAGTGATACAGTAATAGTATTTTGATTTTTCTTTATGTACTTTTTACCACTAGAATTTGATCTACTATTATAAGTAATACTCTTGAAAAGTGGAGTTTTCTGAGTATGTATAAATACCTCTGGATTCTCGAGTTTCGGGAATAGCTCCTTACCACTTCTCCTGGTGTTCGCCAGCATGTTCTGCTCTCTCCTTTTTTATTTTTTCTTCTGGGTTCGTTCAGTCAGAGTCACTAGCACTAAGGTGCAGAAAGAACAATGTATGCTTTTATCAAGAATGCTTGATATTATCACTCATCCTCACAGGAGTCGGTTCTTGGGATAATTCAAGAAAATCAAGAAACCAAAAATTTCAAGAAGATCAAGAAACGTAAAGAAAATCAAAATTTGAAAACCATGGGTAAAATAAAGAACGTAGAAAATGTAAAAAATTAAAAATAAAAGTTCTTTATTCTAACTGGCCACCCGTTGATTAAAAATAATTTGGAGAAATTGTTAGAATGTAAAATTTCACAATAGGTGCCAAAAAACTGTTGGAACCGATTCTTGCATCCATAGGATTCGATTGTCATACTACAAAAATCCATTTGAAACCAATGAGCTATTACAGGCTCTGGTCAACCTACCTCTTCGTTCTGATAAACATGAATATTGCTAAAAGAAAACTATAGAATGGGTAAGGAAACCCCAACGGTAATTATATGATAAAACGTTGATTACACGCTCCAGATTAATGTAACACTATACGTATTAAAATGACCAAGCAAGAAAATAACCAATTGTTATGCCTTATGTAGACCGGTGCCTAGATTCATTGGGTTGTTATAGCAATTTAACAACAATTTTAATATGAACAGAGAGAATGGGGAAAAGAAAATTGGCGCTCTTAGATTTATTCGAATATCGTAATAAAACTAAAATTTAACCAATGAAAGAAATGTATATAATGCATTCAAATAATGTAATCCATTATATAGTGACACATAGTACTAAGACAAAGATATAATAGGAATGAAACTCAGAATTGTATTGATTTCATAAAATATTACATGCAGAGTGGGCAAGATGCCTTTTAACTCTATTTTTCTCAAAGAAATATATCAATACAATGAAGAGGACTCTGTTCAAATAATGTAACAGGTCTCTCCTACTCTCCTTGTTCCAATATGGTAATAGTAGAGTCTCTGAATCTTAGGCTCAATAGGATAGGAAATAATCTCAGCTTCTTGAGCACTTTCCTATCAAAATCCTGCATAGTAAAGGGAAGAAAAAGAAATGAATGAGAAAAATAGACACATAAGGGGATACAACAACACAACTAATAGGGCACTCAAGTATACCTCTTAGAAAAAATGCTATTCTCTAATTGCTTGATGCAGAATCTGAACTTATCTGCTTCCTTTTATAGTTGTTGGTTCTTGATTCTATTATTTTTGTTTTATTTCTGACCTTACACTTGTCAGCATCTGATTGAACCTATTTTGTATGTTGTCTAGTTGGTGCGGCTCTGAAATGACTATCATGGTTTATTTTTGGACTGAAGGGAGCTCTTTCGTTGATTAATTTGGCCATTTTGTTCTCTTTGTTGGCCCTAGAAACTAAGGATTCATTATTATATTTTTTCTTTTTGTTTTGCTTGTCCTGGTCACTATGATCTATTGTTAAGGATTGACCAGGCTATTATTATGAATTTTAGATGAGGGATGGAGGGGGACCCGATGTGATGGTGAAGACAAGGGGTGACGTGCTAGTGGCAAATGGATGGAATTGCACTGATCACATGATAGAGTGAAGGGAGAAAAGAGGAAAGGGGGTGGCTTCACATAATGGAAGGTGGTGAGGTGGCGCAATGTTAGAAAAAATGTTAGGGTGGTTAAGGAAGAAGGCCTAGAAAGAGGGAGGTAGTGATAAGTAGGAGGAAGATGGGAATGGAAAACAAGATCTGGAAACATCTATAAGTTGCTTCCATAACTATACTCCATCGGAGTGTTCCCCTTATAACTATATTTCATCGAAGCATATATTGAATGACTTTATGTAAGTCGAAACCATGTTTTATCCTTCACGTGCTTTCTTCATCTTAAGTATTTGTAGAATAGAAATTGAATACTTTTATATTCTTTGTACTCCATCATTTCATTTACTGATGCCTTTAGCTCTCCCTTACTATCTCTATTTATAAGTTGTGACTATGCCTTGCAGTATTATTTTGTGGTACATTATTATTCTCAAGAGATATACATGATCTGGTCGCATGCTTGAGCATCAAGATTTATCTTTTGGTTAGTCTACTTTATCCTTATCAAGGTACTATCCATGGGATTTACTCTGATTGCTCGAATATTTCCTTCCTTGAGTATCCTTCTAGATTCATGATGTTTATGTGTACTATTTTGACTTCATCTTGGTTGTTTGATCTTCATATCATCTTTTGGTGTACCTTGCTGTGAATGAGTCACTCCCTTGCTTTCTACCTCGATATTGATTTCAGGCATTTTGGAGAATGGTCACCCTTTTTCAGGGAATCTAGACTATCAAATTTTCTTCTTGGAACATGATTTTGCCCTCTTTCTTTGATTCCTATGTATGGCCTGGATCAATCCATTGTCATTGGATCTTTATAAAGGATCAATTGTATCCCTTGATCTCTATAGTGTACAACTTGTTTTTCTCTCGGGATGCAGGTTTGCATTGGGCATCCTGGCTTGATACTTTTAGACCTAAAAAATGTTAGTCCTAAAATAATGAAGGTACGTGCCAGTAATGATCATGCATAGTATAGAGAATATCTCAATATTTTATAGTTTAACCAATCTCAAAATGTTAACTCAAGGTTTACCTCCTATTTTGTTTATTAAATCCTTTGATTTAAAGTTTAGTTTGGGCCTTAACTCTATATTGAATATTAGTTATGGAGAGATAATCTAACCATGGCCAACCTTTGATTTTTTTATTACTTGTGGGTTAGTTAACCAAAATAAAATATGCTTTGAACCTTTTAATATTGACCAATAAGGGTGGTGATTAATAACATGTTTAAAGCCCTTGTTTAAAATTTAATTAATCAAATGTCGATTTAAGCTTACCATTGATTTACCTTTGAAATGTTTGCCACCATTGGATTATTTTGAGATGGAGCGCATCCGTTGGATTCATTAGAAGATGCTTGTTATTTTAGCCCTGCTTGTATTTGACTTTGACTTGATCATTGCTGTTGGATTCTCTTAATCTCAATGGAGCGCTACCATCAGATTTGTGTGGTTGATTCATTACTTAAATATTTGATTCATGCGCTACCATCGGATCTCCTGAGGGTTAGTGCAATCATCGATGTCTTAGGACCTACATGATTGTTAGTCTACTTGTGCTAGATTAATTTGGTTAATCATGTTTACAAAGTTAAAAACCCTTGGATAGTAATTTTTTATTTTGGTAATACTTAAGGTTAAAGATTATACCATTGTTTATTTGACCTTATAATAATGTGGTGTTTAGTCTTCATCTAATCATGATTTACCAAGGTTAACCTAGATTTTAAACTTAACAATATTGTATTAAACATAGGTATTATATAATACGTTCACCTTTCTACGCGATTGCCATTAGATCATACCATGGTGGAGGCGCGACCGTTGGATCTTGCATACATACATAAGGTTTAGCAAAAATGAAAGGGGAAGATTACAATGCTTTTAATTAATCATCTAATAAAATAAATCTTTAGATTAACCTTCAACCATTTTTAATAATATGCTTTCGTTGGATCTGAGCGGAGGTGGGCGCTACTATCAGATATTCGGATCATTTTCTATATTTTTTCTTTGACACATTTGCCGCCATCAGATATTTGCATCGTGGTATGTCTAAGCATTGTCGTTAGATCTCCTGCAAGTTGCATACTTGTTAGTCAAAAAGGGTGCATTATTATATTTGATTAATCTTGGTTTAAGCTAAAATGGGGTAATTTAGCAATGTATTATACCCTTACTAATGCATAATTAATTTTGTCTTTACCTTTGTATTTCTCGATACATTACCATTCACCTTTTTGGATTTAGATTTTGCGCGATCATTGGATCTTGATTGATGTTGGCATGACCATTGATCTTGATCAACCTATGGGGTTAGTTACCAAAGGGGATATGATTTTAACCTTGAATTAAGCTGAAAGGGGGATGATTAGCCAATGTGTTAGACCCTTGTTAATCTTGTTTAATATATTTAATTAATCTTATGGGGATTTTACCTTTTTGATGCACCTTCTATGGGAGCGCCACCATTGGATTGGATCTAGATCGAGCGCTGTCATCCGATCTTTCTAATTAGCTCGATGGTTATTTAAAGGGGGTGCATACCCTTAATATATTTTTTTACCATAGTATTTTAATGTGTGGTTTAATTAAATCAAGCTCTACCGTTGATCTTTGAGTTCATTTGAGCGCTATCGTCCGATCTGTCGGACTTGTCTGATATTTAATTGAAATTTTGACCCATGTTGACTCCTTAATGATTTGACTCTTTGGAGAGTGCACATCCGTTGGATTGGGCTTAGCTCAAGCGCATCCATCCAGATTAGCAAAGTTGCATGGAATTTATTAATTTTAATCATTTTTGACCTTAGGTTATAATATTTTTTAAACCATTGATCTTTGACTTAACCTTCGGGTTTCTTTGTGAAAGCGCATCCGTTGGATTCTTTTTGATGAAGCGCTATCATTATATTAAGGCGAGTTGCTCGATTTTTAATTAAATGGGGTGCATACCCTCAAGATTTTAATTAAGATCTTTGTTTCAGCCTTTAAGTTTTTGGGGCTTTAGACCAAGGTATTTGATTAAATTTCTCCATTACTTTTGAATACCTTAGGACTTTAAAGATTTATCATTTGATTTAGGCCCAAGGGAGACTTCATTTTTAGGAAGATCGGAGTTAGGCTTTATTAAAAATCTGATTGATAAAATCTTGCCATACCCCCTATTGAACATTATTAAAAAGGGACACACATTATTAACAACCAAGGTCAAACTCACTCCATAAGACCTTGAAAAAATCAAATATGCTCCGTGAAGAAGTGACCAAAATTATTAAGCATTTTGATTGAAACCAAAAATTTAAATTTGGGGGTTTCAAAGTTTGAGTCAAATTTGGCTCCAAAACACCCTTCTATCCCCAATAATGTGGTTTATCTACAAGTTTTTCAAGATGATGCTAATATCAAAGAATTTATGATAGTACAAAATTAATTTTTTGGTGTGATTTATGATGAAGAAGATGAGAAAAAATTGTAGCATGTTATAGGAACCCCAACTAAGGTAATACAACTTGAAACCAATAATATTTCAAGGGGGTTGGTTACCTTAGAGTCCCCATTTGATGATTTTGATAAGGTACATAAGACTGCACCTCATGAATTAGAAGGTGAAGAGGTTAATGTTGCGATAGCCAGAAAACCTAAAATGGTCAAGATAGATAAGCCATTATCAACAAAATAAAAGAAACAGTACATTTAGTACCTAAGGAAAAATAGGGACAATTTTGCTTGGAGCTATGATGATTTAATAACATTTAATACTGAGGTCATGACCCATATTATTCCTTTGAAGGAGGTTTCCAAAACTTTTAGGTAGAAACAGAGAAATTTAATCTGAATTTACACCCTGTCATGCAAAAAGAAGTGCAAAAGTTGTTGAATGGAAAAATAATCAAGAATATGAGGTTTTATTCTTGGATAGCAAATTTAGTGCTTATTAGAAAAAATAATGGAGAAATAAGGATGTGTGTAGACTTCAGAAACTTAAACAAGAGCTCCCTCAAAGATAATTACCCCCTCCCCCATATGGAACAACTATTTCAAGCAGTGGTAGGGTTCTCTAGGATTTCCTTGTTAGATGGCTTCTTAGGATATATCCAGAGAACCGATTCAAAACTAAATTTACCACACCATGGGGTACCTTTGAATATCAAATAATGCCATTCAAGTTAATGAATACTGGAGCTACTTTTCAAAGGGCTATATAATTTACCTTCAAAGGGCTGATGTTTAAAATTGTGGTGGTATATCTAGATGATATCACAGTCTTTTCCAAGAACCCTGCAGATCACTTCTCTCACTTATCTCAAGTTTTTGAAAGATGTAGAGTATGGGATTTCATTAAATCCAAAGAAATGTTTATTTGGAGCCATTCATGAAGAGTTTTTAGGGCATGTAGTCTCAAAAGAAGGGACAAGCATTGATCCAGAGAGAAAAATAATGTTCACACAATGACACTGAGAGGGGGGGTGAATCAGTGTAGTTATTTAATTTTGAAACAGCAGCATTCAAAGACTGAAGCACATAAAACTTATAAAACCAGAAGAACAAAATGAGAGCACACCACAACACACAATATAACGAGGTTCACCAATTTGGCTACTCCTCAAAAATTAACTGCTTGGACTTCAATCCAAATCCAGTCTTTGCAAAATTTCAATTTTACAACTTCTTTACCAAAGATCCACTGGAAGGAGCACCAACCCCTAGTACCAAGCACCAACTTGGACTACAATTCTGATCAATTAGAATGACATAAAAGTGTCTTCACTTCATGCACAACCCTGACCGGTCCGCAATTAATCCAACTCGCACACTCTCACGGCTCGCTAATTTTCTTATCCAAACCCTCTTTTCACAAGCAATATTTCTCTTTCTGCAACAACTTTTCTCTAACAACAAGAACATCTTCTTTGTACGACTATTCTTTTATAACCTTTCAATCCTGCATGCATCGAATCACATACTCTGACTGTTCGAATCCATGCAATACGGCTGTTTGATTACATGCACTACGACTATTCGAACCCCTGCAATACGACGGTTCGATTCCTTGCAATACGACTGTTTTAATGCATTTTCGAACCTGCATATTCGACTGTTCGAATACTTCAAATACGGCCATTCGAATACCAGTTTCTATTCTGCATATCCGACTCTTTGAATTCTGCAAATATGTCTTTTCTAATGCTTCTTCAATCCTGCATATTTGTCTGTTCGAATACTTCAAATACAGCAGTTCGAATGCTTTTTAATCCTGCCTATACCATTCTTCGAATGCTTTTCAATCATGCAAATTCAACTTTTTCAGTGCATGTTCGACACCTGTCAATTTGTAATCGCCGATCTGACATCAGTTACTTTTTACGTAATCGGTCGCATGATTTTCCCCGTCTGCTTTTTCTGACACGTGTCACCATGCATGCTTTTTCGGCTTTTACCCGCCAAACTGTTACCTGTCACGATATCACGACACTTTCTGTAGCCGTACCATTCATGCCCTTGCTGTCACGAAATCATGACCATTTTGGCTCTTGAAAGCTTTCCCTGCATCTTGTCACGATATCGCGACACTTTCAACTTATGCTGACGTCACTCTGAAGGTTGTCACGAAATCGCGACGTTTTCGGCTTCCAATGGCTTTTCTTTCATCCTGTCACGAAATCGTGACACTTTTCAACTTTGCTGACGTCATCATCCTTCTTGTCACGAAATCGCGACACTTCCGGCTTCCGTACACTCTTCTTTCCAGCAGATAGCAAAAAGGAACATGTCGCGAAATCGCGACACTTTGCTCTTCCGTACAACTCTCCTTGCCAACTCCAGCGAAAATGGAACATGTCACGAAATCGCGACACATTTTCTCTCTCCTCGAAATCCACCCCTTCCCTCCTCGTAATCACATGTCACGAAATCGTGACATTTTGGCGTGCATTTTCTCTCTCCTACTTTTTGTCGCGAAATCGCGACACATTTTCTCTCTCCTCGCCCGAAACTCCGACATGTCGCGATATCGCGACATTTTGGCTTGCATTTTCTCTCTCCTACTTTTTGTCGCGAAATCGCGACAGTTTTCTTCCTTGTCTCTTTCTGCCAATTTCTGAATCTGGGTCACCTCTGTTTTGCTTGAAACTTTCTGCACTTGATCTGACTGACCTCTGAATCGCATCAATCGCATCAATCTGTCCGTGTTGACAACAATGACAATACTTTCTCAAATGCTTTTGCTGCACCTTGCTCAACAATCTCCCCTTTGGAATTGTTGGCAACACACAACAACCTTGCTCAACTTCTTCTCCCCCTTTGCCAATAATACCAAAGGGTCGTCGCAGACTCCCCCGAGTCTCTCGTACACCATTCTCGTAGAAAATATTGTTATAGTTAGCAAAAATCATAAACATAAGCAAAACTATAAGTATAGGCATGCATGCACCCATTGAGAATGTGATCCCTAATGATAGTCGGCTCTTGGGAATTGTGACCACTCCCAACTTATTCCTAAGGTACTCAAAAACATCCTTGGGCAATGGTTTTGTGAATATATCGACTACTTGCTCCGTAGTTGGAACAAAATCCAACTTGACTTCTCCTTCTCGCAACTTTATCCTTCAAAAAATGATATCGGATTGCAATGTGTTTGGTTCTTGAATGCATAATCGGATTCTTGGATATGTTGATAGCACTAGTGTTATCACATTTTATTGATATTGGCTCTTTGAAGTGGATACCAAGATCTTTCAAAGTTTGTCTCATCCATAATATCTCGTGTACAACAAGTTGTGGCTGCAATGTATTCTCGCCTCTCGTAGTGGATAGAGAAACCGATTCTTGTTTCTTGTCGTGCCATGCTACCACCTGTCTCCAAGATAAAATGCTCCTCCACTTGTACTCTTCCGGTCATCAATGCACCTTGCCCAATCTGCATCATAATATGCAATCAAAGTGAAGTCTTTGCCTTTTGGGTACCACAACCCATAATCCATGGTACCTTTGAGGTACCTGAAGATCCTTTTTACAACTCGTGACATGAGTTTCTTTGGGACTTGCCTGAAATCTAGCAACCATGCATACTGCCTGTAGTATATCTGGTCTAGTAGCTGTTAAATACAGCAGGCTTCCAATCATAGACCTGTACATTGTTTGATCCACATCTCGGAGATTTATCATCCTTGCTCAACTTGGCACTCGTTGTCATGGGAGTGCTCGACCGGTTTATCGTCTTCCATTGTGAACTTTTTCAGCATTTCTTTTACATATTTAACTTGAGAAATAAAAATGCCTTTTTCATTTTGATTGACCTGCAAATCCTAAGAAATAAGAAAGTTCACCAATCATTGACATCTCAAATTCTTTTTTCATTTTAATTGATATGTCTTTGCAGTATTCATCCATGTCGCCGCCAAATATTATGTCATCTACATAAACAACAAGAACAATAAGATGACCCTTCTCTGCTTTGACATATAAGTTGCTATCCACCAAACCTTTCTTAAACCCTTGTTTAATTAGATAATTATCCAACCTTGCATACCATGCTCGGGTGCCTGTTTTAATCCATATAAAGCTTTCTTTAACCCCGCAAACAAAATCTGGATTGTCACCAAGTTGGAAGCCATCTCGGTTGTTCAATGTAAACCTCTTCTTCCAGCTTTTCCATTCAAAAATGCTGATTTTACATCCATTTGATATACTTTGAAGTTTTTATGAACTCGCTAATGCCGTAAACATTCTCGATTGCCTCTAGTCCGGCTACCGGTGCAAAAGTTTCTTCAAAATCAATGCCTTCAACCCGAGCATAGCCTTTACATACCAATCTTGCCTTATTTCTCGACAACCCGCCCATCTTCATTCAATTTATTTCTAAAAACCCATTTAGTGCCAATTATGTTTTTATTTGTTGGTCTAGGTACTAATTCCCGTGTATTGTTTTTCTCTATCTGATCTAGTTCTTCATTGATTGCATTCATCCAACTTTCATCACTGCTTGCTTCAAGGAACATTTTTAGGTTCAATACTAGATAACAGAGAATAGTTCCTCACCGCTGTTCTTCTTGTCCGAATACCATCCGTGGGATCCCCAATAATCTGCTCACTTGGATGATTTTTCTGCCGCTTGCCTGTTTTAAATTTCCTCGTTTTCTTCTTCTTCGCATTCTGCTTTTACACCATCCGGATCAATTTTCTCGATTCTTCTCTGTTTCTTTTTCATCATCACCTTCAATGACTTCTTCATACATAGGGTAGTTTTCTTGATAAGTAGTTTCTTGTTCTCTACCTTCATCAACTTTCACATCAACACTTTCAACAATTTTCTTCAACCTCTTGTTGTAACATGTGTATGCCTTGCTTTTTGTTGAGTAACCAAGAAAGATACCTTCATCGACTCTATCTTCAAATTTACCGAGGTTATCTTCAATCCGTTTTATGTAGCACTTGCTCGCCAAATACTTTGAAATGTCTTGTTGTTGCCTTTCCGCCAAACCACAACTCATAAGTCTGTTTTGCTTTCATGTGGTCTCAAAGATGCACCCGTTTTGAATGTAAACCGCAGTATGAACCGCCTCTTTCCAAAATCGTCACCTATTTTGTTTTCTCGCAAGCATTGTCCTTGCCATTTCCTGCACTCGTTCTATTCTTCCTTTCTACAACACCATTCTCGTCGAGGTGTCCTAGCCGCTGAAAACTGTCTTCTTATCCCATGTTTTTGACAGTATTCCGCAAATTCTTCGGAGATAAACTCTCCTCCCCTCGTCCGATCTTAGGCATTTAATTCTTTTTCCCGATTGATTCTCAACAAGATTTTTGAAGGTTTTAAACATCTCAAAGGCTTCCGACTTGAGTTTCGTAAATAGTACCCATGTCATTCTTGAGTAGTCATCTATACACAGCATAAAATATTTGTGTCCATTTATGCTTTCAGTTCTCATGGGTCCACATAGATCAATGTGAATTAGTTCTAATGGCTTGCTAGTGAAGTATTCTTTTGCTTTGAAAGTGGCTCTGGTTTGTTTTCCCTTTTGGCATGACTCACAGATGCTATTTACAGGTTTGCCAATGTTTGGTATATCTCTAACTGCTTCTTTTGAACCGATTTTTGCCGCATTGTCAAAACTAATATGCCCAAGCCTCTTGTGCCATAGCCGCTTTTCATCTTCCCGTCCAATCAAGCATGTTCCTTCTGTAGCTTCTAAAAGTGTATACAGTATTTCCGTAAGTTCTCACCCAATGGCTATTAACTTTCCATTTTTTGTCTTTCTTACTTCACAGCCCTCCTTCTTGAAGATTACATCATGGCCTCTCGTCACATATTTGACTTACACTTAGCAAGTTATGCTTCATGCCAATTACAAACAAGACTTCTTTTGATTTTATATTGCCATCACCGATCTTGACTGATCCCTTTCCAACAATCTTTGCTCCATCATTATTTCCAAATTTCACAGTAACCACCTTCATAATTCTGTAAATTCTCAAACTTTTGCTTGTCACCCGTCATGTGACTGGAACAACCACTGCCAAGTATCCAAGGTGCTGATTTGTTCTGAGCTTTAAAAGTAGTCTGGACAATCAAAGATTCCTTTTCTTTCCATTCTGGTTTGATAGCAGATTTTGCTACTTGTTTTGCCTTTGTCCTTTCATTAGCATGTGCCTGTTTTTCAGGAAATTTTTGGTTTTGTTTCAACCCACTTGGCTGAGATTTTCTACCCTGATAATTATTTGATGCAAAAGTGCTTCTGAGCTTTCTAGCAATATGTCCAAAATTATGACAATTATAACATTCAACTGCATAATTCATTAAAGGAGAAAAAACATTTCTACTGGTAAAATTCCTTTGAGATACATTATGCCTGCAATCTGAAATCTTATGGCCATAAGCATTGCATTTAAAACAATAACCATAAAATGCATGATTAAACCTGGGTGCCGGTCTTTGCCATTTTGAAGTAGGAGCCATGACTCTTCTCCTCCTTGGATGTGTGACTTTTGTGAATCCATCTTTGTCAGTATTCTTCTTGAATCTGGCATTATTGTTTTCTTTTGCAAGATTTGGTTTTTCTGGTTCAACCCTGATCTTTTCTTCTTTCTTTATGAGTTCTATATTCAAGTTCTTTGAATCCTTTGAAGATTCTCCTTCATCAAAGCCTAAACCAAATTTTATGCCGTAAGGCCTTTGGTTATTTAACATTTTATCCAGCTTTTACAAGACTTTCTTCAAACTTATGAAAATAGTTCAATTTTCTATTCATCTCCTCTAACCGCATCCTTAACTTAACAATGTCTTCCTCTAGCTTGTCGCATTCAACCTGTCTTTACAGCTTAATTGTTCATCAAGAACTTCGGACATTTTCTTGAATTCCTCTCGTCTGTATTTTCAGATTGTTTATTATGTCCGTGGCATTCTCTAATTTCTTTGAAAATTTCTTATTCTTCTTCCTTTCTGCACTCAACTCTTCAAGTGCAGGAACCAATTCTCCTTCCAAATACACTTCAGCTTCATCCTTGGAATTTTCATCACCTTCCCGATTTTTCTCTCTGTTCTTTCTTCTTCAAGTGCCATGAAAAGAGCTTCACCTCCTTCTTCTTCGCACTCCTCATCCGTGCTTTCTTCGAACCGCCGACATTCTTGGTTATGAAGCTTTTCTTCTTGAAGTTGTTCTTTCTGAAATTTTGTTTCTTCTTCCAATCACCTTTTTCTTGGTGTGAACCTTCACCATTTTTGGTTCTCTCCCCGCATTGGACATTTGGCTGCAAAATGACCGACTCCTCCACAATTGAAGCATTTAAAAGGTAGCTTCCCTCTATATTTTCCTTTTCCTTTTGTGAGTTTTCGAACAAAATTGGCTTCTCGTTTCATCCAGTTGTTCCTTCATCCTCGTATTCATGTTCAGCTTTTACATTCTTGTGTGCTTTAAAAGCCGCTTCTCCGTCTCGTAGACTTGGTTTGTCCTATTCTCATTTCATATGTCTGTCAGTGGAACCATGCAACTCATCCATGCTGAAGTTGTTTAGATCTTTTGCCTCTTCTATTGCAGAGACTTTGGAGTTAAATCTTTTGTGAAGTGTTTCGAGAACCTTTTTCACAACAACCGCATCATCAATTTCTTCACCGAGTCCTCTCGATTGCATTAATAATTCCGTTGACTCTCAAGGATATAAGTCTCTATGTTTTCATCTTCATTCATTTGCAGTGCTTCGAACCGTGCTCGATGAGTTTGCAGCTTTGCTTCCTTAATCTTATCGTCTCCTTCATGGATGCTCTTCGCTTTATCCCACATGTCTTTTGCTGATTTACAACTCATGACTCTTATCGCTTCACTCGTCAACAAGCCCACACATTATGGCATTCTTAGCTTTGGAGTTGTTCTCAAATTTCTTTTTCTCAGTAGTATCTTGTTGGAGGAGTAGTGGGTGCTGTGTATCCACTATCTACGTAATCCCAAATATCATATCCCAATGCACTCAGATATGTTTGCATTCTGAGTTTCCAGAAGGTGTAATTTGTTCCATCAAATAAGGGAGCTTTGTTGGATGAAAATCCTTCACCGCCTGCCATTGTTTCTTCCAAGATCTCCTTAGCTGATTAAGCTTGTACAAGGAACCTTGCTCTAATACCAATTGATGTTCACACAATGACACTGAGAGGGGGGGGTGAATCAGTGGTAGTTATTTAATTTTGAAACAGTAGCATTCAAAGACTCGAAGCTACGTAAAACTTATAAAACCGAAGAACAAAATGAGAGCACACCACAACACACAATATAACGAGGTTCACCAATTTGGCTACTCCTCAAAAATTAACCGCTTGGACTTCAATCCAAATCCAGTCTTTGCAAAATTTCAATTTTACAACTTCTTTACCAAAGATCCACCGGAAGGAGCACCAACCCCCGTAATTTTCTCACTGCAATGGATGGAGCACCAACCCCTAGTACCAAGCACCAACTTGGACTACAATTCTGATCAATTAGAATGACATAAAAGTGTCTTCACTTCATGCACAACCCCGACTCGGTCCGCAATTAATCCAACTCGCACACTCTCACGGCTCGCTAATTTTCTTATCCAAACCCTCTTTTCACAACGAATATTTCTCTTTTGCAACAACTTTTCTCTAACAGCAGAACATCTTCTCTGTACGACTATTCTTTTATAACCTTTCAATCCTGCATGCAGTCGAATCACATACTCTAACTGTTCGAATCCATGCAATACGGCTGTTTGATTACATGCACTACGACTATTCGAACCCCTGCAATACGACGGTTCGATTCCTTGCAATACGGCTATTTTAATGCATTTTCGAACCTGCATATTCGACTGTTCGAATACTTCAAATACGGCCATTCGAATATCTGTTTCTATTCTCGCATATCCGACTCTTTGAATTCTCGCAAATATGTCTTTTCTAATGCTTCTTCAATCCCGCATATTTGTCTGTTCGAATACTTCAAATAAAGCAGTTCGAATGCTTTTTAATCCTCGCCTATACCATTCTTCGAATGCTTTTCAATCATGCAAATTCAACTTTTTCAGTGCATGTTCGACACCTGTCAATTTGTAATCGCCGATCTGACATCAGTTACTTTTTACGTAACTGGCTGCATGATTTTCCTGTCTGCTTTTTCTGACACGTGTCACCATGCATGCTTTTTCGGCTTTTACCCGCCAAACTGTTACCTGTCGCGATATCGCGACACTTTCTATAGCCGTACCATTCATGCCCTTGCTGTCGCGAAATCGCGACCATTTTGGCTCTTGAAAGCTTTCCCTGCATCTTGTCGCGATATCGCGACACTTTCAACATATGCTGACGTCATCCTCTGAAGGTTGTCACGAAATCACGACGCTTTCGGCTTCCAGCGGCTTTTCTTTCATCCTGTCACGAAATCACGACACTTTTCAACTTTGCTGACGTCATCATCCTTCTTGTCACGAAATCGCGACACTTTCGCTTCCGTACACTCTTCTTTGCCACAAGAAGAAAAAGGAACATGTCACGAAATCGTGACACTTTGCTCTTCCGTACAACTCTCCTTGCCAACTCCAGCGAAAATGGAACATGTCGCGAAATCGCGACACATTTTCTCTCTCCTCAGCGAAAACTCGACATGTCGCGACATCGCGACATTTTGGCGTGCATTTTCTCTCTCCTACTTTTTGTCGCGAAATCGCGACACATTTTCTCTCTCCTCACCGAAAACTCGACATGTCGCGATATCGCGACATTTTGGCTTGCATTTTCTCTCTCCTACTTTTTGTCGCGAAATCGCGACAGTTTTCTTCCTTGTCTCTTTCTGCCAATTTCTGAATCTGGGTCACCTCTGGTTTTGCTTGAAACTTTCGGCACTTGATCCGATCGACCTCTGAACTGCATCAACTGCATCAATCTGTCTGTGTTGACAACAATGACAATACTTTCTCAAATGCTTTTGCTGCACCTTGCTCAACAAAAAAATGATATTTCTCAAATACCACCCCCAAGAGCCTCAAAGGAGTCAGGTCCTTCTTCAGCAAAATAAAATTTTTCAAGAGATTTATCCCAAATTTTGCTAAAATTTCTAAACCAGTGAATGGCATGATAAAAAATGATTCAAAGATAAAATGGGATGAGGACAATCTCAAAGCCTTCTAGCAAATTAAATAATCCATTACTACTGCACTTGTGTTGAACTGCCTAGACCATTCAAAGGATTTCAACCTGTATTCCTTTGCTTCAGTTTATATTATAGCTATTGTACTGTCCCAAAAATATGAATAACGAAATGAAAAGCCTATAGCATTCATGATTTTGGGAATGAAGGGTACCCAAATGAAGTATAAACCAATAGAGAAGCAAGCTTTTGCTCTTATTCAGGCCTTAGAACATTTCAAAAGCATTTTTGGCTCCAGTAAAGTGATTGCCTACATTACTTACATAGCCATAAAATATGTCCTCACCTAGCCTGAGTCCATAGGTAGTTCAACAAGATGTAAGGTGAACATAATATAGTATGATGTTGAGTTTAAGACCATCAGAATTATTAAAGGTTAAGGGTTGGCAAAATATATGGCTTGTGAAGAAGAAGAAGGTATGAATAATGCCATTCTAGTGCAAGGGGTACAACAGGGTGAACATCCAGAGCATGAAGAGTCTGACTGGTATAGATATATCCTATTTTATTTGAATAACCTATCCTTTTTACCTAAAAAATCTACCAACAAGATGAGTATTAAACAACAAGCTCAAAAGTATCACCTCCAAGGAGATCGAATTTACTAGAGACACCCAAGTGGAGTGTTACTGTTGTGTGTGACAGAAAAGGAGGCCCAAAAAATCACTGAAGAATTCCACACAGGATTTTGTGGTGGTCATTTTACCCAAAAGGCAACAGCTAACCATATTATGAGGGCATGATATTATTGGTCATCCATGTTTAATTATGTGTATTAGTTTATCAGAAAATGCTACAACTATCAAGTTTTTAATGGAAAAAAGAGCCTGCATGCAATGACACTAAAGCTTGTAATCATTGAAACTTCATTCTCTCAATGGGGATAGATATGATAGGAGAAATCAATCCAAACTCTTCTAGGGGTCAAAAATGGATAATCACCACCATGAATTACCTAACTAAATGAGTTGAAGCATCTCCCCTGAAAAGGTCTAGAAGAAAGCATACTGACGAGATTTATGGTGCCCAGGAAATTTGTGATAGATAATGCTAAATATTTTACCTCTTAAGAGATGGTTGACTTACGTGCATAATATAGTATAGATCTGGCTCACTCAATAAATTATTATCCTCAAGGGAATGGATTGGTCGACTCTTTGAACAAGAATATAATTACCCAAATCAAGATATCATTGGGGAAGAACAAAAGAGGTTGGGATAGTGAACTAAATTATGCCTTGCAGGAAGATATGCTATCAATAAAAAGGGCCACTAGCAAATCACCCTATGAGTTGTTTATGGAGAAAAGGCACTTCTACCACCTCAGCTCAAAAAAGGAGCCCTCTCATTACTACTCTAAGATCATGAAAATCTAGATGGGTTACAAATGAGAATGGACCAGCTTATGCAATTAGAAGAGGATAGGAGGGGAGCAGTTTCCAGGATGAACATTCAATCTAGCAAGACCATACAATCATTCAACAAGAAGGCTAGGGGACAAATTTTTTTTGTAGGTGAAGTAGTACTTTACTGGGATCCGAAGAATGACAAACTCGATGAAAAGGACAAGTTTGAACCCAAGTGGTTGGGACCCTATAATATTGCTAAGGTGGTTGGCCAACACACCTACAGGCTTGAGGACATGGAAGGAGAAGAGATGCCCATACCGGTGAATGGTCAGCACCTAAAATCCTTTGGCCCCCTTCATGGAGGTCATGAGGAATGATCGAAGAAGTCATAAAAAAAGTGCAAGGGTGTGTGTGTAAGTTATCATCATCAATCAACCCAAAGAGTTTGGAGTTATTATATCAATATTGTCAACCATCCCCCTATCCTAGTTAAATTCGGTGTTAGCCCCCAAAAAGGTCAACCCCATTTTTATGTTTCCTTGGTCTTGTTTCCCTCTTTCCTTTAAAGGTGCATAGGGTGGTTCCTCCAAGTCTAACCCTGTGTACTCCACTGAAGAGTGGAGTGCATGAAGAACCTAGGGGTACATGAAATCGTGTGTCCCAAGTTGAGCCCGTGCACTCCACTAGTGGAGAGTGCAAGAATTCCTTTGGATGCACAAAGCCATGCACTCAACCTAATCTTATGTGCCTCATTGGGAAATGGGGTGCACAAGAGTCCCTAAGGGGTTCATGAGTTTGTACACCCCCCTTTGAGTCCGTGCACTCCATGGGAGTGTGAAGCGCATAAAGTTCCCAAAGGATGCACAACCTTGTGCACCCCAAAATGTTTTGCATGCCTCCCAATGGGGCGCACAAAGGTCCAAAGAGGTGCATGAGTTCACGCGCCCTTCTATAGTTCATGCACTCAACTATAGAATGGAGTGCATGAAATCCCCCAAGGGTATGCACCTTTGTGTACCCTATTTTTACCTACACACTCCATCCCAATGGAGCGTGCAAGAGCCTTTAGGATGCACAAAGTTGTGCATCCAACCCCTAGCCCACGTGCTCCACTCTTGATTGAAGTGCATAAATTCCTAAGAGATGTACCAAGTCATGCACCCCACGCTATCCATGTGCTCCATTATGATGGAGTGCATGAGGTTCCAACCAAGTGCACGAAGTCGTGCACCCATATCTGGGTTCGTGCACTCCACTATGGAGCGCACAAAGATCATAAGGATGCATGGTTTCATGTGCCCCACTATGGTCCATGTACTCCATATCTTTGGAGCATGTGAGGGGTTTTGCAGGTGCACAAATTTGTGTGCTCACTTTGAGGTCCATGCACTCCACTTCCCCAATGGAGCACACAAAATTTTCTCAAGCACATGAATCTGTATGCCTAGTCTTGCTCAAGGTGCATGAAGGTTTAATGCTGCACAGTCTTAGTGCAATTTTTCCAAAATACCATGTGCCTCACTCAAGTAAGCCCCACTTTAACTAATCAAAAGCTACCACATGTCCCAAGCTGTAATTTTATCAAGTGGGCATAAAAAGCACAGGGTGACATGGTGTGGCTAGCTTTGTGGTATGACTGAGTCATCAAGAATCAACAAATAAAAAAGTGCATGACCCACCTACCTAAATTAATTGCATGCCCTTTAATAGAATGTGGTGGACCTCCCCTGCACCATTAACACATATAGATTGCTTTCTCAATGAGGTCAAGCATAGTAATTCAAAGGCCCTTTCATGTTCGTGAAAACTTGCTCTCATGGATTTTACAAACATGGCTACTATAGGGGTGCATGATGTCAAGGCCTACATTAGTAGAATTACTGGGGCATGACCTATTATAAGAAGGATGAGGAGAGCCCAGGATCCTAAAAAATTTATGAACCCACTAGAACCTAGCATGGGTATAACAACTGAACAATAGAGGGAGGTGGAGGGAATCACCATTTCAAACTTCAACCAAACAAAAGAAGATAACTAGCACCACTCGATAATGTTGAGAAGTCTATTCATGCGAGAACAGTAGGATAGCACCTAACCAGCCTCGATATACAATAAATGGGATACTAATTTGGTCTGATTAAGTCTACCACTTCTTTAACCTCTTGGCATGGCTAGTAGTAGCCTACGACCCGAAGAATATGATCTTTCATGACCACAAAAATTAGGTCGTTGCCCGACTAACAATAGATCGAATATGGCAAGTATTTGGGCTCACCTTGGCATCATGGGTCTTGGACTTCAAGACATTGGCTCTATATGCCAATTTCATACTCAACACCACATTCTTGGAGACGCTTCTAAAGATGTGGAAGCGCAAACCTTTAGGTTTCCATATTCGAAAGTTCCTACTATGTCCCTGGGTGCAAGACTATGCAAACATGATTAACCTGGTGCTGGGTGTTAAGGACCTAGAGCTAATAATGAAGGAGGTGATGTTTCTTATCATCCAATACAACTAAATAGAAAAGATGCCTCTCTACCAGTGGGAGGATGTGATAAGTGATAATATAGATAAGGAGTTATAGAAATTGCAGGAGGCCATATTGGTCGACAAGGAAGAACTTCCCCCTTTTTTGTATTGTTCCATTTTAATTCATATGTTTATAGAACAATTGAGCAACTCTCTACTTGCTCAGTTAGGAGGAGTGACTTCCACCACCCTTCAAGATCAATTATTGTGCATCCAGGAGGGGTCCTCCAGTTACAAGGCTTTCTTTGAAAAATTCCTCCCAGTAGTGCACATCCGACTGTGCGACGAGGAACCTGATAGGTTTGTAGTTAGGGTATGAAATATTTTGCATGAGGTAAAGGTAGGATCTTTCTTCTATGCATAATAATTATCCTACATTAGAATATATGGTTCCAAATTACCCTCGAAGGCATTGCCAAAACACTCCCCGACCGCCATAGCCATCATGGAGATAACTCGGTAGATTGCGGAGGAGGTAAAAATTAGATATCTCAGGAAAAAGGGTAGTGTACCATGGTTGCTTATTCCTTTCTCAATGGGAGCTTACACTTATTTAGACCATTTTGCAATTTTATGGGCCATATAAAATATGGATACATACTGCTTCCCCTAGGTCACATGGAGACCCTGTGATCCTGATGGCCACTATAGAACTGTTGTTGCTAATGAGCTTGTTCTCTCACAATTAACTCATAGGATGTGTGACTTTGAGGATGATATGCAGAAGGCTATAAGGGTAGGACAGTAGTTAGAATATTTGTGGAAAATGAGCAACAGACCTTACAATAAAATAGAATCAGTTGGAGATTATGGCTCTGAGTTGAGGTTGCATAGGGAATTATTGGTGGATAAGGTGGTGCCACTAGTCCCAACTGCTCCCCAAAAATATTTTGAGGACCCCACTTTCCATATTGTTTATAAAATACTAACCTTTTTGAGATCATGATGAAAATAGTGGGTGAAGCATAACAAGATCAGGCCAAAATTCCCTCTTCTTCCAAGTCCCTGGCTACCACCTCAAAAGGGAAAGAGTTGGTCTCCTCCTCATCTCAAAGTATCACATCATAAACTTTAACACTGATGTGTCCATCTAAGAGAATCGATGTAGCGGTAGGCTAGCCTTCGTTATTCTTCACCACCTTATTGATTAATCAAGAATAACATCTTGTCCCCCCTAAGGCCTTAAAGAAAATAACCAAAGCTAGGGGATTTTCTAATATACTTAGAGAATACGAGGAACAAGAGGAGAGTCCCACGCAGTCACCTACCAGGAAGAAATCCAAAACTGAGTATTCTACTAAGGGCACTAAGAGCCTTACACTAGAAAGGGTAAGGGACACACTCTAGTTCACTACTGATGAAGAGGACCATATACAAGATATGGAAGAGTAGAGGTCCCCAAGCAAGGGAGTAAGTAGGCTTCAAAGGATAACAAGGCAAGAAGTGGGTGAAGTGTCCACTACCACATTTGATATCCCTTTGCCACCAAGTCTAAAGGAGGATACCATTGATTTTAGTAAAGGTGTTATGTGAGAAGAGGCTGCACTCGTTGACATGATGAAATCCCAAGTGGCCACACAAGCATAGGTGGAAACAATAGTGGAGAAAGAGATAGAATATTTAAAGGCCAAGGCTATACACCAGCTCAAAAGTACAACAACTCCAAACTAAGGTCGATCGATTAAGAATGTCAACTCCTTCCCAGGCCAGTGCTACGGAGGCCAATGATTATTTTGGGTCTATGGAAGAATTTAAACAGGAAATGAAAGAAAATATGATGGAGAAAATGGAATACCTTGAGTCCATATTTTATGAAATTTATGCCACCAGGTATGTTGTTGGCCTCTTGTGAGATCAAATGTAGCAAGTAGATCAGAGGATGAATACCATATTCTCCATCTACAAGAGGTTCAAGGATAACTATGTGGTAATTTCCAAGATGATAGCTACGTTGGAAAATGGTTCCATCTGCTTCTTTTATGAGGAATATGCCAAAGTTTTCGTCTTCCTACAAAATAGAAAAAATTGGCTTCTATGGAACCAAGAGGTGGTCAAAACCAAATAAGAGGTCAAAGATGAGCTGGGGGATTGTGATTTAAAAATTGATGAGTTTATTTAGGTTCTTGATATCAAATATTTTGTGCTCCACAAAATACAAAATTTTGACTTTGGTCCCAACGAAAAATTGTCGAAGCAATTTGAAACTTTGGTACAAATGGTGGATTGCCTATTTGTCTTCATTGAGAACACAATGGACTGGGCCAAATAGAGGTGGAACAAAGCCACATAATATTTGAAATTATTATTATTTACTTTAATATTCCATGATCAGGTGTGGAACTACATTGACCAAATTTTGTGAGACCTCGAAAGAGGAGGGGTGGGACCCGATTCACCAGGAGCACACGAGTCAGTTGCAGCACAACCTGTAGCCTAGGGCAATGAGGGAGATGGTATGCATCCACCAACACAAGGCTAGGGGAGAGGATACATAGTAGCAAAAACCACCTGCTTAGATAGAGAGGCATGGGCTACGTGCCCAATTTTTATTTCATCTTGTTGAAGGATACAATTACAGCCCTGCTCGAGCGCTTTATAAGAGAGACTACTACAACTGCAGTTTTTTTTATCAAACCTCTGAGATAAAACCCTAGTCCAAGTACAACCTTGTCTAAGTGTTAGTTGTATTTTATTTGTTCATTTATTTCTATCTTTCTTATCACACTTCCTTCTATCATTGACCAGGGACTTCCCAAGAAGCGCTTTTCATTGAGATCATTTCTTGTGGAACGCATAAAAGTTGGAGACTCTTACATCATTGCAATCAGGATGGAGAGGAATAAGCCCTTGTGACATTATTCGAATTGGAGTTCATTGTAATTATTATCATATAATATCCGAGCACCTTGCCGATTTTTCCATATGTAAAAACATGTTATATTAATGAAAACTCTAGCTCTATTCCTAGCATATCTCATGTTTATGGTCTATGTTTGCTTGTTTACGTATTACTGCAATCAGAATATGTGGATGACACCTTCTTTCACTAGTTTAATCATTTTATTGCATTACATTATTTGAATGAATTAAAACGAACTAGTTCTCCTCTCTCTCTCTCTCTTCTAAGTCATTTAATACAAATCTACTATGACTACCCAATGGACATGGCATCGGTATGGCCTTGATATACTCTATTAATGTTAGGTTTGGTCACAAATAATTAAAACAAAAGAATATCATTCTATCTGGTAGTGAATGGGTGATTGCACCATAACAAAAAATATACAAGCCCATTTTCTGGGGTTTCCTTACCCGACCTGGTCTATTTAGAGCTCTTTAGGTAATCTATTCCTAGGTCAAAGAGGTGGATCCACTAGAGTCCACAATAATCATTATGATCTTCGAGATTCCTGTGATGTGATAAAGCTTTGAGAAGGTAACAAGGAAATCCTCACAACATGCAAAAATTAAGGGAAAAACCATTATCAATCATAACTCTCTTGATAAAAGTATCCCTAATAAATGTTGTGATGTAAAGAGAAGAATATTTTTGCAAGTTAGAGAAAGAAATATCAACATTCAATAATGTGAGATGATGTATTCCAAGAGATATTATAATATTGGCCATATCACTGGGAGAAACATCTGGAGGGACAAATTGTTATTTTAGAATGTTTATTAGGGTTTATCCATGAGCAAGAGAATTCTACAAAAGTTCCAAAAGAGAAATATTTGCTAAGAAATTGATCTCATGTTGAGATTATTGGATTTGTTGATTCTGCACTAACTTTTCTGAAGTAGTTATTATCATTCCAACCATGTTGTTATCATCACGACGCATTACACTTCTATAGGATACTTGATTAGTTTTCTGTATCATTACATTCTGATTAACAAATGGTTTTTGTTATAAATTTCCTACATCAAGACGTTCTACATCAATTAAATATTGAACCACATGTTTTAATTTTTTACAAGAATTTTTCCAATGTCCTTCTACTTTGTGGTATGCACAATGCAGACCTACCTTATACCAATGAGCTATAGTATCTGGTTGCCTACTAGGAGGAAATTCAATTGCATTGGCTTCTAAGAGTTGTTTCAAAACTACTTCCATAGATACATTAAGCTTTGTAAAATTCCTTTATGCAGGTTTTTGAAGTACTATCTTTTATAGGTTGTTAGTAACATTGTTAACAGGTCTACTTGTTGTGTCCATTGCACAACTAGCCCCAAAACATGGGGACCCACCTTTATTTTTTTGTTTTTTGTCTAAAGTATCATTTGATTCATCTTATATAGATGTCCTCCACAAGTTTAATATAGGCTTCCCAATCAATATCCTTCATATGTGGAACTTGATGTTGGGTAGAATCTCTCAAACCATTATTTTGTAATGATAATAGTGGTGGATTGAGTCACATGGGTCAACCAAATCCTTGTTATTGCTTTAATTTTCAGTTTGATTTATTCAAGGTGTTACTCTTATAAGTTTTTTTCTATTTTATAATATCTTGATTAATTTTAATGTTTGGTCAATTTTAATGTTTAAGTTAGATTAATTTAAACTTTTAAAATTGATCAAATCAATCAAAATAAATATTTATAATAATAATAATAATAAGTAATAAAACAAAATCAAAATAAATATAAACATAAAAGGTCAGGTAACCCCTATGTGATATAAGGATTAGCTTTATTTTACCTAAGTCCTTTTATATAATAATTTTAACATGTTAATTTATAAAACAATTTTTTCAAGATTTTATTCTTATTGAAATTAATGAAACATTGTGTTGTTTTAGGACTAGATTGTTGGCAATATGTTGAATATTTTCCATGTTATTCTGGTGGGGCTAACACTAAAAGGTACTAGACACTATGTACCAAATTTTTAGGGTTTTAAAGTTATTTTTAGACCCATATGGGTTTTTAGGGTTACTATATTTGAACCCATGTTTTTTTGCCCATGATATTGTAAAATTTGTGCATGTGCCTTTGTTATATATATCACACTTACATTAGGGTTTGAAATGAGATAAAAGGAATGTTAGAGTAATATTCCATTCTTTGGGATATTTACCCTTTTACTCCATTAGGGTAAAATAGGTAGTATATTGCATTACACTACTTGGGTAGATTATTACATTTACTTTTCTACTTTCTACCATGTAGATATTTACTGTCTTAAATATCTAATGGTTATTTCCTAAATATCCTAGGTGAAGAGTTCTAATTCAAACTCTCTACCTCTTGGTAGATTTTTTGGCGTGACAATAGTCTATTCAGTTTGATTAGCTATTTTGTAACCTATTTAAACTATAGTTCCTAAACTATATTGTTAATGCAAATATTTCATTTATCAATCATTCACAATTTTTTTGTCACAATGGCATCAGAGCCAGAGGGAGGAAGCACAATGAGTCAACTTCGTTCCACTGGATAAGGTAAGGAAACAAAATGAGTTAAATTAGTTCCACTAGACAAGGTGAAGGATTTCTTGCACTTCGAGGAGGAAGCACACATTTTTTTTTGGTTGCCTTAATTTTTCCTAACTCCTAAGTTTTGAATTCAATTTGATAATTTCTATTTGGTATTTGGTTACTAAGGCCTGCAGGCAGTAGAGGCAGTGGATCTAAAGATTTTTTTTTCTACTAGACCAACCCCACCCTCTCTATAGGATTTTCCAGTAGGCGATTGAATAGGTAGGACAAAGACCACCAAAGACCACATCAGGAGGGAGAGGATCTGGACGATGACATCTCATGGCTCTTGTAAAGTGGGAGTGCGAACCTTATGGCCAAGCAAACTGAGAGTGCCTTGAGGGTAGGGGCACCCTCACCCTCCTAGCATAGTGCTCATGATGCTGAACTATCGAGGGTAGCAACGTGAGTGCCCATCTCGATCAAAGGGCAAGCGAGACCTCTTGATCATCGATGATCGATGATCATCGATGATCGAGGTCCGTGAGGGCAGGTGACCCTACAATATTTGGCATTGAAATAGTGATCGTCTTCTAGAGCCAGGGAAGGAGCACCCTAACTCATGACAGGCTGATTGTCTCCAGAGGATAGGAGTGCCCTCTACAAGAGGAAACCCTAAGACACCTACACAACCCCATCACCCTAGACACATGGCACTAACTCAGACATCTGACCACACCAAGAACAGGCCCTGACTAGCACATGATTCGATGTTTTAGTTGAAATATGGTAGTTCCTAGCATGCCTTTATGTAACTCGCTGGCTGACTAGATTGGATTGAGAATGATTTCCAAGGGTGATAGGTGATATGGTGTGCCTGTGGTAGCTGACAAAGGGACACGTTGTTGAATTGGTTAGGCACTAACGTGGCAGCATTTCATTTGGTGACGTGGCAGGGTTTCATTTGCTATTGTGGTTGGAAAAATGGTGGGCTCTTATTGCCTAAAGGCAATCGACATAACATGGGAAAATTCATATTTTTAAAGAAAGTCGAATGCAACACTCTGCTGCATGTGCAACTAAAGTCCCAAGTTTGTTTTTTTAATATGTTGGGCGACGAGGAACGAATAAAGAGCACATAGTGCTCTTTTGTCTCATCAACTGTGGTAGTCGGGACAGATGCATGCCTGTTGCTAAGGCTCTCATGCTTGGAAGGCACAGGATCAAATCCTACCCGTGCAAAAGCTAAACATTTTTGCTTTTTGAAGTTTACAAAAAACACAAGTAAACATTTTTTTATTTTTTTGTGTTATTTTTAATTATTTTTGAGTTTTTTATTAATAATTAAATAAATTTTGTTTTAAAATCATATTTTTGAAAACTTATCATGATTTTTAACAAAATTATTTTTTTATTAATTAATTTGATGCTTAAAATTAATTAGAAAATATGCATTAAAATAAAATGAAAAGGGTTCTATTTATTGCAACTACAAGAATTTATATTCTTTGTTTTCTCCAAATTTAGGGATAAAAGACAAGAAATTAGCATGATTTTGTTGTAAATTTGAAGCCTACAACTCTTCTCCAAAACCCTTGTTAATTTTGCAAAATAAAAATGGGGAAATATCACATTTTGTGATTCTTCTTTTCCAAAATTGTAACACAAGGAGTCACCAAAACTTGCAAAATTCAAAGTCAAAATTTGTGCAATTGTTTTCTCCAAGGAGGGATAAAAGATAGGAAATTGCACATCTTATTTTTTTTGCAAATCATTGAGAAGAGATTAAAGAAAATACCTTGGGTCCACTAAAACTAAGTCGTGTGTCGACTAGTTCTGGAAGCCTTTCAAACGCGGGTCGTGTGTCGACTTATCTTGAAAGGAGTGTTATTTGTTCAATTTGCAAATAAAAGGGGGAAAGACAAGCAATTGGATTTCTTTGCAAATTTGTAATACAAAGTGAGGAGCACTTTAAAAATCAAAACTTGTTTATTTTATAAAATAAAAAAAGATAGGCAATTGTTTTATGCCACATTATTTGCAAAATTGAAAGACAAGGAGGAGACAAAAAAATATATCAATTTTTTTGCACAACACAATTCCAAATTTTGTTGCAAAAATTAAAAGGTGTATTTTCGATTTTACTCGACACCTTCATTGGCAAATTAGGTGCATTTTCGGTTGCATCCGACACCTAGGTGATAAGAATTTTGTGGGCATTCTTGTTTGATTATTGCATTATTTATTTTGCAATTATAAGTCATAGAATCAAGAACACTCCATGCCCCAAAATTTCACAATAAATTTGTGTTAACCATTGCACAAATTTAAAGCCAATATTCACTTGATATTCTCTCCTACAAACAAAAACCCCTAATTCACTCTATTTTTTTGGCTTAATTTCCTCCAACGGATTATCTCTCTTCAAGAGAATTTTTAGGTAGGTGCCTTTAAATACTACTTGAGAGTGAAAGAAAAATAATCTTAGTACAAATTATAGGACCTTAATCATGACAACTATCAATAAATACTTAAGTGATATAAAATTTCGAAAGGTTCCTAACTATTTAGCATGGAAAACTAAGATGAAAGCCATCCTAACTATAGAGGAAATGTGGGATTTAGTTGATGGCACTGAATCAAGACCCACAACACCAGGAGCAGATCAAAGAGCATGGGATAAAAAGAACAATCATCTTCTTATTTTGATCCTCCTAGCTACTATTGATGAGATCCAACCTCACATAAGTGAAGTTAAAACTGGTAAATATGCATGGGATGCTCTTTATACCATTTTTGAAGGCAAGAAAAAATCAACTGTTATAAACCTTCAAACACAACTTCATACACTCCATATGAAGTCAGGTGAATCAGTAGAACTCTTCTTCTACAGAGTGTTAGGACTAAAGTCTAAGCTCAATGCTTTAGGAGCCAAATTTGAAGACACCATTTTGATTTTAGTAATCTTGAGAGCTCTTCCCTAATCCTATAAAATCACAACGATCAGTCACCTTTGTGGAGTTAGTCAATTTGCTTCAAACTGAGGAAGCAAATCAACTCCAAAGTAATGAAGTGTCGAACAATGCACTTTACTCAAACAATCAGGGTGATAAGAAGAAAGGAAACTTTAAAAAGGGAGGATCATCCTCAAAATGTAAGGGAAAGCAATCTCAAAAGAGGTTTTGCTTGCATTGTAAAAAGGACAACCATGACACCAATCGGTGTTGGTTCAAAAAAAAGAAAAACAAGAAATATAAAGGCACAACACAGAAGCAAAAAAAAGGTAATATTGCTAGTGAAGTGTCTAGTTCCGATTTTGATTCTTGTTCAGAGAAAGCTCACAGAGTGCTTATAGCTAAGACAATATTGTAGAGGGACAACACATTTGTCACCTTGAGCAAGCACCATTTCCTCTCTCTTTTTTAGGCTTCATAAATAGCATAAGTTTTTGTTTGAAGTACTTGTAATAAAGGGGTGTTTGTACTTGTTTTAGGCTTCATAAATAGCAAACTCTCATTGTTTGAAGTTCTTGTAACAAAAGGAGGGAATTTTTTGGTGTAAAATTTCCTAGGAGGTAATATTTGTACAATCCTTCACAAAGCTTCTTAAGTTGCACATATTTTGCAATTAAGGGGGGATATTCATTTATTTTCTTCACAATTTTTTTGTAAAAAGAGAAGACTTATAAGGGTGCATTTTCGGCTTTGACCGACACCTTAGTCAAAATTCTTTTATAAATTACAACATATTTTACAAAAAGTGGGGAACTTATAAGGGTGCATTTTTGGCACTGACGACACCTTAGCTACCTTATATTTTGCAAACTCATTTTGTAACCGAATGAATCTCGTATGAAGTGATCTACTCTACTACACCTAGCGATTGCAGTGGCTGGTTACCCATGCAATTGGATGACAATATTACAATAAGGACATTCATTGATGTGAAGACAAAGTGAGGAATGACCCACTTTTTGCTTAGAAGCAGCCAGAGCACTGTGACAAAGCAAGAACCAGCAGATCGACATATTTTTCACTATATTGGGGTAGTTATATACATTACCCAAATAATGTAATAAGGGGGGATGTTAGAGTAATATTCCATTCTTTGGGATATTTACCCTTTTACTCCATTAGGGTAAAATAGGTAGTATATTGCATTACACTACTTGGGTAGATTATTACATTTACTTTTCTACTTTCTACCATGTAGATATTTACTGTCTTAAATATCTAATGGTTATTTTCTAAATATCCTAGGTGAAGAGTTCTAATTCAAACTCTCTATCGCTTGGCAAATTGTTTGGCATGACAATAGCCTGTTCAGTCTGATTAGATATTTTGTAACCTATTTAAACTATAGTTCCTAAACTATATTATTAATGCAAATATTTTATTTATCAATCATTCATGATTTCCTGGTCACAAGGAGAATATTACTGTATTAGAAATGGTCAAGTTAATGTAATAATAAGATAATACTATGCTGGTTTTTACCCGATTGAGGGTTTCTAGGATAAATATTGTGTAATGTGTGAATATGCAATATTCTTCTTTTGATTATATTATTATTGTTTTTTTGTTTTAGTTTATCGAGTCTTTTTATTTCTCTTCATTTGGTATCAGATCTAGGTTTTAGCTTTGTTAAATGAGTAAGGGTTTCAACCCTATGATAAATTAATTATTGAGTGGGAGTTGTATGCAAAAAGATACAGGCAAAGGAGAAATATGGGAAGCACACAGATAGAGATTGAGAAATTTAATGGATATATTTTGAGTTTTGGAAACTTAAGATGGAGGATTTGTTGATTGATAGATATCAGTGGATTGTGGTCTCGGGAATAAAACCAACATCGATGATAAATTAGGATTAGCTAAAAATCAATAGGAAGGAAATGAGCTCTATCATATTGTGTTTATTTGACTTGGTATTATTGAATGTATCTACAGAGACCATGACAAATATTTTATAGAAGAAGCTAGGAATATTGTATTAGACAAAGTCACTGGTAAATAAACTCTTTCTCCAAAAGAAGTTGTATTCACTTCGGATGAATGATGGTGACTCTATGGCTAAACATATGAATGCTTTTAACACTGTGGTAAATCAACTAACCTTTATAGAAGGAAAAATGGATGAAGAGGAAAAATGTATTTACTTTATTCATTACCTGATTCATGGGATAACCTAATTATGGCTATCACCAATACTACATCTACATTGAAATTAGAGGATATAGTAGGAAATTTTTTGTCTAAGGATATGAGACAAAAATATTCTAAGTATTATCATAAAAAGGATACCTTGGTTGTGAGAGGTTGTTCTCAATAAATAAACAAAAATAAATCAAAATCTAGGGGTAAATATATTGCCTCGAAAAAGAGGAAATGCTAGAATTGTGGTAAAGCAAGGCATTATAAAAGAGACTGTAGATCTAAAAATGCTGATAATAATCGATCATCTGATGAAGAAACTTCTATAGAAAAGAAGACCACAAATGAATATTCAAGGGACTTATTCTTAGCTGTAGCTTGATCAAGTGAATTCCATGACTCATGGTTGATTGACTTAGGTGCTTCTTTTCATATGACTCCTCAAAGGGAGGGGTTCAATGAATATGAAAATATAGATGGAGGTAGAGTCTTCTTTGGAGACAATTCAACATATAAAATAATAGGTTGAGGAAGATTCAAGCTAAGGTTAAAATATAAAATAATTAAAACCCTTCCTGGTGTGTTGCATATTTCGGGTTTGGCAAGGAATTTGATATCCGTGAGTAAGATGAATGATGCAGGTGTGAATGTGGTATTCAATAAGGATAGTTGCAATATGGTTCATGGATATTTGGTGTTGGCAAGGGGAGTTCACAAAGAAAATTTATTTAGACCCGAGTCTAGCACTATAAGTATTATTTGCAATAACTCTTGATGAGGCCCAAAAATGCCTCATTTTGCACTATGGTTAACATATAAAAAACTACCATATTATTAAATATAAAAATTTAAATTTCCAAATAGTTGATTAAAATATATTAATTGTTAATTATTTTCATAATTTTATGTTAGAAACATTATACCCCTGTTTTGACTATTTTAAACATTTTACTTGTAAAAGGTCAAAAATGAGTATCATGTCAATTATACTATCATACTATAGTAAAATTATATTCTGATGGTATGGATATATTCCTATCATAGAGAAATACAACTTTTATTTTTGAAGCAAGTCAATCCGAGCTGTAGATAAAAAGTTATGAAGGTTACTCAATGTTCATGCCTTGTTTTTTCTAGAGCTGTTAACAGGTGCAAATCTGCATTAAGGAGAACATTGGAGGATCTACTGGGAATTATCCAAAGTGATTTAAGGTACAAAATTAATATCAAGGGTACTTCATAGTATATATAACACATGACCTAAATTTTAAGGCATATGGAGAAGTAATCTAGAAGTTATGGGGTTTGCAAAATGATAGTTTCACACTTTTTGACAGCTGAAAATTCTGGTAAAAATCTGTGTTAGAGGCCAACTTGACAGTAATTCTGGGAGTGATTCCTTAAAATTAAAAAATTAAACATGTATTTCACACAACCAATAACACATGGATAAAATTTTGTGTGCATTAGAGTTACGAGGCAAAAGTTATGAGCACTCCAAAAGGGCGGCTACGCATGTTTTGACAGCTAAAAAAAATAGGCAAGAGTCCATACAAATTCCAGCCACCTGTCACTATGAAGGAAGGCATGGAATTTATCATCTAAAGATGAGGGAAATGCTTGGAAGCAGTTTAGGGAGGCTAGGAGTGACTTTTTCTCCACTTGAAAGCATTTCCACGCGATCCAAATGAGAGCAACAAGTTAAAAGGCTAAAATGTAGGAAATATGGAAAATGCAGGACACAGCCATACAAATTCCATCTAGCTATCAATAAATGACATGGCTTGGAATTTGTCAGTACTGGCATGCAAAAATAATTGGGATCATATCCTAAGGAATATTAAATACTTCCTATCCATTCAAAATCGCTTTATCAACCATTTTAATTGCATCTGAGCATAAAGTATGTTGTACAGCTAGATATTCTGAAGCAGCTCCGGAATGAGCAGAAAAGTAACCAGTTTTAGTTAAAAAGGTAAAAAGAATGCCCAAAAATGTGGAAAATGGCAATATGGGAATGGATACAGGTGTATGAGATGTTTTCTCACCCCTTCCAACACATTTCCATCAATGGAGGATGCACAACAAGGGATAATAGAGATGTTGCAGCATAACAATTTGTTGTATTTTAGGAAGACTTCTTCAAAACAATTGCTAAATCCTTGAAAAATAGTAATAGAATGGATTGGCATATGTAGTAGAATATTATAAATAATAAACTCCCATGTTGGTTGATCCAAGTAGAGAATAAGGATACTTGTGGTAAGAAAGTAGATTTGTGGCAAATTGCAATTTTTAGCAGGTTTTCATGCAAATATTGTAATGTTGCTTGAGACTAAATAAAGTGCAGGATTTCTCATTCATCTTTTGTCCCATTAAATTTTTGAATTTTTAAGTAGTTAAGAGAGATTTTTTTCTACCTTCTTCTGGAACAGGGGAGCAAGGGCCACTTCCAAGTTTAGAAGAAGGCTTATTGGTGACAGGTTTTTTGATAACTTTTGTTGTAGCAAATTAGCAGATACTTGTCATATTTCATTTTATGTTCATTAGCTAATAGTGCATATAGATTTGTGATCTGGACCTAGGTTAATGAGAGTGAGTGTTAATTGATTCATCAATTTGCAACATTGTTGAATTTTCCATGTTTCCAACAGATTATTTCCTGCTTTAATCCTTTTTTTATCAATTGTTAGCCTATGTGTTCCATTTTATGCCATTTCATCTTCTTGTTATTATTTTAATTTTGCAAGAGTAAAATAGGTGACATTTCTGCAAATTTAGTTAGATTTCAATTTCGTGCAACTACATTTTCTTATCATTTATATTCTACAACAATAAATAGGTTTCAATCTGCAAAAGTAATCAGGTTTTATTTTATTCTTTTTGCAATATTTCTATTCCTATAATTTTAATTCTACAAGAGTAATTAGAATTCAATTTCACTTTATACGATTAAAGTGACACCAAAACCCCCAAGGTTAACTTATCCCACCAATAAAGCCTATGAGCTAATTTTCAATCTACCTATATCTCCTTTCATATATAGCCTTGGACACCGCCCTGGATTGACAATTATAATGATTAAATTGTGTGATTGACAACACTCATCAACTCTTCAGTGGTACAAGAACATAATACGACTAAAATGGATTCAAGTATTCATACAGAGAAGACAATGTTATGGCATCAACACATGGGGCACATTGGTGAGAAAGGAATTCAAACATTGAAAATAAAAGGTATGGCTAAAGGAATTTCTAATTGCCCATTAAATTTTGATTTTTGTGAGCACTATGTTTTTGGGAAACAAACTAGAGTCAAGTTTCTAAGTAGTGCTACAAGGTCTGAAGGAATTCTACATCTAGTTCATAGTGATGTGTTTGGACCTGCAAAAGTACCATCATTAGGTAAATCTATCTATTTTGTTACATTTATAGATGACTTCTCAAGAAAGACATGGGTATATTTTCTACGAAATAAATCCGAGGTTTTTAATAAATTTAAAGAGTTTAAGGCTCTTGTAGAAAATCAGTTAGAGAAAAAAATAAAATGGTGGTGAGTATTGTTCTAATGAATTTGAGCAGTTTTGCAAGGACTATGGAATAGAAAGGTAGAGAACAACTCTATATACTCCACAAAAAATTGGGGTTGCAGAATGGATGAACATGATATTGATGGATAAGGCTAGAAGCATGCTAAGTGGTGCAATTTTAGAAAAGAATTTTTGTGTAGAAGTTGTTTTAACAAGTACTTGTTATCTCATCAATAGATATCCTAACTCAGCTTTGATGGATAAGACTCCATAGGAAGTATGGACTAGTAAGAAACCCTCTCTCATACATATAAGGGTTTTTGGTTGTGATGCTTATATGTATGTCCCAAAAGAGAAAATAACTAAGCTAGACTATAAATCTAAAAAATGCATATTTGTGGGTTATAGTACTAGTGTTAAAGGATATAAGTTGTGGAACCTAAAAATATAGAAGGTTGTTTACAGTCTTAATGTGATCTTTAGAGAAACAAAAGAGGTTTTAAAACAAGAAATGCAACCAAGCAAAGAACCAAAAATAGTGTAGGTAAAATTGGAATAGGAGGAAGAACCAGTGGTAAAATTTGAATTACAAAGAGATTCTGAAGAGGAATATTCAGAGGAAGAAGGTGAGGAGGAAGATGAATATGTAGAACCTAGAACTCCAATTTTTAGGATATTAGATTGAGAGAGAAGACTTTCAGATAGATATAGTCCTTCAAATTTTTATTTTACATTTAATTTATTAGTTATTGATGAAGAACCCAAGACTATAAAGGAGACACTTCAGTCAAGTGAGAATAAGTCTTGGAAAAAGGTTATGGAAGAAGAAGTGGAGAACTTGGATAAAAATAAGACATGGGACTTGGTGAAATTACCTCCTAGTAGAAAACCTGTTGGTTGTAAGTGGCTATTCAAGAAGAAGTACAATGTAGAAGGAAAGTTGGAGAAGTACAAAGCTCGATTTGTAGCAAAATGATTTTCTCAAGTTGAGGGGATTTACTTTGGTGAGATTTTTTCTCCTGTGGCTAAACTAACTTCAATCAGATTTTTGTTGGCTATTTCTGCTGCTTTTGATTTTGAAATAGAATATATGGATGTAAAGATAACTTTTCTACATGGTGAACTTGATGAAGATATATATATATATATATATATATATATATATATATATATATATATATATATATATATATATATATATGTCACAACCAGAATGCTTTAAGGTAAAAGGTAAGAAGGACTTGGTATGCAAGCTAAAGAAGTCTCTTTATGGGTTGAAGTAGTCTCCAAGGATGTGGAACCAAAAAAATTGATAGGTTTGTCTTGATACTTGGGCTTGGAAAAAGCAAAGTAGATCCATGTGTATATATAAAAAAGAAGGATGAAAATTTTGTTATCATTGTATTGTATGTGGATGGCATGTTGTTAATTGGTAATAGTAAGGAGATGATAAAGTTACTAAAATATTAGTTATCTTCTAAATTTGACATGAAGGATTTGGGTGTTGCAAAATTTATTTTGGATATGGAAATAATAAGGGATTGTGCAAATAGAAAGTTATGGTTAAATACTGCAGAAGTTTAGAATGCATTATTGTAAACCAATATGTACTCCATATTCGATTGGTCAAAAGTTATATGCTAAACAGCGTCCCAAAATAGATGAGGAAATTAAAGAAGTGCACCACGTTCCTTATGCTAGTATTGTGGGCAGTTTGATGTATGCAATGGTCTATACTTAACTTGATATTTCACATGCAGTGGGAGTAGTTAGTAGATATATGCCAAATATAGGAAAGGAACATTGGACTATTGTGAAGAGGATTTTCATATACTTGCATGGAAGTACAGATTATGATATCTATTGTGGAGGAAATTTTAAAGGTAATAATGTTGTAAATCTATAAGGGTTTGTGGATGCTGACTGGGCTAGAGATCTTAACAAGAGAATATCCACAAGTGCTTATTTTTTTAGGCTATTTGGAGGGGCACTAATTTGGATGAGTAAAAAGCAATCAATTATTGCTTTATCCGCTATAGAAGTAGAGTACATTATAGCAACTCATACTTGTAAAGAAGCAGTGTGGCTACAGAGGTTCTGTTCAATAGTTGATATTAAACAGAAGGCTATGAGAATTAATAGTGATATTCAAAGTGTAATAATTTTGGCCAATAATATTGGTTTTCATGATCATTCAAAACATATTGATATCAAGTACCATTTTTTGAGAGATATGGTTTAATAGAACCAGGTGATATTGGAGAAAGTTGATACAGAGAAGAATACTACTGATTTGTTAACAAAGGTTGTACCTACTCAAAAATATTCTTGGTGTAGAAGATCTATGGGTATGGTTGCCCTTGACAGTTGACAATGCCAAATTTTTTCCCCTATGGAAAGTATTCAACAAGTGGGATAGTGTTGAAAATATGTTGAGTATTTTCCATGTTATTCTAGTGGGGCTAAAACTAAAAGATATTGGACACTCTGTACCAAATTTTTAGGGTTTTTAAGTTAATTTTAGACCCATATGGGCTTTTAGGGTTACTATATTTGAGACCATGTTTTTTTTCCAATGATATTGTAAAATCCATGTATGTGCCTTTGTTATATATATCACACTTGCATTAGGGTTTGAAATGATACAAAAGGAGAATATTATTGTATTGGAGACAATCAAGTTAATGCAATAATAAGATAATACTATGCTTGGTTTTTCTCGATTAAGGGTTTCTAGGATAAATATTATGTAATGTGTGAATCTATGATCTTATTCTTTTTATTCTATTATTATTGATTTTTTGTTTTAGTTTATCAAGGCTCTCTATGGCAAAGACGATGGCACTGATGTGGCCAATCAACATGAGTTGGTCTAATAATAGACTAAACAAACAACAACAGGAATAATTTATGTCCAAGAGAGTTGATGCCTACGATGAAAACCCACACTACGAACCAATGAGTAGGCATTGATGTGGACACCTAATGACTAGATGGATGAGATGTTGTAGGTGAGGATATATATGATCAGGATGATGTGGCACCAGGCTGGTCACTAGGATGAATGAAATTTAGTGATTGGGAAAATCTATAAGTGGTTCAGTTAGGAGAGGAGCATCGACGATTACAGGGAGATAATCATGTTTTGGTTGAACAAAAAAATGGCCATAAAAGAAATATAAGATGATGTGTTTGCTAGGCATGGAAGCATTTCATTGATGCTTATCTAGGTTTCAATAAGAGCAATATGGTCATTGTCAGGATTGTAGCGATGATCGATATGGACTACTAGATCATAGTGGATACAGGTGACATGTTGGAAATACATTGAATCAGCCATATGTGGATGCTTGGACTGATGTGGTGGATAGTTGGACCCTCACAGAAGATGTGGTAGAAGACTGATGATAGATAACATAGTCGATGATGATGTAGATGGAAAAACTAGAACTGATAACGTGGAGAGGTTTTTGAATGCAACTGGAAAATGCACTGGGAGCGAAATTACCTCTTCCCTCTTCAAACCACATTACTTATGTTTGGGAAGAGACTTACCAAGGGATTCATGATAATTATAGTAACAAAAAAATAGTAGTGATCACTTACCATAATAAGTGAGTTTATTTCAAAACAATCATGGTAGATGAAAGGATTGATGTCGGGTCTCATTTAGATACCACTCTATAGGGTTGCATAACTAGTAGGAACAATTTATAGTATGGAATGAAATAGAGATACTAATGGATATTCTAGAGCCAAAAAAAAATAAGGGGTATCATAGATTAGGATATCATTCGCAATATTGGGAGTTATAGATGATGTAAGCAAGTTTGGTACAAGGAAATTTAGCGAAGGAATGCGTTTCTATCTGGGTAATCATGTTATGAAACAAACAATAGTCAATAAATGCAGACAAGGGACCGAGTAGGAATGAGTTAAGCTATTCTGAATGCATAGATTGACAAAATCTAGGGAGTTTCAAAATGATGTAAAATTGAAAATTTTCATCCATTGGATTAAATACAAGACGTCATCAAACCGAGATGGTAGATAAGGATTTTATTCCCTAGTATGTTGTATAATACTATGAAGATAATAATAATAGCTTCATGTTATGTGTGTCACCATGAAAAGAGGTATTCGATGCAAATTTTACATAGTGCTTATCTGTAATATGATTCAACATGGAATGATTTCCATTGTTACATCCATATAATACTAAAATATAAGTAGGAAACAATTGTGTTTTAATGCGTTCTCAAGAGTACCCACACCAATTTGAATATGTTATGAAATTTACCATGTTTGGGTCAAAGTAGTTTTGTTCATCCAAAAAAGCACTCGAATAGTTCCAAGCTTTTATCGAAAGTATACCATCATAGATGAACGATGCTGGAAAATACTGTTAAACATGATATTTAACCTACTGATGGATTTATTTATTTTACCTCATCTATTGAAACACAAATGCAGAGCATAGGTTTTAGTCATATGATAGGTGTTTGGTGGCCATTATGAATGGGTCGTGAGACATGGCATAAGGAGACAAAGTTTTTATGGCTTAGATTTTATGTAGATGCAGCGATAGAGTGTAACGACAGAGTGTAATGATAGAGTGTACAACAATGAAGCACACACATCAGTAATTTAATGGAAATCCATTGTGGTGAATACTACAAAGGAATCACGAGGAAAATTTGAAGGTGGTTACATAAAAGTGGGGAATTGTATCTTCATGAGGGGGTTGTAGGTGCTAAAAAATGTGTTATGTATGGCTACTGGCTTTATGAAAATGAAGGTAAGCTAAGTCAATTAGTTTTATTAGTACTGATGAGCCATATAATTGCTCATTTTTTGTACTCTTTTTCCCATAATGTGCGGCATATATTCTTGTAGATATAAATGTTTTATGGAAATTATATATAATTAACAATTTATTTTACATGTTCTCTAATATTTGTCTTTAAGTGTAATTTATGTAGATTTAGTGGAAATTTTTACGTTTTGGTATGTTTTCATTAAGCTCCCACTCAGACCTGGCACATACAAATTAATGAATGAAAAACATCTACAAAATATTGGTAAAGAGGTACAAATTCAGGCACCCAAGTTCTTTGAAGTGTCTAACTTTCGTTCAGTACCTAACTGTTAGGTACCTGCTTCTTGTTGTATGGTGAAAGGTGCCTGCTTCCTGTTATATGATGGAAGGTGCCTATTTTCCATTGTACGGTGGAAGGTGCCTACTTCCTGTGATGCGATGGAAGGTGCCTTCGTTTTGACTTCTGCATACAAGGTGTTTGCTTCTTGACATTTTCATACAAGGCACCTACTTCCCGACTTCTTCAACCATGATGTTTGATTTTCATTACTATCAAACTTTAGTAAAACTCTGTGGTCGACAAAACAAATCGAAAACTTTGACAACCAATGTGAAAGGATTTCTAGAATCACAATTAAACATGAGACAATGTCAAAGGTGACTCATCACCCATTTTTTAGCTGATACATAAATTAATTTTGTAAGTCAGTAAAATCAAATATCAACATATTCTAGAAATATAATATGTTGAAATATCATAATATTTTACCCGATTCCTCTAATCAAAAAAATAGTTATAACAGTTAGTCATGTGCTGATTCATCCTAAAAATTGTAACAGGGTTGGTTGCATACCTTATAAATATGTAGGCCACCCCTGAAGAAGAAGAGGACCCCCAAAATATTTATGTAATTTTCTCTATTGCAAACTATTAATAAAATATCTGCATTGTTCCTATAAAAACATCTTCTAAGGGTATGGTGATCATTCTACCACGGGAAGAACCTGCTGGAAGTGTGGGCCCACTTACAATAGATTTCTTCCCTATTTCCCCTATTTTTAGTATTTATTTTAATATATTAATTTATTTCTAGTTATTTCACCTATTTTCTATACTTTCCAGCAAGGTAGTTATTTAGATTTTAAATGTTTTCAATCCTGTTTCTTCGACTTAGCATGAGATTATTGGTTTAAACATAATTTTCAATGAAAACCAAACACCCCCCCAAATCATAATCCAAGGGACTCATCTCTGAAGAAGAAATTACAAGCATAGATTTTGCATGGATGATCACAATACTATGAGCTACCTTAGGTTGATAATTAAATAGAAGTAATTAATTGAACTTTAGAAAACTAACCAATATTTTGCCCAATATTTTAGCACCATTTTTGGGGAGTAGCCATTGTAATTTCTTGTTTTGAAGAAAGTATAGTTACAGTAGTTTAGAGTGTTTTCTTTAGAAACATTCATCTGAAAATTTATATGAGTCCACCTAAGAATAGGGGACCAGACGGTCGTTTTATAAAAAATAAAGAAGTTGTTTCTCAAAATCCTTCTACTTAAATAGAACCTAAACCTGAGACTAAACTCTCACCATCTCAATCTCCACCTGTGCATTGGTGGTAACACCCACTATTTGCATAGGATCCCTCTAAAACAATTTAGCAGAATCTTAGAGAAGGATAAAAGATAAGTAGAGTTCAATCTGAGGAATATCTACTGAAAGTTGAACATTGGAAAGTAGTGTTAGATGAATTATATCAAATACTGACTTATCCATCATTCTAAAGGATAAAATAAATAAAATAAAAGTATTGATAGCCGCTTTGAATAAAGCAGGGGTAGAAACACCAGTAGTAGGTAGAATGGTAGAAAATCCAGAGGAAACATCTACTAGTTTTAGTTTTCCAATAGGAGAGGTAGGGGAATATCACAAGATGAAACACATCTCTCCTACCCACCTTTCAACATTTAGAGGACTACCAATAAAAAATCCAAACCTATTCCTATTCAAATTTTATATTTTATATAGATTTGTGGATTACACCACAGATCCGTAAAAACTAAAATTATTACCTTCCACCCTTGATGATTCAACTTTGCGTTGGTTCATCAACTTGGAAGATAAATGGATAACTACCTAGGAATAGTTGAAGAAAATTTTCCTGGATTGGTATCAGGATTTTTGTAGAGCAAGAGATGCAAGAGAGGAAGTCCTAGATATGACCCAAAAGGAAGGGGAATCTGTGGAAGAATATTGGGATAGGTTCAACTTCAATTTGCAAAGATCACCCCATTCAAAACTAGGAGATAGGTCCCTAAGAAGTATTTTTTTGAAAGGACTGACAAATTAATCCTTGGAATATTTAAACATGATATCTAGGGGAGACATTTACCAACACCAAATGGATGATATTCGATAGTTGTGTCAAAATTTCTCAAAAAAAAAGGGTAAGTTAACCCCTAGAAATGTTAAGCAGTCAACCACTATCACTAATATAAAATAGGTAACATTCTAGAAGACTTTAAGAGTGAGATGTTATAATATTTGGATCTTAAAATAGATACCCTTCTGCTTCAGAGAAAAAATCAGGAGAATGAGGTAACATTGGCCTACTTCTATCCTAAATACAGAGGCAAGCATCCTAGAAATGAGTGTCCATAAACCAAGTTTGTGTATGTGATGTTTGTAAAAAGGATCATAAAACAAAGTTGTATCCATAATTAATGAAATCTAAAGAGGAACCTAAAGTAGGAGAGGCATACTTAATGGGTAATAGGAGGAATTGACAACAGTCTCATATGGGTAATAATATGCAATCAAGAATGTCATCCTATGGAGGAAGAAATTACTAGAATCAAGGTAAAGCCCAACCATCCAACATGGGTTGGTATGATTAATAACCTTGGAATCCATTTCCCCAAGGACCAAATCCTTACAACCCTTATCCTTGGAACCAATATCAGTAGCCTGGGTAGCAGTGGAGAAATTAGAATGTTTAGAATCGGTATCCACAACACACTGCTCCATATCCACCATTTATAAGTCTACCAACCTTACCTACTCCAAGGAATCCTCAGTTACTAGCACAACCAACAATAAACCCAAACAATAAGCATCCAATATATCATATGTAAAATTATATGTACCCTATGTATAATATTAAGGTAGATTGCGATCCTATCCATTTAAGGTCAAGAAAGAAAGTAGGTATAGAAGTCAATCCTCTTGTAGAAGAAGAGGAACCAATAGAAATATATAAAGGAGAATCAAACCTTATAGAAGATGTAGAAGAAGAATCAACACATGTACATAACAAAGAAGAGGTTCCATATTTTCCACAAAGGTTGCAAGAACCCAAGAAACCAATACAAATAGAGTTTGATATCCTCTTTAGTTTAAAGAACTTAACAGTCACAATCCCTCTCTTTCAGGCCATTAGAGACATACCTATTTATGGGAAGGCCATAAGAGATATGTGCCTCAAGAAACCAAGGAGGAAACTAGCTAAATAAATCAGTTTGGTAGGTCAGTTAGCTAACCTTATGTTAGGGAATACCTACAACCAAATTTATTCAAATCCAAGAAGCCTTGTGCTGACTATAAAAATAGAGGGTTGTATTTTACCCAACACACTAGTGGATTTGGGAGCTACCATTAATATCATGCCCCAAGAGACCATGCAAAAAATAAAATTGACCAAATTAAAGCCCACTAAAATTGTGTTGCAGTTGGCAGATAGGTCTACAGTACTTTATGATGGAATACTAGAATATATCACTATTATAGTATATGCATGGGAGTATCTAGAAGATTTTTGTGTTGCAATCTAAGTCTGGATTAGGTGGATACCCATTAATATTAGGTAGACCTTGGTTGGCAATAGTTGATGTCTAAATAAGTTGTAGATATGGGAAAATGACCATTTTAGATGGTCAAAATATAAAGAAATTGACATTACATCCACCTGCATAGTCTAAAGACTTGTTGGGATAACTTGAGGATGAAAATAAAAATATTAATGGTCTATCAATGATCCAACTTGTGATGAAACTTGAGGAGTTGGAAGATGAAAATGGTGAGGATAAGATAATCTCCCATTTTTTTTAGGGAGAACCTTCTTGTTGTCCTCTTGAGTTTCCATTAGTAGGAGGAAAAAACCACCATATTTACCAAATAGAAGTTGCACCTGGTAGAATATTGAATATAGATAACAAGTTGACAACTAAACAGTAGACCAAACTGAAACAAACATTGGAAAAACATCAAAATACCTTTTCTTGGGAGTATTCTGATATGAGAGGAATAAACACATAGAATATATCTGGAAGATTGCAATGCACCTGCCACCTTTTAGAGGGTAGTTCTTAGTATTTTTTTAGATATTATTAGAGAGACTATAGAAGTATACATGGATGATTTCACTGTATATGGTGAAAATTCTGAAACTGCCATAGAAAATCCTAGAAAAGACACTTAAACGTTGTGAGGAAACTAACCTATCCTTGAGCAATGAGAAATGCTATATGTTGATGTAGGAAGGGATAGTTTTAGGACATCACATTTCTATAGAAGGAATCAAAGTAGATAAAAAAAAAATTGAAGTCATCCAAACCCTACCTACTCCCAAAACACAAAAGAACATCCATAGTTTCCTAGGATCAGCCAGTTATTATAGGAGGTTTATATCAAATTTTAGAAAAACTGCTAAACCTCTTACCACATTGTTAATAAAATATACAGATTTTGTTTGGACTAAAGAATGTAAACAAGCATTCAACACCTTAAAGGAAAAACTAATTATTGCTCCAATACTAAGAGGTCCAAATTGGACCATACCTTTTCACATATATGCTGATGCATCTAACAATGCAATAGGATCAATACTAGGATAGAAAGATGGTGATGATATTTATACCATCTATTATGTTAGTAAAAACCTCATAGGTGTTGAACTAAATTATACTATCATTGAGAAAGAGTTTCTTACAGTAATACATGCTCTTAACAAAATTTTCATTATATTATAGGTTATCATGTATTTGTACACATTGATCACTTAGCAATAAAATACTTGACCAAAAAAATTTGGATTAGTGGTAGAATTATCAGACGGATGTTGCTCTTATAGGAATTTGATGTGACAATAGTGGAAAATCCAAGAAAGAACAATGTGGTAGCTGATTTCTTGTCCATATTGACACCTCCAGACTATGTAGCTACAAAAGACCAATTTCTAGATGAACATTTGTTTGCTCTAAATGATAATATACCTTGGTACATAGATATGGCTAATATGGTAGCCATTGGTAGAGTATCCCTTGCACTTTTACCTCATGAAAAATAGACTTTAATTAATAAAATTACATATTTCTCATTTATTGATGATGCATGTTCAAAATAAAACTTGATCAAATCATGAGAAGATGTGTTTCTAGAGAAGAAATAATTGAAATACTAAAGGATTGCCATGATGAACCTTGTGGTGGTCATTTTTTAGGAAAAAGTACTGCATATAAAGTATTGTAGGCTGGTTACTATGCCTTCACTATTCAAATATGCAGCCAAGCATGTGAGCCAGTGTGATCAATGTTAGAGGATGGGTAGACCTACTCTCAGAGATAAGATGCTACTCCAACCACATGTTCACATTGAACCATTTGATAAATGGAGGATGAACTTTGTAGGACCTATTAATCTATAGTCAAGAGGTAAGAGGTATATCCTAGTTTGTACTGACTATGTGATAAAGTGGGTTGAAGTACATGATTTGTATGATTCAAAGAAGAAAACTATAGTAGATTTCTTGTATTCAACAATTTTTACAATATTTGGGGTCCCAAGGGAGATCACAACATATCAAGGAACTCAATTTACTTCAAGTATGATCCAAGAACTCAAGCAACAATAAAAAATTAGGCATAACAAAACCACTCACAACCATCCAAAGGAAAATTGGCAAGTTGAGGTGACCAACAGAGAATTGGAGAATATCCTGACAAATACAGTGCAACAACACAAGAAGGATAGGCTACTAGATTACTAGAAATAGTGTGGACCTATAGGACCACTTGGAAGATTACTATTGGTTTCACACCATTTTAGTTAGTCTATGGAAAAATAGCCATGATGCCTATATAGTTTGAAGTCAAAAAACTTAGGATTACTATAGAATTGAATATCAATATAGATGATGCACAAAAATATAGAATTCAGTAGCTTAATTAGCTAGATGAATATCACCTTGAGGCTCTATAAAAAATAAATATCATTCAGAAACAAAGGTCCAAGTGGCATGATTGCCACACCAAGCCAAAGCAACTTAAAGTGGGAGAATGGAAATTACTCTATGATTCCCGATTCTAGGAAAGGAAGGGTAAGCTCATGCAACATTGGATGGGGCCATATGAAGTGACTAAAATCATCAATAATGGGGCTATAAGAGTTAGAATAATAGATCACAACAACATTACCTTAATAGTCAATGGCCACCACCTACTTCCATACTATGTATCTGAAGTATACATTATTGATTTTAGATTAGGCATGGGGGAGACCCCAATTGATTCTGATTTTATCTTGAGTTAATGAGATGTGGACCTAGTCCACATAGTTCCAAAGACAATTATTCTTTTAAAATTTTCCTTGTTTTAGTTGTTTTTTTGTTTTGTAGGAACAATAACCTTTGTGCAGCTATTAGGCAACCTATAAAACCTAGGCCTAACAAGCACAAGATCCATGAACCTGTGATTTCCAAGATTTTTAGGAGAATTTGCTTAGAGTAGGAATAGTTAGTCACCATTCAGAAAGGGGAATACTAAACCTAAACCTGCACAAGAGTGTTTGGATTGGTATTTTTGGACAATAAAACACTCAACTATTGGTTTAGGGATGAATGATGATTATGTACCTATTTTTCAATTAGAAGCACTGAAGGGCCTGATCAACCTGACAACACATATACAAGGACAGGTCAACACATATTGAATAAAATAAAAGCGCCATGTTTTTGTATTTTATGGGGAGGCACCTGCTTTTTGTTATTAGAAAAATTTCCTGGTTCCCAGTGTACGATGGAAGGTACCTGCTTTCTATTGTACAATGGAAGGTGTCTGCTTCCCATTGTATGGAGAAAGGTACTTGCTTCCCATTGTATGGTGGAAGGTGTCTACTTCCCGTTGCACGGTGGAGGGTGCTTGCTTCCCGTTATATGCTTCATGGTGCCTGAATCCCAATATGTTATGAAGATGACACCTACGTCCTATTTTCTAGTAGCTTAATTCCTGACTCTCAAATTTTCAGGAGAACAACCGACTTCCAATTTTTTGGAAACTAACACCAAATATTCTTAGCATATGTAAAAAAAAATAAGTTTGTATAAAGTTTATTTTATAAGTAAGACACCTGATAGTTAGTAAAAAGGTGTTTTCTTCCCATGTTAAGTACAACATTAGTTGCTAAGGGGCCTGCTTACCATGTAAGAAAAGCACCTGATTCCTACGGTGCCTATTTTTAGTTTCCAAGGCACCTGCACACCATAATTCAAAAATAAGGTTCCTGATTTCCATACAGAAAAGGTAACTCATATCTATTTACTGCAGCCATTTTTTTCCTTGATAGAATAATATGTTTGGGATGTGGCCCAAGCCACATTAGTACCCCATGCACATACAAAGTCAAATCTATCACAAAAAAAATTAAAAGTTGACGTCAACCAAATTCCGAGGGGATATTTGTAATCCCAAGGCAATATATTTTTCTAATTTTTGTTTTTAATTTTTGTAGGATTTCTTGAATAACCCAGTGCAGCTACCAAGAACTAATCATGTCAAAGAAAATTTATTGCATGGGAACCATGGCCATAATTTTCCATTATGGTTTACCCCATCATCAAATGCCAGCCAATAATGATGCACCACGGATATCTGCACATATGCACCCACAAAATAAATTTAGGTGCATGTTTAATTTTTTTGTTTCTTGTCTATATTGTTTTCATGAACATGTGTGTCTATGGAAATGTGCTGGTACAACCTCCCATTATTACCTTAACCACTTGAAAAAATCCACTTGGCATGGTGTTGTGTGGCACAACTATTATTGGTCGATAGTTTATTATTATCATCTTCACACAATCAGGCATATGCTCGAAGAAAATCTATTACGGATAACCATAATCACTGTTGATTACGGTAATTAACCACCTGCATGCATGAATGCAGTTGTTTTATAAAGCTATTTACCAGCTATTGTGCATCTAACTTCAACAAAAAAAATAGAGTAGTGAGGTATAGTAGTAATTCAAAGGGGAGGCAGTAACATTGTTGAGTGAATTGTGAATTAGAGGTAAAGCATGGGGGGAAAGTAAAAAAACCATGACCTTAAGAAGAGTAATCCGATTGATTTCTTAGGAATTTCTATAGACGTCCAAACACATTTGGACGCTAAAAAATGGATGGACTACTACCGACTAGTTAGTCAGGGCTAGGATGTGATAGTTGTAAATGAATTTGTGGCATTGATGAATAATGGGGTCATGCACATGTGGGGGTTGGAGATCCCAGTCATTAAGGACTATATCATCAAAGTTATATATATCCATATTACATGGGAGTGCATGTACAAGGAGGATAATCTTATACTTTGCACAAATATTTTTTGAGGCACCAACTGAGTACATGACACACATTGGCTTACCGAAACGGTACATTCCTAAGCTCTAGAGGGCCATTTTAAAAAAAATCACCTCTTTCTTTACATGCTCTGGTAGGTACTCCCACCTGAATGCCAACCACTTCTGTTTCCTCAATCATATTTTGTATGGGGATAAAATCAATGTCCCCCACTACCTTGCATGTTCTTTGAAATATGAGGTCAAGCAATACCAAGCAGGCACCACCTTTGTCCTAGCTCACCATGGCCTTATTTTTTCCTTGGTAAGATATGCAGTGTCACATAGAAATGTGACAATTAAGGAAGTTGTTGGCACTAGTGCAGTGGCAAGGGAACAAGTAGAGGAGGAGATGCCAATTCAAAATGAAGAGTCAACCCAAGAGGTGATAGAATGATAAAAATGGTGCCTGCATCCCATCCTATAAGTAATACAGGGAAAGTAGGACAAGCCTCATCCCCTGATTTTTCCCAATTTGGGGAGGAAATAGGGTGAGATCTGTCCCCTTTTGCACACAATTTGAAGATGATACAGAGTAGGATTGCATGCCTATCTCCACCAGGATGTGAAGTAGAAGAATGAGGGTATCAAGGGTGGTTTTGAGCTCATCAAACGAGGAGATACCAATCGATGATCTCTACAAGGAGGAGTATATGGACCACATTTTACAAGACATTTACTATGGTCCAACTCCTCAACAAGAAGTGGCCATGGCAGATGCACCACTAGAAGGTCAAGTGGAGGATTTTTAATAGTAGTTATAGGTTTTGAAAGAAAAAGCTTCCACTTAGGATTCAAATTTCAAAGAAGAGCGAGCTCTATTTGAATATTCCAGAAAGCAGGCCACCTTAAAAATGCATAAATTGTATCAAAAAATTTGGTAACTGTAGAGACAATTTTAGTTGTAGGGTAAACCAGGAGGAGCCGAGCAATAAGTCAGGGTTGATGTAGTAGTTCAGACTGATGGGGCAACATAAGTGCCCCCTTCTTATAAAGAAACATAATAGGAAGATATTACTACATTGAAAATAGAGCAACCCTATTCTACGTCCCCCTCTACAGAGCAAGTAATTCAGGAGAATGAGGTTGAAGTTGAATAGCCTCAAAATGTAGAGTAGCCTACAAAGGAGGTAGAATATCGAAAAAGGGAGATAGAGGTTGAAGAGCCTAAAATTACATGTAGAGAGGGAGAGGTAAAGCACTCTCTAACTAATGCAGGGTTGGAAAACCTTAAGAAGAAAAGTAGTCCCTGATGTGTAGCAAGTAGCTGTAGAGGAAATTGAGGCTTAGCAGTCTGAATCCCCTATACCCTAGGAGGCTTAGCAGCCTAGATCTCTTATATACTAGAAAAAAATAGTTGCACCAACATACCTTGGGGTACAAAGTATCAAGCTGATATCAAAACAAAAAGCCATAAGACCATCTCAGTGATTACCCAGAACTAGAGTGACAGTTGTAAAAATTAAAGGCTCTAGGCATTGAATTCGATAAGGAATCAGAGCTAGATTATGATGAGGAATGGGAGGTAGCAACAAATATTTTTGCTGCCCAAAAAAATAATTTTGAGGATCTTAAGGAGGAAATTAAGGCAGACAAGAATAACTGGAAGAAGGCCTCCAAGAAAGCCCTCAAGGAATTAGAAAAGGAGACCAAAAAACAATCTGGAAGATCTCGTAAGAAGATTCTGGTTGCTCAACCTGAGAAGTTTTGGTATTTTTATGGATCAGAGGATGGAAAGCCTTTGAGGATGCAAGCATATTTTATGCAGATGGGATTTCTAGGCCCTATGTAGAAGGAAAATCTGGCATCGAGCATAAAAAAAAGGTCAAAGCTAAACCTGAGTTTGACCCAACAAGGGTAGATTTACCAAAAACAAAGGTTGTTAAGGAATCTAGCATCCCATTTGGAGATAAGGAGTCAGTTCTTGTGGATGAAAATTTTCCACCTCACCACGAGTACTGGAAAATGGTTGCACCTACATTCCAAAAGGATGCCACCAACTTTTCTGGTTTTTATTTGAATTGTGATAAGGGAAATGTGGCTTGGACCAAAGAACCACCCAAGAAGAGAGTAGGGCCAAGTTAACCACTTTGATGCAGCAAATTCCAGAAGCAGCAGGGTTAGGAGACAAAAACTCCCATGGGATCAAAGGGGCAGAAGCCCCAGGACAAAGAGAAAGCCAAGGCCGCTAAGAGGAAGAGGACACAAACCAACCGAGCCTATTGGGATGAATTGAATAGGAACTGGTAGTTACCAATTCAAAGTGGCATAGGTACATGCCACCCCTTAAGAATGGGGGGATGATGAGCCATATAATTGCTCATTTTTTGTACTCTTTTCTCCATAATGTGCGACATATAATCTTGTAGATATAAATATTTTATGGATATTATATATATAATTAATAGTTTATTTTGCATGTTCTCTAATATTTGTTTTTAAGTGTAATTTGTGTAGATTTAGTGGAAATTTTTACGTTTTGACATATTTTCATTAAGGTCCCACTCAGACCTGGTACTTACAAATTAATGAAGGAAAAACATCTATGGAATATCAGTAAAGAGGTATGAAGTTAGGTTCCCAAGTTATTTGAAGTGTATGACTTCCATTCAACACCTAATTGTTAGGTGCCTAATTTCTATTAGGAGCTTGCTTCCCATTGTATAGTGGAAGGTACCTGCTTCCCATTATGTAGTGGAAGGTACCTGCTTCCCATTGTACGATGGAAGGTGCCTACTTACCATTATACGGTGGAAGACGCCTACTTTCCATTATATCGTAGAAGGTACATGCTTCCCGTTATGCAAAATAAGGTGCCTACTTTTTGACTTCTGCATACAAGGTGCCTGCTTCCCAAATTTTGCATACAAGGTGCCTACTTACTGACTTCTTCAACCATGATGCCTAATTTTCATTAACACCAAACTTCAGCATGACTCTGTGGTCAACAGAACAAAGAAAAAACTTTGGCAAACAGTGTGAAGGGATTTCTAGCATCATAGCCAAACATGGGACAATGTCAAAGGTGACTCATCACCCATTTTCTAGTTGATACATAAATTAATTTTGTAATTCAAGAAAATTAAATATCAGTGTATTCTAGAAATATAATAAGCTAAAATATCATGATATTTTTCCCGATTCCTCTAATTAACCAACAATTGTAATAGTGAGTCATGTGCTGATTTGTCCTAAAAATTGTAATAGGGTTGGTTGCATATCTTATAAATATACAGGCCACCCCTGAAGAAGAAGAGGACCCTCAAAATTTTTATGTAATATTCTCTATTGTAAACTATTAATAAAATCTCTGCATTATTCCTGTAAAAACATCTTAGAAGCGTTTGGTGATCATTATACCATCGAAAGAACCTGCTAGAAGCATGGACCCACTTGCAATAGAATTCTTCCCTATTTCCCCTATTTTCTATATTTTTTTAATAGATTAATTTCTTTTCAATTATTTCCCCTATTTTTTTTTAATTTCCAGCAAGGTAGTTATTTAGATTTTAAATGTTTTCAATCCTATTTCTTAGACTTAGCATGAGATTATTGGTTTAAAAATTAACTTCAACGAACACCAAACACCCCCCAAAACTATAATACAAGGGACTCATATCTAAAGAAGAAATTACAAGCATAGATTTTGTACGACTGCTCACAAGGCTATGAGCTACCCTAGATTGATAATTAAATGGAGGCAATATATTGAACTATAGAAAACTAACCAATATTTTACCCAATAATTACATGGCATAATGGTGTTACCAAAGAGGGGTAACGAAAGGAGATCATTGGATCGACCCATTGAGGGACCAATAGAGAGGCCAGCAAGCCTGAGAATGAAGAAGACGAATGGATGCATGTAAATGAAATAAAATAGAAGGAAATGAAAAGGTGCATCAAAAATATTAAATATCCATTGGAACCTAGAATATAGGGCTGGACATTTTTGGAACAAGAAGAACATGCAAAATTTATTAGAAGGATTTTTGGCTACTACCAATATTTACCCCAATTTTTGTATGTAGGAAAGGTAGATTTTGAACACAAATAAATGGTTTTATTGCACATATTTTTTGCATGTATTGAATTTTTTTAATAGTGTTTTATGCATGAATGTGGTAGCATTATTCAAATATTTTAATGCATGTTTTACTCCTTAGAATCTCACCATAACTAGAATTAGATTGTGTGTATGCAGGTCTAACTTGGTTTTTGTCTTGTATTCGGAATCTAACATTTTTCTAGGATTGGGGAACCGTTTACAGTAGCTCTCTTTGGTCATTTTTTACTTTTGGTTTCATATGCTCTAGATTTTCTTTATTTTTATTTTTCTAACCCTTCCCTTTTACATTTTTTTAATCGTTGCAAATAAAATTAAAAATAAATAAATTCTCAAAAATATATGCACCAATTTAAATAATAAGCTTTAATGTTTTATTTTATGCAGTTTTGATTCTATTTTAAAGCAAATTCTGAATTGCAATTTTTTTTATAAAGTTCACATTTTCAAGGAATTTTGTAATTTCAAGTTTACGATGATTTCGCATTGCAAGCTTTGCATGTTACTTTTTCAAGCAATAAATTAACTTCTCTTTATGAAAATTACAATTTCATTAAAGGGGGTAATTTATATGGCATTCCAAAGGCCATTGTATTTAAAGCAATAAATTAATGTCTCTTTATGAAAATTATAATTTCATTAAAGAGGGGTAATTTATGTAGCATTTCAAAGGCTTCTACATTTTAAAGCTAGTCATTTAATTTTTTTTTATTTCATGCACAAAGCAACATACAAAAATGAATCCAATCATCATTTAAGATTCACTCTTAGAGATAGATTTTAATCTTTTGTTTTATGCTCAAAGTAGGGTTTAAAGAAGACAAAACTTGATTAAAATATACTTAATAAATGAAGTTCAAGTCTACCTAAAATACTTCATTATAAAATGAACTAAGGCATTTACATCGTAGTCATATGAGGGCCAATCACAATTGCTTTTCTTTTAAGTTTAATGAACAATCAATAACATAGCATAATAAAATAATACCAACATAGGCCCCTTGTTAATAGTTGCTTGCAAATAACTAAGGTATTCTAGCACTTATTTGACACATCTTCACAAACATATAAGCATACATAAGTAAAAGGAACCTTAGAGAAATTTCTATTATTTGCAAGAGAGGGTTTTCTAATCAAAATCCTAACTATGAGTGTAGTTTTGTAACTGAGAAAAATTATCACTTAACATTTTGACACTAGGAGGGCATGAATTGGTTTATTTTATTGCTACTTAAATTCTAAATTATTTATTGTTACTCAAAATCTTATTTGAAGGTATTGGTTTGGACTAACGAGTTTTTTTTTTATAGGTAATGATGTTCATTGATTTAAAATTGCTTTAATTGATAATGCATTGATGCTAACCGTTTTGTGAGAACATTTCTTATGTGAGGTTTTATGTTGATGCATTGTTAAAAAAAATTTGTTCTTGTCATTTTTAATCACACTGCAACCTAATCTAATAGCTGCAAATATTGAAAAGTGGCGTGGGGTGCACAATAATCCTTTGAACATTGTTGGAGATGTTCATGACCTACCCAAGAACATAGAGAAATTTTTTCCCAAGTATAAACATGATGGCACTGTTGACAATTTTGTCACATTTCTCAAGGGGTAGAAAAGAAACAAGTTTTGTATAGTGTTGTGTAAAGTTTTTGCTTTGTTATTTTTATTTTGAAAAGTTGCAGCAATTTTGGCTTCCAATGCCACCCATTTGTACATAAAGTAGAAAGGAAAGAACTTCGCTGCCAAACAAGCTAGAGAAAAGAGCTTCGCTGAAGGGAAATAAAATAGCTTTGCACCCGAAGCATTTCCCGCACTACTTCGGGTAAAAGTTTTGCGAAGTAGTTTTCGTCGAAGTAAAACACAAGAAAAAGAGAATGAAACTACTTCGTGCCCGAAGCGCTTCCAGCAGCTACTTCGGGCGAAAGTTGAGCGAAGCGGCGTTCAGAAGGAAAGAGAGCTTCGCACCCGAAGCATTTTCAACACTGCTTTGGGTGGAGTTTTTTGCGAAGTAGTATCACCGAAGTAGAATACAAAAGCAGCGTTCGAAAGAACAACTTTGCCGAAAAGCCAAGGCAGGAAATCTACTTCGGGCCCGAAGCATTTTCAAAAGCTACTTCGGGTAAGATTTCTACGAAGCGGTGTGCCGAAGTAAAACGGAAAGCAAAGGCAAGAAAACTACTTCGCACCCGAAGCATTCCCGACATTGCTTCGGGAAGGGTTTTTTGCGAAGCAGAACTCAAGGAGCATTGAAAGTACTTCGCCAGAAAGTTTCCGAAGTACTCACTTCGGGCCCCTCCATCAGCGAACCACTTTTACTTCGCCAGAAGCTCATTGCGAAGCATTTGCTTCGGCTAATTTTATGCGAAGTACTTCTACCCGAAGTGAAAGGATGCAATGTCTTTGAAGACAATTGCTTCGATCGAAACCTTCCCGAACCACAGTTTTGAAAGAGGATCGCAGCGAAGTATTTCTCCAAGGCATCAGCGAAGCAATTTTGTCAACGAAGCAGCAAGGACGAAGAAGACCATTTTGCGAAGGAGATATGCTTCGGCACAAACCATCCCCGAAGCAGTTTTGCGAAGCTCAGTTTTGCGAAGTATAATCCAAGGAGGAGTTTTGCTTCGGCCCAGAACCATTGCGAAGCGAAGTGGTGAATGAAGACTTAGCGAAGCGCTTCACGGGCACGCGTTCCAAGCCGGGTATTTTCCCGAGGCGATCAAGTGCCTCATAAATGCAATTTTTCATGCCCAGCAAGCCCGTTGCTCATTTTTGGCAATCAAAAATGAAGTATCAAGCCATGATGGAGAGCCCGACGAGCATGGCGGCCACTCGAGCACCGCACCCGGAGACCAAGGACGCCCAGACGGCTCATCAATGCACCTTTCCATGGTTGACCCAGTTGTAGTGACCAATTTTAGTAACAGATTTGAAAGCTCGGTCACGAGAGCCTCGGGGAGCCGAATTCTCAAGGCTCGAGGGCGTACTCTTCTTTGCTATGTAATTATGATTCAGAGGCCCGGGTCCTCTATAAAAACCTAGGCATTGTAATGGAAAAAGGGGGGAACTATCTGCTAGAAAGCTACTGTAACTTGATGTCCTACGATTAATACTAAAAGGCTTCAAGCTCAATTCTTCTCTTTTATGCTGCCTTCTATGCTTGATTCTTTTATCTCTCCTCGTTTGTATGTTGGATGCTGAATCCTACGTCCGATGTGTGATCGAGGACTGTGTCCTGAAACTCGTTCTGAAGGATACATAGGAGTTGAAAGACGTCGTATTGGCTTTCTTTTATGCTGCCTTCTGCGCTTGATTCTTTTGTCTTTCTTCGTTTGTATGTTGGATGTTGAATCCTACGTCCGAGGTGCGATCGGGGAATGTACCCTAAAACTCGCCTGAAGGATACATAGGAAAATCGATATTGCGTTCCTTCCATTTATCTTTGGTGTTCTTTGCTTTTATTCAAGTTGCTAGCTAGTGATCGTGCTTCCTGTTCTCTCCCACCTGAAATCATCAATCTCTCTTCCCTTACCCCCTTTTATTTTATTTCTCTAACCCTAACTCCTTTTATCTCTTTCCTGCACCCTTATCTCCAAACCCCAAAGTAGTTTAGCATAGGAGCCGGCCTTTCTCCGGAGATTGGCACGGAGGGCATCTCTTCCCTTCGGCCTTTCAATGTTGGTCCAGGTCTAGGGTGCATACATTTACCCAAAATCCTTACCTAGGCAGATTTGATGACCAACAGTTTTTGGCACGCTCGATGGGACCGACTGTGTATGTCTCAGTAAGATCCATAACCAGTCAAGGCCCCATATTTTAAATCTCAAACCCGTCTTCACCGGGGCCAATAGTTCAAACTAGTTCCCGGTGTGACCCGATCAGTCTCACCTGATTAGTGGTAGTGAGGACCGATGCCCTCATTATCGAAAGACTCTTAGCATCTGGCGACTCTGTTTACCCAAGAATATTTAAGTCGTAAAGACCAGTACCAAAAGTCTGTGCCTTCATGCAAACGAGATGGAGAGTTAAGAATAGAGGAGAGGAAACCGAGTTCTTTGAGCTAGATATTGACGCCTTCGGGGAACAATCAAGGTTGATCACCCCCGAGTCACTGTTACAAGGAACATCCTCTGTTGGCAGACAAGGCTCAACTTTTGATAGTACAACATCTAGCTTTCCTCCCAATCCTCCCAACTCTTCGAAGCGTCCTAGTCCCTCCATTCCTATTAGTTGTCCTATTAGCAGTCAAGGGGGAGCTTCAGGAATTCCTATTTCCCAAAATCTAGGAGCAAGTATGGCACAGTAGCAACAACAACAACAACAACAAATGCAGCAGCCACAACCACCCAGGTTGTGCCCAACATGGGATTCCTTGTCACCACTGAATCTAGCAGGGCAAGGACAAGTGCCACCTGCTGCCATAAAGAAGATCCCAACGTTCGATGGAACTGGGAAGACCGCTCTGGAGCATATCCAGGACATAATATCTCTGGCGGCGATCCATGACATTACAGAAGAGCAAATTATGGTAAAGCTTCTGGTTCTTTCCCTTAGAGGAAAACTCCTCTATTGGTACAGATCTCTACCACCCGATAGCATTACGGGATGGGACCAGTTAGCTGGGCAAATGATGGGAAACTTCAACGAGTCTTCCGATCCTACTTCTCTTCTACATCAGTTCACTTCGATCAAGAGACATCCACAAGAAGAAATCATAGATTTCAATGTTAGGTTCGCTCGAACTCGGCAGAGAGTACCAGTTGGCCTTCGGCCAACAGACGAAGCTGCGACACTCTATTTCCTTCGGGCTTTCAATCCCGATATCAGTCTCATGGTAAGATATTCTAACGTTAATACTTTTCTCGAGTTGTATGAGTTAGCCAAGAGAGCAGAAATGGATTTGATAGCTATGGGCAAGCTTCCCCAAAGGATGTCGATGCCCATACTTCCCGAATTCTTACAATTCCAGTATGCAAGCGCAACCGCTTCACAAATCTCCACAACCCCTGCACTCTCGATTTCATCTTGGAATCCGAATCCTGTCGTGTCTCAAATCACCGCCCCACAAATTCATTTCCCTACATTTTCAACTCCATAGCCCACGGTCACTTCGGCTTTTCCTGTGCTGCCAGCACCACCTCAACACCCCGCTCTTCCTCCAATACCGACGATGGCTTCATTGCCGCTCGTTTCGAAAGTCGATGATATACAAACCAAAATTCTGCAGGAGATGCAGTCTCTGAACTCTACAGTTCAGATGTTGTCAAATGACATGACCATTGTAAAGAAGAAGCAAGCGCAACAGGAATTCCTATCGAGAAGACCTTATCCTGTGCTCGCACTTACCAAAGACCAAGCAATCCAGCAAGGGAGGGCTTCGACGAGAAATGTTGTAATTGATGAAGCTTCGAGCACTTTCGATTATATATATTGGTGCTCTACGTGCAATGATCCGCATGAAGAGAATACCCGCACCCTGCACCAACACTATGTACAAACGTTGGCAAACAGTAGTCACAATGGTCAAGTGAACGTCATTAGGCAGATGAGTCAAAACCTGGCAATTGGCGAGGAGGAGCCCATTGCAGTACTTACCCGAGGAGGAAGGAAGGCGATAGAAATAGATGCTACTCAGCTGACTCCTGCAAAAGAGCAGGCTCGACCCGAGAAAGGACAATCATCTACTTCGGCCCCGAGCGAAGCTCCTCTGCCTGCACTAATCAAAGAAAAGGCCCAAAAGGCCTCTGTCGAACCGCCTCAGGTAGAAACTAAGGAGCAGGCTAAGGAAAAGCTCAAGTTTCCTTCCCTCACCAAGCGGCAAAGAGTTGAAGCTACAGAGCAATATCGTACCCGATACGAACCCAAAAAGGAACCCGAAGTGCCCAAATCTCTGGCATACAACATCGTAGAGGAATTGAAGAAGATCCCAGCCAAGATTAGCTTGTACGATGCACTGCAACTACCTGGACAGGTGGACTTGCTGCAAGAATCATTGAAGACAATTAAAGCAAAAAAGGCAGCACCGCTTGCTCTTGTGCAGACCCTATCCACATCTATCATGGGGAAGAATAGACCACCTATGTTCTACCTAACCCTACAAATGGAAGGGTATATTGTACATAACTACGAAGAAATAGGAATGGAGTATACACGAAGCAGCCAGGGTGTACTCCAATTGGATGGTACTCCAGTGAAGACCGTGGGAGTGATCAAGGACATTCCTATCTGGCTACATAAGATGCCTCAGATTACAGTCATACAAGAGGTAGTTGTAGTCGACTTGGAGCCATATTTCAGTATGTGCTTGTCAAGGGAATTCACGGCTAAACTGGGCGGGTATCTATCTATGGATTACTCTCACCTAGAGGTTCCATTCAAAGGAAAGAAGGTGAAGATTTACAATGAAAAGCCTTCTTCCTTTCTTGTGCAGAAGATGTCCGAAGAAGAAAGTAGCGAACCAGTGAATGCACTAGTAGAGGAAATAGAGCAGATAGACCTGATCGAGGAGTCTCTTGCGCAATTAAGCTATGAAGATGAGTTCTCATTGGCAGACTTCAACGCCATGGTGGAGACCGAGATAGGGTGTTATGCGATCGCCAAGCCTAAAAATCACTCCCAACCAGGGAATAGAACAAGTGCCCAGGAAGAACTATGGAAGTTGTTCTTCGATGGTGCCCGATGTAAAAATGGTGCTAGGGCAGGGATTCTTCTAGTTTCACCTTTCGGAGAGCAAAAAGAGTATTGCTACCGGTTGACATGGAGCTGCACTAACAATGCAACAGAATACGAAGCATTATGCCTAGGACTTAAGAAAGCTGATAAGTTAGGCATAAAGCACCTCCAAATCTTCGAAGATTCTGAACTGGTATGCAACCAGGTCACAAACAGGTGTACCTCAAAGAAACATTATCTAAAGTCATACCGCAATAGGGTATGGGACCTGCTTGACCAGTTTGAGTCTCTTAATCTATAGTCAATCCCACGAGAAAAGAACCGACATGCCGATGTCCTGGCATCCATCGCAGCCAAGTACTCTCCAGCAGAAGACATGGTGCACAAGCCCAGAGCTGTGAGGATGATCTACAGGCCCTCTATCCTAGACAAAGATCTGCATTGGCAAGTATTCGACAACGATGAGCAGATTGTAAATTTCATGATCCAAGAAGCCGCCACAGTCGAAGACCGAAGCTCTGATGAAGGAGAATATGAAGGACTGATTCAATTGAAGAATAACCATGTTCCCAAGGGACTAATCACCCTTGAAAGTCTCTTTGATCGGAATGACCGAGCTCTCTCTCACATGATCAAAGTCCATGAAAAGTAGTATCAAGATTTGGAGCTCGAACCTGGGAAAGCAATAAAGGTGGGGACCGACTGCACTTCAGAAGAGATAGAACAGATACAGAATCTGTGCAGAAGGTTTTCTGACATAATTGCTTGGTCTTATCAAGATCTCAGGGGATACAATCGACAGCTGGTTCAACACACAATCGAATTGCAGGAGGGGGTCAAACCCTTTCGACAAAAGCAGAGACCGATGAATCCCAAGATCGAGGTCTTAATGAAGGCCGAACTCTTGAAGATGCTCGAGGCAAAGATCATATATCCCATCAAGCACTCTTCATGGGTAGCGAACCTGGTCCCAGTCAAAAAGAAAAATGGAGATATCAGGTTATGCGTAGACTTTCGCAATCTAAATCAGGCGTCCCTCAAGGACCATTATCCTCTCCCACAAATCGATCAAATTTTGCACTCGATGGCTGGAGCTCAACGCTTCTCCCTGCTCGATGGTTTTTCTGGATACAATCAAATTTGGGTCAGGGACGAAGACCAACACAAGACGACATTCACCACCAAGTGGGGGACATTCGCTTACCAACGAATGTCGTTTGGTCTTTCGAATGTTGGGGCCACTTTCCAGAGAGCAATGGATCTCGCTTTTGGCGAGCTTCTAAATAAGGTTATCATCATCTATCTTGATGACATGACCATTTTCTCCCGAAGAAGGGAGGATCATCCACTACATCTACAACAGATTTTTGAAAAGTGTCAAGAATTTGGCATCTCAATCAATCCAAAAAAGTCTATATTCGTAGTTAGCGAAGGAAAACTGCTGGGACACGCGATATCAAAAAAGGGGCTCGCTATAGATCCTGACAGAGCCGAGGCCCTAATGAAGCTCCCACTCCCAGCAGACAAGAAAGGACTCCAATCCTTCTTCGGCCAGATTAACTTCGTGAGGAAGTTTGTCCCTGACTTCGCCCAAGTCATCAAGTCGATGTCCCAACTCCTGAAGAAGGGCACCGAATTTAGCTGGACCGAAGAAAGAAAAGAAGCTTTTGAAGAGATTAAGACTCGAATCGCTCAGGCGCCGGTCTTGATCAATCCAGACTACAGTCGAGATTTTATCATGTATGCTATAGGAGAGCCCGAGAGCTACGCTGCTGTCCTGACACAAAAGGGAGAAGATGGCGAGGAGCGTCCCATCACGTTTCGAGTCAGGTGATCAATTCCCATGAAGAAAGATACAATTTCATAGAGCGTTATGTGCATGCAGTAATGAAATCACTAAGGAAGTTCAAGCAGTTCATCTCTCAGAGCCGAGTCATAGTTTATGTCATTCACCCCGATGTGCGTAATTTCATTATCCAAGGAGAATTGGGAAGTAAAAGAGCTGGTTGGGTGAACAAAATACAGGAGTTTGACATTGAGATCAAGCCCACAAAATTGGTTCACGGCCGTGCATTGTGTCAAGAATTGGCAAAGAGCGCGGCGATCGAAGTGACAGAATCTCGGAGGGATGACTTACCAGCCGAAGAATGCTTCGCTAACCACGAAGAAGACGAGAAGGATTGGGTCGGTGAGATAATCTGCTATTTCAACACCGAAAAGTGTCCTTCGCATCTAAATGCATCACAACGAAGACATTTCAGGATGCGGTCCTCCAGATACACTCTACGCCCCGAAGGCCTATTTTTCAGGAACATTGATGGTGTCCTTCTTAAGTGCATCAAAGATGATGATAAAAGGAGAGTCCTGGGAGAATTCCATTTAGGACTATCGGGAGGTCACTTTGCAGGAAGAACAACAGCGTTAAAGATCATTAGGGCGGGTTATTATTGGCCCACACTCTTTGTCGATGCCTTCGCAGTTTGTCGTAAATGCGAGCAGTGTCAGAGGTTCACCGACCGAAACAAAAATGCTGCAATGCCCCTTCGTCCGATACAAGTAGAGACACCCTTTCAACAATGGGGGTTGGATTTTATAGGAGTCGTATCACCAAATTCCTCCGTGGGACATAGGTTCATCCTGACAGCAACAGACTACTTCACCAGGTGGGCCGAAGCGATTCCTACCAAACATGCAGATCAAGAGACTGTAGTCACCTTCTTGGAAGGATTGATCACCAGGTTCGGCATCCTCGAAGCAATCATCACAGACAATGGCCCTGGCTTCACAGGTGCTAAAATCAATGATTTCCTCTATAGATATGGGATATATCATAAAGTATCCTCCAATTATTATCCACAGGGCAACGGCTTGGCAGAATCCACCAACAAGACTCTGTTGAGAATGCTAAGGAAGCTCATAGAGATGAACAAAAGGACTTGGCATCTCCTTCTAGATCGGGCCTTGTGGGCCGATCGGATTTCTGTCAAAAGGTCAATCAAAACTTTGCCTTATGCTCTGGTCTATGGCAAGGAGGCCATCTTACCCATCCATGTTGAGATCCCTGCACTGCGGCTGTTAGAAGCAGAAGATGGAGTTAGTCCGATGGAGAACAGGTTAGCTCAGCTGCTGCGACTGGAGGAGGATCACGAAGAAGCATACCAGGACTTCGCTAAGCATACTCAGGTCATCCGAGACTGGTTCAAGAAAAAGTCATCCGATCGCACATTCAATGCGGGAGACCTGGTATTGAAGTGGGACTCTTGGAAGGCCAAGCCTGGGAATCATGACAAGATGGACGCCTTTTGGGATGGGCCATTTGAAATTATGAAGGTAAACTCGGCCAATTCATTCATCCTCAAAGATGCAGATGGACAAGTTCTGCCGATCTCTGTCAATGGTCTTCACCTGAAGACTTTTCATCGCTAAAGACGATTTTTCTCTCTATAAAATATATATATATATATATATATATATATATATGTGTGTGTATATATACTTCTGTATATAATTTGCATTTGTATATACATTCTCTTCCAAGATCACAAAGCCAAGTACCACTTCCAAATCTTCTTCGGGGACTTCTGATGTGAAGTAGCAAGTACAAAAGGTTCGCTGCGAAGAAGGTAACCCAAGGCAAAAATTCTGCGAAGCAGTTTTCAAAAGGAGAACTTCGCACCCGAAGTATTTTCGGTAGCTACTTCGGGTAGCATTCTTGCGAAGTGGATTATAAGAGGCTCCTTGCGAAGCATGTTACCCGAAAGGAAGCCGAACCAAAATTCGAACAAAGGCATAAAAAGAGCTTCGCACCCAAAGTATTTTGAGTAGCTACTTCGGGCAAATTTTTTGCGAAGCAGTTTTCAAAAGGGAAAACTTCGACGACCCTCGAAGGCAAGGCCACGATTCAAGTTTGACCAAGGTGGAAGGACTTCGGGCCGAACCATTTTCGGTAAACACTTCGGCTAGGAAACCAGCGAAGCAAAATCCAAGAGAACATTGAAGATTACTTCGCCAGAAAGTTGCCGAAACATCTACTTCGGGCCTCCTCATACCCGAACCATTTCTACTTCGGTGGAAACCATAGCGAAGCATTCACTTCGGCTAGTTTTCGCCCGAAGCATTTTCGACCGAAGTTCTGGCAACTGAGAGGAGCGAAGCATTTTGAAGAAAGGAATGTGTTTCGGCCGAAATTCCCCCGAACCACATTTTGAGCAAGGTTCACCGCGAAGCATTTTCAGCATCAAGTTTCTCTTCGCAGAGCCAAACACGCGCGAGGTGGAGAATTCAAAATGTGCCTCAAAAAACATGCCAACAACGGCCTTGAGAGGAGTACAAAGTGGATGAAATTAAGGCAAAAGGGTGGTGGAACACTGCCCGAGATGATCGAGTCAGAAAAAGAGAAGAAAAGCTCGCACCAAGGTACGAGGTGGCAGCGGGTGACGTCTCGAGTACAAAGTGTAATCATCGAAGCATGCAGCCCTGTGTACCACGTCGCTGTAGGATCGGTTTAAGAATACGGTAATCTCTTCCGTCCGAGGTACAAATTTAATTTTAGTAGGTGCCATAAATTTAGGTGGTTGCCTTTTTAGGCTATAAAAGCGAGTTCTTGGCAAGAGGGAAGTTATTTGTCCATCAGTTAGAGCTACACTAAGAGCTTTCAGATACTCTGCAACCTTCCCGTCCTTGCATCTGGTCATTCACATTAAAGCCCCCTGTATCAAGAACTCTGCTGCTGTCCATAACAACATGGGAAAGAAGAACTCTAAGGAAAAGAGAAAAGAGCCCGAAGTTGCAGGCCCTAAAAAGACAAAGAAGGGGAAGGAAGAGAAAAAGCGCACTCCAAAGAAGTTAAATCTTCCCCTTCGACCTGAAAAGCAGCCAATGGAAGAGGGAGACGACTCTGAGGAAGAACAGCTTGTGGAGCCACCAATTGATGGGTGGGAGAAAATCCGAGACACGCAGCTCTCGAAGGGTGTATCCGATCTTCGACGCACCATAGAGTTCATGACAAGCAGGCTCACACCAAAAAATAAGAGAGCTGCTGCTTATTACTCCCAAATTTACTGGTTTTTAACCCCGCCTGCTCACCATTGTCCCGAGCTGGTCTACGCCATTGCACAGAATTACCAACCTGCGACCAGGCAGGTGCTAGATGCTTCGGGACACAAATTGTTTTCCATCTTGAAGGAAGATGTGCAAGCAGCCTTCGCACCGCAGCAGGGCCCGCCCAAGGGCTATTCTATTCGCAATGTCCTCCTAAATGAACAGATGGAGAGATTCACCTCCAACAACTATATATTGAAGTTCCTACGGGAGAATCTCAAGAGCGGGCTGCCTTCAAACAAGTTGCCCCAGATGCCCTTACCCTTGGAGGCCTTCAAAAATACCGATATTTTTTCCATCATTGCATGGGTAGCGGGCTTGTCAACGGATGCTTCAGTACAGCCCTGGCAGGTGTCTCTGGCCGAATGCATTTCAAGAGGGGAATTCTATGCCCCTGATGCCTCAAGGCCAAGCACCAACCCAGTCTTCTTTGACTGGGCAGAATGGGTGGCCCGAACCCTACATACAAGGCTCTCCAGCATGAAGAATTCTGCAACGGGCCAGTACTTCGCACCCTGCTCTTTTCTTGTCTGGTTGTACTTCTACCAAGTGCATAAGTGGTTTCCTCATATCGCCATCTCTCCAAGCGGCAAGGATGGAAATCCTCTGCCAGTGTATCAATGGACTTCCCTCCTATTGAAGGAGGAGTCCTATTATTCTTTTAATCAACAATTTTTGGGACCCGCCATGCATTTGTTGAAAGGTTCTTCTCCTCGGGTACCCCTCAGTCTGAGAGATAGGGTGGTGCTGGGAAAAAAGGGGGACGTCTTCCAGTTGACACAGGGACTGGTGATTCGCCTGTTCGGCTTCATAGGGAAGCCCTTCCTGTTGCCAGTCTACCCCTCAGAATATCAGTTCACATTGGAAGTCGCTCGACAGAGCGACTCTACAAATACAATATACGGCCACGATCGAAAGTGGGCGCATACCTATGATTTCCCCTTCAGAATGGGTGTAATCGAAGTCTTTGCCCTAAAATAGGGCACGTTCCTGGAAGAAAGGCTTGCTTACTTTGGCCTACTCCAGATTCCTCAGCAGTGGCTCTACGATCCTTTGGGCGTGATGAGGGATCATTTAAAATTCAAGAACTTCCACATCTGCCCTCACCCCGAAGTGGTGGAACAAAGGAACAACCCCAATGGAAAATATCTAGAGTGGCATTTAGAAAGGATGAGGACATTGCCTCCATGGCATGAGTTCTATCCTATAGAGGTCAAGTACGACCCTGATCAGCATCCCCTCCCGACTCTAGGCTCCACCTTTTGGAAAAAAGCAAGGGACGATTTGAAGGAGGAAGTAAAATACTGGAGCGAGGAAAAGCTTCGGGAATGGTGGATAATGAGAGTCCACCATCAAAAGGTGAATTCTTATGGACTCTTAGCCTCGGATAAAGACTTCATGATTCTCTATGACACCAATGTCGAAACCTGGAAGTCTATATCCTTTGCGGATTTTGTTCCACCGGCCACCCCAGGGTCAGGCGAAAGCCCAGGAGGCGCTAAAGATGCTTCGGATAAAGAAAAGGAAGTAGGGACCGAAGCTACGCCTGCAGCACTACCACAGGGGCCATCGAAAGTTCATGATACAAGTGTCGAAGAGGCAGAGCAACCGTTGGAGAGAAAGAAAAGGAAAAGGCAAGAGCAAATTCAGGTGCCTCCGAGCCACCCAAAGCGCCCTCGCACAAAACCTACAAGTACTCCTACCGGATCCCCTGCATCAGGCCCGGTTGAAGCAAACATTGGAGATGCAGGGGCACCAAGTGCTGAGACGGTCCCCGAAATAGATATCATTGATGTGGAGGAACTCCTCCAACAAGAGAAGGACCAAGGAGCAGAAGTTGTAGAGGTCGGGAGTGATGAAGCCCAAGAGGGGCAAGAGCCGACCACACAAGAAGTGACCACAGCCACTTTGCCAGGAGGGCATGCAGGTACGCACTCTCTTCCCTTCGCTTTGGTCTCTGACACATCCATGGCAGTCCCGAGTGGAAGCCCTCATCAGTCTCTCCTTTCCCCACAGAGTCAATCCCCCACTCAAAAACTGCCCATTGCCAGCCCCATCCTGCATAGCCCCACTCCTCCCGAGTCGTCTGACTAGGATAAGCCCACTGAAACCACTTCACCTACACCAAGCCCCGTAGCCCACTCTCCCATAGCTCAAAGCATAGTCCCGCTCGCCAAAGCCCCTGCTACACCCGTCCCCGAGTCGTCGGGCGAACCTGCCCCTGTTAGTTCTTTATATTTGTTTACACCTTTGGCTGGAGATTCGGCTTTCTCTGAAATAGACCTATCTTCAATAAAGGAGCGCCCTCTGGCTGAAAAGCTACTCCTAGCTCGACAGAATACAGAGAAGATGTTAAAGGAGGCGAGAAAGAAAAGAGGGAAATCTCTGGCTCAAGTTGAAAAATGTGCAGTTTTTGACCTGAAGGGCGGAAAGTTGCATAAGGTGAGAAAGGTCCCTAAGGTCCAGAAGCCTCTGGATGAAATGACTCCAGCTGATTACGACTACCAGGAGAAAACCAAGGACCTGGAGCATTTAAATATAGATGATGAATCCGAATCAATGCATGTCAGAGTCGAAACTTTCAGAGCACATGCAAACATTGCCAACCAGTGCAGGTTTGAAGCAGAAAATGCCAACATCAAGTTGGAAGAAGAGCTGGCTAGGATTCGCTCTGAGCTGGAGGATTCACAGAAGCAGGGCAAATTGCTCAAAAAGGAAACACATGCCCTCAAACTACAAATTCTACAATTGCAGACTTCGGCCGAACAACAAGCACAAAAATAGGCCAAAAATGAGCTAAAAGCCAAAGAGCTCGAGAGCAAGATCTTGCAGTCCCAGCAGCAATTGTACCAAAAGGCAAACCTGGAGCTGTTCGACAAAGGTAGGATCAAGGAGATCCGCTCTCACCTACTCAAAGGTTTCAGATCTCGGGCCTCCAGTGCCCTGTCAATTTTAATTTATGTCATCGAAGCTCAGCATGCCATCGCTAAGAAGGGACCAATGGTGGACGAGGTGATTCAAAAAATTAAGAAGCGACTCAAGCTTGCCTTTGAGGTTCAAAGCATCAGATATCAAGACCTACAGGTCGTTGCTATGAGTCGAACGGCTAGGGATTGGTCTACTGCCCAAGCCACTATTCGCGCTTTCTTCTCCAAGGTGAAGAAAGCGCAAAAGGTGAAAGACCTCCTTGATATATTTGAGCAGGAGCAATGCACATCAATGAGTTACTTTGAAGACCTTTCTTCTTTGGGTTTCCCGAGTTTCACAGATGATGATGGGAACCTTCTCACCAGGGAAGAACTAAAGCCGACGTGGCTCCATTTTGAAAGTGACGTCTCCGAAATTGATGAGTGGGAAGAGCCGGTCACGGAGGGACAGGTCACGGACTTCATCCTGAGACACTACAAAATCGTGACTTGCCTGAATGACCTAGGTGCAAGAATCAAACACGCCGACATAGGGCAGATTGATCGATTCTATGTTCTGGTCAAGGCACTCGAAGACCAAGAACCATTTCAGAAAGGGGTCTGGGCTCATGTTCGCCGAACTATAAAGAAAATCCATGACCGCCTTATCCCATCACCACAGCAGGAGGCCACGCCAACAGACGAAGGAGCAGAGGAGGAAGAAGAAGCAGAAGAAGAGGGAGAACAAGAACTAGCTGCAGAGGCACTCCCAGAGGAAGAAGGAGGAGAAGGATCGAGAAAAGACTCTGGCCCAATGGATCAAAGTTAAAGGGTCCTCCCATCGAGACGAGCTCGTTGCCCCGCGAGCCGCCAAGAATGTTGACAATTTTGTCACATTTCTCAAGGGGTAGAAAAGAAACAAGTTTTGTATAGTGTTGTGTAAAGTTTTTTGCTTTGTTATTTTTATTTTGAAAAGTTGCAGCAATTTTGGCTTCCAATGCCACCCATTTGTACATAAAGTAGAAAGGAAAGAACTTCGTCGCCAAACAAGCTAGAGAAAAGAGCTTCGCCGAAGGGAAATAAAATAGCTTCGCACCCGAAGCATTTCCCGCACTACTTCGGGTAAAAGTTTTGCGAAGTAGTTTTCGCCGAAGTAAAACACAAGAAAAAGAGAATGAAACTACTTCGCGCCCGAAGCACTTCCAGCAGCTACTTCGGGCGAAAGTTGAGCGAAGCGGCGTTCAGAAGGAAAGAGAGCTTCGCACCCGAAGCATTTTCAACACTGCTTCGGGTGGAGTTTTTTGCGAAGTAGTATCACCGAAGTAGAATACAAAAGCAGCGTTCGAAAGAACAACTTTGCCAAAAAGCCAAGGCAGGAAATCTACTTCGGGCCCGAAGCATTTTCAAAAGCTACTTCGGGTAAGATTTCTGCAAAGCGGTGTGCCGAAGTAAAATGGAAAGCAAAGGCAAGAAAACTACTTCGCACCCGAAGCATTCCCAACATTGCTTCGGGAAGGGTTTTTTGCGAAGCGAAACTCAAGGAGCATTGAAAGTACTTCGCCAAAAAGTTGCCGAAGTACTCACTTCGGGCCCCTCCATCAGCGAACCACTTTTACTTCGCCAGAAGCTCATTGCGAAGCATTTGCTTCGGCTAATTTTATGCGAAGTACTTCTACCCGAAGTAAAAGGATACAACATTTTTTGAAGACAATTGCTTCGGTCGAAACCTTCCCGAACCACAGTTTTGAAAGAAGATCGCAGCGAAGCATTTCTCCAAGGCATCAGCGAAGCAGTTTTGTCAAGCGAAGCAGCAAGGACGAAGAAGACCATTTTTGCGAAGGAGATATGCTTCGGCACAAACCATCCCCGAAGCAGTTTTGCGAAGCTCAGTTTTGCGAAGTATAATCCAAGGAGGAGTTTTTGCTTCGGCCCAGAACCATTGCGAAGCGAAGTGGTGAATGAAAACTTAGCGAAGCGCTTCACGGGCATGCGTTCCAAGCCGGGTATTTTCCCGAGGCGATCAAGTGCCTCATAAATGCAATTTTTCGTGCCCAACAAGCTCGCTGCTCATTTTTGGCAATCAAAAATGAAGTATCAAGCCATGATGGAGAGCCCGACGAGCATGGCGGCCACTCGAGCACCGCACCCGGAGACCAAGGACGCCCAGACGGCTCATCAATGCACCTTTCCATGGTTGACCCAGTTGCAGTGACCAGTTTTAGTAATAGATTTGAAAGCTCGGTCACGAGAGCCTCGAGGAGCCGAATTCTCAGGGCTCGAGGGCGTACTCTTCTTTGCTATGTAATTATGATTCAGAGGCCCGGGTCCTCTATAAAAACCTAGGCATTGTAATGGAAAAATGGGGGGGAACTATCTGCTAGAAAGTTGCTGTAACTTGATGTCCTACGATTAATACTAAAAGGCTTCGAGCTCAATTCTTCTCTTTTATGCTGCCTTCTGTGCTTGATTCTTTTATCTCTCCTCGTTTGTATGTTGGATGCTGAATCCTGCGTCCGGTGTGTGATCGGGGACTGTGTCCTGAAACTCGTTCTGAAGGATACATAGGAGTTGAAAGACGTCGTATTGGCTTTCTTTTATGCTACCTTCTGTGCTTGATTCTTTTGTCTTTCTTCGTTTGTATGTTGGATGCTGAATCCTGCGTCCGAGGTGCGATCGGGGAATGTACCCTGAAACTCGCCTGAAGGATACATAGGAAAATCGATATTGCGTTCCTTCCGTTTATCTTTGGTGTTCTTTGCTTTTATTCAAGTTGCTAGCTGGTGATCGTGCTTCCTGTTCTCTCCCACCTGAAATCATCAATCTCTCTTCCCTTACCCCCTTTTATTTTATTTCTCTAACCCTAACTCCTTTTATCTCTTTCCTGCACCCTTATCTCCAAACCCCAAAGTAGTTTAGCATAGGAGCCGGCCTTTCTCCGGAGATTGGCACGGAGGGCATCTCTTCCCTTCGGCCTTTCAATGTTGGTCCAGGTCTAGGGCGCGTACATTTACCCAAAATCCTTACCTAGGCAGATTTGATGACCAACAGGCACTAAACTCACTGAAGAACACATTCAAACCTATGTGGATGCCTTAATTAGATCAAAATTTAAACATGAGGATGTGGCTTGTAGATTATTTCCTTTGAGCATAGATGACATGACATATGATTGGTACATCAATCTACCCACTGGCTTTATTACATCCTAGTTAAAAATTGCTTTTGTCAATCAGATTAAGTTACCCATAGATCCTTCTATAATCTATCATAATTTTTCTTCTTCCAAGAGGGAACCTAATGAACCATTGAGAATGTTCAACATGAGATTTCAAAATCTCTATACGATATTGACAGCTCCCTTTGTTATTTTGAAAAATGTTGCTCTTCAGATATACTTTGGAGTATTGGATCTCTTGATCACCATGTTCCCTAGGAAAAATCCTTTGGTTACTACTCTTACCTTAGCCTACATAGAGGTCATGACTGTAGAACAACAACTAAGTTCATAATGGAGTAATTACCTATGGTAGGATAAGTGCGGACTTGCAATCAAATCCTAATGATAAACCAAGTATGGGTACAGTAGAATCCGATGTTGAACACTTTGCCCTATAATCTGTTTTACCCTACCATGCCTACTTATCCTCCAAAATGTACTTATACAAATATATCTATGCATACAACCACTCCATTACAGTTAGATATCCATTTGGCCACTCATGGAGCCGTAGCAACAAGTTCTTAGGATTTATCTACTTATGTCAATCCAACACCCATACATGGCTTGAATCCATTTTTTAGCCTAAATATTCAAGCTCAAAATATGTTCCAAAAACAAATATTCAAAATCTAAGTGTTGTGCCAAATAAAAATATTCCAAGTTTTTGGAATTCAACTAATCCTACCACTTAAGGTCCAAGGTGTAGATCAATTGGTTCAACCAAACCCTCTAAGGAGGCGGAAGTCCAAGGTTCAAATCTCGGGCCTTGTCGGACTGAATGCTTGTCCCTTTCCTGGTGCTTTTAGTGGCATAAAATGTTTAAAATAATTGTGGCATGGCAGTTATAGGGGAAGACTGGGCAAAGATTTGTATGGCGGCTTCCAGGGCAGACAACACAAAATACTATGGCGGCCATAAAAATTTGGACAGCCTGCTTGGATTCGTGGCGGCTACCGATTCCACCATGTTAAAAAAAAAAACTAATCCTACCACTTATACTACCCAACCCAATGAGATTGAGTTAGAAGTAAAAGACCTAATGAGGTTGGTCCATAAGTTAAGTACATATGGTTCCATTAAAAGAATAAATGCCTCAAAGTACACTTCCAAATCATCCTAAAAATCAAGTTCATGATACAAATTTTAATGATATTCCATTTGATTCTCTCTTAGATAATGGAGAAGGTCTAGATAGGACTTGCATTGAAATATATGCCAATTCAGGACTCTCGAGAAACTTAGATGAAATCCTTAAAATGGATGGTCAATAATTTCAACATATTTCAAATAATGATAAGCTAGAAATAAAAGGCTTAGATTCATTATTTACAAGTGAGGATTGGGATAATCATAGAAAGTTGAATACAAGAATTGATCTCATTGTAGAAACCCTTAAGCCATAAAAAGTGGATGAAAGTGAATTTAAAATGGAATCAATGGAGGAATCTAAAGACATGATAGAATTTCATTATTTGTTTTGAGAAGACAATTATTATAATGATCAGGAAAGATATGAGGAATCATTGATTTCTCACACTCCTACTGATAAAATATCTTTTCACTTGATATGCAAGATTCTAATATCTCTATCTTACATGAAAATTTTGCAATTCCTATTCAATTTAAAAATGGCATGAAAGAAGAGATTGAATCTCATCAAATATTTCAAAAAGATAATAATTCTACTATTCTAGACCAAGAAGAGAAATCACTCACTTTATTTCCATTTGAGGGGAAAGAAATCAAAATCCTTGTTTCACCTAAGGACCCTATAATATCTATGCCACCTCAGATAGAGCAAAATATAGAATCTAAATGGTTTGGGTTTGATATCATTGATGATACAAATGAAAATATTTCTCTATTCAAAGCAACTCAAGTATTTGATCAGGAGGATGTGTTATTTAACGCATCCCTTGATCGACAATATTTGTGGTTTGAAAAGGATGGATATATTTTTTATTGGGTGCCTAATTTTGGTGTTTTTGATAAATAGGTAATTGATGAAGAGGAAGGGCTACAAGAGGGTGATGATGAAGCCCATGAAGAAAAAGAAGAAGTTATTAAATCCTCACCAAGTTTTGGTAAATGAACATGTACAAAAGGTAGAATCTCATCCTTTGTGTTCAACCATTCAAACTCCAGGTAAAAGTGGGACTAATTGTTTGTTGGATCCTAATATTATCAAATTTGAAATACCATTTGTGGTGGACAAAGAGTTTAAGTTTATTTCTACTCACACCACTAATAAGACTACTTTGATGAATGAAAAGAATGTAGATGTGCTTGAATTGTTGAATAAAGTTCATTAACAATTAATAATTGAATCTAGGATAAAACTTATAATGATCCTTATTTAATAGATATCCTAGATGCTTGCAAATCATTGCATGAGCATGATTGGCCTAAAGACATGGAAACTGACTTGGCTTTGAAATTTTTAGAAATAGGTTCTTACTTGCAAGACCTCATATTTGAAAAGAAAGTCTTAATTCTAAATCAGGAATTGAATTGTGAAATATTCATTTTAACGAATAGACAAGAAATAATTGAAAATCAGTTATTATCTGACCAGTTTGAAGAATTGAAACTCCACTATGATTTTTCTAAGGGAACTAGATCAAATTGGTGGGGTAAGAGAGGTAAAATGAAAATTTTTGTATTGTGTGGTCTAATATTATGTTGATTGGATTTCTATAAAGCTTGACATGCATATCATGATATTTGTCTTTTAAAGTGTGCTAATTGTGTTTGGGATCTAGGGAAATGATGGTCTAATTTTGTTGCATCAACTTGTACATTATTGTATATAGCGAGTGGGTTTTCATATTTTTACTTATAGCTTTTCTTTTTTTGGTGCTTTGTACGTAATCCCATGTTTTGGTAAGTTTTTTCTTTTTGGTCAGTTTGCATTAGCTTAGGATTTGGTTTGTTTTCGAGTATTGCATTTTGGGTTCATTCCCTAGATTTGTAGTGATGTTTTGCAATGGCTACTAATTTATGGCCTCTTGATCTTTTTTGTGTTCCTTTGTCATGAAGGGTGAATTACCTATAATATAAATCAAGGAAAAAGGGATGAATTTGTTTAGTAACCACTCCTATATTTTGGTACTAAGATTGTGAATTTTGGAATATTGAATCATTTTGCTAAAGCTACATGCAAACACATCATATTAAGGGGCATGTTTTGAAGTCTTGAAGGATGAAATCATTTTGGTATGTAAATTAAGGCAAAAAATACAACATGCTCCATTTCAAATACTTTCTAACCCTTGTGGTAGATACAATTTTTTAAAGTCATTAAAAAAAAGGCAAGCAAAGGAAAACACGCTCAAATTAGTCACTAGGTTTGGATAAACTCTATTGGGGCTATAGATGCCTGACTGGAAGTATGTCTAGAAAAAGCTTGTTAAAAAAAGGGCTTTGCAAAATATCAATTAAACACAAGGGTAATTTAGATAATCTCTACTGGGGCTATGGATGCCCGACTTCTTGTAGTGCTTTGTCTATAAAAATTCTTTTTGTGAGCAATACTTCATAGCCTAATGTAAGTTAGGTGATGGAGTCTAGATGGTTTTGAAGTATGCAAAATGAAATCACATTCATACACATTAAGTTAAAGAAAAAGGTTAATGTGTTTTAATTGAAGCTATATTATCCTATTTTATTTGCATGTTGCTAGATAACGTATACTTCTCTGATATATGATTTATTTATTTTCAGAATTGGGTTCTTCATCTGAAATACTCAGGAGCATTTCCCAGAAGAGTTGCCATTTGTTGTGGCCATTGCACAACTAGCCCCAAAACTTGGGGATCCACCTTTATTTTTAATAATTTTGGTCTAAAGTGTCATTTGATTGACCTTATATAGATGTTCTCCACAAGTTTAATATAGGTTTCCTAATCAATATTATTCATATGCAAAACTTGATGTTGGGTAGAATATCTCAAACCCTTAATTTTTAATGATAATAGTGGTGGATTGAGTCACATGGGTCAATCAAATCCATGTTATTGCTTTAATTTTTAGTTTGATTTGTTCAAGGTATTCTTGTTATAAGGATTTTTCTTTTTCTACAATGTGTTGATTAATGTTAATGTTTGGTCAATTTTTATGTTTAAGTTAGATTAATTTAAACTTTTAAAATTGATCAAATCAATTAAAATAAATAATAATAATAATAATAAATAAGTAAAAAAAACAAAAAAAAAATAAATATAAACATAAAAGGTCAGGTAATCCCTATGTGATATAAGGATTACCTTTATTTTACCTAAGTCCTTTTATATAATAATTTTAACATGTTAATTTATAAAGCAAGTTTTTCAAGGTTTTATTCTTACCGAAATTAACGAAACATTATGTTGTTTCAGGATTTGACGAACCGCGTGGTAGATATGGTGGCACTGACGTGGCCAAATAACACGAGTTAATCTTATGGTAGACTAAATAGATGATCACAAGGATTTTTTAAGCCCTGTTGCGGGCTAAACACAAGTTAAATTTGATCCTATTTTGTCACTATCTATGCATTTAAATTGTCAGACCAGGGAGCTTCATAAACTTTAGAAGTGTCTCAAACAAGATCGTTTACAATACCCACTTCTGATATGATTTTGGCTAATTCTATCATTAGGGGGTTTAAAATAACGACATTCATTCATCCACACCATAATAGTTTACATATGAATAATTAGATCCTTGGAAATTAAATATTCATACGTGCACAATTAAATAGACATGAAAATAATTCTACTACAACAATGAAAATAACAATACAAAAAGCAAACATATTGAAGCAGGAAACTAATCTAGGAAAGCAAAAGTAAAAAGGAAGGAATATTAGCTTGGAGTGGGCCCAAGCTCTAGCAACTCCCTTCCAGCTGAACACGCGATTATGAACTCATGAACTTTATTGTAATTGCAAGATAACTATTACAATACTTCTATCTCCTCATAATAATAAATAAATTATGGATATCTATTAGGGAGGTCTATGTGTGTTTATATAGCACACACACAGATCTTATATTACAATGAGGTTACAATAGTAGTTCAGTCCAGACTAAACTATGACATTCTGGTAACCACATTCAACATCTGCTACAAATAGTTATCATTCCTAATGGTAGCGACACCGCTCATTTGGTCAACTGGTGAAATATGGAGGTGCCTTCTCTATGAGGAAGGTGCTTTCCTTAAATGTTTTGGTAGGTGCTTTCTTTATGTGAAAGGCACATACTAATTTTAAGCTCCTTCTTCATGCGAAAGGTGCCTACTAGTGTTGAGAGCCTTCTTCATACGGAAGACACCTTGACTTATGGGGACACATTCCTTATGAGGAAGGTGCCTAGGTATGTCGGTGCCTTATTTATACAGAAGGAGCCTAACCACCATGCCTTGATCCTAGTAGAAATAGAGTGCCAAGTCCATGAAGGACCTTGAATGATCTAAATTTGTCAAAACCAACTAAATTTCCACATAAACACACTAAAATACACAAATTAGATAACACACACAATTATATTAAATAATTACATAATAATTCATGAAAGTACATAGTTCCTATTATATTTTTGCATAATAATCAATAAAACCCATACAAAATATGAGCATTTTTGGGGCTCATCATCCCACCATGCCTAACATATGTCATGCCCTCGTGGCATCAAAACTACAAGTACCCCTTCATACTACTCATCTTCATCATTTTTTGATAGTCCTGGCTGTACTTGCAGCCTATAATTTCTTCTACTGTGGACCGACATCAGGAGGTGTGGTATTTCTTTTCTAATGTGGAACTATGGTGTTGATGCAGTTAGCTTCTATTGTCTGCCTCTAGTCAATTTGATGACTTTGCCTATTTGAGTTTCCCATCCTGGTTGTCACTAGAGGTGGCATGGCTATTGTGGCTCTTGCTGCCTTGAATGCAGCCTCTGTAGGATGATATAGGTCAGCATCCGAAGGTCTAACAACTGCAAGAGGCATGTCAGAATTTTCCCTCCTGTGATGAACCACCTAGACCTTATGTAGCCAGGATGTCTTAGGGGTGATCCCTACATTTTCTTTTGTGATGAAAATGACCTCTAATTCAGGCCCGAACACCCCCCATCTCTCCAAGTATTTTCATATTTTATCCTCGTGATGATCCATAAATTTCCTAGAATTGATCATCATCTGTTGGATTGATGTAGATACCAAGTTCTCCCTTGACCTTCATAGCAAATTTCTTGGCCTCCTTTGTTGCTACCATTTCTTCACTCAACTATTTGAACCTCTTTTGCCTATTTTTAAACGGTTGCATATCCTCATCCCATTCATCCTTGATTGGTTCGATGAAGGTCACCTTAGACTTCTTTCGAGCCATCTTGGGCCCTTTTGCCTTGGCCCAAATAGAAAGTGTGGTGGCTTGAACAAGGGGTTTCTCCTCCTTACTGGTGGGTGTCTTTTCATTATGATGGGATTGCTCTACTGACCCTGGAGCTATCCATCATTTCTCTGGTTGCACTGGTGTTGACCCAGTAGGTCCCTTGGCCCCTCCTTCCTTAGGTATGGGGGATTATTCCTCAATACTTGATTCTAGTTGCAACTGCTAGTCCATACTTGGTTTTGTGTCACTTATCTTGATAATAGGGGGCTTTTTTGGGCTCCCTCTCCCATAAATTTCTAAAATAGAGGAGTTCTCCCCTACCTCCGGGCTAAAGCAAGGGATTTATTTGGGTAGGGGGTAAGCTTGTCCTTTTGCTAATTGCCAACATTTTTTGCACTGTCCGCACAGGGGGATAAGCAATATAAACTTTTCACCTCAAGATACCTAGTACTGCTTTGTAGTGTTCATCTTTCCCTCATCCTAATTAGGATTTTTTAGTTTGGATATTAGTGATAGGATTCTGATATGCTAAGGACTACCAAAACTAGACCTCATCTACAAAAGCAAAGCAAGATTTCTACCAAATTATTGAAAAGATCCCTATGTATGGCTGAGTGACCAGAAAACCTTAGTATATTCTTCATAGCAATAAGAAGGGTTGTGTTAAAAAAAATATAATTACTCATAGGGGTGACGTATAATTACGATGTGGCATAAAAGCATGATTGAAACATAAATGTGGTGTCGTTTATCAGATTGTAAACACAACTATCCTAATGCAAGTGCAATGGATGGGCATGCCTAATGCAATGCAATATGATATGTATATGTAGAGAAAATGAAATGCATGCGATAAATGGGATGCAAATATTACAAATAAAATGCAATGATGCAAATGAAATGTAATGCAATGTTTTTGAATTTTATTGCTTTTTAATTTTTTATGGATTTTTTTGAAATTTTGATTTGACCAAAGGATTTTACATTCCTTTGGAGCCTTTTGTGAATTGACCAAAGGGCTTATAATGCCTTTGGATATTTTTGTGAGTTGACCAAAGGGCTTACAGATGCCTTTAGGGCCTTTTAATGGTTTTTAGGCATAAAATGCTTTGATATGAAGGGTGTTAAGAGGTTTCAGCTCTTCAATCCCTTTCAGCAATGTCAAGCGGTATGTCCCAGGTCTAATATTCTCAGAAATGATATAAGGACCTAACCAATTATTTGTAAATTTGTCTTGCAGCTCTGGAAGCAAATTTGAGTTCTATTGGTTCTCTTTCAACACAAGATCACCAACCTCAAAGTCTCTTAAATGGACTTTTTTATTGTAGGATTGTTTTAGGTGCTCTTGATAAACACGAAGATGCTCGAGAGCATTCACACAATGTTCATCAAGTAGCATCAATTGATCTAGGTGATATTTCCATGCAATGTCATCATCGATGAACTCTTTCAATGTGACACACAACGTTGGAATATCCAACCCTAGGGGCATAATGGCCTCAGTGCCATATACTAGTGAAAATGGAGTTTCCCCAATGGGTGTTTGAATGCTAGTCCTATAAGCCCATAGCACAAGGGGCAATTGAGTGTGCCAATATTTGTGGTGGTCTTGTACCATATTTTTCAATATGGATACAACTGTCTTATTTGAAGCTTCAACTTACACATTTTCCTATGGATAATATGGAGTAAAAAAATTGTGTTTGATCCTATACTTGGATGTTAGAGCCCTCAAAGTCTTATTCTTGAATGACGTTCCATTATCCAAGATTATTTTGGATGGTATCCCAAAATAACTTATGATATTGGTGAGTATGAACTCAACAATATGCGCTCTATTTGTCATTGTTAATGGGATTACTTCCACCCATTTAGGAAAGTACTCAGTAGCCATAATAATGAATATATGTCAGCCTAATGATGGAGGAGAGATCTTACTGACTAGATCCAAACCCCACTGAGCAAATTACCAAGCCGCTTGAATGTGCTGTAAGGCTTGTGATGGCAAGTGCACAAGATTAGTATGATGCTGACATTTAACATGTTTCCTAACATACACATTACAATCCTTCTCCATAGTGGGCCAATAATAGCCCATGTGAAGGATGCACTTGATGATAGCCATATAGCTAAAATTCCTATCAAACGTACCATCTTGAGCTTACAAAATTGCCCAAGATGATTCTTGGGGCTCAAGACAATAAAGGAGAAATCCATTATAGCTTCGATGATATAAAATGTCTTCTAAAAAGACATAATTTATCACTTTCTATTTAAATGTGTATCTCATAGCACATGATAATTTAGGAATTCATGTATCTATGACATTTAGTTATGATAGACCTTAGCCTCAACTATCAAGATAGAATGTTCCCCATACAGTTTAACATTTGCAAATGTAGACTAGGAAATAACCTTATGGTGAATGGTAGTACCATTCCCCGTAGGACCCTACAAGATCAATGACCCCCAAGGTGCTCTCTTGAGAAAGCATTTGGCTCTGTAGAACAACTCATGGTTCAGTTCTACATGAATCATGTTGACCGATTCTTTGTTATCCAAATCTTCGTGCTACATAGTAGAGTGTGACAATGTTTTTACATGGATGGTAATAAAATCAGCAGACAAATTCTAAGGATTTAAAGATCCCAAAGATGCCATAATTTTTGTGAATCTATTTGATGAACGAGGGATTGCCTCAATGTTGTACCACTCCAACTAAGCTAGATATGTGTCAATAAGATCTTTGTAGGATTTCAAAATAGGACATAAAAACTTAAAAAGTCCCTTCACTTGGTTGACAATGAGAAGGGAATCACCAAATATATTTAACCTTTTAATCTTCATAGCGATAACTATTTGGAGGTCCAATATTAGGGCTTCGTATTCAGCATTATTGTTAGTGCAAGAAAATTCTAACTTGAATGACAAGGGCATGGGAGCATCTTGTGATGTGAATGATACTATTCCTACACCACCCCCTTGCTCACACTTCGAATCATTGAAGAAAAAGGTCATGTCAGATTTGTTATCCATTTCTTTGAGCTCGAATGCTTCTGATAAGGTAAATTCAACATCATCAGGAAGCTCAATGGTGAGGGGTCTACTATTCTCTAGATGTACCTCATCCAGTTGATCAGCTATAACTTTTCCCTTAATGGACTTTTGGCTAATGAATTCCAAATCAAATTTTATCAATAGCATGACCCACTTTGTAGTACACGTATTATAATACATCTTACTCATCATATACTACAAAGTATTTTTCTTTGATGAAATACATCATATGACTTAACATATAGTGCCACAATTTCTTTATAGCAAACACTACTTCTAAGCATAATTTTTCCATGTATGCATATCCTAGCTCGTAACTCACCAAGGTTCAACTAATGTAATATATGGCTTGTTATTTGTATTGCATATTCTTTTGGGCTAACATGGTCCCTAGTGCAAAATCAGTTGCCGATATATATAGCAAGAATGGTACATCTGGTCTTGGTGGAGCTAGAATTGGTAATGTCACCAGGTAGTGCTTAATCTTAGCAAAGGCTGCTTGACAATCCTCCTCCCAATTGAAAGGAACCCGTCTATATAGAATTTGATTCATGGGTCAACATTTATTTGATAATTGTGTGATAAATCACTTTATGAATGCTACTTTACCCTATAGGCTTCTTAATTCCTTGATATTCGTGGGGGGATGCATTTCTAAAATAGCCTTGACCTTCACTAGATCAACTTCGATGCCTCATTTTGAAACGATGAATCCCAAGATTTTTCCTAAATTTATGCCAAATACATACTTCTTAGGATCCAACCTGACATTATGCTCTATCAGGTGATCAAAGAACTTTCTCAAGACATATGCATGCTCTGAATGCAACAATGACTTTGCCAACAAGTCATCGATATAATCTTCCAATATCTTATGCATATAGTCATGAAAGATATATGTCATAGCTTAATCTAATGGAATTATGAATGTGGTTTAATGTTGGTCTTCGAGCTTAATCTAAATTTGGTTGTAACCAAAAAAACATCCATTAAGGAGAGCATCTCATGACCCGTAGTTATGTCTACAAGAGCATCTATGTTTGGCAGTGGAAATGAATCCTTTGGTGTTGCCCTATTAAGGTATCTGAAATCAGTACAAATACGGATCCTTCCATCAAGTTTTCCTATAGGCACCATATTTGATACCTATTATGGATAGTCGACGGAAATGAAAAAATCTACATCCAACAGCTTTTGCAATTCATATTTAACCATTAAGGCTACTATTGGATGTATCTTTATGATTTTTTGCTTGAGTGGCTTCTTCAAGAGATCTAGCAAAAGATTATGAGTAACCAATTTTAGATCTAAACCTGACATATCCTTATAAGTACATGTAAATAGGTCATGTCTCTCTTTCAATAGAGGGTTGAGGTTGGTACGCTCATTAGGAGATAAAATTTCTTCTCATTTAACCTTCCTTGGATTGGTGGGATCATTACTAATATCCACTTCAAAGGTTTCCTCTGTTGACATTTGGGATCCCTCCTCAAGATGGTGAGGCGTAGGGATCAAGTGGATGTCATATTTATGGGTTTCACATTGCAAGCATCCTCAACATGATAAACATCATGTGCATAGGCTGGTACAAAATTAAAAGGTTGCAACATTTCTTCATTAGGTAAGAAATATTCAGGCTCTAGTGGTGAGTTAGTGTGATCCCGATTAATATAATCTACATCAAGACACAATGGTTTGGAAGTATCAACTGGGTTAGAAGTGGAGTGGTAAAATCAATAAAGATCATATTTATGGAATGGACCATCTCTCCAAGACCACGTGCATGTGACTCTACATTTGTATAACTTCCATCCCCGAGTTTTGGCTTTAGGGGTATGGGAATATTTGAATCCGATCTAAGCACAAACTTGAAAATAGTATTTCTAGGCTCGAGGAGCTCTCTATATGTCGATAGATTAGGGAAGACCATATGATAAATCCTATCTAGGTTAGGAGCTCTTCCTCTAAGGCATGGGTAGATATTGATATCTTTGCGCGTATCCACTGCAATGTATGGTGCATTACAATGACGCAAGTAGGGAGGTCCCAAATAGTATCTCTCTGTTTCATCTTTGTCATCACTATCGTAATACAACCCCTCACCACTCCTAACTAGAACTGGGATATCAATAATATGGGGCCCCATGAAAGCCTACTCTCGATAATTGCTATCATTCATGAATGATTTCTCATCCTTGATGACTGTCTCTAAAGGTAACAGTTGATGTAAATTCAGAGAGCTCAAGTAAGCCAACTCAATTTTATCCTTGGGTTACTCCATTTTTGAGGACTCATCATCATCACTCTCATACATGTAACTCAGTACACATATCTCAAATATGGACTCTACACTATCCTCATTAGAATGATATTTTGACTTAGAATCTATCTCTATGCTAGCGATAAAAAATTGTAGGCCTGTATCATTGTCTACCTCAAAGATTTGTTCATCCAAGTTATCTATTGGGCTATGCTATGGACTGGTCTCCACCAATATATCTTCATGATATGTCTCGGGTGGTTCTATAGTGACATAAGACACTAGTCGGTTATCCCTTTGAAAAGATATGGAATTGGAGTGATAAGGATTAAAGTCGACTTCACCCCCCAGACTAAGGTACAAGCAGTCTAAAGATACCATGAGGATTTCATCATGTCCTTCAATATAATATCCTAACCTGAACCTGTCATTAGGCAACCAGTATTATGATTCATAATACCTCCTATACCCCTACTCGAATAATCCGATACCATAACCATGCCAATGGTAACACTCAAAATATCATAAGGTGTACTCCGGGTTAGAGAGATAATGAACATTCACGGTGAATGGTTCATCATCATCCTCATCCATGGAAGTGTGATATGCAAGTTGGTCAAGCCCTCCATAGATGAAATTGGTTTGGTTAGGAAGCACCCCCAATGGTACCACCATCCCTATGATAATATGATGGGCTGGTGGTCGGCCCATGTCCTGTGCAGTCTTGATGATCAGTGTAAATGTCATATTTTTCATGATAAATTTCCCCAATATGGTATTAACCAAATGTATGGTCACCAGTAGAGAAGATAACCCTACTAAATACGCAGGTGAAGTAGGCTTAGGTGTCTCTTCGACTTATACTTGAGCATTCTCTACTTCCATAGGAGTAGGAATCTCAACAACAACTGGTTTGAGTGCTTTCTTTATCTCCTTTTCACCCATATTTACCTTTAAATTCTTATCATTCCGATGCACTATGGATGTAGACGGTTTAGTAGAAGCAACTATCATGTGCTCCAATCGTTGAGATATGAATGTCATTGGTTTGGACCACACTTCCTTCATTTTTTCTCCTAGCTCTTTGATCGACGATGTTTGTCATATTTCTAGGTGCATTGAGGGGAGCACGAAATCCCTTGGCAAGTTTGCTAGATTCACATATTTGAATGGTTCTTCATCGGAAGGCACCACGTGAACCTATCCCTCATGCACATAATTGATACATTGATGAAGAATGGAAGGAACACAATGCATTTCTTATATCCAAGGCCTCCCTGGAAGTATATTATATTGCATAGCACCTTTAATAACATGAAACATCATGGGGATGGTATTCAGTACCACCTGAATAGGTAAGACTATCGTTCCAATAGTTGAGCATAATGCATCATTAAAATCTCTCAACGTGAAGGTAGAAGGTACGATGTACATCTTTGGTAACTTCAGGTGCATCAATGCATTGGTCATGATTATATTGATTGATGATCTCATATCAATAAAAACCCACTTGAACGGTATATGATTTATACATGCTATAATATAGAGCGGCGGGTCTATTGTGACAGTGGAAACTACCTTGACTTCATGATCATGAAATTGTATGACCGGTTCCTGACATTACTACATGTGTCCCACAAAGTGTGTGAATGCTTTAGGATCCTAGGACTACACTTCTATGGACCTTAAAATATCCATAAGCATCTCTCTGTACTTGGGAGACTACTGAATCAGCTCATAAATTGACAACTTTGCTGGAGTCGTCTATATGTTTTGAATTAACCTACTCCTGGTTATCACAACTGGTCTAGTTGGTGGGCTTGGCATATTCTAGGCTTCCCTCGGAGGAGACACAGCTTGGACTCTAATGGGCAATGGAGGTTGATTTGTATTTTCATACCTCTCATGTCTTGTGACAATGTTGACCATTTCAATGAACCCATGGTTTGGTGGTTCGATGTGTACTTGATTGACCTGGCCAACATTGTTCCTTGGTGCCTCATGGTTGGGTAAAGGATTCTTATAAATCCCCATATTCTGATTATCAGATTCTTGTAGGTTTTCCACAAGAATTGTACCTCTTTCGATCATATTTTGCACTAAATGATTGAACTACCAATATACCTCTATGTCGTGGCCTTTCATTCAATGAAATATGTAATATTGATCATCTTTATACCCATTAGGCTTGGGTTGATTAGGGTCCAATAATTTAACCTCAGGTAGTTTATTGCCTTTGCCTCACACAATTGATTGAAAATCGATGTCAACAATTCTGATAATTGCATGAATATGTGAGGAGGATGTCTTTCTTTATCCTTACCCCTCTGATTATTGTTGTGCTACTTGTACTGCACTGCTACTTGTACTGCACAAGTGGAGGTTGGGCTTGATAATTTCATTGTTGTTGCCCCTTATCCCCTTTTTGAAGGTTTAGAGCCACTTTATTAACATGTATTAGCTTGGCCTATTTTTTATTAGTGCTTTTCTTATTCTATTCCTTCTTATTCTTGAGCTTCAAGTCACCCTCCTATAACTTGATATCCTCTATCACTTTGGCCTATGCCAAAGTCTCCTCGAAGGTCTGATATTGTTACAACTGTAATAATAATAAAATGTGGTTTGCACAACTTTTTGTAAACCTTCAAGTTAATTCAGAAGCAAGAATGGAGAATGACATCTTTGCCATCATCTTTCTCAATGGTTTTCCATAATCCATAGGTGGCTTGTCATCATGTTCCATTAAAGCAGCCAGATCGAATAGGTTTACCTTTTTCCTGATACCAAAGGAGAAGTGTTCAAGAAATGCATAAACCAGTTGCTCAAAAATGGTGATGTTGTACCTCTTGAGCTGATTAAACCACTCCCAGGCTAGGACTAAGATGGTCATAATGAAGGTTCACAAAATTAAAGCATCATTGCTCCTAATATAAAAGCACATGTCTAGAAAACTCGTAACATGCTCCTGAGCATCCTACTCTCCTTTAAAATTTTCCAACCTAGGCATCTCAAAATGCTTAGGATAGGCCAGAGGAGGCACTAACGGGTATAAATGTTCATTATGAATCTTATTTAAGTTAGGATTTTGATAAGTTATCCCTTGCTTCTCGATAGCTTTAACCTTTTCTACCAAGGTCTTATAATCATGCGAAGGTAGGAACTCCTCTTCTCTAGATTGCCTTGGAGGCACCTTCGGAGGAAGATTCATCTTTTGTCAAGGTGTCAGACTAGGCTCATTATCCACTTTGACTAGGGATATTTCAAGATACTCTTGATCTAATTCTTCTCCCACCTCTTCTTCATACTGCCTATGCCCATGATGTTCAAATGTGGGGCATCGATCTCTATGTTGGGTCATATGGTGAGTATGGGTGTCTATATGCTTAGGGCATGACTCAAGCTATGAAGTAGCTCATCTGTCAATGTGTTCCCTATACTCACTATGGTGAGGTAAACTAACACTAGCCAATTGGTCCTCCCTCTCAATGTACTCCTTTTGATCAAGGATGCGTTGCTCACACATGTGTTGTTCATTAAGTATTGTCTTATGAACCTTTACCTCTAAGTGTTCTCATTTTTTAGGTTCTCTCATTCTGACATCTTTCCTTTGAAACTAGTCTATGAGATCTATCTATGTGATCAGTCATATGATGTCTTTGGTGTGTGCGCTCTATTTGAGTTGATTTGTGGGTGTGTCCCCCAATGGATGGATTTGCTATGCTCTTGCCATTATCTATGAATACATCATTCATGTCTAGTTTTCTCATATACTTTGTGCCCACATGGGATGTAGAGGCCCACATATCATGAGAATGCTTGGAGCACTCTCTAGCCTCTCTAATGGTCCTAATCATACTTATATTGCATACACTCATAGAACAAGAGGGTGCAAGCAAAGGTTTATAACCTAGCTATCTTAGGACTTTATCCAGACCATCTAACTTTCTACTATGACAAGGCTCATGAGGTGCATTAACTCCCACTTTAGACATGTCTATGGTGATATTATAATATTCACCTATGTATGAAGTCTACATGGGCCTACACTCAAAAGTGGCCCTCTTTGTTTACCCTTAAATGGGCGAATCCTGAACCTATCTATACTCAGATGGTGGAGATCTCAAGACTCCCCTAGCTATAGGTCGAATGGGTACCAATATAGATCCCTCTATGACATACTCCTCAGCAGATCCTATGGATGCACATGCAGTGTGATCATAGTAGATGCTACCTTATTTAGGACCCCATGCTAGGAAGCCCCATGCTCTAATCTATGCCTTGAATAGTTTCTAACACTTCCTCGTACAAGGGTATTATTTATGGGATCCCTATGCATAACTTATTTCCTCTAATACTTGTCAAACGATGTTCGAGAGAATTTTGTGGTTGAGGGTCTTCTACGTCATATTGTGCATTTGGTGGAGCTTTAGCTTCGATCTCGAGTCTATTCTCGGATTGACCTCTTCGTGTATGCACCATGATATTATATTATCTCTTATGTAAGTTTTAAGGCAAACAAAGTAAAAAATGATGATTATCTCTTTTTTAATTTTTAGTTTGTGAACCCTAAACTGTTTGATGTATTTTTCAAGTTTTTTTGCATCAAAAAGTAAATCTCATCGTGTTTTTAAAATGTTGATGATATACTCAATTATTAAATGGATTTCACCTGTATACTCACAGCTTGACAACCTGGATTTGAACTTCAGGTCACATAATCCCCTTGAAATGTGGATATGAAACCCACACCCGAGAAGGGAGCACAAGATTTGTTGATCCTCACCCTGACACCCAGTGAATAGTGATACACCCCTTCGAAGAGGAATGTGTGCTATTTTGCATGGTTAGGATGGATATTGGAGTTGGTATTGATATAGTAAAAAAAGGTTTGAGGGAGTTGGGTCAACAGATAGAAATTACTACGACAATTATTGAACCCTACTAGTGGTTGGATGTGACTTCCAACTCACTAGCGTTTACAATGTATCATGTTGTGTGTGGTTACTTTTACTTTGCATAAAATATAAATGCATAAATGCAACTACCTATGAGGATTTGGTCACTAATTGGGCCTCATGCATGCAAACTCAACATAAAATTTCCTAGACTACCGGAGACTAGGGCAGACTGCAATCAGAGGTTTGTTGTTCCTAACAACAACTAGTAGGAAAAACTAAAAAAGGTCCTAGGGATTCATCATTTTCTTTTACATTTCCATTATGTTTCCTAATTAGTATACCATTTTATGCATTCTAGAAAAATTAGATAGATATAGAGTAGCAAAAACACAAGTAAATAAATATTACCTCAGATCCAAGTCCAACGATGTTCTAACTACCTGTTGTACGGTACATTTTCTACTGACCACGGCTCTATGGCATGACTACAACTATTGCTTGTAGGTGTCAACCACGGTTACAACTATTAACCATGGTTCTCAGTAATTGTTAGTACCTGACATCACAAAAAATAGTGCATCAGTATTTTATGGCATGAAATTTAGATTTCTCGTTGTTATCGCCTTCTGTAGCAACCCAGGAAGCATACACCTAAGCTAATAATAATTGAAAATCAACATAAAACATGACATATAGATGAATTTACAAATAACCATGAATTAGGGATTCATTTTTATTAAATTTCCAATGAAGCTCAATTACAAATCCATCCCTCTTAGGAATACCTAATGTGATACAATTATAAAAATCATAGAACAATCCCCATGCAAGGGTAGGTGTAATTCGTAGGCTTCCTAAATGCACAAGTACTGCTCCAAGGTATCTATGACCTTATTATCCATAATTAGAGGTATTTGTTGCCTTGCATATCAAAACCCTATTAGTCCTACATACAATAAATAACAATAAGCATATTAGCAATAAAGGAGGCCTCTCTTGATGAGGCTTTAAAAGGAAGTTATACAAAATGATACTATGAAAGCTTGAAATCAAGAAAGTGCAAGAAACATGGTAAAACTATGTTAAACTTGAAATATTGCCATGCAAGAAGTAAAGGAAAGATAGAATTATCTATATAATGCCCTAATTATGAAATCAAAAGCATGAAAGCATGAAATGTAAGCATTCTTATCCTACTTACTACAAATTCCAAATGAGAAGAAAGATACCTAAACTCTTAATTCTACTAGAAAAAAGTCTCTAATAAAGCAAATATACACTTGATTGATCTATTCTAATGCAAATGAAATAACATCTATGGCTAAAACCAAGGAAACATGGAGATTGAACCTGATCATAGGTCTATCACGCGGTGAGCACTGGTAGCCACGGCTGATAGTTGTGACTAAGTTGAAAATGAACTTGCCCTCCAAATATGGCCTAGATATCCAATATCCCTAATGAATTGATGGTTCAAGGGTCACCCGTGTGTCCTTTGATAGATTTCATGGTTGAATTACTCCAATTGGTGATGTATTACTCATAATCTCATTCTTTATTCTTCTATCCTCCTAAGACCTCTATGACTTCAATCGTCATTTAAATCTCTCAATGCTAGCTAAATTATTTCTATCAATGCAAGTAGGTGAGTACTAAATTCAACATGGATTCACCATTCAAATTCTCCTATGCATATCTCTCATTTCTCATTTTTTATGGGGCTCTTATAACCTCTAGGAAGGCTATGTCCTAGCTTCTTGAGGAAGCCAAGATCAATAATAGACATTTGGAGTAGTTGTAGGTAAGCTTTTGGATATTTTTGCCCCAAAACCACTCAGATCTACAACCAATTTTTTGTTATAATCGAATTTGGGTGGGCCAAAGTCCAACTGATTCTGACAGCTAGTTGCGGCTTTGAGGTGTGGTCAACTTTTTTAACCATGTGTCTCAGTTGCGACCAACACTAGTTAGGCCAAAATGCCTAAATGAGTGGTTATAACCACTGCTATACCTTGGTATTTGTCCAATGTCTTCCATATGGTCTTCTAGCATATCCCATATGAGAAGTTGCCTCGACATGACACATTTTAGGTGTCTACAATTAATTTAAAAAGGTGGATACCAAATGTTCTTTTAGAGGCTTTAAGCCCACGCTACAAAAATATAGACAAATATAATTTTGTAGAATCAGACCCTCTTTTCCTTCTTATTATATATGCTCATGACACATTAATGACAATGCTTATTAAAGCAAGTGAGTTGGATCTGGTTAGTAAGTAAATTGATTGAATATTGAGCATGTTTTATGATTATAGTTGGTTCATATGAGTGAATGGATCTTCATTAAATACTTTTTTGTGATTACCAAAATATAGGTTTAATCATATCATTATTGAGTTTTATCCAAAAAAGGCAGATTTTGTTAGAAGGATTTTTAAATAAACTTATCTAATAGAAAGGAGATGTAATTTAGAATTTAATTTAGTTTTATTTTCCTTGCTTGGTTGTAGAATATTACCTATTTTTATTAGGTCCATTCTTCAAAGCAATAAGATATAAATTTAAGTTTTTAGTTAAAAGTGTAGACACCAAAAAGTCACACATTGTCCCTCTCCCCATTTCCATGGTCAATTAATTTGCAAAACCCTCAAAAATTGCATAAATTGGCTAAAAACACTATTCATTAATCAAAATCACTATTCATAATCATTAGCCCCTTTGGGCTAGCTAATCCCCTTCCTACGCTTAACCATAGGTTCTCATGCGACCTCATACCAACTCAACTAAGGTTGAAACCTTTACCATGGTCAAAAAGCACTTTATGGTCAAAAAGTCAACATTTTGGTCTAATTATGCTTTATGGCTAAACACATGCTTAATTAGATCTAATATTGATTTAATTAAAGCCTCCACCTCACCTAGTCTACTTTGACTAACCTAGCCTTCCACCTCACCTAGTCTAGCCTATCCTAGCCCTACCACCTCTCACCCAGATATTTCTCCACCTCACATCCCCCTGGGTCATAAATGCAAGATGGAGACTTTTGCACCTAAAAAGCAATTTTAAATTCTAAGATATTTCAATAAAGGTGATTATTAATGACAAATTGATATTTTTGGAAAATCATCATTATTTGTGGATGGGTGAGGGATTCTCTCACCCAACCCCACTTATGACCCATGATACCTCATGGGATACCTCTTTGGTGGACACCTCACCATTGCCACCTCACAAGGGACTCCTCATAAAGGACTCCTCATCCCCTTTCTATCACATTGGCCCACTCTATAAATAGAGGGCCATTTTCACCTTTTATAAAGAACCAACTTTTGCATACCAAAAATCTATTGAAATCACTACTACCATTTGCAACCATCACACATCCACCACAAAACCATTGTATGAGCATCACAATCAATTTATCTTTCATAACACTATTTTGTGAGTGAGACAGGTTAATAATCCCATCAAGAGTGCACTTTCAGAAGCTAAACTAGACAAAATACGAAGCAGAAACCACCCCAGGACAACCCAACAAGCTATCTAAGAAGTATGATAAAAAAGGGACTGGTTCGCACCTCACATGTGCAAACCAACCGGTTCATACCCTAGGAGTCTGAACCTCTACAACATGCACTAGAATCACCCATAAAGGTAATAATAGCATAATTTACTATTTTACGTTTTTTTTAACAAGTTATTTTATGTTTTGAGAACTTTTTATGAGTCTTTTGTCTTCATAAATATGGGGTTTGACTAAGGTAGACCTCCAAATGCACTAATAGAATTTTTTAGGTTTCATAGGTCCATAAAAAGCACAAGGAAACATTTCCAACAAGTGGTGGCTCATGAGCAATAAGCCCACCTACATCGAGGAACCCAAAAAGATGAATCATGTTGCCTTTGTACCACATATGAAAGGGCTTCCTAAGGGAAGACCCAATTGTAGCCTTCACGGAAAAAATTGTAAAAGGATATCAATTATTGTAACTCTTTTATGATTATCAATACAAATGCAATAGATTCTTTGATGTTGAATGAATTTCTTAGTGTCTTTTTGATCGTTTCATTTTGTCATGCTCAGTGGGACCCCCACCAAGTATTAGCTTAATCACCTTCTAACCCAAAATTATGGTCTATTTCTATATGGTAGGTAGTTGTCATATTTGAAAAAATCCCAAACCAAATAAAAAATGCCTTGAAAGACATCTTAGGCCAAAGACCAATAGGTTCGCTGGTGCACCGGTGAGCCTTCAAAGAGAGTAGTGAGTACACACTTGGGCATGTGAATTCCTTAATATGCCTCAAAATTGATACTTGATACCCAGGTACTAGTTTAGATACCCATAACCAATGACAAGGTAAGTTAGGGGAGGTTAAGAGCCTCATGTTCCTAGGGATTGTGTGCCCCCATACCTAGACCACAAATTGTCTCTTGCCACGGTGTATGCAAGGTTAAAGCGTCCTTGTATTTTTGGGCACCAAATCAGTAGTTAATTTACTTTTCTGTCAGCTATTTACCTTAGGTATATATGATATATTTGTGAGTTTTTGGTTGCCTTTCTAAGCGTAAATTGAGTTTTAGGAACTTTTTGTGTAGGTATTTATGCTCAAAACACTCCAAAAAAATCAAAATCAACACCAAGACCAAGAATCAATCAGTTCAGTCTTCAAATTATGGTTCACACCTTAAGAGTGTGAACTACTAGCAGAAGACAGGTTCACACCCTAGGAGTGTGAACCTCCCAAATCAAGATAGTTTTGGACCAAAGGGCACACCGGAGGCTTTTACACCCACCTGGACGCAGGTTTTGTGTGAAAATATTTATTTTTCCTCTGTTTTGAAGCTAATATTTTACATTGAGCTACGAATTCCACAACATTGCACATTCTTGTTTGTTGTAGTTAAATTTACACCTATTTTCTAGATTAGCTTCAATTTTCGCAATTTCCCTTCAAGTCATTTCCCTTCCAAAGTAGTTAATTAGATTTGATTTCCAAGTCATTTCCCTTCCAAAAGCATCTAGATTAGTTTCAATTTTTGTCCTTTCCCTTCAAAAGCAATTAATTAGATTTCCTTTTTGAAAACCAATAGAGTAAATTTACTTTTGTGAACAACCACTTAATTAGATTTCCCTTTTGAAAATCAATAGATTAAATTTATTTTTGTACCAAACCAAGTAAATAGATTTACTTTGAAAATGCATCATAGCATAGTTTATTTTGAAAAGGCATTTAGAGTAGATTTGCTTCTAAAATAGTACCACACAAACAAACACCACACACTCACATCCTATTTAAATGGTGTAAGGAGTTGGGTTTCATATCCATCCTAAATTGGATTTCATCACCAATTCGCCACCAAAGTTTAGTGAGGTCTGGGTTTACTCTCCACTGGATCACCTTCAGATTAGTCATCATAGTAGCCCCCAAGGTGGATCATTTCAGCATTAATACTCGGCCAGTCCTTCCCACTTCAAGTGTTGGTTATCCATAATTTATCACTAGAAGATACCTTCAAAGTGGGTAGTTTTAGAAAGCCCCTTTACCACAGGGCTTTTCAAATAATTAGTCGGTATAGTTGATCATTACTATGGATGCCTTAAATGTGAGGGTTAAGTGAAAGCATGGGTATGTCAGTAGCACCACATTGACAGCGTAACCTCTCTCCATGAGAGTTTATTTGACTCATCAGAGCATTTTGAGTCTCCCCCCTTTGGATACCATTTTACTTGTAGACACCAAAACAGCACCAATCCGATTATGTGACAACAAGCACTGATCGCACTAACACACACAGCCCCCAGGGCAGCCCCCAGAGGTTAAACAGTGGTTCTAACCACTCACACAATAGTTTTGCAAGTCAAGGATCAATTTGGCACCTTTTAGACACTTTATTGCTTATTCGTCCCACCCAGGGACGAGTGCGGATTTGTACTCGTCCTACCCAGGGACGAGTGCGGATTAATACTCGTCTCACCCAGAGACGATTACCAGCGCTCGCTTCGGGGTGGGACGAATGCCAGGTTTGACCGACAAAAAGTCAGATCTCGGCATGTGACAACTCAGAACTGCCACTTAGCTTTTCCTGCATGACATAGGAGTGCGAGTGAGTTCTTTTGACAACTCATATCTGCCAATTGACTTTCCCTTCACTGCATGGGAATGAGAGTGAGCTTTTTAAGACAACTCAGATTTGCCACTTAGCTATCCCTTCATTGCATGGGAGTGCAAGTGAGCTTTTCTAAAACATACAAAGACATGCACAGAGACAGTTAAGAAGCCCTTGATCAAGAAGAAGTCTTCCCTTCACACAAAAAGCATTCATGCAAAGAAACACTTTTGCATGTTAATTCAAAGAGACCCCTTGGGTCTATAAAATGGTGAGTTTCCTCACCCAAAAGATATACCAGAGAAGGAGCATTTTGAGCGACGAAGTGCTGCTAATTCACTTACTTGCGATTTGTGTTTTCAACATCCATAATCTCTTAATCGAAAGAGAGGTTATTGGGTGACTTTTGAAGGCACGAATCAAGAACCAACACCAATTTTCTGACCACAATATCCTACCAATTTGCCGACAACACATCACATCAGGTTTCGGACCCATCCTAAGCGGATTGGTGTCGAAGCAAAGTTTCACCCGCGGGTGGTTTGCCTTCGGGCACCCCCTTGCTTTATTTCTTTTGTAGTATTTAGCTAGTTTCATGTTTATGCTTTTGTCAAGTTTTCATTTTATTTAGATTCATTTTAACCATCGTTAGATTCATCTTTTATTTTTCATACACAGGTGCTACTGATTCTTTGTTTGTTTCTTTGAACGCAGATTTGCAGCATTAGAGGAGCAACGAGGAATCTACCTTTACCAACGCAAGCGACGACAACGTTTTGGTTCGCCCATCTTATATGTGGGCACGCGGAAGAAGGAATTCTGAAACAAGTTGTAAAAGACCAACATTTAACGCTCCTATCCCCTAAAAAGGAAGGAGACGCATTGTAACACAAATTTGAAAAGCATATCAATAAAAGGGCCGATTTTTATATTGCTTTAATATCTTGTGTTCATGTTCTTTCTTTTTACGCATTTTTCAATAACATAGGGTTTAAGCGTTATTTTAGTTTCATTTACATTGCATTTTTAGTTTATCCTTTTTGTTTCCGGAATCTCGTGCTTTCAATGGCGATCACGGTGGGACCTCTGTCCTCTATTTTTTTTTAGGTTAAATTACTGATCTAAAATTGCTTGTTTTTTTTTACAGGTACCTATTTTTCAACATCAGACTGTTATTCGTCTCTGCAAGTGACGATTACAGAATTGGTATTCGTTTCACCCCGGGACGAATAAACTATTCGTCTCACCCTGGGACGATTACTGTTCTGATATTCGCCTCACCCAGGGACGAGTATAGATTATGTGCAATTTTTAGAGCAAATCAGAAACATCCGGTTAGGCAGAGAAGAGGTAGGGGTTTTTATAGCTTCTGTCAAATTTTTGTTTTTCTGTTTTCTGGTTTTCGGTTTTGTATGGCTTAGGGAAAGATTTCTTTTTCGTTTGCCTGTTTCAATTTTTGCAAAATTAAAATGAACCCCACACATCACGTGGTATTTTAAACCAAGGCGTTGGTCGTAAAACCCCAACCCTTGAGCAAGACCAAAGGTGGATTCCATTATCACTTTGGCTTGAGATATTGCATCCATTACCTCGATCGCGACTGTTGCTAGACGTAAATCCTGACGAAAGCTGACCGAGTGTAGCTTGGGGTGATTCCCGACACGCGAGGATAAGTCTTCTATGGTAGGTGTCATAAACAGAGCGATTCCCCTTCCGTACCGCCTATGTTCCACGTATCATCTGCTCTCACGTACCTATAGTCTCCCTCACGTAAGGGCGGGTATATAGAGAGGTTGGTATATCGGTCCGACAATGGTATATTGAAGGGGCGACCATTTTGGGAGTCATAAGAGCCTTCATAATTGCATTTAAACGTTTCACAAAATTTTCAAAAAACAAAACAAACAACAAAAACACACTAAACCAGATTTAGGGCACACTATTAATCTTTAAAAGAGATAATCATTGCTTGTGTGTGTATGCTATTTTCTGTTTAGACAAAAAAATCATAAAAAGAAAATCATAAAAAGAATTTTTGCATTTTTAGGTTAGCATTACCATGGTGAATACTCGTAGCCAAGCCCAATCACGGGCAGAAGCTACTAGAAAATGCACCAAGAGAGACAAATCGTCTCCGATATAGCCTTGAAGACTTAGCCATCCCGCCTCGACGGCAGGTTACACCAGTTAGTTCACACCATGCAGAACATGGCTCTAGAGGCCCCTCCTTGAGGGGCACTCCAACCCATACAGTTATAGAACATGGTTCTAGAGGCCCCTCCTTGAGGGGCTCTCCAAGTCAGGCCTTCAATAGACGAGAATTTAGAACCCCCTCCCTAAGGGGAACTCATGAGCAACAAGAATCTTTTCAAGAAAATAACCTATATGTACCACCTGGTCTAAGCACGAGGCCTCCTTTGGAAGTTCATTATGGGTGGCCTAGTGATGAAGCATTGTGTACTGCTATGGAACAACAAAGGGTCCAAAAGGAAGAACCATATGATTTTGTGGTTCCTAATTTACCCCCAATTAATGTCGGACACAGTAGACCATATCCAGAACATCAGGTTCTCCCGACAGGGCAAGACAATTCTGCCCGCACTTTTTATGCATATCATAGAGAGAGAGAGGAGGATCACTACATTCCTCAAGAATAGTATCCAGTGCAGAAACGATGCACGTCTGCACCTGCTTTATATCCAGATCGCTCATTGAGACCAGAGTTTCAAGTTAATGCGGCCAACCTCGACAGAGGGAAGCAACATATAGGGGTCTCAGAGCACCATGATCGAAACAGATATGTAGGAGAGACATCTAGGCCTATTAAACAAGAGACGACAGAACAAAATGACTTGGCATTTGCACAACTAGCCGCCCGCCAAGCACAAATCATGCGGCTTAGGCAAGAACAACAGGAATTAGAACATTTGTGTCGCCTTGATCAAGAGCGCATTCAGCGTCAGACAGCTGAATTGCTTCACAACCATGCACCTGAGAAGGCCCCAGTCCCTCGCGCACAACAATCTGAGATGTATGTGAGGCACAACCCCTTAGTGCGAGACAGGTCTCCATGACTTCAGCAAGCACTGCCTCCAAGACCTCTTAGACCTGAGCGGGAGGCCATTCCCCGCAACCATGATGGGCATCCTCCGCGGGCACCCATCCATGTTTACAGGCCTAGGCCAAACACTCCTCAAGAAGATTATGAGGATTATTACCAAGAAGAAGAGCGGGCTGAAATGCCCTATCAAGGCAGAAGGGATGCTACCCATTTATCCATTCAAAGGCCTCAAGTTCCCCGCAACCCACAGCGGGAACAAACCAAGGAGGAGGAGATTACGTCCTCTGATGCATACAAAGTGTTGTTAGAATGCTTAGAGACTATGGAACTCAAGACTGCTGGGCCCCAAAAGCCTACCTTACGCCAACTCCGTAGTCATCCGGTGCATCCATCAGTGCCAGCACCTCCATACCCCGAACATTTCAAGCTGCCCCAGTTGGCACTCTTTAAAGGGGATGAGGATGCTCAAGAGCATGTGACACGATTTTTGAGCCAATGCTTTGGTATACAAGACAATGATGCATTGCTATTGAGAACATTCATAACCACATTCGTAGGATCTGCCTCGGATTGGTTTACCCATCTACCGAAGCATAGCATCTACAACTTGGATCAACTAGTGGACGCGTTCCTAGAACGTTTTGCTTTCAATACAAAGAAAAAGGCGTCACTCAGTGATCTAGCTAGCCTCAAATAGTATGAGGAGGAGTCTATGGTAGCATATGGGAATCGATGGAGGACGGTGCTTTCAAAGTTGTCCTACCTCCCTCCTATGTCCGACCTAACTCAAATGTTCGCAAAGAGTTGTTTGCGATCGATCTCTGTGCTATTGCAGCTGCAACAATACGCCACTTTAGAAGAAGCTCTGGCACAAGCTAGACGTATCGAAGAGATCAAGATACAGGATGGCAAAATTGCCAAGCCTAAGAAAAAAGAGTGGAACAAGAGCACCAAAATAGGGAATACGCAACAGAAACCCGTCATGGTCAATCAAGTTGCTATTAATGCCCCTACGCCTGCCCAAGCAACACAGCCTCCAAAGGCTAATTATCAGGCGGTGCCTCACAATAATTATGAGAAAGATAACAAAAAGCAGGATCAAAATCAGCAGCGTCGCCCCAAGCGACAATTTACACCATACACTGAGTCTAGGGACTCCTTGTTTGACCGTTTGTCAGCGGCAAACTTGATTAATCTGCCAGATATTCCAACAATTGATCCTAATGCGCCAAAGCCTAAGGGCTATAGAGAGGATATTTTCTATAGATTCCATAGAAGGAAAGGGCATGACCTTAATGTCTGTTGGACGTTTAAAGGTTTAGTGCAAGATCTCATTGATAATCACACATTGGTAGTGGATAACCCCATCGCACCCAACAACCAACAAATGGGTGTTTTCAAAGATCCTTTACCCACACATGATGCACAAACAAAACCTCTGCATGTCAATGAAGTGCAACAGAGTTGCCCCATGGAGGGGTATGTTGGGATGATTAGCATTGTGACAAGAAACAAGAGACACCCAGGAGTTGTCCCCACGACAACCACTAGGGAAGTTCCATCCACGTCACAACATCAACCGAATCCTACACAGTTGCCCCCGCCTAGACCAGTGGCCATGATTCGAACTAGACTTACTCAAAGTCTACGGACCACATCGGCTAGGCTCTCCATTTATGAGCTTATTCAACAATCGGTGCCCCATCGGGAAGCTCTTATGGAGATATTAAAGGCAATTGAATTGCAACCCCACGAAGCGGATTCGTTCAACAATTTTGTGGGGCATGTCAAACAGTGTACTTGAACCAGTCATTACCTTCAGGGAAGATGAGCTAAAAATGGTGACTGGAGATGTAGCGGATCCACCCTTGCACGTTATTGCATGGGTCAACGGGACTCCATACAAACGGGTGTTGGTAGACACTGGTTCGTCCAGTAACATTATTACAACCGCTGCACTGAAACATTTGAAACTGCCGACCTCTCACATTGCACCTTCCACTTATACCCTTCGAGCATTTAATGATGCGATATGCTCGACGGTTGGCACAATTGTCCTGCCCATACAAGTGGGACAAAAGACCATTCATACGTTGTGCCACATTTTAGAAGGTGAGATGGCTTACAATATCTTGCTTGGGCGGCCTTGGATCCGGGATATGAAGTGTGTCCCTTCAATTGCTCATCAATGTTTGAAGTATACATTTGAAGGACAAGTGCACGTGGTCCCCATAGATTTGGAACCTTTTAAATATTGCAACTCAGTGCAAATCATGCCGCAATCGACCCTTCCTTCAACGCATGTGGATTTCCAGTTAAATCCATCTAAGAGGGGTCCGACTAAGCAAGAATCTCCATCACCAAATCAATCAAATTCTCAGGCGGGATCATCTTCTTCATCCAGTCCTCCCACAATGATGCCACCTACGGTGGCCACACCAACGGACAAAGGAAAGAAGCCCCTGGAAGCGGAACCACCTTTAGTCTCCAACATCTCTACAGAAGAGACGCCTAATAGAATGGAAGTTGAGACGCCTAGTTCACCCCACATGGAGTGGACTCAAGGAGAACTCCCATTCGCTTCCCCTCAATCGCCAACGATTACTGTTGAGATGTCTAACAGAGGCATGGGGGAGTATATAGTGCGCAATGTTGTTGCAACGCCCACACTTCAGTCTATGCAAGACATGGGAAGACCTCGACTCCCCATAGGCTCCGTGGTTCCTTTAGGCTACCCACCTAATCAGACAAACTTTATTTTTGGGGGCCTGGATCATGGCGTTGAACCTTCCCGACAAGAAGAGGAAGATGAAGATCCCTTTGTGGAAGATGTCAACTATCTGGCTAACCCAGACTTCGCATTACGATATCTTAGCCAATGCAATTGGCATGGATACGGGTTAGGCCGGTATGAACAAGGAATGCGTGTTTTGTGTCAACCAAGATACCAAATGCCTTATGACAAGTCAGGAGTAGGGTTTAATCACCCTTTGCCCCTCGACATCTTGGTCGAAAACATGCAAGGCCTAGGGATAGGCAACAAGGATGGGTTGGCATCAGATCCATATGCCAATCCAAATACAACTTATACATTGGGGGATTATTTCCCATTACAAACAAATAACCTTGTTGACCTCAACAACCCTTTCCCTATGGCCGAACAAGGAGAAACCTCATGGACTCACCCACAAGGGGAAGATGGACAAGACCACGAAGGGTCTTCTGAAGATGAGTCGGAGTACGATCATTCGCATGAATATCCAATGAATGACGATCAGGATAGACTTCCTGATGATGTTCCCATTGAATGATCCCAGTGAGCATAGGCTACCTCAACAACAACAAAATCCTTTGGACATAGATGACATGTTTGAACACTTACACATAGGTCCAAGACATAGGAGGCATTTCAACCTGGCGCAGTTATAGCAATTACTGCACCCGCCACTCCAGGCATATAGAGAGCATCTTTCGCTTGGAGACCCTATCAAACCATCAGTGCCTAGGGCAGACCCTATTTGTAGGTCCACGCATAGGGCTGATCCCTTTGTGCCAGTGCCTACAGAGCCAGATCCAAAGCACCAAGAACATCCAGAATGTCAAAGTTGTCACATTTGCGGTAATGGAGATTACAATCATTTCATCAACATGGTCTCCATTGACTTGACCGCCCCCATCCATGATCCAGCCAATCCAACATGATTATTGCATCTAGACATAGAGGCTATTGATTGGGATCGCGTTGACACACCACCATCTCCATCAGAGTATTGGCCTTGCGGTGGGATGTTTCATTTCACTCCAGGATAGACTCAGGATGTCTTCCATGCTGAAGAGGAACTTGACGTTCCTAATGATGATCTTAATTCAGCAAACGATATCCATCTAATCCCAATTCCACACCAGTTGGAAGACGGATCCCATATGTCAGTTGAAGCAATGACTGATGTAGACATCGGCACAGATCCAATGAATCCATGGATTCTCAAGCTGGGGGTAAGTCTTTCCCCTGAAGAGCGAGCCGATTATGTTGCCCTTCTTAAGGAAAAGAAGGAGGTTTTTGCATGGTCATACAAGGATATGCCGGGACTAGACCCACAACTAGTCACGCACAATTTAACGCTTGATCCGACAATCAAGCCAGTCAAGCAAAAACTATGCAAGATGCATCCAACGAGTGGCCTTAATGGTAAAATATGAGTTACAAAAGTTGTTGGATGCCCAGTTTGTCATCTCTGTGGATTATCCGCCATGGTTGTCTAACATGGTTCTCATCAAGAAGCCCGACGGGAGGATTCGCATATGCACTAATTTTTGAGATCTTAACAAAGCGAGTCCTAAGGATGATTTTCCTTTGCCGAGCATCGACGCGTTGGTAGACGCTACAACGGGCCATGAAATGCTTTCCCTTATGGATGGTTTCTCAGGATACAATCAGATTCGTATCAATCCTGAGGACCAACTAAAAATGGCATTCACAACGCCTTGGGGGACATTTTGCTATAAGGTCATGCCTTTTGGCCTTAAAAATGCTCGGAGCCACCTACCAACGTGCCATGATGTACATCTTTCATGATTACATGCACAAAACTTTGGAAGATTACATGGATGATTTGTTGGCCAAATCTCTTTTGCGCCCCAGATCACATCGGTGACTTGAGCAAGGTCCTTGATCGCCTCATTGAGCATAAAGTCAGACTAAACCCCAAGAAGTGCGTCTTTGGCATCACCTCTGGAAAGCTCTTGGGTTTCATAGTCTCCAAACGAGGAATTGAGGTTGATCCAAACAAAGTCAAGGCAATCCTTGAAATGCGTCCCCCAACCACCATCAAGCAGCTCGAGAGTCTACAGGGAAAGGTTGCGTCGATCAAGCGCTTCATAGCGCAGTTATCTGACAAATGCCGACCCATGAATAAATTATTGCATAAGGGGGTCACATTTCATTGGGATGACGAGTGCCGATCAGCCTTTGACGACATTAAATAGTACTTGGCTTCACCGCCAGTATTGGCACCACCCAGACCAGGAGTGCCATTCTATTTATACATCTCAGCCACTGAGGTGGCACTGGGCGCCATGCTGTCCCAGAAAAATGAACTTCACAAAGAACAGGCTACATACTATCTTAGCCGCACCCTGGTCAGTTATGAACTTAACTATGCATATGTTGAAAAGCTCTCTTGGCGGTGGTGTTTGCTACCAAAAAGCTATGCCACTACATGCTTAGTAATAAGACGTATGTTGTGTCTAAGGAGAATCCATTGCGATACATGATGAGTCATACTTATCATAGTAGCCGCACGACGAAATGGATCATGTTGTTGACGGAGTTTGACATAGAGTTCATTGGACAAAAATCTATAAAAGGTCAAGTCATCGCCGATCAACTAGCTGAGGCTCCTCTTGAAGATGATCAGCCTCTAACTTTTGAACTACCTGATGATGGGGTCTTCCATGTTTCAGAGTCGCCAGATTCTGATGAGCCTGAGTCACAGGCTGACATAACCCTATTCTTCGATGGTTCTAAATGTGAGCAAGGGGGTGGTGCGGGAATTGTATTCTTCACTCCCACAAGGTGCTCCAATGCCCTTGTCATTTAAATTAGACTTCCCGTGCACCAACAACAATGCAGAATATGAAGCCTTGCTCATAGGTCTTCAGACAACAATCACCATGAACATTAAATGATTGAACATCTTTGGTGATTCGTTGTTAATTGTCAATCAAGTAAAGGGGATATTCCAATGTAAATGTCCAGTTTTGCGGGCCTATAAAGCCCTTGTGGACAAATTCCTGGCACAACTTGAATGGTATGACATCGAGGCACTCCCTCGATCATCAAATCATTTTGCGGATACTATGGCCTCCTTGGGGTCACTCATCCCGCAAGACCCTTCTGGTGAAATGACAACCATTCAGGTTAAAACATTATCGCAATCTGCGATGGAGCGTGCAAGCTCTGATCTGACGCCAGGAATCCACATGATCCAGATTGAACCATCTCCGGATAAGTTCTCTCGAATTCGAGATTGTTTGATTCAAGCCAACTGGGGGTCCTTGTTCTCCCCGACCCCTCTTACTAGCAACACCACGTTGTTTTTACAAGTTCTTTCCTGCTCAGCTTTTGTTCGGGATAGACTTCAAGAGGGATTGGCCATTCATACTATCGAGGTTTCTGATCAGCAAGATTGGTACACACCCATTCGGGATTACCTCAAGCTAGGTAATCTCCCACTTGGATTGACACAAGCCATGAAAAGATCATTCAAACAGAAAGCGGCAAAGCATGTCTTGTTAGGAGACATTTTGTATCGTCAAAATTATGAAGGAATCCTCCTTCGTTGTTTGGACCAACAAGAGTCCGCTTGGGCGATCACCCAAGCTCACGATGGTACATGTGGTGGCCACTTCAGCGGTATGGCCATCGCAAAGCGCATTCTTCGCATGGGTTATTATTGGCCATCTTTAGAGCGAGATTGTTGCGCATATGTGAAGAAGTGCGTGAAGTGTCAGCACCATGCTAATTTGACACACGTACCTTCTCAAGCCTTGCAACCGATCCAATCGGTTTGGCCTTTTTGTAGTGGGGCTTTGATCTAATTGGAAAGATCTCCCCGTGTCATCTGGTCATCACACGTTTATTTTAACGGCCACATAGTACTTTACCAAATGGGTGGAAGCAATTCCGCTGACCACTACGACTGGAGCCCGCATTGCGGAGTTTATTTTGCATAACATCATATGTCATTTTGGTATTCCATCCAAGATCGTCGTCGGATAATGGGACACCATTCAAGAATAAAGATGTGCGTGCTTTGACCACAAAGTACAAGATTTAGCATAGCTTTTCAACACCCTATTATCCATAGGCAAATGGGCAAGCAGAGGCATCAAACAAAATGCTAGTCACCATTCTCAAAAAGATAGTTGTAGACAATCATAAAGACTGGCACATTCAGATCCCGCTTGCCCTATGGGCTTATCGCACCAGCATTCGAACGCCCACTGGGGCAACTCCATTTTTGCTGGTGTATGGCTCCGAGGCAGTCATGCCTTTTGAGTTGGAAATTCCTTCCCTACGCATTTCAATGCAAGAGTTCATCGATGATGACACTGCGCGACAGGCCCGGTTAGATCAACTGATGTTGCTCGACGAACGACGCGTTAATGCTCTCGAGCATTTGCGTATCTATCAAGAGCGACTTAAGAAAGCATACAACATGAAAGTCCATCTTAGGGAATTTCAGGTTGGTGACTTGGTCTTAAAAGAGAACCAACAAAATTCTAATTTGCCGTCCCATCTACGGGACAAGTTCACGACAAACTGGTTAGGTCCTTACATCATTGACAGTAAAATAGGACCTGGAACATACCGGCTTGCCTCTCTTGAAGGAATCAAGGAAACAAAACCCTTGAACATCATTCATTTGAGGCCATTCCACATCTAGAGAGCCATAGTCCAACAAAAAGCTCCAAGGATTACCACAATCGCTTGGTCAACCCAAAAAGCTCCAAGGATTATCACAATCGCTTGGTCAACCCAAAAGCTCCAAGGATTATCACAATCGCTTGGTCAACCCAAAAGCTCAAGGATTATCACAATCGCTTGGTCAACCAAAAGCTCAAGGATTATCACAATCGCTTGGTCAACCCAAAAGCTCCAAGGATTATCATAATCGCTTGGTCAACCCTAAATGCCCCAAAGGTATCTATAAACCCTTTGGTCAAGACAAAAGCTCCAAGGATTTTCATAATCGCTTGGTCATCCCTAAATGCCCCAAAGGTATCTATAAACCCTTTGGTCAAACCAAAAGCTCCAAGCATTACCATAACTGCTTGGTCAACATAAATATTTAAAAATCAACAAAAACAACACAAAAATCAAAATCACAAAAACAATTGCATTTCAATTCCAAAAAAAAAAATCAAAATTACAAAAACATTTGCATTTCAATTTCATGCATTCTCATAAAAATCAAAATCACAAAAACAATTGCATTCCAATTCCATGCATTCTCATAAAAATCAAAATACAAAAATATAGGTTACATTAAGCATTGCATCCATACATTGCATACTTCGATAGGTCATACAAGTCAAAAGCACCATAGGCTGTCATTACTTGGCAATTCCATCATTTCCACATCAAATCCATTTTCATAAATGCATACATCCAGCATATCACCCTTTTATTTTAGCATCGTCAGTTGTCTCCTAATGTATATAGGGTTTTCGTCATTCAGATGTCTTTAAATTTCTAGCCAAAACTGTACATAGTTAAACAGATTTTACATGGGAAAGTTTTACTTGGATCACACCTTGTTACGTAGCATCCCAACACAAATTAACACACATATAAAAATTCCTAAGTTGTGTGAACGAAAGATGAAACCTGCACCGTAATCCCGGTTACCATAAGCGAAACGGCTATCTTGCTTATCCCCCTATGCGAATGACCCTAGGAATGCTGAGAGTTGGCAAAAGGACAAGCATCCTCCCTACCCAATTCCCCATGAATCCCAAGTTCTCAAAAGTTGCAAAAACATCAAAAATTTGCAAAACGTCAAAACACTAAAATTTGACATCCTACAGTGCACACATCAAAAGGCACAAACAATAGTGATTCTCGTCACTCCATATTCAAATCCCTTGCTCAAAAAAAAAAAAAAAAACATAAAACAAAAATAAACAGTGATTTTATCACTATAAAGAGCAAGTATCCCAATACAATTGAAGAAAAGAAGGGAGTCGAACTTGAATCCCTGGAACTCTCAGCATTTCGACAGGTCATGAGGCAAGCTTCAGTACCGGTTTGGTTGATAGCCTATCGGTCACCGGCGGTAAACCTCCCGCATGACGATATATCTGTCACATTAACTTGTGTGCGGATCAATGTTTGCATGTGGATGAGCTAGCTTATGGTATCCTAGATAGCATCGCAGATTAATCTGACTAAATACAATAAAGGAGTTAGTGGAGCTAATTAGGTGATCCTCAGTACAGGTTCGGTTGAAAGCCCATCTGGCACTGGCGGTATCCTGATGAATAACACATAAACGAACTCAATTGCACACACAGGGATGTGAAATAACTTGGTTAAATTCAAGTCAGATTTAGACCTTGTTCAAAAGTCTTGCGAGATAAATGTACAGTCTTGGCTAGTTAGTTAAAAATATCTGCATCTCAGAAAAGCTTAACTACATTTTCAAACAACCGATACATTTCATTCCATACATCACCATCAAAAAATAGACAAAATACAAAAACAAAGTTTTCACATGCACAAGCATTCCACAAAGTTATCCCATTACTATAGCAAGTCCAATCCAAATCTTGTACAGTCTATGGTGCATCGACAAATCATCAATAATTCATTTCATTCATTCCATATGCATACATCATACAAATTAGAATCATCGCATTCATAATCGCATATGCATACATCAATGTAAAAACATGTACATAAAAATAAATCATGAAAAATGTATAAACACCAAAAAGAATCATCTGATATATATATCATAACAAAAATTGCCCATAGGCTACAGTGCATCGGTCCTCGGACCTCGCTCCCATCATCCAAAATCTCAAAAACCCCCAGCCTAGGGCGTCGACCACCATGATCACGTAGGATCGATGCGACGAGAACTACCCCCTACAGTATCAGTCCTCTGAGATCTCTCAGGGCGACTGCTCGCCCCTGCATCCTGCCCACTCGCACCTCCCTCATCTCGTCGCCTGCATCGGGATGATGTCGACTGCTCCGTCCCGCTGTCTCTCGTCCTATACGACGAGCCACTGGTCGGAGGCTCTAGTATTCGCCCACCCAGGCGGATAATCTCACCCTCCATCTCTGACCGATGCCGCCCCCAATCTGCCTCCTCGCCTATGATAGTACGTGATTGCCTCATCACGCTGTGCTAGCTGCACCCATAGGAGATCCCTCTCCCGTGCAGCATCCGTATCACCACCTTGCTGGTGAGACGTAGCCCCTGTGCTCTCCCGCTCTACTAACTATGTCCATAGGAGATCCCTCTCCTATGTCATCTCCGCAAGCTCTCCATCTCACCTCTGTAATAACCCCATCAATCGTGCTACCTCAGCGCGCAACCCCGCCTCTGTCTCCCCCAACCCAGCCTGCTTTGGAGCATCCTACATCTCTGGCTGCTCCTCCTCATCAACATCCTCTCCGCATCTGCCACCTCCACCATCTCCACATCCATAGGAGCTCCCCAACCCTCTCCTGGTGCCTCTGCACCCTCTCCGCCTCCCGCTGCCTCATCTCCTCCCAATGGCCCCTCACCTCGCCACTGTCGCAGCGTCCACCACTCCTGATACTCGGCCGTCACTCCGACGTCATCTACGTTCGAAATGTCCAATACTGTATCTGACTCCTCCCCCAATGGCTCGAGGATCGACACAACTAAGGTCCTCTCATCACTCCGACGTCGATAGACTACGGGTTCCCTAGGCAACCCCTGGCGTACCCCAAACTGTCATGTCACTCGAAGGTAGTGGAAGTACTCCTGCTCTGTCCCATGTCGCCCAATCACCCATCTCCCCCTCTGGACCCATCGAAGCCACTCATCCGCCTCTGGCCATGCGGGACAATCCCGATATGGCCTCCATACCACATCTCCGAGAGTCAGTCGTGCCAATGCATCTCTGTAATGGTCTACGTCTCCCGCAAACCGTCGACTCTACCCCCGCTCCTCAGATCGATACCATAGAGCACCATACCCAATATCCCTGTCCACCATGTCCGCCCGTGTAGTCCAGGGTAGCCCTCGTGGTCGCTCTACGGCTATATGCTGCCATGCCCAGCACTGCAACAAGAAACTATAGCCAATCCCCTTTCGCCTCCGATAGCGGACCTCATACAACTCATCATACAACTGAGCCAAAAGCGTCTGGCCCCATCTCATAATCACCGGCTCTATCACCGGACAATCCACTAACTGCCACACCACCTCCAATAGGTTCCATGGGAACCTCGCTCCTGACGAGTCTGGCAGGAGCATGTTGGAAATGAGGCTCATGAGTAGTGCATGCCTCACTCCCAACATTCCCCTCGCGTACCAATATCGTACCAAAATCCCCCCAATCTGACAATCCAACTCTGCCCTCTCCAACGAGGTCATCCCATCCTCATCCTCTCCATGTCCAAAATATCGCGTCAGCACAGCCGTCCTCTGGCCTCGTGGAGTCGTCCGAATGGGAACCCCGTCTATCGAAATCCAGAGAATCCGATACACGTCCTCTAAGGTGACTGTCATCTCCCCTGTCGAAATATGGAAGGTGTTCGTCCGAACATCCCATAGGCCGATCAATGCTGTGATGTACGCCCGATCCACCACAACTGCATCCAATCGAGCCACATGCTTGAGCCCTAGGGCATCAAGCCAATCCCAGTCCTCAACTGTCAACGCCTCGCGGGCATTAGAAAAAATCGTCGGCACCCGATGTCGACTCTTCACCACCTGCACATCACAGAAAACAACAAACATCAAAAACATGCATCAAATTACCATCACATGTACAAAAATGCATAACTGTACAGTAACATCTTTCATTCACATGTACATCCAAAAAAAAAAACAATAAAATTTGACATGGTTTACCTACGGTTTTACCTAAGTTTACCATTTCAAAACAAAAAAAATTCATTGTTTCATCTTACATTTCATCAAAAACAATAAAAATTTGACATGGTTTACCTACGGTTTTACCTAAGTTTACCATTTCAAAACAAAAAAATTCATTCATTTTTCATTTTTACATTTCATCAAAAAATAAAAATTTGACATGGTTTACCTATGGTTTTACCTAAGTTTACCATTTCAAAAAAAAAATTCATTCATTTTTCATCTTACATTTCATCAAAAACAATAAAAATTTGACATGGTTTACCTACGGTTTTACCTAAGTTTACCATTTCAAACAAAAAAATTCATCCATTTTTCATTTTTAATTTCATCAAAAATAACAAAAATTGACATGGTTTACCTACGGTTTTACCTAAGTTTACCATTTCAAAAAAAAAATTCATCCATTTTTCATTTTTAATTTCATAAAAAACGACAAAAATTTGACATGGTTTACCTATGGTTTTACCTAAGTTTACCATTTCAAAAAAAAATTCATTCATTTTCATTTTTAATTTCATAAAAAACAACAAAAATTTGACATGGTTTACCTACGGTTTTGACCTAAGTTTACCATTTCAACAAAAAAATTCATCCATTTTTCATTTTTTAATTTCATCAAAAACAACAAAAATTTGACATGGTTTACCTATGGTTTTACCTAAGTTTACCATTTCAAACAAAAAAATTCATCCATTTTTCATTTTTTAATTTCATCAAAAAACGACAAAAATTTGACATGGTTTACCTATGGTTTACCTAAGTTTACCATTTCAACCAAAAAAATTCATCCATTTTTCATTTTTTAATTTCATCAAAATAACACAAAAATTTGACATGGTTTACCTATGGTTTTACCTAAGTTTACCATTTCAAACAAAAAAAATTCATCCATTTTCCATTTTTAATTCCATAAAAATAACACAAAAATTGGGCATGGTTTACTTATGGTTTCGACCTAAGTTTTACCATTCACATCAAAAACAAAACATTTTTAACCATGGTTACCCTAAGGTGTTACTCTAAGTTTCATTTTGGGTTTATCCTATGGTTTTCCATCTAAGTTTCCATCGGTTTGCATCCATGTTTCATTTGGTTTCATTCATTCACCTTTTAATTTAATTAATTAGGGTTTCATGTTTTAAAAAAAGAAAAACACCATAAAAACACATTTGCATTTTTCAAATTTAAACTCGAGGAGATAGTGCACTTACTGGTCTCGCCTCGGCTCCGCCGCTCGATGACCCGGTCTGTGCACTCATGGTGGCTGGAAAATCTGGCAGCGCTTCGCGTCAGAAAATCTACCTCCTCCTCCCCAGAGCTCCAAATCGCAATCGCTGAACAGTGCAAATGAGCCAAATCCGTCATTTTCGCATATTTATACTTTTTGCCAGCTGGTAATCGTCCCTGACCGGGACGAGCGCTTTTCGGCGCGCTCGTCCCACCCCAGGACGAGTACCACCGTGGCGCACTCGTCCCACCCCAGGACGAGTACCATCACGGCATTCGTCCCCCCCGGGACGAATAAAAAAAAAAAAAACAACAATAACCAAAACATAAAAATGACAAATGCCAACAAAACCACTAAAAATTGCCGGACAAAAGTGCTCTTGCACTTAACCTCTTGGCATAAGAAAACTGATGTCGGGGTCTACCTTGTCGTTATCCTACTCCCTAAGAAGGCTACCATAGCCGGACCGCTCCACGGGAAGACGGATTTTCGCCAATGTTAACCCCAAATGGCATCCCAAAATGGGTTCACACCCACCAAAAATAGGTCAAAACAGATCGAGAAACCGCTCGAGCATGCTTAGCGGATAAACCATCTAAAGGCACCCTTGCACTTAAGTCATCTTGGGTCAAGCGACTCGTCGCTTTTCTCATGTCGGTCATTCCCTCATCGATTCGTCGCTTGAGGGGGTAGTCACACTTAGTTGCCAATCAACACCAATATACCCAGTCTTGGAAATGACACGCATTCAAAGGATCATTGCAAAAGACAATCGCGCCCCTGCTTGGGGCAGCAAACAAGCAATTATCACAAACTGATCATATACTTGGCATTCGTGAATCATGAACTCAAGGTTCCCACAGACAAAAGGTTGCGCCCTTTGCCTATTCATGACTGATCAATGTCTAAGTTCAAGTAATACCTCACCGAACCAGGTTAATGCTTGATTTAAGTTCCTTAGCTCGTCAGAAGCAAGGATTCAAGAATGCGTGCCCTTTCCATACTTGGGGCATCAAGAGTTGGTTAGGTTACTGAGAAACCCTAATCATTAGTGCTTTGGTTATATATTTTTGCTCAACACTGAACCATGTGCAGCGCTTCCCAAAAAGGGGCATCTGTAGACACCAAAACAGCACCAATCCGATTATGTGACAACAAGCACTGATCGCACTAACACACACAGCCCCCAGGGCAGCCCCCAGAGGTTAAACAGTGGTTCTAACCACTCACACAGCAGTTTTGCAAGTCAAGGATCAATTTGGCACCTTTTAGACACTTTATTGCTTATTCGTCCCACCCAGGGACGAGTGCGGATTTGTACTCGTCCTACCCAGGGACGAGTGCGGATTGATACTCGTCTCACCCAGAGACGATTACCAGCGCTCGCTTCGGGGTGGGACGAATGCCAGGTTTGACCGACAAAAAGTCAGATCTCGGCATATGACAACTCAGAACTACCACTTAGCTTTTCTTGCATGACATAGGAGTGCGAGTGAGTTCTTTTGACAACTCATATCTCGCCAATTGACTTTCCCTTCATCGCATGGGAATGAGAGTGAGCTTTTTAAGACAACTCAGATTTGCCACTTAGCTATCCCTTCATTGCATGGGAGTGCAAGTGAGCTTTTCTAAAACATACAAAGACATGCACAGAGACAGTTAAGAAGCCCTTGATCAAGAAGAAGTCTTCTCTTCACACAAAAAGCATTCATGCAAAGAAACACTTTTGCATGTTAATTCAAAGAGACCCCTTGGGTCTATAAAATGGTGAGTTTCCTCACCCAAAAGATATACAGAGAAGGAGCATTTTGAGCGACGAAGTGCTGCTAATTCACTTACTTGCGATTTGTGTTTTCAACATCCATAATCTCTTAATCGAAAGAGAGGTTATTGGGTGACTTTTGAAGGCACGAATCAAGAACCAACACCGATTTTTTGACCACAATATTCTACCAATTTGCCGACAACACATCACATCAGGTTTCGGACCCATCCTAAGCGGATTGGTGTCGAAGCAAAGTTTCACCCGCGGGTGGTTTGCCTTCGGGCACCCCCCGCTTTATTTCTTTTGTAGTATTTAGCTAGTTTCATGTTTATGCTTTTGTCAAGTTTTCATTTTATTTAGATTCATTTTAACCATCGTTAGATTCATCTTTTATTTTTCATACACAGGTGCTACTGATTCTTTGTTTGTTTCTTTGAACGCAGATTTGCAGCATTGGAGGAGCAACGAGGAATCTACCTTTACCAACGCAAGCGGCGACAACGTTTTGGTTCGCCCATCTTATATGTGGGCACGCGGAAGAAGGAATTCTGAAACAAGTTGTAAAAGACCAACATTTAACGCTCCTATCCCCTAAAAAGGAAGGAGACGCATTGTAACACAAATTTGAAAAGCATATCAATAAAAGGGCCGATTTTTATATTGCTTTAATATCTTGTGTTCATGTTCTTTCTTTTTACGCATTTTTCAATAACATAGGGTTTAAGCGTTATTTTAGTTTCATTTACATTGCATTTTTAGTTTATCCTTTTTGTTTCCGAAATCTCGTGTTTTCATTACTATACCTAATTCCATCTAGGTTTCCAGTCACCCATTGGAAACATAGTTCTATTTTGTGTGTTCTTGGGTGTTGCAAAAGCTTCTATGCTACAACATACCTGATTCAAAGTAGAAGTTCACCCATTAATTTGATTATTCCTAGGGAAGATACATACTTTCATAAAAACACATAAAAACCAAAAAGAAAGAATATTTTCTTATTGTTGAGTCTTGAAAAGTGGTTACAACAACATATCAAATGTGCTATAACATACTTATTAGTTGTTCCACAGTTTCACTTCCACGCTATACACTGCATAGTCTATTTTTAGGATATTTGCACCCTCCAGTGCGATTCTTCTACACTCAAATTTATTTCACACAATTATGTGTGAAAATATAGCTTTCAAGCTACAAAAATGCATTACATAGGTCTACACAATACACAAAGGGTATACACAACACAAAAATCACTCTCTATCACCGTTCTGGGTGGTCCGCACTCCTAGAGTGCAAACTTGTTGGTCTACATCCCTAGAGTACAAACCTATTTTTTGGGTTCAATATCACACACACAAGACATAGACACACCACACAAGACATATCCGACATATGTTTCCCATTTTAAGTGGATCACACACCACCTGTGTGAACTTTCTGTCTCAGAGTGGTTTGCACCCGACCTGTGTGAACCTACATTTTTCAAATAGATAGTGTCCTAGTCAGTCATAGATATTTCCAGAGTTCATATTTCATATCTATTGGATATTATCATACCTTTTTCACACATCACCATTCCAGTTATTCATAGTCAGACATGTGAAGCCCTTCACCGTGCCATTAAGGCTGCTCAGTAGACTATCATGATGATATGTGCTTCTATTTCTCAAGCCATTGATCCACATTTTGAGTCTAACCAGGTTAATTTTGTAGGTCCTCCTAACCTATTGACTAGGTCTTCCACCCCTACTGCTAGTCCCACATCCCATATGGCATTTTCCACTCCATCCCACCTCTTGGATGAGACCTTTGAGGAGACCTCTCCTTTGGAAGATCTTTTCTCTCCTAATCCCCAATCCACATACTACCAGAATGTCATATACACTCCTCCTAGTCACCCCATACCAGTTATGGTGGTGAATGATTTCACCACACCTACTTCACATTTCGCTACCCATTCGTTCCTTGAGCATTCCTCCCATCCACTTTTTGGTGATGAATCTGGTCCCATTGAATCATACCCGATATCGTTACCACTATCCAAATAGTTGGTATGATATCCACACCTCCTTCTTCCATGGACCCTCCTACCATACATTCATTCTAAACCCCATCATATCAGTAGGCTTCATCAAGTTATCAGCCTTCCTCCTAGTTGCTTTCCTCTTTCCCACCTCAACACTATTCACACCTATCTCAATATTACCAGCTGACATCACCCAATCTATATCATCCCTTGTTGCAGGTTCACCCACAATAGACCTCTTCATCCTCACAACTACCTACTTTCACACCATATTTTGCCTCCTATACACCTGCAACCTACCCACCATTTTCATACTATAGACCCCCATTGACTCCATCATTTCGCTTACCATCCACACCTCCCTTTCACCCCCCACCACTAAATCCTACCTATCAAGGTCATCCCCCTTGATATTTTATTTAGCTTGAGTCCCTTATTGCCATCCCATCGGTACCCCCTCCATCCTCATCAATTCCATCTTCGTCATCCCATCAGTCTACTTTTACCACACCAACATCTCTTCCACCCTCATATTCTACACCACCCACTTTCTTCACTTCACCACCTACATGGTCCTCTACCACTACTGCTCAGGTGCAACCGACTTACCCATATGCACAATAGCAACAGATGCCCATGCCTATATAGAAACTCTCAGGGTATTATGATTAGTAGAAGTAGCTACCCACTTACCACTCTTCATACATCTCACCCCACCCATCTCAGGTTCCTATCCCACAATATCAGACTATGTCAGTACCTGATCCAAACCAGGCTGCTTACTATCAATCATGGGAGGAACAACAATTGCAATATCCACCACACCTAGGTTATTCACAACCCCCGTCACATCCATTACCTGCATCCACATCATCACCTCCATTTTCTAATCCACCAAATACTACCACAGTGCTCTTTAGTGAATTTCAAGCCATACAGTAGCAGCTTCGTACATTGGAATTATGCACAACTGGTTACGAGCCTCAAAAACCCACATATGACAAGTTGTGCAATGAACCAATTCACCTATCTGTTCTTATCCATCCATATCCTTACAGGTTTGAGATCCTTAAATTTGACAAATTTAAAAGTAAGGAAGATCCTAGAGAGCACCTTAATAATTATCATTTTGCTTGCTACCAGTTGCACGATAGTGATCCCCTTATGCTTCACACATTTCCACTTTCACTTGGGGTATAAGCATTATATTGGTACAACCATTTGCCTCACCACAATTTATTCACTTTCAAACAATTGACCAATCTATTTCTAGAGAATTTCTTGATTAACATTAAAACCAAGCTTACCTTGTCCGATATTTATGCTTTACATCAGTCGGACGATGAGCCTATCATTGATTTTTTCATCTATTGTAGAGTGGTCATTCATGATCTAGCCTTCCCTCTCTCACCTTCAAAGCTTGTCAAACTCTTTACCAAGATTTGTCATAAAAAAATCTCCCAAACATTGCAGATTCATTAGAGTCAAACATTTGAGGAAGCCATTTCCCAAGCCAAAGTCATCGAGGACATCAAGGTCCACACGAAAAAAATCAAGTTGCATCAGAAACAACCCTACCCCACCAATTATCATTACAACCACCCTCCATATGTACCATTTACCACCCGACCACCTCAAACCAATTAGGTGCTTATCAATTCTCCATATCCACCATTGCAAGTGGCATCTGCGCAAGCTCCACAATATCCTCAAAATCAATACCAAGCCAATCCTCCACTTCTTCCCACTCCACCCCCAGGTAAAATTACACCACAATCTAATCCATAAAAATATCATAATACATGTCACCCTTGCCCTCCACTCAATTGGATGCCTATATTTGAGCCTATGCTCACTCTGTTCTACAGGTTAACTGAGGGAGGTCTCATCATTTTTCCAAATGTCCAACCTCTTGATCTAAATCATCCTCTCCCACGGGACTACAATCCTAAGGATTTCTATGATTATCATTGATAACACAACCATACTATTGATTCATGTCATATTTTTTGCCACGTTGTGCAAGACCTTATCGATCAAGGTACTATTCAAGTCTCAAATCCCCTCACACCACAAAATTCAAACTTGGGGATATATTAGAATCCTTTACCTGAGCATGGGGGTAATCCACCTCAAAATTATCCACACCAAGTTAATCATGTCAATCAAGGTCCTTCCCAGTAGGGATTTGTGGGTATGATCAACATCACAACCCATAATTAATAATATCCACCCCCTACGACCACCCAACAACCTCCCATATCTTAGCAAACACTAGTCACAACTTCAATCATCACACAACCAATTCCTCAACCCCTTCCATGGAATTTCATCACCATCTATGGTAGTATTTCCCATCAGATATGCACCACCCCTACAATATTATCCATTTACGACCTTCTACAAAAATCCCCACCTCATCGCGAAGCCTTTGATTCTATCCTTCACTCTCTCAATCTCGAGACCCATGATGCAGATGTCTTTTCCAACTTCATTGGTAATGTTCATAGATACCTATAACCTTCTATTAGCTTCCATGACTATGAAATTATAGAAGTTGTAGGTGAGAAAGTGGATCCCCCATTACATATTCATACCTCCATCAATGTAGTCACCTATAAGCATGTTCTCATCGATACCAGTTCATCCATCAAAATAATTTCCAATGTTGCCCTGGGCCATCTTCACCTTCCCCCTTCCCATATTGCCACTCCATCCATGGACCTTCGAGCCTTTGGTGGTTCCATGCATCCTACCCTTGGTACCATTGTCTTACCCATCAAGGTGGGTGCCAAAACCATTTCCACTCTATTTCATGTTATCAAAGGTGAGATGCAGTATAACATCCTATTGGGACATCCTTGGATTTGGGATATGCAATGCATCCCATCCATACTCCATCATTGTATCAAATATGTCCATAATGGATTAGTCCACTACATCCCTTTCGACGATGATCCATTTGAATTCTGCAATATCATCACTCTTCCACCCGATCCACCCTTATCATCCACCCAATTCACCCCTACTCCATGTCGGTCCCTTGATAACACGTATCCATCAACTTCACAATATCACCCCCAAAAATATGATCCAAGTAACATTGCATCCACATCCTCCAATCCACCTCAACCTCCCACTATGTAAGCTACACTCACATTTTATCATCAACCGTCCTGTCATTTCACTCCACCTCCTCCATTTACATTTTTTGCTACACCCTCCACTTCATCATCATCTAGAAACCCACCAATTCTTCCAACCCCTCCTGCATATTCACACCACTTTGTGCCCCTCTCTATGTAGACACGAATCATCTCCAACTCACCCACAACTGCTTCCATCCCCACTTCCCAATTCACCCATGTAAACCATCCTATTATTGGAACACCTATTGAGTGCTATGAGTGGACACAACATGCCTCTTGAATTGATGACCAATTAGCTCAATATGATGCTTCCACTTCCACCTCTTCACACACTACTCTACCTACACCAATTCCACCATATTATATGCCATCCACAGGGTCCTACCATCCACCTGAGCATACAACTCCTCATCATGTCTCAATACTCATGACAACACCAGGTCCTGGTGAGTATAACATAAGCAATGCTTGGGTTCATCCATCCAACATCCAATCCACTTGTGACTTTGGATGACCTCATGATATACCCTTTACTATTGGGGTAGTAGTTCCTTTAGGTCCTCCTGATAATTGCACAAAATTTTTATATGGGGGACTTGACTCGTCCGTAGAACCTCCAACACCTCCATCACCTTAAAATAGATTTTGTGGTAACCTTGACCACATGTCCAATCCAATTTTTTCTTGGCATTATTTATATATGTACAATCAGCATGGGTATGGCCTAGGGAGATATGAATAGGAATGTCACACCTATATCCATCCTTCCTTGTGCCAGTCCATCGACCGATCTAGAATTGGTTGCCATTATCCAACAATTAGTACACTCAAGCATGAGTTGCAAAATCTAGATCTTGATCCTGTCAATCTTCTTTCTGACAAGGAATTTGAGCTTAATATGCCTATACATAGTTCTTCCCTACATTCCACAATTGACCTTCCCTCTACATTATTTCCACCATCCTTGATGCATGAGTCTCTCTCACCCCATGAAGTCAAAACCCTTTTCTCACTTCACCACCCTATCTCTTGATCCACCTTTTGTAGTTGATCCACATTTACCCGAAGATACCCCTTCTTTGCCCCCACCCACTATTCCATTATTTTCCATTCAAGAATTTCCACCACCTATTGGCCCATGTTATCAATCCCCTTCCCCACTTGTGGTTTTAAATCCAAGTCACAACCAACCTTTTTTGGATTCATTACTATATTCCTTTGATTCATCGCAACCCTCATCACCTACCTCTCCCATATCTAGCGCTTTGATCAACATGATCTCTATTGACTTGTATGCTCCACTACGCTATTCGTACCAACCTCATTATATCCCCCTACCTATTCTTGATTTTATTGCTCTCAATAATATCTCCAAAACCATTGCAACTGCTAAATTCCTCCTAACATTACACATGTTGTGATCCGCCAATGCACCATTACCATCCATCCCACCTCACATCCCATGGATTAATCATACCGATATTTATCTATATGATGAATTCTAGCTCCAAGATTCCATCGACGACCTTCACCTCATCCCCATACCTGCACAACTCCATGATGGTTCTAACATGCTTTTTGAGGACACTATTGAAGTTGACATTGACAATGATCCAAAACACCTTCACATCGTCTCCCTCATCGCTAGTCTATTCGAATAAGAGTGTGTACTTTATACCAATTTTCTTTGACACTTCATTAAGGTATTCAAATGGTCATACATGGATATGCCTGGCCTTGACCCATCGTTAGTCATGCACAACCTTGTCCTTGACGATAATGCTAAACCTGGTCAACAAAAGTTGTGTCGCATGCATCCCACCATCGTGCTGGTTTTCAAGGAGTTACATAAACTCATTGATGTTGAATTCATCCAACCTGTCAATTACCCTGAGTGGGTTTCAAACATGGTTTCTGTCAGAAAACCCAAGGGGGGTATCTACATTTGCATCGATTTTAGATATCTTAACAAAGCTTGTCCCAAGGACAATTTTCTACTCCCTAACATTGACACGCTGGTTGATGCTATAGCCAAACATGAAATATTGTCACTCATGGATAGTTTTTAGGTTATAATCAAATTCATGTCAATCCAAAAGACCAGCACAATACCTCTTTCATGACCCCTTGGGGGACCTTTTGTTACAAAGTCATGTCCTTTGGCCTCAAAAACGTTGGGGTAACTTACCAACATTCCATTACCTACATATTCCATGATATGATGCACAAAAATGTCGAAGACTATGTCAATGACCTCATAGCTAAATCCAAAATTCATGGTTAGCATCTTGAGTGTCAAATCTTTGATCGTATTTTGGAACATAACGTTCGATTAAATCTGAAGAAATGTGTCTTTGGTGTCACCATTGGCAAAATATTGGGTTTCATCATTTCACAAAAAAACATTGAAATAGATCCTTCCAAAGTCCAAGCCATTCTTGACATGCCTCCCCCTAAGAACCTCAAACAACTACGTGGCTTACAAGGAAGGATTCAATCTATACAATGATTCATCGCCTAACTTTCAGATAAGTGTCAGTCGTTTAATCATCTTTTATATAAAGGGGTACCATTTAAAGGGGATAGCAAATGCCAAGCCGCCTTTGATGACATAAAATCATACCTCACTTCTCCATCCATCCTCATTCCACCCCATCCAAAGTACCCATTCCACCTATACATTTCTGCTACTGATGTCACATTGAGCACACTTCTTGCTAAAAAGAATGAACATGACCAAAAGCAAGTTGTATACTATATCAGTCACACATTGATTGATTATGAGATGCGGTATGCTTACATGGAGAAACTTTACCTTGTTATTGTCTTTGCCACCCAAAATCTACAACACTACATGATTAATCACACTACCTACATCATTTCCCACGATAACCCACTTTGCTACATGATGGGTAAGAGCTACCACAATAGTCGAACGACCAAATGGATCATGCTCCTCATGAAATTCAATCTTGAATTCCTCAGTAAAAAATAAATTAAAGGCCAAGTCATTGCTGATCAGTTGGCTGAGACCCCATTACCAAGTAATGTGCCATTGCTTATCCAACTTCCAGATAACTCTGTCTTTCATATAAGCAAAACCAAAGGACCATTTTAACCTGAATCAACTACTAAATTGATCCTCTTCTTTGATGGCTCCCATTGCACACACATGGGGTGCAGGAATAGTCTTTTTCACACCGCAAGGGAAGCCTCTCCCCTTTTCCTTCAAGTTAGGCTTTCACTGCACAAGCAACAATGCTGAGTATGAAGCTCTTATTATTGAAATAAAGCAATCTCTATCTATGCACATTCATCACTTGGACATATTTGGTGACTCCCCCCTCATTGTGAATCAAATAAAGGGAGAATGGTAATGTCATTGCCCAATATTACAACAATATAAACAAGTTGCTAAAGATTTGCTGGACCAATTTGAATGGTATGATATCACTGCTACTCCCCGATCCATGAATCATTTTATCGATATAATGGCTTCACTAGAATCACTCATTCTATAAAATCCACTTTCTAACACAAATCACATGTCCATCCACACCCTTTTCCATTTCACCATTTCCACCAACCTGCCTTCTCGTGATGATGGCATCAATATCATCGAAGCTCACCCACATGATCCATGGTTTTCCTAATTCAAGGATTACATTAAGCTTGGTATTCTTGATGAGTGTCGTTAATCTCATCATTTAATCTCAATGATTTATCAATCTAGGGTGATGTCCAAGGTTGTCTATGATATAAGGTTAGGGCAGAGTACAATTCATGCATTCAAATTTCAAGCATTTATTGGGTGAGACAAATTTGGTTTAGCCTTTTGGTGTCACACTAAACTTAATCCACAAAATGAAAACTTGCAAGAAATAAAAACTAATTCTAATTTGCAAAAATTGAAAGTTAACTACAAGTGCAGGAATTGAAATTGTTGAATTGAAATCTAATCTACTTTTGCAGAATTGAAATAACATAATTGAAATTGCTAAATTGAAATGTTGCTAAAAATGAAATCCTAAATTACACTTGCAGAATTGAAACCTAGTTTACTTTTATAGAATTGAAATGATGTTGGGGAATGAAACTTATGCTAAAACACTTGTCAATGTCCTAGCACAAAATGTCATCAAGCTTCTGCTACAAGGATTGACAACAAAATAAAATATGCTAAAATGAAAAGTTGCTGAAACATAAAAACAAGGAAAACATGGAAAGTAGAGAAAACAAGGGAAATAAATGTTTAATCTAAATTTTCAGCTGACACACACATAAAAGCTATACAAAAACATAATAGAAAACATAAATAACATCATACAAACTTAAAACAAGAAAACTAAATCTGACAAGTAATATGGTAATTCTACTGCAACAAAATTATAGATTAAAACCTCCCATAAAAATCCTCCTTCTAGATATGAAAGTGGGACCATACTTCTTGATCTAGAAGGAGGTGAAAAACACTCCTTAACTAATTAACAATCAAAACATAATTTGACAAAATAATTGCACTTTTATTGCTTTCAAAACATGTTAAAAATTGTTATAAAGAATTGTTGTACAATCCTATTTGCTGCTACTACTACTCTCCTCTATTCTAATTCCTCCTTAGCTCAACCAAGAAGGGAGATGTGTTATTTATAATAAAATATTACAATATATCTCATGTTCAAATCAGCCTATTTTTCTATTTTCAATAATTTGCCAATAATTCTGGATCTGAAATAAGTGTAATTTTAGATAGTTTGTGCTACAGCAGTAGTCATTGGCCCTTAGAAAGCATCTTCAATGGTAGGAGTACGTTGGAGGAGTCTTAGAAATATCTTGCACACTTTTATCCACTTCAAAATATGCCATTTATATCTTGCAACTTATTTGCCTATTATGCTGCAATTATTTTGGGTTTATTTCAGGACAAAGTAAGTTGCATTAGTTGACTTTATAGTAATATGCATGTTTTATCCTTGTGAAAATATATCCTTTGCCACCTGCTACATGAGAAATTTCTCCTTGCTGCACTACACCAAGCATTTTGCAATTTAAGCACATGTATTTCACTTTTCTACAACATTGCATTTTTTTTCAATTTTTGTAGTTCCTTGTAATTTTTCTTTTCTGATTTTTTTTTCTTGCATATTTTTTCATTTTTAAGTTGCAACTCTTTGAATTCTGCACTTTCATCCTTCAAAATTACAATTTCTGCAATTCTTGCAGTTTTAACTATTTTTTTGCCCTTCTACAAGTTTTAGTACTGCAAGGTACCTCTTAAGGGCTTGGTATAATGTGATTCATCTTGCAATAGCCTTATTGTGGAACCATGTTTGGTAGATGCACTACTATTGTTGGATTTTTTGTTCTTAACAACATTTCAAATTGAATGCCTATTTCTATTGTTTGCACCTTTTGAACAAAATTGATAAAATTTTGATTTTGAAATGCTTAAGGGATGTACTTATGCATGGTAGAGCCTTGGGAACCTCAATATTTGATGTACCCTACTCTTTTTTCTATTCTACAACATTTTCAACAATTCTAGTATAGTTTCTACTTATTCCAAAGATATCCTGCTTATTCCAAAGATATGCTTATTTATTTCGAAGATGCATTAGAAAATGTAGAAATGGTATATTTTTCAAAATTTTGCTATAGATTATGTCGTGGAACCATCTCTAGTGTGTCTAAGTATTCCATAATATCAAAAAATTCCTTTTTCCATCCTTTTGTTTACTCCATGTCTATTTTTCTATTTTTGCACCTTTGAAACAAAATTGACAAAAAAATTGAATTTGAATCTTTTTGGAGGGATGTACTACTTGTGTTGGGGTGATTTTGATCTTTAGGAACCTCAATATTTGATGTGCCCTACTATTTTTGCTATTTTAAAGCATTTTCAGCTATTTTGGTATAATTTTTGCTTATTTCGAAGATATCTTGCTTATTTCGAAGATGCATCAAAAAATGCAGAAATGACCTCATATGCAAAAGTTAGCTGTAGATTATGTTCTGGACCCATCTCTAGGGTATGTAAGCCATAAAAAATCCCCTCTCTATGCTATTATTCATTTTGTATATTGCTATTTTATTGTAGTAGTAGTAAAATAGAATATTTAGGTGCATTTTCCACAGTTTTGAAGTTCCCATGCAACTAAGGGCAGAAGGGAGTGTTTCTTGACATTTTGAACATGTTCTATTTTTAACTTACCAATATTGTATGAATATTTTATGCCAAATACCAATTATAATACACTAAATTCTAATGTTTACTATGAATTAAATGCAAGAAACACATACCTTGTTGTCCTGAAAATTGATCATGCACCTTACAAGCTGCTTCTGATGATTGTTAGCAAGCTATTTGAAAATATAAATATACACGTGCAGTGTGATATTTGTACAATGGTAGTACAATAATGGGTGGATCAACAAGGTAATGCACGTCAGAAAACTAGTTTTCATGCAAGCCAACTTACCAGTGCCTCAAGGAGGTTTTCACTACTGAATTACTCATTTTTTTTTCATTTTTTTTTTTCATCAGAAGAGGTTGCCATTTCTAGTTTTCAACCAACTTCTGTCATTTTCTTTTTCAATTTCCTCAATAAAATAAAATTTCTCTCATGAGGCAACAATGAGAGAGAATATCTATCACTCTTATTTGGATAAGAACAATCCTTATTCTACAAAAACATGTCAATATTTGTATGAAAACACCATATTTTTTTGCCGAAATCTGCAACAATGATGCTACCTTCCTTTCTATATGAGCAGTAAGAATCTACTTATGTCATAATTTAACTCCTTATTTCTAGAAATGAAGTATTGACTTCATTGTTCCTCCTCCATGCTGAAATTGATGCTTGTCCTCATGTATCCCCATTTTGTGGGACATACCTTTTGCTGCAAATTTTTCTCTTTTTTTTTTTCTTATTTTTTTCAAATTTTTCTCTTGTCTTCCTTGTGCGCATGAAGTTCACAAACAAGATTATTCTCTTTTACTTTTCTTGTATTTTCTCTTTTTTTTTTTTTTCTTTTTGTCAAACTTTTTATCATCAATTTGAATCTGACATGGAAGAGAAATTTTCTTCCATCTGTTGTACATCCAATTGTGGAATCTCCTTCAAGAACTCCTCCTTAGTTAATGGTGCATGGTATACCTGAAGGCAATGTCCATTCACCACTAACTTCCTCTATGAATCACCAATTAGAGAAAGAAACACTACTCCATATCTAAAAATTTCTTCAATCAAGTGTTGTCCATGCCTTCTAATCTATAAAATCTTGTCAATATGTACTTAAAATAATTCAATACCAATTCTCAAATATGTTAAGTGCATACATCAAGATGAGATATTGACATACCATTGTAATTCCATGCAAAGGGATTGAAATATTGTTTCAAAATAGCAAATAATTTTATTTTTTGTTCATAATTCAGCCAACTAATAATGTTCAAGAATTTTCTTGGCTATACTTCAATTTTTTTCATTCGTAGGAGGACATAATTTACCCCTAATGGAAATAAATTTTTCTATGTGCATATTTTCTAGTTTTCTCCTTTATCCAAGGTTGATTTCTGTGTGTCTGGACTAAAGGGTTTTTGTGTATCTCCATTGATTTTTATCTCTTCAAGCTCAAGTAAGTTCTTGTTTGAGCATAGTTGGATGTTGTTGCAGTCAATAACATTTCCTGCAGGTTTTTTACCATATTCAGCTACATAGACAAGGGATGTCTATCCTATATTATTCAGATTGGCCACAGGTTGGGCTGAAGGTGGTGGTTTATTTTCTTGCCCTGTTTGTTGTTGTTAAAATTTTCAATAAATCTTATGTTTCCTGATAATGAGGATTATGAATTATTTCAATTTGCATCAGGAATTTCAAACATGAGCAATTTTAAACCCCCAAGTGTGAAGATCACCTCTTTATGGTTTCTTGCTTGTTTTCTAAATGGACTAAAATGCAATTATCAATAATTATTATTTATACCAGTTATTATATTCAGATTTTACTCTGAACTTCATAACTTAGCACAATAATAATTATTTGCCTACTTTTACCCTCTAACAACATTGTGTTCTCCGATAACGGTGCCAAAATTATGAGTTTCGTTAATCCCATAATTTAATCTCAATGATTTATCAATATGGGGTGGTGTCCAAGGTTGTCTACAATAAAAGTTTAGGGCAAAGTACAATTCAAGCATTTAGATTTCAAGCATTTATTGGGTGAGATAGATTTGGATTAGCCTTTTGGTGTCACACTAAACCTAATCTATAGAATGGAAACTTGCAAGAAATAAAAACTAATTCTAATTTACAGAAATTGAAAGTTAACTACAAGTGTAGGAATTGAAATTTCTGAATTGAAATCTAATCTACTTTTGCAGAATTGAAATTGCTAAATTGAAATGTTGCTAAAAATGAAATCCTAAATTACACTTGCAGAATTGAAACCTAGTTTACTTTTGCAGAATTGAAATGATGTTGGGGAATGAAAATTATGCTAAAACACCTATTAATATCCTGCCACAAAAGGTCTTCAAGCTTCTACTACAGGGATTGACAGCAAAATAAAATCTGTTGAAATGAAAAGTTGCTGAAACATAAAAATAAGGAAAACATGGAAAGTAGAGAAAGCAAGGAAAATCAATATTTAATCTAAATTTTCAGCTGACACACACATAAAAGCTATACAAAAACATAATAGAAAACATAAATAACATCATACAAACTTAAAACAAGAAAAGTAAATCTGACAAGTAATATGGTAATTCTACTGCAACAAAATTATAGATTAAAACCTCCCATAAAAATCCTCCTTCTAGATATGAAAGTGGGCCCATACTTATTGATCTAGAAGGAGGTGAAAAACACTCCTTAACTAATTAACAATAAAAACATAATTTGACAAAATAATTGCACTTTTATTGCTTTCAAAACATGCTGAAAACTGTTATAAAGAATTGTTGTACAATCCTATTTGTTGCTACTACTACTCTCCTCTATTCTACTTCCTCCTTAGCTCAACCAAGATGGGAGATGTGTTATTTATAATAAAATATTACAATATATCTCATGTTCAAATCAGCCTATTTTTCTATTTTCAATAATTTGCCAATAATTCTGGATCTGAAATAAGTGTAATTTTAGATAGTTTGTGCTACAGCAGTAGTCATTGGCCCTTAGAAAGCATCTTCAATGGTAGGAGTACGTTGGAGGAGTCTTAGAAATATCTTGCACACTTTTCTCCACTTCAAAATATGCCATTTATATCTTGCAACTTATTTGCCTATTATGCTACAATTATTTTGGGTCTATTTCAGGACAAAGTAAGTTGCATTAGTTGACTTTCTTGTGAGATGTGTCTTTTGGTCGGCAAGAAATGGTAGGGACAACTATAGGAGATTTTCTCTATCTTATCTTAACCTTAAGTTATCTTTTCAATTGGTTGAATACCGCAAAAATTCAAAGAGAAGTTTTTTTCTAGTTATTCCGAAGATCTTCAGAATAACTGGCTATAGATGCAATTTAAGCTCAATTGTCTTCAAAATGCTTGTTTTGGTTGCTGCTTTCAGGTAGGTCTTTAATTACAGCTTCTAGGATATGATTCCAACTAATTTCATCATTCCTTATTGGTAAATTCTATGCCTTCCTTCATAGTGATAGGTGGCTAGAATTTGTATGGACTATCACCTATTATTTCCAACTATCAAAACATGCCCAATTACCCTTTTGGAGTGCTCATAACTTGTGCCTCGTAACTCCAATGTATACAAAATTGTATATATGTGTTCTTGGTTATATGAAATACATTTGGTTTGATTTTAAGATCTTAAATATTCAAGAATAATTCCCAGCATCGCTGTCAAGTTGGCGTCTAACACAACTTTTCACCAAAATTTCCAGCTATCAAAAAGTGTGAAACTATCATTTTGTGGGCCCCATAACTCCTATATTACTTGTTCATATGCCTTCCAATTCGGGTCATGTGTTCTCTCTACTATGAAGTACTGTTGGTATGAATTTGGTACCTTAAATCACTTTGTATCATTCCCAGTAGATACCCCAATGTTCCCCTTAACACAAATTTGCACCTATTAACAACTCCAGAAAAAAATAAGGCATGAACATGATGTAACCTTCATAAATTTTTATTTATAGCTTGGATTGACTTGATTCAAAAATAAAATTTGTAGTTATTTATGAGAGGAATATGTTCATGCCATTAGAATGTAATTTTACTACAGTATAACACCAAAATTCACATGATACCCATTTTTATCTTTTACAAGTATACCTAGATTGTGTTGACAACAATGACAAAACATCATAGGGCCTCCTTTACTCAACATACAAAATTTGGTTAATTGAAATACATATTTTATTTGCTATTTAATCAAGCAAAAACAATCACAAAATGCTAAAAATAGTCAAAAACAAAGATATAATGTTTCTAACATAAAATCATGCAAACACTTAACAAATATATATTCTAATAAACTATTTGGTAATTAACTTTGTCATGTTTGGTAATATGGAAAATTTTATATGTCAAACATAGTGTAATAATGAGGTATTTCTAGGCCTCATCAATTCTACCACCTGATCTAAATCATACTCACAAATGAGCTTTCAAATTGTGTGCCATTCACTATACATTGCTAGGCGATATCCTTTATAAGCAAAGTCATGATGGCATTTTATTGCATTTTCTAGAACCCTTAGAAGCTCAAAGAATCACTCAAGAGACTCATGATGGTACTTGTGGTAGCCATTTCAGTGGCATGGCCATAACCAAGCGCATTCTACAAATGGGCTATTACTGGCCCACAATGGAGAATGATTGTTGTGCCTATGTCAAAAAGTGTGTTAAATGACAACATCATGCCAATCTTACACACTTGCCTTCTCAAGCTCTACAACCTATTCAGTCATTGTGGCCCTTTTCACAATGGGGCTTGGATCTCATTGGCAAAATCACACCTACCTTTCATTTTCCCTTTTATTTTCCCCTCTTCTTTCATCCCTTTCTCCTTTTTATTCCCTTTCTCCTCTTAAGTTATTTTTCTTCTAAGTTACTCATCAATGTTGTATGGTCACGCTTCGAGCGACTACATATCTTTTATAGGTTTCTTTTCTTCTTTCTCTTATATTATTTCTCTTCTAATTTACTCATAAATGTTGTATGGTCACGCTTCGAGTGGCTACATACCTTTGATAAGTTTATTTTCTTCTTATATCCTTCTTCTTTCTCCTCCTTTCTTTATCCCCTTCTCTATTTCCACACCAATTTAACTTACACCCCAGCCCATTGTACATAAAACTAGGGCAACCTTACACATAAATTCTCACCTTTTTGCATCCATATAGGCATTTATACATGCTCATTTTAACTACCATGTGAAGGGAATTAAACATGCACATGCTAGCACACTAGTGTGATGCCCAAACCCCTTTTCAAGAAACATGACTATTGAAATGTTCTGAGTTCTTCACCCATAAAAAATTATATAATCAACCACCATCCAAAGTTGGCACATTTCAAAACCATTTCCAGGCTTTCCTTGGTTACCTTGCTCTCATTCTTGGATTTACCAACACGTCCTACAAATTAACTACATGTTGGAAATGGGACTGGCTATGTTGCATGACGACTGATGTTTAGCAAAATCACTCTGCTTATTATATCATTAACATGATTTATCTCAAACTTGAGGATTAACAAAAGGACAAATTACAAAAAAATAAAAAAAAAAGAGAAAAAGGGTAGAAAACAAAAGCCAACACCCACAAAAAAAGAAGAAGAGAAAATAGAAAAGAGAAAGACAAGAGAAAAGAGCACCACACAAGAAAATCATCATACAGGGGCAAAAAATAAAAGGAAAAGCCTCGAGACTACCATTCACTTGAATCCCTGCATTCCTCAGGTCTTTACCAATGAGCTAGCTTATCAGCTAAGTTACCATGCAATTATGAACCGTCATTTTTCAACATGGTACAATGAACATCACTTTACACACACAAAGCCAGGATTGAGGTCTTGTTTACCAATATAGCCTAGAACCAATTCTAGAAGTTTGCTCAGTTAATGGGTTTGATTACTTACAAAGTTTAGTGTTTGAATCTCTTCACTACAATATTTATATCCAAAATGCTTGGAATAACAAAATGAATCACATCACCTGAATATTGTAACGATGCAAATGCTATCCCTAAGCAATGTGTTTATATCTTTTAAATCTTATGCATGCCATTTTACTTTTTATCTCACACCTCACTTTAGTTCATATTTATTTAAGCATATCATCATTCCATTCACATTTAACTATCTATTACCACCTCTACATTAATCATACACCACCATAAGCAGAAACAAGCAAACACACAAATGCAAATAGACACAAGTGTTGTAGAATATCATATGTATATATATATATATATATATATATATATATATATATATATCAAAGTTGATGCCATCAGGCTACAATAAAATATGTGGGCCCTTACAGGCACATCATCACATATCCATGTACATACATCATCATCAAAAATGTCATACGACTACAATAAGGAGTGTACCCTCATCGACACATCTTCCCAAAAAGAATTCACTCATCTTGAGTGCCTACAAAACTCCAAAACAAAGAAAAAAAATCAAATGCCAGTCACTCTGCCTTCACAACCCCATCATGATTGTTGCCCTGTAGGAGTCTTGCCCACTCCCTCATCTCTTATAGCTTACCCTATTGTTGCCTACGAGGACTCATCCTCTCCCACATCTACCAACTACATTGCCCCCATTGGCATCGACGGTGCCATCATCACTGGTGCATATGACATCACAGGTGCAACTACCTGTTGACCCATGCCATCGACCAAGGGCATACTCTACTTCGTCTGAGGCTACAATAAGGAGAGAGACCCAAAGTATGTCAGAATTCAAAGGCTATTCACCATTAGCTCATTCTCTGCTCTCATCCTCTTGGACATCTCCTTCATGTTGGTTGTCATCAACTTCTCATTCCTCATCTGTAGCCATGCCACCTCCCTCTATGCTGCCTCTAGTTGTGGCACTACATCCCCAATCCGAGCAATCTCCTACTCTACTCACTCCCTCACCTTCTATACCTCTCGCACAGTCTACTCTAGCTCCATAATCCTCACTAAATGACAGGCCTTCATGACCTCTATCTCTCTTCGTACATCATCCAACAACCTCTAAAACTGCTTCACGATCTTAATCATCTCATTGTGCTCTTTGTGGATGGTGTCACGCTCACATCTCAACTCATCCCGCTCAATATTGAGTTCCTCCATCTCTTTCACCATCTACTCCAGTCAAACCATGGCCTCATCTCGCTCCTCTAATGTAGCCCTCAGGTCTACCTCTACCTACCTCTTCTCTGCTTCTATCATAGAGTGATCAACTCCCCAATCTAGCTCAGTGTTAAGAAGCTTATTTCTAAGCCTCTTCACCTCCCCCTCAAAGCCACCACCTCACCCTCAGCCTCGATCACGATTGCCAAATATCCACCAAAATCATAATCATCCAAATCCTCATATCCATCCACAAAAGGAGTGTCCTCACTCTCCTCCATGCCCACCCCCATACCTTCACCCCTCTTAGCTGATGGTCCTCCACCACCACCACTCACCTACCTATCTCGGTAATCATGTTGTGGCCTAACCAACCAATCATCTACATCCTCATCTACATCCATCATCAGAATATCCTCTCTCTCCTCCACCCCACCCCCATCCCCGCATCCCTCTTAGTTGATGGTCCTATGCCACTATCACTCACCAACCTATCCTAGTCATCATGTTGTGGTCTCACCTACCTAATCAAGCAATTTAGCTCCTCCTCCTCCTCACCCGACTCCTATGATCTCATATCCTTGTGCTCTTGCATATGCCCTGATAATGATTCTCTCACCCCTTTCGGCAACTCCCTATCAGGTAGAAATATTGTTGCCTCCACCCACTCATCCACTACATCCTGCCCTGGCTGCCAAGTCTAACTCGACCACCATACATCATACTCAGGAGTCATCCCTAAATTTTCCACATTAGGGATAACTATTGGCTCATTAAAAATCATGTCTAGAGGTGGTACCATGGGTTGTGGTTCTCTATCACCCTCTCCTCTATAAATATCTACAGATAGCTCTGGAACCCATTGCCTCAATCAAAACTAGTGCTATACCCTCAAAAAGGAGAAATAATTCACCTACCACATGTACTTCCCCACCACCCATCGACCATGACGAATGCATGCTAAGTGTACTACATGCTCATCCTAATCAGGTGCTCCCCGCCATGGCCTCCACCTGACCTACTCCATCATCAATAACCCTAGCTTCTCTCGATGATACATCAACTCACCTATGCGAACCCTCTTCTTCTGCTCCATATCTGCTCTCTACCTCATAGCATAGGGTACATCCTCCCCCTCAATCTCATGCACCTCATATGGTAGCTAAACAGGTCTTAAAATGGTTAGATCCTCCCAAGACCATATCTACGATAATTGACTAATAATGAGCCCTATCCTCTCAGTCCTCACCACCCCATGCAGCTCCTAATATACCTGTGCCAATAGTGCAGGTGCCCATACATATACTATTCATTGCTCTACCATATCACAAACCACCCCCATCATATTCTAGGGGAACTTAACCCCCAAAGCATCAAGCAATGTATGGCTAGTTATCAATAGCATTGTCATTACATGACGAATGGACAACCACTCCTTATTCCAATATGCCATATAATATACGTCCTTCCTCATGTCCATCTACCTCCAACGTTGCCTGAATGTCCTCTCTAGGATGCCATCATGTGCATCCTTATTCACTGTCATCATCGTAATCCCATCTATCGACAATCGATAGATACGATAGATATCCTCCAAGGTCACTATCATCTCCCCTATCGGTAAATGAAAGGTGTTCCTATACATATCCCACCTCTCACACAATGCTGCTATATATGTGTGGTTCACGTGAACCTCACGCATCACCCACACACCATACAATCCAACCATCCTCAACGAATTCACATCATCTACTATCCACTTATCCTCCAAGGCCTTCCTACAATTTCGTAGTCGATGGTGTGTAAATATCTTCTTCACCTACCATCACACACACATCACATGTTAGAAATCCTTCATGATTTTATACATCATCATTGTACATAACATAAGCACATGCATTTTATTTCAAAAAAATTTAACATTATTAGGAAATAGTGCTATTTGTATATACATGCATTTCAGTTCATTACAAAAAAAAATAGTTCGCACTCCACACATGTGAACCACTGGTTCGCACTCCACACGTGCGAACCACTGGTTCACATCCCAACCAAGTGAACCATCCGAACCAACAAAATTTTTGCATGACTAGGTTCACCATCGCACAATTGTCCCATACATGCAATCCACACAGGAAAAAACATTCAAACACATGCTAAAAAAGGAGAAAAACAAAGTAAACCCTCCCCCATAGGCATGCGAAAGAAAGCATTCAAAATGAAGTCAAATAAAAAAGCAACATTATATCAGGATACCCATTTGGCTCATTAGGTCGTCCCATTCGTCGGTTTTCACATGCATTCACTTTTCACCCCCATTTCCTACATCATGACAAACATGCTTTCCCACATGCAAACATGTCGCATGCAAAAACTGAAAACACACTGCAATACCCATTTCACCCTTTTTACACAAAGTGTACAAAATTTCACCTGTTCCTGTCCCCACATTCATTTCATTGTATTAAAAGTAAAAATTTTATTTTCCCAACCCTCTCTAATTTCACATTTATCGAGAGAGAAAAACATGCTTACCTTGGGATTTCCCACCCCCGAACTCATGCTCACTGATGCATTGGCCATCCCGTCCAATATATTTTACAAACTAGCATCAACCCATTTTGTTTCACCCTCTTACACCTCTCTGCCACCATCCTCACACAAAAATGACATCAAATTCGAATTTTTCCCATTAAAAACCTCTTCATCCGTAGGTTCGCACCCCACACATGTGAACCGACCAGTTCACATGGTAGGCATGTGAACCACTTGGTTCATATGTGTGAAGTGCAAACCTATCAAACCAGCTCAAAAATTCATCAACCATCCAAAATTTCCTTGCATTTTTTGTTCCATTCATCAACCTTGCTGATTTTTATGCAAAATCGTGCAAATTTTCACATCTATCTTCATCAACCGCTTCATCGCCGATATTTATTCTTTCATTGCTAATTCATAGCTTGAGGGGGTAATCATCCAACACATCAAAATCTACCTTGCACATGGTCAAATAACCAAACATCCAATCATGGATATAACAAATGCCTAAGAAAATTTTGTTGAAGATTATCTCAAGTCCTTATGCTAGGATAGATACAAAACAATGAAATTTATCTTCTTAATCAAAATCCAACCCTAAAAAAAAACCAAATTTTGACAAACCTCAAAACACCTCTGACTATAGACACCTCATGGATTCTAATCTTCATAGTGGCAGTTGTAAGACCACTCGTGAATGAAGCTCCCAAAATTTCTACTCCATGGCTCCAATGATTTGTCAAAAATTATCAAAAGAGCTCATTAATCAATCAAAAGCAAAAATAAACAAAGGCATTTGTTCCTTCCAAATTGAAACATTTATAGTTGATCATAATGCAAGGTAATCATATACCTTCCTCCAAAAGCAATCATCCATAAACCATTTTTATCAATGTGTCTCTTTTGCAATCACCCACAATTCATCAATCATAAATTCTTTGCCTTCCAAATCATCCCATCAATCCACATCATCAGTTTTTGTACTAAACCATGTTTCACACAATCCAATACAAAATGGGGCAAAATATAGACACCAAAAAATAACACATTGTCCCTCTTCCCATTTCCATGGTCAATCATTTTGCAAAACCCTTGAAAATTGCATAAATTGGCTAAAAATACTATTCATTAATTAAAATCACTATTCATCATCATTAGCCCATTTTGGCTAGCTAATCCCCTTCCTACACTTAACCATAGGTTCTCATGCAACCTCATACCAACTCAAATAAGGTTGAAACCTTTACTATGGTCAAAAAGCACTTTATGGTCAAAAACTCAATATTTTGGTCTAATTATGCTTTATGGCTAAAAAAATGCTTAATTAGATCTAATCTTGATTTAATTAAAGCCTCCACCCCACCTAGTCTACTTTGAAAAACCTAGCCTTCCACATCACCTAGTATAGCCTATCCTAGCCCTACCACCTCTCATCCATATATTTCTCCACCTCACATCCCCCTGGGTCATAAATGCAAGATGGAGACTTTTGCACCTAAAAAATAATTTAAAATTCTAATATATTTCAATAAAAGTGATTATTAATGACAAATTGATATTTTTGGAAAGGCATCACTATTTGTGGATGGCTGAGGGATTTTCTCACCCAACCCCACTTATGACCCAGGACACCTCAGGGGACACCTCTTTGATGGAAACCTCACCATTGCCACCTCACAGGGGACACCTCATCCTCTTTCTCTCACCTTGGCCCACTCTATAAATAGAGGACCATTTTCACCTTTTAGAAAGAACCAAATTTTGCATACCAAAACTCTGTTGAACTGCCATTTGCATCCATCACACATCCACCACACAACCATCGTACGAGCATCACAATAAATTTATCTCTTTCATAACACTATTTTGTGAGTGAGACAGGTTTATAATCCCATAAAGAGTGCACTTTCAGAAGCTAAACCAAACAAAATACAAAGCAAAAACCACTCTAGGAAAACCCAGTAAGCTATCTAAAAAGTACAAAGTAGCAAGTTATTTTATGTTTTGAGCACTTTTTATGACTATTTTGTCTTCATAACTATGGGGTTTAGCTAAGGTAGACCCCCCAACACACTAATAGGATTTTGCAAATTTCATAGGTCCAGCAAAAGCACAAGGAAACATCTCCAACAAGTGGTGGCTCATGAGAAAGAAGCCCACCTACATCGAGGAACCCAAAAAGACAAATCGTGTTGCCTTTGTACCACATATGAAAGGGCTTCCTAAGGGAAGACCCCATTGTAGTCTTCAGGGAAAAAATTATAAAAGGATATCAATTCTTGTAACTCTTTTATGATTATCAATACAAATGCAGTAGATTCTTTGATTTTGAATGAATGTCTTAGCATCTTTTTTATCGTTTCAAAAATATAAAAGACCCTTAATCATTTTGTTTAGCTAAGGTCAACTTTGATACAAGCCATATTTTTGGAGACTAAATTAAATTATTAAATTAAATAGGATTAGCTTTCTTATTTAATTCATGTCATCCAAGCTCTAATGAAGTTTAGAGGTTCCACGTGATATAAGAGTTCTTTAGAAAAACACTTAATGGAGACACTACCAAGATCACAATGATTTCTATTTATGTCAATGCTAATTAATGCTAATGATAACATATCCATTTTACAATATGCGAAGTACACACAAATTAGGGATTCATACGATGATCCATAAAGAGGTAAAATAATATCAATAAAATAAGACCTACTAATCATTACAATGCACCTATAACATATGATTCAAAGATATTAATATAAAACTAGTGACAACACAACTCAAATCATTTCATTAATGCAATTTTGAAGGTCCTATTAGGATATATTTTGCAAGGAAATATTTAGTGAGTTTTATTTTCTCTTAGGGGAGACAATGTTAGTTTACAATTAAATTCAAAGAAACTTGTGCTAAAAAAATTCACCCGACCTACCAGTGACCAATTAAGCATAGATATAATCATGACTTTTTTGTTATTAAGCTCCAATAGGGATACTCTGAAAAGGGAATAAATCTGAAGCATAAATTCTTTTTGGTAATATGGCACCATCACCCATGCTGCAATAATTTGATCGCCTGAATCCTCACCATGAACCATAGTCTTAGTTTTAGGGCAGGATCAGCCTGGCTCCTGGTATATGTATAAATAATGCAATGATTATCATACTCACCAATGCAATTTGATTTCCTTTAACTTAACACAAATATAGATATACATACTACTCATATTATAAGGATGCACAAGCAACACTCATTTGCTTTTTAGTTTTTAGTAAGAATATATGGACATACACAACATTGCTCCTAGCAGGAATATGTGGATGCACACAACATTTTACCCAACAATAATATATGGATGCACACATTGATTCACCTAGCAATCATTCTATCTATTAAATATTTCACCAAGATCTGATTACGTGAATGCACACAATAACTTAAAATAACCATACGTGACAACCTTCTCAATATGATAAAGTTTCAAGTATATTTTTTATGACTTGACAAGCACTCAGTTATTAGAGATACATAAACAACACCCATATGCTTCTCAGTTTTCATGGTCACAAGAATGCATGGATTCACTCAACAGTCCATAAGCATGCACCTGGTATTCATTCCTATTTTTTTAACATTTCACCATCACTTGGTTATGTAAATGCACACAGTAATCCAATTACTTTCACAATATGTTGTAACCATACACTACATCATTATCATCATAAATCATATTATAAAGTTTCAAGTATATATTTAATTACCCGATAATCACTTAGTTATTAAAGATACACAAATAACACCCATACGCTTCCTAGTTTTCATGGTCGCAAGAATCAATTAATGCACTCAATACTTCACAATCATTCATCCAACATTCATTCCTATTTTTATAACATTTCACCATCACCTAGTTACGTAAATGCACACAACAAGCCAATTACTTTCACAACATTTCGTAACCATATGCAACAACAATCTCATCAACAACATAGGACTTCACCCAAAAATCACTCAACTATTAAGGACACACAATGATACACAATCACACTTAAAAGGACAACCAGTGAATTTCTAGCTGCATACAACATCACTTAAAATTTATAATAGAATTAGCAATGTGTATCAAACAATATTTAGTTCATTCCTACCAAAGTAAGTAATAAAAATAAATGAAACAAGCTTTACCATAAGTTGGGTTTAATCAAACAATGTCCAAAATGCTAAGTAAAATATGTGGATTACGTAAATAGAGTAAGATATATGCTGGAAAGGAGCTAAGTTAAACCCCAAACTTGCACCTTGCACAAACGAACGTTATTTGCAATTATCCGAGCAAACCAACAAAGGGTCTTAAGGAAACTCTAGCCATGGTCTTAATATATAGATTTTAAGCTCAATTCCGTGATAGGCGACTCACTCCTAAGTTGCAAAGAGTAAGACCCAGTTATTGCACTCCTCATAGTTTAAAAAGAGGTATCAACTAATCCACATGGGGGAAATGTGTTCATCTGTGCAGATGGTGGTATCTTGAGCAGCCCATATAATGGGTAACGAACGGTTTCTAAAAGACAATTTCTACTTTTGCATAGTAAACAACACTATATGATTCTATTATTATAGACCCAATCCTACATTTTGAAGTGGGTTCTTACACCTACATGCAGAATAGAATTCACCATTACAATTAAAAAAACAAAGAAGGAACTCAATTAATTTATCCATAGCATTCATAAGGGGAATTCAGTAGCAACAAATATAATTCTAAAAGGAAAAGGAGTGACCTGGTTGAACACAAATGATCTTCACAACCTTCCTTGTCAATATTATTTCCCTACTTTACTTCGAAAAGGTAACACTAAAAATAGAATGTCCTCTCAATAATTCCCGATCGACTGATTTAAAGGCAGAGGAGTGCATGAAAAGGGTCCACCTAATAAGGCATCTTTTTGATAGGTGGACAACAAAAACCATGCCAAATTTCTAATGCAGATAGGGAATAGAGAAGGGTTATAAACTCTTTTTATATGCATTTTCATATCCATATATATAATCAAAATAGCTTATTATTATTTTATTTATTTAATTAGCAATATTTTGTTCCTACATCAAATAATTTGCTACCATCTTTTTATTTAGCTAACAATAATTTTCTTAACCAAATTTAAACAACACTAATTAAGAAACATATAAACTTATTCAGATATTTATGGCACACACACACTTAATGCAATCATGTACTTTTAATACATCTAAATGAAATGCAATTATCAGAGCTTCCATATACTTAGGAGCCATGGGTGAAAGTTTTGTTGATAAGGTTTCTTTCATCCTTATCTATGCAAATATCCCATCGGCATCATTTCTCTCTTTATCTCTTAGGAACCTGTACTTGCAAAACCAAAACCCATCTACAGTACCATATTCCCTAGAATGATAATCTAAAATAAATATTTGTAAATTACAATCAATAATATCACAGATATCCATTAGTCAAAATAGCCATATCATAGACATTACCAATTATATCACATATTTTCATCAGTTAAAATAGCCATATCATAGATATTTACCAATCACATCACATATGTCCATCAATAAAAATAGTCATATCATAGTTCCATAAATCAAATAGCCATATCATAGATATTTACCAGTCATAATAGTAATATCATAAAGTGTTTTTGGGATGACCATTACAATTTCTCACTTGATACCTAACACCATAGGATTGCTCAAAAAAACTACAAATGAGTTTCTAAAGGCATGTATTGATGCAATATCCTCACTTCGGCTCTCCTAGGGACATCAACCATATGCTACAACCTCACTATTGACTCAAATTTTGATATGTAAGATACATTCAAGTAAGTAATGAGGTGTCACTTTTGGATCCCTAAGAGAAGTTAGTTGGTGAAATTGGTGTTTTTTATAACTTCCTCATATTGAGATATTACTTGCATACTAATAGAGCAAGACTTTATAGATCATGCTTTGTTTGAAGTTTCTCTTTCCTGAATGAGCATTGCACCTTGTTCAACCATGATTGAATGAGGTATGAGCTCATGCATTTAAGGGAACATTCATCAAATCTCTTCACACAAATTTTCTTTTCTCAACACATGAAATTTATTCCTTTTTTGATTTATTTTTTTAGACCCAGGCAAGGTCAAAGTTCAGGCCATGCTCAAAATTTTAGTGCATGCCTATTGCTTCAAATGCTTTAAAAATGTCATAATTCTATTTTTGGTTTCCCATTTATCTATCGGGTAATCATGAATAAATGAGTACATATTATCCATAAATATTTTTGATTTGAACTTCAACTATGAAAAATTGATCAATGTTTGGCTCAATTGTAGGAAAATATTAAATGTGATGTATGTGGAGCAATTTAAACAAAATTTTGATCTAGGTTCCATATCTTGTCCTTAGGACCATAAGTGTCCAATCAAAATACAGATAGCCTCCCAATTTAGTGATGAAATCCCTAGATAAACAAACGCCAAACGAATCAAGGAGATCAATCATCATTATATCTTGTGATACTATGAGGCTTGGATAGGTATATAGTGGGAGAAAAAGGTCAATGACAATCCCCAAGATTTACATTGTGCTCCCATCTACCTACACTACTCTTTTGTTGATAGGATGATAAACCAACCCTAATGCATCTACCACCCCTCTTGGCATCATTGAAGTACTTGCCCTAGAATCCTCTATGCAATTGTGGATAAGCTCGTGTCCATAGACCAAGATCAAGTATAAGGGCATGGGTTTGATTATGCTTACATCTAGATTGAATATTTGTAAGACTATTGGTGTCTTTTCTTGCTTTAGTCACTCTTGCTTCTCTAGGGATTTCTTTAGATGCTCTTTTTGCTTGGTGATGGATAAAATGTCCCATAGAGGCATAGCCATAATGTACTTCTATAGATGATCCACCATATTGAATTTTCCAATAGGATGGATCTTATAAGGGGAACCTCGTGGAAGATGATATCTAGGTTTTTCTACATTTGATTGAATAATTTTTATAAGCTTTAACATTAGTGCATGCTACTTTGGGACTTTTTAGTATATTTTATTTAGCAACCATTGAGATGTTCAATGCATTCTGATTTGGTGATGCCATGACAAAAACATCCTTTTTAGAGGAAACTAGATTTATTTGGATGTCTTTGGCCACTTGATTACCCTTCTCCTATTCCTCTATTACCCTCCTTTTATCCCTTGTCATATAGTCCAATTATAATTGTTGCTTGCTAGTAGGGTTTTTCATAAGCACAAAATATCGTAAATTGACTATATATAGGATTTTTGAAATTTTAAATTTGCTAATTTTGGAATCTTTCATTGGGGTCCATTTGTCCAAAATTTACAAGGTTTTTTTGGGGTCAATTATCCCGACATTGATAATAATTCTCCTATTTTTATTTTTATTTGCCAACCACTTTTACCCAATTCCATGGATAATTCAACTTCCAATTATAAACAATTTTGTTTTTCTCATCCAATTCGCCACATATACTACCCGTATAAATATTGGAGGGGGTACTGATAACCATACATCTAAAACACCTCTGCAATCGATCAACACCTCTGCAACCGATCGGTTGTAGAGGTGTCAATAAATTTTAGATGTTTTTTTGAGGATTTTACTAAGTTTTGTGTGTAGATCTCGTCGAGCTAGGTGGTTTTAAAAAATAATTTGAAAACATAGCTCTAGATCAAAAGTTATACCTCCTAGAATATTTTATGCAAAATTGCACCTCTACAACCTATCGGCATAAGCCGATTGGTTGTAGAGGTATGTCAATCGACATAAGATGATAAATTGCAAAGTTTCAATCGATCAACTTAGGTCGATTTATATGCCTCTTCAACCGATCAACTTAGGATGATTAACATGCCTCTGCAATCGATCAACTTATTTCAATCGGTTGTAGAGGTGCTCTTTTGTAGAGAACCTTCTAGGAGGCATAAATTTTGATCTAGAGCTCTGTTTTCAATTTTTTTAAACCATCTAGCTCGATGATATCTACACAAAAAACTTATTAAAATCCTCAAAAAACCATTTAAAACTGAATAAAAATTTTGCAACTGATTGATACCTCTACAACCAATTAGTTGTAGAGATGTTGATCAATTTCAGGTGGTTTTTAAAGGATTTTACTAAGTACTTTGTATAGATATCATCGACCTAGGTGGTTTAAGAAAAAACAACTTAAAAACAAAGCTCTAAATAAAAATTTATACCTCCTAGAAGGTTCTCTACAAAAGCACACCTTTGCAACCAATCGTCTTAGGCCAATTGACACGCCTCTACAACCGATCAGCTTATGTCGATTGGTTGCAAAGGTGCTCTTTTGTAGAGAAACTTCTAGGAGGTATAAATTTTGATCCATAGCTTCATTTTCATTTTTTTTAAACCACCTAGCTCGATGAGATCTAACTTAGTAAAATTCTCAAAAACCATCTAAAACTTATTGACATATCCACAACCAACTAACACCTCTGCAATCGATCTGTTGCAAGAGGTGTTTATCAATTTTAGATGGATTTTTGAGGATTTTACTAAGTTTTTTGTGTAGATCTCATCGAGCTAGGTGGTTTTAAAAAAATTGAAAACAAATATCTAGATAAAAAGTTATGCCTCCTATAAGGTTCTCTGCAAACGTTATGTTGATCAGTGGTAGAGGTGCTCTTTTGCAGAGAACCTTCTAGGAGGTATAACTTTTGATCTAGAGCTCTGTTTTCAAAAAAAAAATTAACCACCTAGCTCGATGAGATCTACACAAAAAACTTAGTAAAATCCTCAAAAAAACCTCTACAAATGACCAATTGAAACCCTCTACAACCGATCGACACCTCTAGAAATATTTTTCAATTGATTTGCCACAATTTAAAAAAATTTGGTAAAAAATGAATGCAATTTACCATGTCTCCTTAGATATAATTCGTCAATATTTTGAGATAATTCACCTTGATTTTATAAATATATTTTGGGGTTGACCCATTATGCATAACCCTGCTTGCTAGATACTAAACTACCCATTAAATATAGTATATACCTCCTCATCCCATGTAACTAGAATCTACTAGAAAGGAGAAAAGTTTTAATTAGAAAGGTATGGGGTAGGGGAGGGTTGGTTTTGTATCTATGATTCTAAATGAGAGGAATATACCTATATAGGTTCCATTTCATCTAGCATTGTTGTATATTGTTGAGAGCTTTCTCCAGAATAGGTATTGGGAGGCTAGTCATTTATGTATGGACAATACCATGTAGTAGAGTCCACATAATTATTTTTCATGTGAGCTACATCTCTAGTATTGTTAGGAGGTTTATAAAATACTAATTATAGTTTTGGTTAGTATCCTTATTGGCATTAAATTGGGATCGATGATACCTATTAGGAGAAGGTTTATAACCTTGATTATTTTGTTGGAAAAGATGTTTTATATTATTTTGCTACTAAAGATTTTGGGTATTTTGCTATCAATTGAGGAATATAACCTCTTTTTATAGCATCCTTAGTAGATTTTTATTTCACCCAACTTGAAATAATAGGGACTTGTAGAGGGATGATTATAAGAAAGGAGAGGAGTTAGGACTATGATTGGGTTTACAACTAGAGTAGGCTAATAGGTTATAGGTTGTAGAACTATAGGAGGTTGATATGGAGGTTAGCCATTTAGAAATAGAGGTATGGGGACTTGGGAGCTACTCTCCTTATCTGAATGAGGTCATTCTAATATTTAAAAGTTATCCCATATGTTGTTGATAAGGAATTCCCTCCCCTATACTTAACTATCATAGATATGTTTGAATTGATAGCTTTCAAATAATAAACTATTGTCATACCTAAAATGGGTTGAATTTCATAAAGGATTCTAAAGTTGAAGCCAAAATTGGATCCCATGTTGATTTTAGAGCTAAATCTATAATTGGATCCCATGTGGCAAGAGGGATCAGTGGAATCAAAGGACCTCTATCATTCCATGTTGGATATCTTTTATGGTATTGATTTGGTGGAGCATCCATGCTTTGACATATGCCTCTTCTCCCCCTCCTTGCAATTGGATTTAGAGGCTATAATAATGCTTGATTATTTGTATCTATGAAGGACCTAGTGGTAGTTCTTGTGCTCATATACCTTTGGGTCCATGGTTTATAGTGGAGTCACTAGGTGAATATTTAAAATGCTTCAACAAGCTAAAGACTAAGATTTTTATTGGTACCTCATTTTAATGTCTTTCTAGGTTGTTGCTTCTAGGTATTCTTCTTCAGTGACTCACTCAGTAAAATTTAGATGCTTTAGAAAGCCGATAGCTAAGACTTTCATTAAAATCCCAACTTTAAACTTAGAATGTGTGATGAATCAATTTTATTGGTCCCATTGAGTGTGTCATTAAATGTTTTTTACACATGATGGTGTTACTCTATTTTTTCTCTAGAAGTTTCAAAATGTGGGATGAATCAATTTGATTGGTTCCATTGGGAAAATATTCTTTCCAAGATCCTCATTATTTTCTTTTTGGTCAATTTTACTACTGTAGTGCCCTAGAGGTAATAGTTAGAGTATGTTTTAAGCAAATATTCCAAGTCAAATTTGATCGCATTGGTCCCTTTGAAGTAGGTGGCACTATCAATGACTATGCTAATTGGATTTCCAATTCTAGTAATAATATCTTCTAATAATTGGGTCATTACCTCTGGATTAGCTTACTTGATTAGGAATGATTCCACCCATTTTGTGAAATTGTCTATGGTGATGAGAATGCATCAATGTCCTATATTTGATAAAGGACTAGTATCGATAAGAAAGTATAGGTCCCATTGCTGGAAAGGATTAGTCAAAATAATGGGCTTTAGAGAATTGATGCTTTTCTCCTTTTCTTACTAAACATATAAAAGGATTTATAAATTTTAACCCATTAGAAACAATTAGAGAAGACTTTTGGCTAGTAATATAGCCCTAAATATTTATTGGGATATTATCAATGTAGAATAATGTCATCCATAATTGTGATATAGCTTTGTTATGGTTTTCATATTTTCTTCTTGAGTGCAACATATAGAACATCATTATGTCCTTTCCTAAACAAGATTTTATTAAGCCATATATAGTACATTGTCTTTTTCCTAAATCAACCCCTTTCCTTGATTGTCAATATTTTTGGTACATTCCTGATAACCATGTATTTGAAAATATCCTCCATCTATATCATCTAGCTATCCACTTCTATTTCCTTTACTAGTACAACTTGGTCTTTAGGAATTGTCATTATTATATTTTTACACAATACCATGCCTAGATGAGATTGGTGGGTTTGATTTTAATATAAAATTCTTGGATCTTATTAATCCATCTAGCTTTATTTTCATCCAACTCTCTAAGAAACACAATGGATAAAACATCAAGGTGCACTACAAATAAGCTTCAAAAGTTTTATCTTCATTATTGCCTTGATTTTGGGGTTCACTCACTACTATTTTTATCAGAAAGGCTTGGTATTATGTTTTATATCAATAATGAGTTCTACGATGTTCTAATAATATACCTTGATATACTCATAAAACCACATGATGATGTCCCCATACTTACCATAGAGTTATTTTAATATACCAATCTCTTCCTAAGTGTATTCCTTCCTAAGAAGTAAGTTAATTCCCTCAATGACTTCAACAAGATGGTAAGAGGAGGCTTTCACTTTAATAATTGACTTTCATATGTTACCATCTAGGTAAAAAAGGTTTTCCAAGGTAGTTAATCCTTTTATTAACTATTTTGTCTTTAGTTGTATACATTTTCTCTTAATATGATCCATGTATTTATTCTTTTCTTCAACATACTACACTTCTTCGATTAGGAACTTGATAATATGTCTATTGTTATTGAAGATCTACCAATGATTAGAGTCATCAAGGATAGTTGGCCTAAAGACTACTTCCAATTCCTTTTTCCTATTGGACATGTCAATGGTGCGGTCAATTTGTGTTTCCATACCTGCCAATTCATCTACTTTGGTAATCAATTCCCTAGGGATTGACTTGATCTCATACATGTCAAAAATATCTAGCATATACAAAACTTAGTGCTTGTATAACTTCAAGTGCTTATTATTTGTGGTACATTATGAATTAACATGATTTACAATTAAGTAAAGGCTTCCATATATCCTCAAGTTCTTAATCCCAATATTTTTGGGTTTCCTTCAATCAATGCATAGTGCTTCATATTCTTATATTTTTTGGGTATAGTTGAACAACAATATGCATGTAAAATTGGTCTATGTACCTCATCATTCTATGAATTGATTACCAATACCTATTCCACTTCTTATTTTGATACTATCAAAGTGCATCATCAAATTTTTGTCATCTCTTCAACTTATTAGAGCTAGGAGGTCAAATGACTCTTCTATAATAAGATAATTTTCCACCTTAGTTTCTTCGTAATCAATCTCTTGATATTATTTATATTGAAGTACATTGATTATCATATCAATATCAAAGTTTTGATCATATGCAGCACCTTCATCATCCTCTACAAGTGTGGGATCTCATTGTAGTTTATTGTGTCTTCTTCATCTATTTTGTATATTAGGTAATTACAATGAGGTTCATTCTAAATTTTGATCACTTTCTTATCTTTAGTCACATTCATGTGGGTGTAATCTATTTCCAAGTATCATACCCTAATAACTTGTGTGTTAATTCTCTAGATTATAGCATGTTGAAGTAAGAGGAAGATAAATAATAATCACCTCTTACACTACTACTAGCTTCTCATGCTCATATATGGTCATAATTAGGTCTTTGAGGACTCCCACTACATTCACCCTCATGTTGTTAATATAGATTAAGTGCCTATCCATATTGGTGTAGGGTAAACCCATTTCTTCATAAAGTGCATTTGGTATCACCATTACAACCATCCCTATAAAGACTATGCAACTTCTCAATAAATAGTTTTCAATATTTAAGACCACATAAAGTAGAGGTGACTTCAATATTTTGTGCTTTATGGAACTTAATACATTAGTTGTATTAGCCTAGATATCAGCTAGATGTTTTGTTATAAAATTTTGCTATTTAGTTACATTGGTTTGAGCAATATTTAGTTGATTACCCTTAGAATAACTCCTTTATTGCTTCTTATAGACCTCTTGAAGCAAATCTCATTGACCAAGTAAAGCTACTCATATTGGCAGGCATAAATGTTATCTCATTAGTGATGTTGAATTTAAACTCAACAAAGCTACTCACTTTGTGTAGTAAACTTCCTGTATGTTGGAGAATATTACATTATTTGGTAAATTCTAATGTACCCCCATGGTAAATTTATGGTACAAATATAAGTATGTGATGGATTAGGGTGTGAGTCTATAATTTAGGAGTGTGATTTATATTTCCCATTTATGTATGTGTTCTTGTGTAGGATGTGCACAAGTGTCATGTAATAGAGTGTGTAAGTGTGCAAATAGGAGTGCGCAAGTGTCATAGACTAAAGTGTGCAAGAGTAGATAGAGAGTCAAGAGTCAAGTATACTAGAGGTAATATGAGAAGCCAGAAGACATGAGAGGTTTGTATTATACATGGCATATTAAAAAATGCATCTCCCAAATTTGTGATAGCAATAGATAAAAATTCAAAGAGTCATATTTCTAAGGTTATATTATGGAGACAAAGCTCCATGTTGTATATCAAATATTATATTCAAGAATTGATAATATCAAAGTGTAGTGAACCCAATAGAGAAAGATTGATTATAATTCTAGAATAATAAAAGGAATCGCTTTTATTAAGGAATCGTTGTTGTATTGTATGGGGAACCCAACAATTAATTAATAATTATATTCTTCGATGCCTCAACTATACCAAATGAAATGTCTATTTCTACGAGTGTGAAGGTGTGATCAAAGGTCACAACCTTTGTGAAAGAGAGAGTGATTAAATAATTAACTAATAATGTGATTAGTATGGTGGTTAGGAGTAGAATCCTAACATGCCACCTTCTTTAAAAAGAGCTTTGTCCTCAAAGCTCAAAGTAAGGAGCTTCGTTGCTTGTTTTCCCAGTTGAATTTGTGCAAGTTCTTGTACTATTTTAATGTCACTTTTTTGAAGGCAAGGATATATTGAAGGTCGAAGCATTAGTCGGGGGTTGCTAGAAAGAATAGTAGAATATTCCTTAGGAGAATTGTGATGACGGTAGGCTTCCGCTTTAGCCGATTCTTCCTATGTAGAATGAAGGGAAAATAAAGGTGCACTCACTCTTTTACCTCCTTTTTTAATCAAGCTGCCTATACGATGAGAACTCACTATTGGCGATGAACTTGTGTGTAGTTCTTTGAGAGTGTGTCTGGCCTTAATTGTTTACTACATGGATGTCTACCTTATCTTTTTGTGGTGCATTGAGCACTTCTTGCACATCAACCTCATTTCCTTCATTGTTATGATCAGGTGCTTTGGTCATGTCATGCACATCTTCCTCACCTTCTTCCTCTATGGAGTGACAGGGATCAACTATATTCAATAAATACAATGTTTGTGTAGCACAACAATGAAGGGACCCAAATTGCTCATCACAAGTATAGCAAAGGTTGTCCGCTCGTTGCTCCTCCATTTCTTGTAGGCTAAGGTACTTAACTGGCAAGCTTTTGTGTTTTGGAATAGTGTGTGTGAATATTGATTTATCAATAGGTTGCTCCTCATGTTGACGTTGAACATTGAATGTATCGTCGGCTAACAAGGCTAATCCAATGGCTTCCTGTAGGGTGCGAGGAGTGTACATCATGATATTCACTCTAATTTCTTCTTTCAATCCATTGATGAACCCACTTATGAGGACTGATTCGTCCAATCCTATGATGCGATTGGTGATATCCTAGAACTAAATTTTATATACCCTCACTGATGTGATTTGACGTAGGTGGGCAAGATTAAGTAGCAAAAGTAGGTTGGGGTCGTGATATATTCTTCCATCGGCCATTTCTTGCATCACTTCTTTCATTTGTTTTGAAACCTCTTTCGAGACCTCTTTCGCAATATCCTTTGCCACTTCTTGTGACCGTCCTTTCTTCGATGCCAAATTTTTCCAGTGACGCGAATCGTAGCTTTCGATAGGTAAAATTTATTTTAAACCTTAAGTTTATACTCTAATTTTATACGATTCCACTGTTAACCTGTGTCTTTGCTGAAAAACTCTACAAACGACCAATTTTTCATGATTTCTTCAGATTTAGATGTATTTTTTTTAATCTGCGCTTGGTTGAATCACTCTACTAGTCTTCAACAGCCATACTTTCGAATTATTTATAACTTATCACTTTTCTTTTCTGTCGGATTGGGTTACTATTTCATCCTTTTGGTGAGGTAGACGTCGAAGAGACTATGATAGCCTATTCGTTCGCTATAAAAAAAAAATTCCAAAGTTTATGTTCTCTTATTGCACTATTGCTGCATTAGAACTCACAGCCGATGTCGATAATTTATATTATGGTGGAACTCTATTTTTTATTCTACTGTCAGTCTGTGTTATCATAGAGGAATACGGTGCTGTGAGGCAGACCCGTACTCACTTATGACAAGGTGGCATGTAAAGTGGAGACGGTGGCTGTGTGGGGAAAAAAAATTGGATTGAACTAGCTCTGATCCAGATGTAGTGAACCCAATAGAGAAAGATTGATTATAATGCTAGAATAATAAAAGGAATCACTTTTATTAAGGAATCGATGTTGTATTGTATGGGGAACCCAACAATTAATTAATAATTATATTCTTCGATGCCTCAACTATACCAAATGAAATACCTATTTCTACGAGTGTGAAGGTGTGATCAAAGGTCACAACCTTTGTGAAAGAGAGAGTGATTAAATAATTAACTAATAATGTGATTAGTATGGTGATTAGGAGTAGAATCCTAACACAAAGCTTGTATATAGTTTGAGAAATTCTATTATAATTTCTCTTAATTTTATTCCATGAATGACATTGGTCATTTTACTTCATAGTATTGTTATTTTATATGAATATTATGTTCTTTAATATTGACTATATATTGAATGCTCAAATATTAATCTTAGATTTGATCTTGAATATTTGGACCCATGATAATATCAATAAAAAAACAAATAATGGTATTAGAGATACCAAACTCTATCCATATTATTGGAGGAGTCACATTTGAAAGCTAGCATTGGAGAATGATTCCAATGTGAATTTAAATTTTAAAACTTTTCAGGATATAAGCTAGAATCAAAGAAAATATCTCTAGTGTGAATTAAATTCTAAGAGCCACATGAATAAAAATAGGTCAAATTTTGAGTATTCTATTACCCTAATAATATTTAGTATTTGTAGCTAAAAAAGGATTAAAAGGGAGGTCAAAGGAGCCATCTAAGTTGGAGAATATCTAACCATAGTTTGCCTAGAGTAAAAAGGACTACAAGATAGGTTCCAAGAGAATGTAGATTTTAAGTGCCATCAAAGGCACGAGATTTGAAGATGTTTGAATATAAGATAATGATACATAAAAAGATATTTAGTGTTATCAAAAGCACTATGACTAGGATAAATTATTTTTGAAGACATTGAGCATAGTTAGATTGGAAGTAACAATATTAAAGAAGACCAAGAAAAAATATAGCATCTTGGATATGATATTGGGTGAAGATCCCAAGGGGAGACAATTATATTGATATGTCTCACATAGAACCAATGCATTTTGGTGAATAAAGAAGTTGTTGCAACGTAGTGAAATTCTAAGCACTTGAAAGACTCCATGACTAAGATTAAGAGTCTAACCATTAGGTTTCTAGTGCATGTGTGTGAACAACAATCCTGAGAAGAATACTTCTATGAACAAAGGTTGATAAGAGGTGACAACATGAGCCCTAAATAAGAATATATTTAATACTAGAGAGCATATAATTGTTTGAAATAGTAATATGAGGCTTGAGTAGAATAACCCCTACAAATTTGAGAGTAGAGGGTGATACGAAGTGATAAGGTGAGTTGTAGAGGACATTATATCTAAGGCTTGAGTGTAATGCTTGTTAGAGTCAATGTCAGTTCCATGAATCAACAAAATTATATGGTAACATCTATTTCTAATGACCACGATTGCCACATGGAATTTTGCATGTGCGAAGTTTAAAGGTAATATATAAACTTTACTTAAAATTTCATTTCATGAGTGTGGAAAAGTTAAGAATTTAAAAATTAATGTTGGATATATATTTAGCATTAACATAATTGGAGTGATAGGGATATTTTATTGACTTTCATATTGATTTTTTGAAATTTTAAAAATTGAAAATTTAGAAATGATTAACAAGGGAGTCAAAAGTAATTTAACCCCATTTTTTTTTAAATTGAAAACTTATATTTCGAAATTATTTTTGTAATTTAATTTCAAAAACTTGATTTTTGAAAAATTTGGAAAAATTGCTTTGAAGAATTTAATTTGAAAAAATTATTAATAAATTTAACTTTGGAGCTATAAGGTTTTCTAATCCAAAGGAATTGATAGAATTTGAAATCTAAAATTTGTAATAAGATCCATCAAGTCAAATAGCAATATATTCCTTTCAAAATCCCATATTTTGAAAGGTTTTAATTTTGCATAATGGAAAAAAAAATGAAGTCACTTGGAAAATTGTAAATGGAACAAAGAAAATACATATTGAATATGAAAAAGAAATACAAAAATTTGAAGAAAGTGATGCAAAATCCCTTATGCTAATTACATTTGGGGTAGTTGATGAAATATTACCATACATAAGTGAAGCTTAGACTTCAATAGTAGCTTGGGAGAAACTATGTAAAATATTTGAAGGGAAGAACAAAGCAACCATATTGAATTTAATCACTCAGTTAAATTCATTGAAGGTTAATAGTGGAAAGAATATAGAAATATTTATTTAAATAATAACATATATAAAGGCTAAACTATTAACTCTAGATAAAAATTGAAGATAAATTTCTAGTTCAAGTAACATTAAGAGCACTTCTAGAGAGTTACAAACATTTAGTTACTTCACTTCAAGTACTAAATAAGGAAACAACCTTTGATGATTTGGTTAATGTTATTCAAGAATATGAAGTGGATAATTTAGTCAAAGATGAAATGACTAATAATGCTTTGATATCTAAATAAAATGTACCAAATAAATGTAGCATCATCATCAAAGTCTCAACCCAAGTGGAAACAAAGATATTATCACATATGTAAGAAAAAGGGTCATACTACAAATTTTTGTAGATATAATTACTTGAATCAAGGAAATCAAATGAATAGACCTTATTAAAATTTCTAGCCAAAGCAATATCAGTCTCAATACCAATATGCACAACATCAACAATTGTAATGATAGAAGAAAATGAAAAGGGCAATTTAGTTCAATAATTTCAAGAAATATGAGGCCATAAAATAAAATGAAATAAGAACCTTTACAACAATAATTCAAGTTGAAGATCAAATTAAATATAGTCATGAAAAGGATAAAAATAAAAATACTCAAAAGTTCTTAATGGCATTGATAAGACATGTGATATAGTAGAGAATGTGATTTTAAAAGTAGGAAAGAACTATGAGGAACAAAAAAACATGGTCAAGACCAAGACAAAGAAGAACAAAGTGAAGAAAAAAAAGAAGAAGACTAGAAAGAGAAAAAAAAATATAGTTAAAGAAATACAAGGAATAGAAAAGTAGGTAAACACCATAATTTTGAGAAGTGCTAGAATCAGAGAAAAAGGACAAATGAAAGAATCAAATATTGAATACTAAAGTCTTAAATAATTAAATAATGTAATATAGAAGGGTGTTGGACAATATTATATTATTTAGTACATGTTAATGTACCCCCATGGTACCTTTATGGTACAAATGTAAATATGTAATAGATTAGGGTATGAATCTATAGTTTAGGAGTGTGATTTATATTTCCTCTTTATGTATGTGTTCATGTGTAGGATGTGCACAAGTATCATGTAATTATATGTGCAAGTGTGAAGAGTAATAATGTGCACAAGTGTCATGTAATATAGTGTATAATTATGCAAATAGGAGTGTGCAAGTGTAATAAAGTGTGCAAGAGTATATAGAGATTCAAGAGTCAAGTAAACAAGTGGCAAGATGAGAAACCAAACAATATGAGAGGCTTGTCTTATGCATGGAATAGGAAAAGATACATCTCCTAGATATGTGAGGAGAGCAATAGACAAAGAGTCCAAGAGTCACCTTTCTAAGGTTATATTATGGAGATAAAGCTCCATGTTGTATATCAAATATTATATTCAAGCATTGATAATAAATAAGCTTGTATATAGTTTGAGCAATTCTATTGTAATTTTTATTCATGTTATTTCATGAATGACATTGGTCATTTTACTTTATATTTGTTAATTTATATGAATGTTATATTCTTTAATATTGATCATATATTGAATGTTAAAATTTTAATCTTATATTTGATCCTAAATATTGGGACCTATGATAATTTGGCTAAAAAGCCTACATTGTATTATCTCATAATTATTGCATGACCCTCACTAGTGAGAGAAGGGTACTTTAACTGGTTCTCTATATCCTTTTGGATTTGATATTTTTTCTTATTACTCCTCTTGTTTATGGATATATTGTCCCTTATAAACTTATATTGGTTTTAGGCTTCTATATCATGTTTGCTAATTTATACTTAGTGATTTATGCCTCTACTTGGGCCTCATCCACATCATTATCATAAAAATTTTCTTTTTCATTTTATTTCTCTTGTGTGAATCTTGGCCCTTTATCCTTCAATTATAGTGATGCATTCCCTCTCCTAACTATTGTTGTTTTATTTTTTGCCTTAATCTATTTCTATATTATAGGTTGTTCCTCAAGTGTTTCCCTCTTGTATTTAGGCATAACCCATTTTTGGTTAGTGCATATAACATCATATTTAAAGGTTGACTCTTTATCAATTTCCACAATACTAAAGTTGGAAAATATATTATTATTGGGATTAGTTAAAATATGAATTGACTATAGCAGTTGAGGATATGTAGATTGACTTAATGTAGGTTCCATTGACCTAAGACAACCGCTTGTTGATCCTAGAATTATTGGTCATACTAGGTTATTTAGGAATACTTGATGGTTGTAACACATTTTGTAGGGTTTTATACTACATTACATGGGAAACATCATAATGTGTTGACCTTTGATATGATTATAAGCTTATTTTATTCCTTGCTTGGCACATTATCGAGGCACTTGATATTTAATTAGGTAAGAGAATCTAAGGATACCAATTTTGAGGTTGTTGCCACTATCTCTCACCAATATTGCACTAATTCACTATAATTTTTAGCATTTTCAGCACTTCATTCATCCTAGTATTTTTAGCTAAATCATTATTCATATTAGACAAAGTAGGAAGGACTAGCAATTATTGCTAAAAAGTGATAGTTGATGATGGATTCTAGCCTTGATGCATGACAATATATGGAGAAGGTGGTGGAATAACAACATAGTTGGATGAGGATTTGGAATGGGTGAAATTAAAGGTGTAGAACCTAAAGTTTATAGATTTTGGATAATATGGATAGTGTAGGCCATAGGCAAGACATGGGATATTTTTCCTATCCTAACCAAAATGTCTTTGGCATGAGCTACCTCCTCAAAATATACAATCAATGTATTATGATTAACATTATAGAAAATCAAAACTAAGTCATATTATAAATGTTTATGTCATTAGAAAACACTTTTTATTCGTCAAGCCTAACATTTTGAGGAATAAAATTGAAGGTTCTCAAGAATCTAGTGCTCAAATAATGTTTATTCTCATGAGGGTGTCTTTTTATCGTATTCAATTAAGTTAAAATAGAATAAGCATTATACATGCTACCAAATCTAAATATAAACGGTTCTACAATTGATTCCCAACTAATAATAGAATTATCAGTAAAAAATCTATACCATAATGTAACTTTATCATGCAAAGAGTAAAGAAGTAAATATACCATAATATCCTTTTGAATACAATGAATTGATTTGAGTGTGAATAAATTATTGAGGTGATCTAGTGTTGCTTATTTTTGCTTTTGTCAAAAGTAGATAAGGCTTTCATAGTAGTACATGGATATGAGATCACATATCAACCATCATACTTTATCAATCTAGGAATGTACAAACATGGTTGAGTCATGTGTTGTACACACCCATCCTTAAAGGAAACTAAAATCCACTAAAATAAATATATGTTACTCATTGAAATAAAACTACACTAATCCTACTCCAATGGGCTATGGATCTCTCCTACTTATGCAAGCAAGGGTCCCTTCCTTGTTGCATCTAAAATAGATCTCCATGCCCTTACTTAAATCATAATATTACTCAAATACAAAGACAATAGAAATGAAGAAGAGAAATTGTATTCAATGCTTGGACATATATCATCTGCAACTCTTTACAAAATAATATATTTTATAAAGAGGCTATAAAAAATAAATAATTAACAACCAATTAAAATAGAAGATCTCAAATTTTAATCAATTAGAAACAAATACAACCAATTTTCATTAAAGGAAACTAAAATCCACTAAAATAAATATATGTTACTCATTGAAATAAAACTACACTAATCCTACTCCAATGGGCTATGGATCTCTCCTAATTATGCAAGCAAGGGTCCCTTCCTTGTTGCATCTAAAATAGATCTCCATGCCCTTACTTAAATCATAATATTACTCAAATACAAAGACAATAGAAATGAAGAAGAGAAATTGTATTCAATGCTTGGACATATATCATCTGCAACCCTTTACAAAATAATATATTTTATAAAGAGGCTATAAAAAATAAATAATTAACAACCAATTAAAATAGAAGATCTAAAATTTTAATCAATTAGAAACAAATACAACCAATTTTCATTAAAGGAGATAGCAACAAAAATAGGTTAGTAAAGGTTTTAACTAATTTAGATCTAACCAAATTGGTTAAAATCCAATCTCAACAAATCTACATTAAAACTAACTAATTTCGATCAAGATTAATCCGGACAAATTTAATTTACATTTTACTAATTTGGATCAACCAAATTAGTTGGAAATTAATCCCAAAAAAAATTAATTTACGTATGACTATTTTATATCAACTAAATTAGTTGAAAATTAATCCTAAAAAATTTGATTTATATACTAATTTGGATCAACCAAATTAGTTTGAAATAAATTTCCACAAATGTAATTTCAATTTTTTTTGGATCTAGCTAAATTTAGATTTTATTGTTGTAGATTTTTGTTAGAAATTTAGAAATCTTTCTATAATCTATCTGTAGTACTATCTATTTATAGTGTTATCGTCGCTCGATAGTTCTACAATCTTTCCATAGGTAGTTTTAGCTTTTAGTAGACATTTTTGGTAGGCTATTTTAGCATTACATAGAAATTTTTAGCTTCCCAAAAGCAATTTTAGGTTTCCCATAGACAACTTCATATTTTTTTTAGATAACTTTAGCTTTCTATAAATAGTTTTAGGTTTTTTTTTTCAGATAGATTTAGATTTCTATAGGCACCTTTAGCTATCTATAGATATTTTTAGGTTTTTTGTAAATAGATTTAGGTTTTAATAGATAAATTTATAGATACAAATAACTTCCATAGCACTATTAAATTATGCTATAACTGATTTTGCAACCAAAAAATCTATCACATTTTAAATGACATCATAATTACAATATATAATCACATAATAACATTTTTAATTATAAAATTTTGTGCCAGTTATAGTCCTAAAATATGGAATTGTCGGACTCATCATCTTCCCCCTTATGAAGATATTGTTGGTCCCATAGCAACACAATATCTCTTATGATATATTTGATGCATCAAATTCATTTCATCATATGTTGTAGATCTTTACAAAATATTTATTACTAGAAAAACCTATGACCTAAAATTTTTAAATTACCTGTACCTACACCACCACCATTATAGGCTTTCAACTTGGTGTTTCATTAGAATGTCATTTCTCGTTTTCAATCTAATGGATTTTTTCCCTTTTTTTGTTTAATTTATTTTTTTCAAGGCATTTTATTCCATTGTGTCTTCATTTCAATACCAAAATTGTAGCTATAATATCTTCTTCCTATAAACTATTTAAGCTTGTTTTAGATCAATTTGAGGAGACATAACATATCAAAATTTATTCATTATTTTATCACTAATAATGTTTTTCGTAGTCATATAGAAATAGTGTTGTAAACTATTGAAGCAATGGAAATATTCCTCTTAGTAAAAAGTTAAATCCCCCTATATAAATTTAAATCTACAACATGTTTTCTATGATAACAAGCATAAAAACAAAAAATATTTTCATAGTATCAACAAAACATAAGTGATATAGGCATAGTCTTTTTCACCCAACCAAAATATCATTGGTCCCTCAATAACATTGAATAGAAAAACTTGAGGAAGGATATATATGGAACAACCATGATTTTTCTATGTTTACCCGCAAGAAACTTGGTTTATGAACCAAATTTTATTCAATGATGCCATGAGGGTTTTCATCATTGATTTTTTTTCTTAAGTGAAAAAGAGTGTATGAGATAGAAAAGTGCCTAAACATCTATAAAATGAAAAAAAAAATTCTTAAAAGGTGATACATAATAGAACATTAATACAATGTAGGTGGATATAGCAAGAACACATGATGGGCATGGGCATGAAGCTTCATAGAAAGAGATAAATAGTGATATAGGCATATAAATGCAGATGAATGAATGTTGTGTAGATAATGACCATCAAAATTACTATGAATGATACTCATGAAGTGAGGCAAAGGGGAGTCATTATAGTGGAATAATTATCAATCTATGCCTAGCCCATACAAATATGATTGAAAACATATAATTAATAGTATCCCATTACTTTTTATTTGAGAGGTGAAATATGGTGCATAAGTTTCAATAACATGTGTTAACAATTATAGGAGATATTCTTACCATATTTTTTCAAACTTGCATCTCCACCAACTATTGATTCTCTATATCAAGCATGTAGCAAATGAGATAGATTCCAATAACAAAAAAATAAGAAACTACAATTTTTTTTTTATAGCAACTAGTTAGTACATTTAAGTAGTCAAGAGTTCAAGTATACTAGATAGAGAACACAAGTAGAATACTTCTAAAAAATAAATCTTACTCTAATATAGCTTACGATAAATATTTTTTAATTCTTCATAAAATGTCATGTTATCTTGATTTTCAATAATTTTTTGTAAATTCAATTAAAGACAATAATGTGAATCCTATACAATATCAATAAAATGATTCCATTTGTAAAACTTTTATTAATGCTTTCTAAATCCTTAAATGATAGATAAACCATGAGATACATTGTATGGTTATGGGATTGCCCTTAAAATAGTATAAGAGAGACAAGAATTGCAAGAGATATGTATAAGAAGAGATGGAATTAAGAAGAATTATTGAAGTTGTGTAGAAGAAAAGTGTAAATGAAAAGAATAGGAATGCGTGAACACATGGGTGTTGAATACAAATAATGGTTATTGAAAAAATACAAGCAAACAAGGTCATCTAATCTAATATAATGCTAAATTTAAAATTTGGAAGGACATTTTACCACATCTCATGGTTATCAAGAGAACTAAATTAGTTAGAATCTTTATCAACCTATTCTAGTTGCTATCTCATTTAGATATGATTAAATGGATTTTTTTCTAACTAATTCAAATTTTTAGATCTTATATTCTAATAGGTTGTTATAATTTATTTTGTATAACCTATATATAAAATAGAAAGCACATTACACTACAAAAGGTTGAAGATGATATATTTCCAAGAATCGAATATAATTTATCTTCTCCATTTCTATTGTCTTGGTACTTTAGTAATATTATGAGTTAAGGGCATGGAGATCTTAAAATGCAACAAGGAAGGCCCTCTTACTTGCATTAGAAGATATGTGGTAAGATGTCCTCCCATAATTCTAAATTTAAAATTTTATTCTCAACAAACTACTTTGGATCTAACAAAATTAAATAATGCTAAATTTAAAAATTGGGAGGACATGTTAGAATAGGATGATAAAGATTCTAACTAATTTGGATCTCAATAAATTTCTTTTATATCTAACTAATTTGGATCTAACCAAATTAGTTGGAGATTAATACCAATAAATCCAATTCACATTTGACTAATTTGGATCAACCAAATCACTTGAAAATTAATCCTTGCAAATCTTATTTACATATGAATAAATTGGAAATTAATCCCAATAAATATTATTTACGTATGACTAATTTTTATCAACCAAATTAGTTTCCATAAATTTAATTCTAAATTCATTTTAGAGATGACTAGATTTAGATTTTATAATTGTAGAATTCTATAAAAAATTAGAAACCTTTCTATAATTTGTTTGTAGTTTTTTTCATTTATAGTGTTGTAGTCTTTCCATAGATAAATTTAGCTTTCTATAGATAATTTCTATAAGTTGTTTTAGCTTTTCATAGATATTTTTAGCTTCCCATAGGCACTTTAAGATTTTTTGTTGACCATTTTAGGTTTTCTATAGACAACTTCAACTTTTTGTAGATAGTATTAGGTTTTTTGTAGGCAACTTTAACTTTCCATAGATAACTTCAGCTTTCTATAGGCCACTCTGTAGCTATGGATAACTTCCATAACACTACTAAATTTTGTTATAACTAATTTCTCAACCCAAAAGTCCAATGAATACTCTCTTATTATAGTTTATTAATATTAAATATAATTTACCTCCTAAGTTGCATAACATCTACAAATTACATCATAATTATAATATATAATTACATAATGTCATTTTTAATCATGGAATATCATGCCATTAATGCCTCAAAATATGTTATTTTTGGGACTCATTGGGCAAAATAGGAGTATAGTCTCCTAGGTTTAATGGTCCTTGATAGGTCTAGTTAGGAAGCTGTTTTTTAGTCATAGATGTGAGCAATAGATTATTTTATGGTGGATGAGGTTGACCATAATGTTGTTGTGATGGTAGATAAGGATATACTACATAACCTTAAGGAAACTGTGGAGGATACTAAGGGCATTGATATGAAGGAAAATAAAATGAAGGATAATGAGGATTTGACATACAAAAAGGAGGTGATAGTTTTTATAACAGTTGATTTAAATGGGGTTTCATGTTTATGAATAAATGTGGGTATTGCAAGTCTTGTTGATGAATCTATTGATTTGGAGAAGGTAGGCCTCATTATTTTTATTGTGCTTGAATTATAGGAGATAATATTTATCCCTTGGTTTTTCCTTGGATCACCTACATCCCTAATTGTCTAGTTGACACTTGAAATTTTTAAGCAAGGCTATGGATTTTATTTGTAAATATCTTTCCTTAAGATCATACAAAATGTCCTAGTGGAAGGTTGGATGTATTGGATAAACTAGTTCTAGGTGATATTTGAGTCAAAGTAGTTGTAGTAGAAGGTAATATATTGGATATTACATGTAGGGGTAGGATTCATGTTAATGGTATGATGATAGATCCTAAAAGGTAGATTGTTTGATGGGTTATTCACATCAAATATCATCCCATATATAGGGTTTGTATAGGTCAAAGTAGAATCAATGTTTAACAAAGTTTGATTAGCTAAGACAAATGGATAACTAATTTTATTTTCTAATAAGCTGATTTCTTAGGATATTATATTTTGACTAATAGGAGTAGAAATGGGATTTTTATTTTGAGAAATAGGATTAGACCTAGTAATTTTCTCAATTTTATCATCAATATATAAATTTATAGATACAAATAACTTCCATAGCACTATTAAATTATGTTATAACTCATTTCGCAACCAAAAAATCTATTGAATGCTCTCTTATTTTAGTTTATTAACATAAAATATGATATACTTTCTAAGTTGCACAACATTTTAAATGACATCATAATTACAATATATAATCACATAATGACATTTTTAATTATAAAATTTTGTTCCAGTTATAGTCCTAAAATGTGGAATTGTGGGACTCATCATCTTCCCCATTCTGAAGATATTGTTGGTCCTATAACAACACAATATCTCTTATGATATCTTTGATGCATCAAATTAATTTCATCATATGTTGTAGATATTTACAAAATATTTATTACTAGAAAAACCTATGGTCTAGAATTTTTAAATTAACTGTACCTACACCACCACCATTATAGGCTTTCAACTTGGTGTTTCATTAGACTGTCATTTCTCGTTTTCAATCTAATGGATATTTTCCTTTTTTTTGTTTAATTAAAAAATTTCAAGGCATTTTGTTCCATTTTGTCTTCATTTCAATACCAAAACTGTAGCTATAATATCTTCTTCCTATAAACTATTTAAGCTTGTTTTAGATCAATTTGAGGAGACATAACATATCAAAATTTATTCATTATGTTATCACTAATAATGCTTTTCGTAGTCATATAGAAATAGAGTTGTAAAATATTGAAGCAATGGAAAAATTCCTCTTAGTAAAAAGTTATATCTCCCTATATAAATTTAAATCTACAACATGTTTTCTATGATAACAAGCATAAAAACAAAAAATGTTTGCATAGTATCAACAAAACACAAGTGATATAGGCATAGTCTTTTTCCCCCAACCAAAATATCATTGGTCCCTCAATAACATTGTATAGAAAACTTGAGGAAGGATATATATGGAACAACCATGTTTTTTCTATGTTTACCCGCAAGAAACTTGGTTTATGAACCAAATTTTGTTCAATGATGCCATGAGGGTTTTCATCATTGAATTTTTTTCTTAAGTGAAAAAGAGCGTATGAGATATACAAGTGCCTAAACATATATAAAATGGAAAACAAAAATTTCTTAAAAGGTGATACATCATATAACATTAATACAGTGTAGGTGGATATAGCAATAACACATGATGGGCATGGGCATGGGCATGAAGCTTCATAGAAAGATATAAAATATAGTTATATAGGCATATAAATGTAGATGAATGAATTTTGTGTAGATAATGACCACCAAAATTGCTACGAATGATACTCATGAAGTGAGGCATAGGGGAGTCTTTATAGTGGAATAATTATCAATCTATGCCTAGCCCATATAAATATGATTGAAAGCATATAATTAATAGTATCCCATTCATTTTTCTTTGAGAGGTGAAAAATGGTGCATAAGTTTCAATAATAGGTGTTAACAATTATAGCAAATATTCTTCAAACTTGCATCTCCACCAACTATTTATTCTCTATATCAAGCATGTAGCAAATGAGATAGATTCCAATAACAAAAAAAAAAAAAAATTACAATTTTTTTTTATAGCAACTAGTTAGTACATTTAAATAGTCAAGAGTTCAAGTATACTAGATAGAGAACACAAGTAGAATACTTCTAAAAAATAAATCTTACTTTAATATAGCTTACGATAAATATTTTTTAATTCTTCGTAAAATGTCTTGTTATCTTGATTTTCAATAATTTTTTGAAAATTCAATTAAAGACAATAATGTGAATCCTATACAATATCAATAAAATGTAGAAAAGGGGAAGACTGTCCAATGCAAAAAATCTTGCCAAAGTTGTTGAGCTTGAAGCGGCTGATGGATCTGTGCCTACCTCCTTGGGCCCTACTTCCGAACAACCCATTCATCAAGATTTGGATGAGGTTAGACCTAAACTTACTCCGTCTCAAGGGAGAGGCAGAGGTCGCAAAGCAAATCCCAAGTCAAATCGATGAAGTTTATCTCCTAGAATGTCAGAGGCCTCAACGAAACTGCCAAACAGAGGACTATCAAGTCGGTGAGAAAAAACCTAAAACCAAATATCATGTTTCTTCAAGAATCCAAATTGGATGAGAACAACAACAATCAAGTTTGCAAGCTAATCTGGGAAAATAGTAATTTCGCCTCTTGCCCCTCATCAGGGGCCTCCGGGGGTCTCCTTTGTTTGTGGGATCCGACAACTATTGAGGGGAGAGTCCTTTCAGTCTCTAACAGAACCATCAACATTTTGTTCACTAACAAAGTCACCAACCTTCAATGGATTGCCACCAATGTCTATGGACCAAACAGTCCTGTCAACAGAAGATTACTGTGGGATAACATTACCGCAATGCGTAACAACTTTCTTGACTTTCCTTGGATGCTCTATGGTGACTTCAATACTCCCCTCCACCTGTTTGACAAGCAAGGAGGCAATCCGATCACTAGCCGCTGCATTGAAGATTTTAGTGATTTTGTCAACCTCAATGAGCTTATGGACTTACCGCTCCAAGGATCCAACTATACTTGGAGCAACAGACGGGCGGGCATTCATCACATCCAAATTTGGCTTGACAGATTTCTCTTGTCCAAAGAACTCATTCCTATTTTTTGCAATGCCAAGCTGCATATTCACCCAAAAATTGGATCTAATCACAACCCTATAAATATGAATTGCTCCCAACCCCAGCAAACCTTCAAAACCCCTTTTAGGTTTGAAAATATGTGGCTCAATCATCCAGATTTAGGTCGGTATATTTGACAATGGTGGCAGCAAAACCTTTGTCCAAACCCTCTTTTGAATTTGTTCCTCAAACTCAAAGCAGTCAAACTCAAGCTGAAATGTTGGAACAAGAAGGTTTTCGAAAACATTTTTAGTGAAAAAATCCTTCAGCTGGATGAGCTCAAAAGGGTGGAAAATCTGATTCAGGAAGGGGATCAGAGGGTTGAAACTTTCATGGAAGAAAAATGCCTCCTTTCAAACCTTCACAATGTTTTGGCTAAGGAAGAGTCCTACTAGAGACAAAAATCCAGAAGCCTCTGGCTCAAAGAAGGAGATACCAACATGAAGTTTTTCCATGCTTCCACCTTGCGCCACAAAGGTTCAAATAAAATCTTAGAGTTGACTAAGGCTGATGGTACTATTGTCTCTAATATCCATGCCATCAGACAGGAAGCTGTGTACCACTTCCAGGAAATCTTAGGTCCAAGTGTTGACTGTCACCCTCGTACAGCAAGTTCTCTGCTTCAGAACATTCCAATGTTGGTGTCTAACGATGATAATGAGAAACTGCTCCAATCCTACACTGAAGAGGAGATCAAAGATGCTCTATTTGCAATGGAACCTGACAAGGCTCCTGGTCCTGATGGCTTTCCACCCTAATTTTTTCAACACTTTTGGGATATCGTGGGCCCTGATGTTGTTGCTGCGATTAAATTCTTCCAGAGAGCCAAAAATATGCCGAGAGAAGCCAATTCCACCTTCATTGTTTTAATTCCCAAGTCTAATGAGCGTGCTTCCCTCTCCGACTTCAGACCTATAAGTCTCTGTAGTGTCATCTACAAACTTATCACCAAAGTTATGGAAAATAGGCTAAAAGACATCCTTCCCTCCATCATTGACCAGTGTCAAGGCAACTCGGTCAAAGGCAGATTCATTGTTGATGGAGTGATAACCATCCACAAGTTGGCCCATTCGGCATATAAAAACAAAAAACCTAGTATGTTCCTTAAGCTTGACATGAACAAGGATTTTGATCGAGTTTCATGGAAATTCCTGTTCGAGGTCCTTGAGAAGTTTGGGTTTCACAAAGAATGGGTTAATATGGTTCGAGAATGTATCTCTACTGCTTGGTTCTCTATTCTTATCAATGGTTCACCTGCTGGCTTCTTTCCAAGTTTTAAAGGCATTTGCCAAGGGGACCCTCTGTCACCCTTCCTCTTCATCATTTTGGTCGAAACTCTTGGAAGAACCCTTACAGCTGCCTGCAACAGTGGATTCGTCTCTGGGATTAAACCTACTTCAACTACCACGGCCATTTCCCATCAAAATTTTGTGGATGATACTATTCTTTCCTCTCATGCTTATGTTCCCGAAGCAAAAATCATTAAAAGCATCCTTGAATCTTATGAAGAGGTGGCTGGTCAGAAAGTCAATTACCACAAAAGCAAGCTATACTTCCTCAATACTCCCATCTACAGGCAAATCAGGATAGATGAGATCCTTGGGTGTATCATTGGGAGCCTTCCAACTACTTATCTCGGATTACCGCTTTTCCATGGCAAATCGGTCTCGGATATGTGGAATCCTGTTCTAGATCATCTCAACAAGAAACTTGCAGGATGGAAAAGTTCAATGCTCAGTCAGGTAGCCAAAGCCACTCTAGTTCAGGCTTGCCTACAAAGTATTCCTATTTTTTTTTTGTCTATATTCAAAGCTCCTGCTTCCATCTGCCAAAGAATTGAGCAAATTCAACGTAGATTCCTTTGGGCGGGAAACGAAAACAAGAAAAAAATTTCCCTTGTTGCCTAGGACAAGGATTGTTCCAAGAAAAAGGATGGAGGTCTTGGCTTCAGGTACATCAAGCAGATGAACATGGCTCTCATTGCCAAGCAGTCATGGAGATTTACCATCAATGAAAAAGCCACCTAGATTGACATCATCAAAGCTAAATACCTTCATCAGGTTCCCTTTCTTGGAGAGCATAACCTTCCTAGCGAATCTCATTTCTGGAACGGTGTCACTAAAACAAGGAAGATCATCATGGAAGGTTTAAGGTGGTGTCTTAGAAATGGATTGACCATTCGTTTCTGGGATGACCCTTGGATCCATGAAAAACCTCTTAGTCAAGATCCTCATCTTACTATGCTCAAGCCGGTGACCAAAGCTATCATTGGAGATAAGGTGTGTCATTTCATTAACCCAGGTACTACAAGACCCGAATGGAAACAACTGAATCTGAATGGGCCGAGACATATCACCGAGGCGCTTAAACGGCTTCAAAACTTACTGAGGTGTTGCATTATCCCTAGCTCTCACAAAGAAGACTCCATGGTTTGGAACCTTGAAGATTCTGGGCAGTTCACTGTTAAATCTGCCTACTACAGCCAAGAAGCTCCCAATGATAGCCACGACTCCTCTAATCTGGTCTGGGTTCCCAAGATCATTCCCAAGGTCAAATTCTTCTACTGGTTGGCCATCCAAAACAGAATCCTCACCACTGACAATCTGATAAACAGAGGGCTTCTCATCCCCAATTGGTGCATCCTGTGTAAAAATGCCTACGAATCTACTGAGCATGTTTTTCTGGATTGTCCCTTCTCCCTTGTAGTTCTCAACCAAGTTTTCAACACTTTTGCCATCTCCATAGCCCTCCCTCATTCCATTCCCCTCCTTTTTCAACAGTGGCCCCGGCCTTTCAAAAGCAGTCAACTCAAATTCATGTGGCAAGCTTGCCTCCACATTTTCCTGTGGCAGATTTGGCTTGAGAGGAATGCCAAAATTTTTCAAAACCTTGCCAAGGATAAGAAGATTGTTGTTGCCAAAATCTTGGCCCTTGCTGCAGAGAATGCCTCTCTCGTCTCTTTGTCCAAACCCCCCCTCCTGGACTTGAATTGGATCTTGCAAATCATTTCAATCTTCTCAATTTTTCTGCAACACCCCACACTTCTGTTGACAGGTCTGTTATCAAGTGGGTCTTACCTCCTCCTGGGTGGCACAAGCTTAACTTCGATGGTGCAGCCAAAGGCAACCCTGAAGTGGCTGGCAAAGGTGGAATTCTCAAAAATGACAGAGGAGAAATAATTTTGGCCTTTTCTCAGAACTTAGGAATTCAGTCTAACAATATGGTCGAGGCTCGGGCCTTGTTCCAAAGCTTGATTCTCTTGGAAGGCCTGAATAGCAATAGACTCATCATAGAAGAGGACTCATTGCATTGCATCAACTGGCTCAAAGGAACCTCTGTGCCTCCCTGGGCCCTTTTTTCCATCTTCGATGAATGCAAGACACTTATTGGTGTTTATCCAGAATTAATCATTCAACATCAATACCGGGAAGGAAACAAAGCTGCGAACTGGCTTGCTAATAAGGGAGTTGATGCAACAGACTTTCAGGTTTGGAAAGACTCCTTCCCAATCAGCCTAAGGGACATTTCTTCAAGTTCCAATGTTTGCATAATGTGAGTGGGTTACTGATCTTCGGGTTTTTCGGCTATGTTTTGGCATCTTGGAGCGTCTTCGCATCATTTTTCTAAGATGGTTGCAAAATCTCAGCTTGTCGCGTTATCACAAACTTTCCTTTTCACTCAGGCCGTGAGGTTGTTTTTTGTCGTGATATCGTGACACCTTTCTCTTCCTCCGGTACGGTCTTCCAACTTGTCATGATATCACGTCACTTTTTCTCTCCGGGTGCTTTTTTACAAACTTGTCGCGATATCGCGACACTTTTTCCCTCTGGGTGCTCTTTCGCAAACTTGTCGCGATATCGCGTCACTTTTGGCCTTCAGGCGTGGTCTTGCTTTTGGTCATTATTTTGTGACACCTTTTCTCTCTCCAACGACAGTCTTCCTTTCGATCGTGATATCATGACAAGTTTTCTCTCCAACGGCGGTCTTCCATTCTGTCACGATATCGCGACACTTTTTCTCTCCGGGTGCCTTTGCGCAAACTTGTCGCGATATCGCGACATTTTTTCTCTCCAAAGGTGGTCTTCATTTTTGTCGTGATATCGTGATGCTTTTTCTCTCTCCAACGACGGTCTCCTTTTTTGTCGCGATATCGCGACGCTTTTTCTCTCTCCAACGACGGTCTTCCATTCGATCGCGATATCGCGACAATTTTTCTCTCCAACAGTGGTCTTCCTTTTTGTCGCGATATCGCGACACTTTTTCTCTTCGGGTGCCTTTGCACAAACTTGTCGCGATATCGCGACACTTTTTCTCTCCAAAGGCAGTCTCCATTTTTGTTGCGATATCGCAACACTTTTTCTCTCCGGGTGCCTTTGCACAAACTTGTCGCGATATTGCAACACTTTTTCTCTCCAAAGGCGGTCTTCATTTTTGTCGCAATATCGTGACACTTTTTCTCTCTCCACCGGCGGTCTTCCTGTCTGTCGCGATATCGCGACCTTTTTTCTCTCCAACAGTAGACTTCCAATTTGTCACGATATCGCGACATTTTTTCTCTTCAATGACGGTCTTCCTTTTTGTCGCGATGTCGCGACACTTTTTCTTCTTGGCAGCAGGCTTCCACTTTCGTCGTGATTTCGGGGCTCATTTTCTATTTCGGCTGCGGTCTTCATTCTTGTCGCGATTTCGTGACACCTTTTCTCTTCGACAGCGTTCTCACTTCTTGTAGCGATTTTGCGACTCCTTTTTCTTGTCGCGATTTCGTGACTCTTCTTCTCGATCGGCTCCAACCCTGCAACTTGTTGCGATATCGCAACATGTCGCGATATCGTGACTTCTTCCCTCCTTCAGCTCCGATGGCGTTTCTTGTCATGATTTTGCGACTTCTTTTCTTTCTTTGGATTCAACGGCGCTTCTTGTTGTGATTTCGCGAAATCACCATTTTGGTCGCGATTTCACGACACCTTCCCTAGTGTGGAGGTTGGCCAGCTTTCTATTCCTTTCTTCTTGGACCGCCTCGGTCGATATGGATTTATTGTAATCTCTCTTGTACAAGATTCAAGGACCTTTCAAAACCCTTTCTACCAATCAAAAATAAAATAAAATGATTCCATTTGTAAAACTTTTATTAATGCTTTCTAAATCCTTAAATGATAGATAAACCACGAGATACATCGTATGGTTATGGTATTGCCCTTAAAATAGTATAAGAGAGACAATAATTGCAATAGATATGTATAAGAAGAGATGGAATTAAGAAGAATGATTGAAGTGGTGTAGAAGAAAAGTGTAAATGAAAATAATAGGAATGCGTGAACACATGGGTGTTGAATACAAATGATGGTTATTGAAAAAATGCAAGCAAACAAGGTCATATAATCTAATATAATGCTAAATTTAAAATTTGGAAGTATATTTTACCACATCTAATGTTTATCAAGAGAACTAAATTAGTTAGAATCTTTATCAACCTATTCTAGTTGCTATCTCCTTTAGATATAATTAAATGGATTTGTTTCTAACTAATTCAAATTTTTAGATCTTATATTCTAATAGGTTGTTATAATTTATTTTGTATAACCTATATATAAAAGAGAAAGCACATTACACTACAAAATGTTGAAGATTATATATTTTCGAGAACCGAATATAATTTCTCTTCTCCATTTCTGTTGTCTTGGTAATTTAGTAATATTATGAGTTAAGGGCATGGAGATCTTCAAACACAACAAGGAAGGCCCTCTTACTTGCATTAGAAGATATGTGGTAAGATGTCCTTCCATAATTCTAAATTTAAAATTTTATTCTCAACAAACTACTTTGGATCTAACCAAATTAAATAATGCTAAATTTAAAAATTGGGAGGACATGTTAGAATAGGATTATAAAGATTCGAACTAATTTGGATCTCAATAAATATGTTTTACATCTAACTACTTTGTATCTAACCAAATTAGTTGGATATTAATACCAATAAATCTAATTCACATTTGACTAATTTGGATCAACCACATCACTTTAAAATTAATCCTTGCAAATACTATTTACATATGAATCGATTGGAAATTAATCCCAAAAAATATTATTTACATATGACTAATTTTGATCAACCAAATTAGTTTCCATAAATTTAATTCTAAATTCATTTTAGAGCTGACTAGATTTAGATTTTATAATTGTAGAATTCTATAAAAAAATTAGAAACCTTTCTATAATTTGTCTATAGTTTTTTTCATTTATAGTGTTGTAGTCTTTCCATAGATAAATTTAGCTTTCTATAGATAATTTCTATAAGTTGTTTTAGCTTTTCATAGATAGTTTTAGCTTCCCATAGGCACTTTAAAATTTTTTTTTGACCATTTTAGGTTTTCTATAGACAACTTCAACTTTTTGTAGATAGTATTAGGTTTTTTGTAGGCAACTTTAACTTTCCATAACTTCAGCTTTCTATAGGCCACTCTGTAGCTATGGATAACTTCCATAATACTACTAAATTTTGTTATAACTAATTTCTCAAACCAAAAGTCTAATGAGTAATCTCTTATTATAGTTTATTAACATTAAATACAATTTACCTCCTAAGTTGCATAACATCTACAAATTACATCATAATTACAATATATAATTACATAATGTCATTTTTAATCATGGATTATCATACCAATAATGCCTCAAAATATGTTATTTTTGGGACTCATTGGGCGAAATAGGAGTATAGTCTCCTAGGTTTAATGGTCCTTGATAGGTCTAGTTATGAAGTTGGTTTTAGGCATAGATGGGGGCACTAGATTATTTTATGGTGGAGGAGGTTGACCATAATGTTGTTGTGATGGTAGATAAGGATATACTATGTAATCTTAAGGCAACTGTGGAAGATACTAAGGGCATTGATATGAAGGAAAATAAAATGAAGGATAATGAGGATTTGACATACAAAAAGGAGGTGATAGTTTTTATAACTCCATAGTTGATTTAAAGGGGGTTCATGTTTAGGAATAAATGTGGGTATTGCAAGCCTTGTTGACGAATCTATTGATTTGGAGAAGGTAGGCCTCATTATTTTTATTGTGCTTGAATGATAGGAGATAATATTTATCCCTTGGTTTTTCCTTGGATCACCTACATCCCTAATTGTCTAGTTGACACTTGAAATTTTTAAGCAAGGCTATGGATTTTATTTGGAAATATCTTTCCTTAAGATCATACAAATTGTCCTAGAGTAAGGTTGGATGTGTTGGATAAACTAGTTCTAGGTGATATTTGAGTCAAAGTAGTTGTAGTAGAAGGTAATATATTGGATATTACATGTAGGGGTAGGATTCATGTTAATGGTATGATGATAGATCCTAAAAGGTAGATTGTTTGATGGGTTATTCACATCAAAGATCATCCCATATAGAGGGTTTGTATAGGTCAAAGTACAATCGATGTTTAACAAAGTTTGATTAGCTAAGACAAATGGATAACTAATTTTATTTTCTAATAAGCCGATTTATTAGGATATTATATTTTGACTAATAGGATTAGTAATGGGGATTTTTTCTTTTGAGAAAATAGGATTAGACCTAGGAATTTCCTCAATTTTATCATCTTCATTTACTCATGTAGTGGTTTGTTATTTTATTTTACCTTTTAATTTACTTTAAGGATATAAAACTATATTCACATATTGATTTTATTTTCATGATATTTACATATTTGTGTCTGCATTCATAAGCCTCCATGTATAGACATACACAAATAGAGTTATAAATTAAAAATTAAAAAAAAAAATTGACCTACAAAGCATTTTGCTTGCAAAATGGAATGTTTCACTTGTAAAGGTAGGTGATTCACTAGCAGGATTTGGATTTAATTACTTTTTAATAGTAAGGGTTCCAAGTGAATGGGTCTATGACAAGGAGTTACAAACTTATCTTTCCTAGCAAATTGATTTATAAATTATGAGTAAATTGCTTGTTGAAATAAGTCAATCACTTGTTGATTTAACCTTTTTCAAACATATCTCAAAATGTATTCCAAATGCTTCCTACCTATGGTAGATACAAAATTAGAATCATAACTAAGATTTGACATAGTTTTTATGTTTTTTGTATTGTTTGCTTTATAAAGATCTTAAATTTTAAAGTTTGTGTTAGAGTTTTCATTTGTAAAGCACCTATAAAAGTAATAAATAATAGTAAAATATGTGAATTTTGAGGTCAATTTGAGACTAGGCTTCATAAATAAAGTCCTTAGATTATATGAATCACTCTAGATTTAATTTTTATAACCTAGATAGATTTTGAGCCAATTGCTTACAAAATGGAGATAATTACTCCTTGGAATGGACTTGGATATTCAAGGCAATTGACCTAAATAGAGAAAAATATTGCTACAAAATTTGAGTGAATTAGTACATGTGCATAAACACAACAAAAACTTATTCAACTTGGATTGAATCACTTTATCTATGATAAATATAGATTTGGAAAAAAAGTTGTGAAAATTAGCCAAAATTTTGAAAAAGTAATGAATAATGAGAGTGAGTCCCACTAGACATGCCAAAATCTATATTGAATCAAGGAATTGTCCTGACTTCTAATTTAATGATGCACCCTGATTCTAGTTTCAACATAGTTGGAAAGAAGTGCTAATGGGTCCTTCCAACCTCCAAATTGATGTTGGATCCCTACTATTCTTGTTGAATACTCCTACACTAACCTACTCTAATTGCATTGAAGTAAAATATGAAATATAAAAATATATAAAAATATTAAGGGTATGAGAGATTCGAATAGAAGATGATTATAGCCATAGAAAGGAAGTATGTGTGATCAATAAACACATGAGAATTCAAATAACATCAATGTTTCTCTATTTATTATGTAATTGATAAGTGAATGGCAAAATGAACAAAAGGGTTATACCTCAATCATTCTACACTTAGCAAACTAAAAGGATAATGCTATTGATGAATGTGAAGGACTTATCACTTTATCAATAATATCATGAGATACAAAGCACAATGTCAGCTTCATAGAGTGAAACTTTTAATTCTCATGGATAAAAAATATTACAATGGAGCCCATGGGTGCTATTTATGGTAGGTGTTTACCCCTAAAGTACCTACAATATTAAACTATTACTCAAAATAAAAGTAAATATTTGGGGGTATCTCTAACAAATGATGCACCTTCAAATATTGGATACATTTAAATATACCTCTAACATGCCTAGAAGGCTTTTAAAATGAGTAAGCATGATGCTACATTCCAAAATACCACTCTCAAAAGATCCTCCTTGGGATTTGTGCTTTTATTTTTATCCCTCCACTAGCTAGCAAGCATGTTACTTCAAGAAGCAATCAAATTGGTCAACATTACTAGTGAATTAATAGCTAACTATGAGTGCTTTGCTTTTGTGAGCCAATAGGGTCCTGTTGGAACAAAATCTGCCTTTGGTTGTTATTTGCGCCTTGATTTTGTCAACATTGAATAGACGAGAATGATCGTGAGATCTTTCGTCTAATATCCAGAGGAGGTTGGTTCCTTAATGGTTTTTTATAGGAAAAGGGAAAATAATATTACTGAAAGAGAGGGAAATATAGCCGAGGCTAGAACTTGCATGTGGTACAGATTAAACAACAACTAAGATGAACACATATACTTTACTTGTCAAAGCATTCAATATATCTTCCCGTAGAAATCATGGATTTCTCAATGTGATTTAGAGGTATATCTAACACATGTATATATCATATTTCAACTCCAACAATATGATTTATGTTTTGCATAAGTCCAGATATTAGAACCAACACAATCTATATTTCAATAATGTGAAATAGAAGTGAGAAATGTTAATACATACATTTGCACAATGTGAACCAAAAGCCAATAGAAGCATAATATTATTGCTTGTATTCAAAGTACATACACCCAGTCTTGTAAACGTCCAAGAGCCGACCTCTTTTTAGAGTATGTTTACCCTTATATATACCCTATGGGGAATCTCTATAATTAGTACATTTTGACCTATAATCAATTACAAGCAATCAAAATATAATCATGCTTCCATATCCTTTGCATGGCTTCCAACAAACAAACTCTAATAGCAAGAATCTAGGAATTGATTTACTCCACTATCTACTTCTAGTTACTGACATGAGCTCTTGAAGGCATCTTATTTATTACTAAATATATTTATGTCGGCAAAAGCTAGTCATGTCGCGAAATCGTGACACTTTTCCCTTTCTGGCCCTTTCAGACTTCTTCATTAGCGAAAACTTGCCATGTCGTGAAATCATGACACCTTCTCCTTTTGGGCTCCTTCGGGCTGCGTTGTGGGCGAAAATCTGCCAAGTCACGAAATCATGACATCTTCTTTTACTTCATCCTTTTTGAGCAACATGCTGGCGAAAACTTGCCCTGTCGCGAAATCGCGACACTCCTTCTCTCTTTGCTCCTTTGGTCGGTTTTACGGGCGAAAACTCGTCATGTCATGAAATCGTGATGCTTTCCTGCTTTCTGACCTTTTGAGCCATATCTTGATGAAAAACTGACATGTCACGAAATCGCGACCTTCGTCATGCCTTAGCCAATTCTTTGCCTCATGTCTCAAAAATGAAATGCTGGTATTTCTAAGCAAAAATCTGCTATCTACTGGAGGTAGTCTTTTTAGACTAACATTCTTGGCGCCTTCCGAGGAAATTTTGCTAGCAAAAATATTAGAATCTAGGACCTTCATCCATTGGGAAATGGAGTTAAAACATAAAATAATACAGGAGAAGAGATTTTTGTGGGAAAGAATTTTCAAGAAGAAATGCAAAATAAAGCATTACCTTTATAGGATATCTTTTGTAGCTTATGGATTTTTTACTAAAAATACATTAACAACTTAAGATAATTTGAAACAAATTTCATGGTTGGCTGCTAGTCCCTCCTTCTGTTAGCTGCTTTTGACTATCATGTTTGGATTTCTTCAGTTTTTCTATTGTATTAACCACCTCATTGTATGTAAGGCAAACCCGCTTCCAGTATTCATCTTCAAGATCTGAAGAATCCATAAACAACTGATATATATACTGCAACTCTTCCACTTTATCATGGGACACTATCTTGTTTCTCAGAATCAATTCTTGTAAGCAAGACTTAATCTATGTAAGGTTCCGCACCATGGTGAATATCAACACTTCCTCTATAGGCTCTTCCCAATTTTCTATCTCTGACTCATCTTCTGTGAAAGCTTTAAGGGATAGTGTTAGCGCATCTTCATTCAATACTTTTGAATTATCATCCCATAAATAAGGAAGTCCACATTTATTAGCCAAATTTAAATGCTTCACTAATCCTTTTGCTTCAGCCTCCAATTCTTGAAGTAGTTTATCACCCTGAGTCACCAATTTAAGTCTCCTAAAGAAACTTTTTGCTGCAATTTTAGCTTGAGACCATGCTTCACTATGAATTTTAGCAGCAACACTCTCGGGCATTTTCTCTGATAAAACTTGAATTTTTGTGGATGCATCTGATCTTTCTTGAAGAAATGTTACTGAGGCTCTTAATTCTTCACTGACTACCTCAATTACTTCTTTCACTTTTTCTAGGTACAATAACATGGGTCTTGCTTTAAGGCTCAATGCCAATATGTCTTCGAGCATTTCTCTTCTTACCGCCTTGGCCTTTTCTTTGGAAAAACCAGATGGAGTGTTCTGCTTCTCAACCAACTGTTGCTGGAGTTGCTGAACCTATAGAGTTAGAGAGTGAATCTGTTCATCAACCTCTTTCAATTTTTCTTTAAATGTAGCTGCTTCATTAGCAACTTCAACAAATCTATCCTCCCACTTCTTAGCTTCGAGCTTTAGAGCCTTTTCGATCAGTTTCTGCTCTTGTAGGATGGACTCTAACTCTCTCCTGGCTTCTTGCTCCTTGACAAAATTTTCTCTAAAAAATTCTCCATGTAAGTAAATAGTCCCAAAATGGGCCTGAGATTTTCCCCACTCATCTGACATATGTAGCTGAGTAATATCTTCAGCTGTGTCTTCTACTTGATAATCCTCAATGGTCATATCCCTCTTTGATTTCTGGGAAACTGGTGTTAACTTTACCTTTTTCCTCTGCATTGTGGTGGGATCTAAGGAGATTATCTCTTGAATACGAGTTGGGGCTTTAGAATATTCAGTAGAATGAGATGCCCACCAATCTAAAGCATTCTTGTTTGCTTTTCTCAAATCTTTCAATTTTGAAAGAGTGGGATGATTTTTATCATTTGGAGAAGATATTGACTTAATAGCTGGAATACTTGTGCTAGAGAGAAATGGATTGGGGATCAACTCAACATCAACTTCAGATTGAAGTTGAGAAAATAATGTTGGTTCTAGGAAAGAAAACATGAATCCAAGGGGAACATTATATCTTTCTTTGAACAAGAAATGGAAGGAAAATCACTGTAGGAATAAGTAGAGAGAAAATATTGAGGGAAAAGGGAAATCATACCTTTGTCCATTTGAAGCACTTGTTGATGTTGATCTCCTTCTCCATGGTCTTGGTCCCTTTCACTCATCATCTGATCTGAATTTTCACTTTGTGTAGGGACCTCAACATTTCTGCTGTTACCAATTCTGTCTTCACCATCAGTAATTCCTTCAAGATTTATAATTTCAATATTTGGAGGAATTCCCCCAGGCTGTCTTCTCTTACGTTCCACATTTTCTTGTTTTATAGTAATTTCTTTAGAAATATTTACATTTTGATCCTCCTGAGCAAAGTCATTTGGATCATCCATAGTCCCAATCTGGACATTTTCCTGTTCAGTAACCTCTGGATTTAGAACATTACCCTCATTATCTTGAATGATTTGCTCATTCTCTAGAGGCATCTCTATTTTATCAGCATCATTATTTTGAGCGATTTGCTCAAAAACTGGGTTTCCTTCAACAATTTTATTATTATTTCCTTTAACTTCTGCTACAGACTTTAGCCTCTTCCTCTTAATACAAAGAGGTTCTTCATCAGATTCTGTAGCTGAACTTGATGGGGGAACAAACTTAACAGTTTTAGAAACTAGAGCTTTACTTCTGGATGAATCAGCTCCCAAGGCTAGGCATTTTCCTCTTCTTTTGGCCTGCAAGGGTTCAGTGATCCCTTGTCCTTATTTTCCTAGACCTTTGCCTTCATATCCCATTTTTAACATCATTTGAGTGGCTTTCCCGTATGTTTCTCCTTGCTCTTTTGTGAAGACTTCTACAGTGGCCCTTTTCTTTGAACTTCTCAACCTGGTTTGTGCTTGAGCCAATGGTCATTCAACTGCAACCTTCTTACCTTTCCCCTGTTCAACATTTTGTTTCTTAGCAGCTTCAGGACTTGTCCCTTTGCTACCACCAATGCTATGAGGTATTTTCATAGGGAAAATTCCTAACCAGGATTTCTGATAATGGTCATATCTTATCAAGAATTCAAGGTCATTTTTTATGGGATACCTCGATTCAATCATGTCTGTTTGCACTCTCATAGTCCACCATTCATGAATCTTTCCTATCATCCAATCTGCACCCTTTTTTGCATTCTAGCAATGGTGCTTTCAGTTAACACATGCCCCTTATTATTTCTTGGGTCAAAATGCAACACATGTTCATAAAAGTCATGCCAAGGAGGCAATGGCTGCATTTGTTCCACATGCCATTCCAATGGAGCATCTTCATCATTATTTCTACAGGCTTCGATATCTGGCCTAACAGAAGCATGGTATACCTTCAATGAAATTCTATTCAGAATAGCCTATCTCTCTGCAAATCGGTTTAGAGGATCATATTTCCATCTCTGAGGGATTTCTACTAACCCCAAATCTCTCAGAGCCTGAGAAATTTGCTCATTTTGACCTCATTTAGAAACCACAATACCTTCAAGCTGGAAAGGTATGGTACAGGTACCAGTTTTACCTATACCCGTGCCATATTTCAAATTAATATATTCAGTTTGCCTCACATATTCTAATGCAAACAATCTATCAGTTACATAATGCGGGAGTAAGAAGGGTTTTCCTGTAAAACCATACAACCTAACAACAACCCCCTGGGTGAGTATAAACCAATCACCCTCCTCAACATGTTTATTCTGTAAAATATTTTCAGCTCTGGAGGTTAACCTTCTGACTTCCCCATACATTATTTTCAAAGCAGGACCTAGAAATTCCCTATTGAAATCATAATATGACTCGGTTATGTACAATACATTGGTCCAATCATACACTGGTAAAGTCCTTCCTTTATCATATTTATCATTCACAAAAATGAATGCTAGCTCCTTAGCCATAAAGAAAAAGAATAACCACACCAAATAAGAAGAGAAATGAAAAGAGTACTGAGAACCCCTCTTGATAGCAGATAACCCTTCATGTATTTCTTTAAACAAATACCCTAGCCAGTCAAAAAATATAGGTCGAATACTCTTATCCATAACTGTTGAGTCATAATTTTTTGGGTTAGATAGGCAATTGACCAAAGCAATTTGCCACCCATGAACTTTTTCATCAGTCTTTAACCCTGCCACCATAGCCAATATGGAAAATAACTCTGGGTTTTTAAATTCGGTTATGGAAATAGGAGTTTCAGGCATCCTTCCTCCATTAGGTGGATTTCTCAACTATGTATAAAGAAAATTCTTAATTTTTTTAGAGGGAATAAAATATTTTTCCTGGTCTGCCAGGTCAAAAGCTTTGGGCTCAAAGGTGGGTACATACCCAACAACAAAAGCAAAAATGAAAGCATCTGGGTTTAGGGCAAAAAGCACTCTCCCACTCTTATTTGTAACCACCCTTTTCTTTTCATCATAAAAATTTACAATTTCTTTAACTAGTTTGGGGTAAGGGTGCATAGGAATATACACATACCAGTATAGCAATGAATGAAAGGCAAAAGTAGCAGGAGAAGACGCATAAACCCTAGTCACCATTCTATCTTCAATATCATTTTGAATTCTTACTAGGTCCTTCCATGTCATTACTGTATCTCCAATTCTAGCATCTCGATCAACAAATATTTCGCTCACTTCTTCTCCTCGTCTTGTTGTTGAAGGTGAAGCAGATGGACCCGCCATTGTTGTTTTCTGAGCGTTATTTCTTGGAGCCATGAGATTTTTATCACACTGAACTTTCTTTCTGAACTGAACTTGAACTTGAAAAATAGGAATAGAAAGTGACGTAGTGGATTTTACTCAAGAGAAAAATTAGGGTTTTACATCAATTGAAAACATATGCATGGTGTGCATTAATTGCGGTTGGTGGGCTGGATTTTCTCGGATCCCCTTGTGCATTATTTTTGACACCTTTTCGAATGTTTCAGGAACCTGATCAATGATTATTCACTGTGCAAATCAAAATTACACTTATCAAGGCTTTCCCATTTACAAAGGTGGTTCCTTTATGCAATTATTGAAAGACCACATGGCAATTTTGAAATCCCTATCGACAATCTATCATTCGCTGTATTTAATAAAAGGAACACATATCAAGGTTCTTTGAAAATGGTTCTCTCCCACCAATAGTCGAAAAACCACGTGGTAATTTTGAATTTGAACCACTATATCTGGCAATATGGCACCTTCTAATTTCATCTTTTCTCTTGTTGGTGATTTCTGGTTGGTCGCAGGATACTGACAAAGATTTTTGAAATAGAAATAACTTCAAAAATATTTACACACTTACTATAATATACATTATATACATAAGTTTTTCTCGCTTTTCTATTTAAAATAGAGCTTTAAGTGAACAACATTCACTGTGATGGGTAGAACCATACCCTACTGATCTTGTAATTGGAAAGAATTAAATTACCTTTCAACAATTATCTCGAAAGGGCCTTCCCAAAAAGCATCAAATTTGTCATGATTTCCTGGCTTTGCCTTCTTCACATTCCATTTCAAAACTAGATCTCCCACTTTAAATTTTTTGCAGGTTGTCTTTTTATTAAACCATCCTTCTATGTCTGCCATATGTTTCTGGTGATGATTGTAAGCCTCTTCCCTCTGTTCTTCCAACTGTAGGAGCTGCATTAATCGGGCATCCATAGGTTGACCTCCCTCTTCATTTATCTGATTTAGCAACTTTAGTGCTGGTATTTCCATATGTATAGGCAAAATAACCTCTTTACCATAGACTAAAGAATAAGGTGATGTATTAATGGATTTTTTTATTGAAATCCTGTCAGCCCATAATGCTTGATTGATCAAGGAATGCCAGTTCCTCTTATTATCTTCTAATGTTCTTTTCAAGATTCTGAGAAGATTTTTATTTGTAGACTCAGCTAGACCATTACCTTGTGGGTAATAATTGGAAGAAGTCTTCAAATATATGCCATATCTGCTAGTAAACTCAATCATTTTTGCTCCGATAAAGGCTGATCCATTATCTGTAATTAGTGAATCTGGTACACCGAACCTTGTTATCAAGATTTCCACAAATTCAATCACCACCTCTTGATCAGATTTTTTAGTAGGGATAGCTTCAGCCCACTTAGTGAAATAATCTATGGCAGTAAGTATATACTTATGGCCAACTGATGAATTGGGTTCTATTATTCCAACGAAGTCTAACCCCCACTACTGGAAAGGTTCTTCGACTTGGACAGGTTTCAAGGGCATAGGAGCATTTCTATTCCTCCCTACATATCTCTGACATTGCTCGCAACTTCTGGTAATCTTGTAAGTGTCTAAAAAATGGAAGGCCAGTAACAACCTGCTCGGAGTATTTTCAAAGCAGTGGATCTTCTTGAATAATGTCCTCCTGAGAGACCTCCATGGAATTATTTCAACACTTTTTGTTTCTCATCTTCTCTTATACATCTCAAAAGTACACCATCTATATTTTTTCTATACAACCCTTCTGATTGAAGGGTGTACTTCAAAGCTTGTGCTCTAAATCTTCTTCTTTGTGAAGCATTCAAATTTTTAGGACACATTCTAGTCTGAAAATACTCCACAAGATCATCAATCCAATCAGTGTTTCTCGGATTTGGATCTGATTCTGTATTAGCCATTACACCTTGGGGTTCTACATGCTCTTCTGTAGCTTGTTTGGCCAATTCTTGACATAGGGCTCTACCTCTTACTATCTTTGTTGGATGTATTTCTACATCATATTCTTGTATCTTAGTCACCCAACCAACTCTTTTTTCACCAAGTTCTCCTTGTATTATAAAGTTTTTGACATCATGATGGATCACATAAACAATGATTTTGCTCTGTGATAGAAAATGCTTAAATTTTTTCAAGGATTTCATGACAGCATAAACTTGTTTTTCAATAAAATTATATTTCTCTTCATGTTCATGCATAGTGGAACTCAAAAAAGCTATGGGTCTTTCTTCATTGTCTGCCCCCTTCTGTGTAAGGACTGCAATGTAACTTTTTGATTCACCAACAACATATAAAATAAAATCATGTGAGTAGTCAGGATTAACCAGTATAGGTGCTTGGGCTATTTCTTCTAATATTCTTCTGAAAGCGTTCTTCCTTGGATCAGTCCATTTGAAAGGTGCATCCTTTTTCAATAGTTCAGTCATTGGTTTAACAATCTGTGCAAAATCTACAACAAACTTGTGCACAAAATTTATTTGTCCAAAGAAAGATTGCAAACCTTTCTTATTAACTGGTAAGGATAGTTCCAAAAGTGCTTTCACTCTATCAGGGTCAATTGCTAATCCAACTTTAGAGATGACATGACCAAGTAAAATACCTTCTTCTACAGTGAATATGGATTTCTTTGGGTTCAAGGATATTCCAAATTCTCTGCATTTCTCAAATACTTGTTCAAGGTGTGTTATATGATCTTGCTTATGATGAGAAAAGACAGTCATATCATCTAAATAAATAACTATAATTTTGCTAGCAAGTTCACCAAAAGCTACATCCATTACCCTTTGGAAAGTTGCTCCAGCATTAGACAAACCGAAAGGCATTCTCTGGTAAGCAAATGTTCCCCATTTTGTGGTAAAAGCAGTCTTGAATTGATCTTCGTCTTTGACCCATACTTGATTATACCCTAAAAAGCCATCTAGCAAAGAAAACCTTTCTGCCCCTGCAACTGTGTGTAAAATTTGATCGATCTGAGGAAGGGGATAATGGTCTTTGAGTGATGCTCTATTCAGATTCCTAAAGTCTACACACAATCTAATGTCTCCATTTTTCTTCCTGACTGGTACCAAGTTTGCCACCCAGGTAGAATGTTTAATAGGATACACTATTTTAGCTTGAAGAAGTTTTAGCAACTCCTGCTTCATCAAAGACTCTATCTTTGGATTTACCAGTCTCTACTTTTGCCTAAAAGGCTTAGCTCCTTCTTCTAATTCAATGGTATGCTGGATAATCTCCTTTCTATATACTTTTAGATCATTGTACACCCAAGCTATGATATCAAGAAATTTCTTGCATAATTCCCTGATTTGGTTCAATTCTTCTTCTGTACAACCAACTCCGACTTTAATCATTTTTCCTGGTTCTAACTCCACTTCTTTATACCGATGCTTATCAACTTTTATTTTATGGCTTGTAGCCCTATCATTGTTATCAAACAGACTTTCAAGGGTGATAAGTCCCTTAGGGATATGATTATTTTTCAACTGAATCATATCTTCTTCCTCCTTGTTCTATAAATATCTGTTACTTGAACAGTTCATTTCATGGATTAAAAAATCCAATATGTGCTCATCATTTTCAAAAACTTGCCAGAAAATATCCTTGTCTGGCACTGAGGGCCTATATATGAGTCTAACTATTTTAGATTTCTGAATAACATTACTAACAGGACATAAATTAGCTCCCACTGATGCCAATAAATCTGTGTGGGTATTCTGTTCTCTAGGAATAGACTTCATATTTAGAGCCTCAAAGGCTTCCAAAAGATCCCATACTTTATTTCTATAAGCCTTTAAGTAGTGTTGTTTACTGATGCATTTTTTTGTAACTTGATTGACAATAAGTTCTGAGTCTCCATAAATGAGTAGTTGTTTCACTCCCAATTTTTTAGCTTTCCTCAGTCCCAAACAAAGTGCCTCATATTCTGCTGCATTATTGGTGCAACTCCATGTCAATCTGTAAGAGAAAACTCTTTCCTTTCCTGTGGGAGAAATTAAAACTATTTCGGCACCTGCTCCATTCTTGCACCTAGCTCCATCAAAGAAAAGCTTCCACAATTGATTAATAGAGTTATTTTCTATGAGAGCAGGTGTCAATTGCTTTTTTGGTTTTTCAATGGAATAACTTCCTATTTCTGTTTCTATCATGGCATTGAAATCCTGCATAGAAAACTGATCTTCTGCTTGAAGATCTTCTAAGGTCTCCTCCATCAAGTCCACTTTTCCAATTTCTTCAGTCATTGTATTCACGGTTTTAGCTTCTCCTATATTTTCCACATGGAAAGTAGATGGTTTCTCATTAAATATTTTAATCCTTCTACCTTTGAAAGGTATTTCTAAATGAGAGTAATCTAAGGATAGGTATCCTCCTATTTTTGTCATGAATTCTCTTGACAAGCACATACCAAAATATGGTGCCAAATCTACCACTATTACTTCTTGTATAACCACCACTTGAGGCATCTTGTGGAGTTGTATGGGAATATCTTTAATCACTCCTATAGTTTTTACAGGAGTACCATCCAACTGCAGGACGCCTGGATTACTCCTAGTGTACTCCATCCCCATAATATCACATACTGCTTTGGGTATCACTGTAGTAGCAACACCTGAATCTATCATGCAATTGTGAACAACCCATCCTTCCATATGAAGAGATAAATAAAAAGGTGGAGGTCTATTTTTTCCAGTGGTTGATGTTAGATTTTCTTGGACTATATTTGAAGAGGATATAGTTTTACCTTTATCTTTCATCGTCTTAAGAGATTCCTGTAAGAGATCAATTTGACCAGGGAACTGAAGAGCATCATACATACTCGCCTTTGAGGGAGTCTTTTTCATTTCTTCAACTATGTTGAAAGTAGATGTTTCAACAATATTTTCTCTTTCCTTGGTGAAAGTATCATATCTACTTATGTATCCTTGGGTAGCTTCAGTCCTTTGTCTTTTAGTCAATGAGGGAAATCTCAACCTTTCTTTAGCTTGATCTTGAGTCTCAGTTTCCTTTCGTGGAGTGAATTCTTTATGTATCTCTTGCCTTGGGCTTTGAGCTGGAACTTGAGATCTTTTCTCATAAGGTAAATTTTCTTTTGGAACTACTTTAGGAACTACTTTTGGAGTTGGGGGAAAATTTAAAGGTTGAAGCTCTTTAGGGTCAACCTGTAGAGGTTTTTTACCAGATCTGGTTAGGACTGTAACTTGTTCTACCATAGGTATCATGAAATTGTGGTCTGTTTCTCTAATCATATTTACATGACCTTTCATGCTTTTTTTAGCCTTTTCAATAGCTATACTCTGTACATAATGTTGATGAATCATACATGAATTCTCTCCATGTGGATCATTACACGTGGTGCACCAATAATCAGAATTTACAGAAGGCTCTACGACGTCTTCTGTTTCATTTGCATAAACAACATTTGATCGTTCCTGTCCCCTGTTACTTGATTGCACTGCATCTCTTGTTATCTGAGGGAACCTTCTTGGTTGAAAATTCCTCTCGGCTTCCCTTTTCTTCATTGACATCATATCATTTGCTAGATTCTTCATTGTATCCAATATAATAGTGAGCTGATTGTCTGGGACTGGCTGAGAAGGTGGCGCAGGTAGTGCGGGCACAATTGGAACAGGAGGTAATGCCAGAGGATTCTGAGGTAACTGTATTGTAGGGATGGAAGGTGGTCCATTCCATCTTGGGAGGCTTGTGTTCGGAAGCTAAGAAGGGCCAAAAGAGATAGCATTGGGAATTTGGGGAATATCAGGAAAAATAGGCATTATTGCTTTAGGCGGATATCTCCCTGTGGCAATGAGATCTCTTTCTGCTACATAAGCTTCTTGATAAATGGTAGGGAAAGTGAATATCCGTGATTGTCGTATTATCATACTGATATCTGTATAAAAATATCTTAAATAATAATATACTGCTTGCTCCTCGGTTGGTTTTAATCCAGTGGGTACTCTTTCCCAAGTGCGATTGAATCGAATATTAAAATCAACAATTTCCTCTTGAGGATGTTTCTTAATAATGGTGAACTAACTGAGTAGGGAGAATGGATCTGCATGTTGATTGAACTCATCTACAAGTTTTCCAATGAGCTCTGCCCAGGTTGCTATCGATCGTGGAGGAAGCACTCTGTACCAATATAACATTTTTCCTTTTAAGGAAATGACTAGCAATCTGATCATCACGTCCTCTTGAGTGATGTTATAAGTTGCAGCCAAGGCTGCAACATCTAAACAATGTTCATATGCCGTTTTACCTATTTTGTCATATGAAGGCAATGCCTTCAATGCTGCTGTAGGGATCGGGTTCTAAGCCACCAAATTTAGTGGACCCATGTGGTTCCATGTAAGATAAGCTAGTGTAGGAGCAACAACCATTGTAGCAACTATACTTGCCTATATTATATAATTACTGGTAGTTGCTGAGGATGGATTAATACTAGAAATAGGCAAAACAGAAGATACAAGGGTGGTAATACTAGTAGCAGGTGGATTTGATCTAGCAGATAAATCTGGATGTACCTTTAGGCTACTTAGATGTAACTCGAAGAACTCAATGGGTTCTTCTAAGTTTCTTGCTTTAGATCGGTTATCATATAAGTAAATAATCATGAGTCTTTAACTAGATAAATAGATAAGGTATTTCTTGGGTCTATACCTTCGGACGGAGTCACTAGGTGATTTGATTTAGATTTTAAAAGATCAAAGGCAAACACCAAACCTTATAAAATATTGTGGGATTTTAGTGTCCCACCGGGCGTGCCAAAAACTATTGGAACAAAATCTACCTTTGGTTGTTATTTGCGCCTTGATTTTGTCAACATTGAATAGACGAGAATGATCGTGAGATCTTTCGTCTAATCTCCAGAGGAGGCTGGTTCCTTAATGGTTTTTTATAGGAAAAGGGAAAAGAATATTACTGAAAGAGAGGGAAATATAGTCGAGGCTAGAACTTGCATGTGGTACAGATTAAACAACAACTAAGATGAACACATATACTTTATTTGTCAAAGCATTCAATATATCTTCCCACAGAAATCTTGGATTTCTCAATGTGATTTAGAGGTATATCTAACACATGTATATATCATATTTCAACTCCAAAAATATGATTTATGTTTTGCATAAGTCCAGATATTAGAACCAACACAATCTATATTTCAATAATGTGAAATAGAAGTGAGAAATGTTAATACATACATTTGCACAATGTGAACCAGAAGCCAATAGAAGCATAATATTATTGCTTGTATTCAAAGTACATACACCCAGTCTTGTAAACATTCAAAATCCAACCTCTTTTCAGAGTACGTTTACCCTTATATATACCCTATGGGGAATCTCTATAATTAGTACATTTTGACCTATAATCAATTACAAGCAATCAAAATATAATCATGCTTCCATATCCTTTGCATGGCTTCCAACAAACAAACTCTAATAGCAAGAATCTAGGAATTGATTTACTCCACTATCTACTTCCAGTTACTCACATGGGCTCTTGAAGGCATCTTATTTATTACTAAATATATTTATGTCGGCAAAAACTAGTCATGTCACGAAATCGTGACACTTTTCCCTTTATGGCCCTTTCAGACTACTTCATGAGTGAAAACTTGCCATGTCGTGAAATCGTGACACCTTCTCCTTTTGGGCTCCTTCGGGCTGCGTTGTGGGCGAAAATCTGCCAAGTCATGAAATCATGACATCTTCTTGTACTTCATATTTTTTGAGCAACATGCTGGAAAAAACTTGCCGTGTCACGAAATCATGACACTCCTTCTCTCTTTGCTCCTTTGGTCGGTTTCATGAGCGAAAACCCGTCATGTCATGAAATCGTGACGCTCTCTTGCTTTCTGACCTTTTCGAGCCACATCCTGATGAAAAACCGACATGTCGCGAAATCACGACCTTCTTCATGCCTTAGCCAATTCTTTGCCTCATGTCTCAAAAATGAAATGTTGGTCTTTCTATGCAAAAATCTGCTATCTACTAGAGGTAGTCTTTTTAGACTAATAGGTCCCTTTGCAAGTAGATTGCTCCTGAACAAATCAACGCCTAAGTTGAACATAGTCAAGTTTAGAGGATTTTTGAAAGGCATCAACTATCTTATTTCACTATTCAATATCCTTCCAAAATGAGAAATTCCAAGCTAGTGTCAAGGCACTATAGATATGAATACTTTTTCTATGTTTGGTACGATCAATACTTTGCAATGACCATTTTAATTACACACTTGATGACAATGGTATATATTAACCCTTTATTGGAGAACATATATGACAATTATGTTGAGCATTTTAGAAGGTGATGAAGCACCATTTTAAGATGTTTATATTTTAGTCTATATATGTCAAAGGAGGACTTACATAAGGGAGGATTTCCAATCCTTATTCTAGTCTAAGGGGATTTTTTTCTGAGATCTAGATCTTAGTTTTCTCTCTTCTTTCACTTCTTGTGCACTTATTTTGGTTTTAAGTATTTTTCTTGATGCATATTGTACTATTATGTTTTCCTATTATTCTTAAGGATGGTGTTCAACCTTGGAAGTATTTTATTACTTATAATTAGTAATTGAAATTATGCTGGTAGTTAATATTTAACATGTCATCCTTATTATATAGGCTATAAGGATTATGGTATTTTTCTATATTGTATGAGATAAACTTAGATGGTAATTAACACTACATGTTGATATTTGAATTCATGGATACTAGCATGGTATGCTCCAAAATATTAATGATTGATACATCTTGTGTTATCAAGGTTGGATGCATTTGAATCTAATCATTAAATCAAATTGAATGAGAGATGGTAATCAACATGGACTGTATAATAGTAGTCATAATTTATGGTGGATGATTGTATCCATTTGTAATGATAAAATGATTATAACGATGGTTGCATTGATAAAACTCTTTTGGTTTATTTTTTAAATACTATTATGCTAAGGATGATTGTATCATTATGGAGTAACTTATTTTAAAATAAGTTTCTTTTCTTCATGAGATGAGATTTTTGTATTGATATATGATTCTATCTTCATTGGGAATTCATACCTAAATTTTGCATTGGACATTTTTATATTTAGTTTAAGGTACATTTATTAAAAATCAAAATTATCAAGATTCAAGATTTACCATGAGCATGATCAAAGGCTTAGAACCCAATAGACATACTTTTGAATTAATAATATAAAAATAAAATGAAAAAAATTCTTTATTTATCCACGATACATGTTATTTTTGTATTTAGTTTAAAGTATATTTATAAAGAATCAAAATTATCAAGATTCAAGATTTACCATGAGCATGATCAAAGGCTTAGAACCCAATAGACATACTTTTAAATTAATAATATAAAAATAAAATAAAATAAATCTTTATTTATCCAAGATACATGTTATATTGGTTATGTCCTTAAAAACTACCTTTAGATTTACCTTTATGAGTTGGGCACATCATTATTTTATGGAGACTATTTATTGGATCGTGTCTTCTTTCTATAGAGTTTAAAGCTGCAAAATCTATATATTTCATGTCTCTATGTTTCTTGTCTTCTTTTAACAATGGATAAATAAATTGTTACTTATAATCTTAACTTGTAAATGCCCTTTAAAACTTTACCATACTTACTATTTTGTAATAACTATTTTTATTATATACAAAATGATAATAATGATGCGCACTAACCATTTATTACATAGACATGCATAATTATATTTTTAATGCTATAATAATTAATGAAACATCTTTGCAATTTTTTTTAAGTAAATGTGACTTCCAAATACATACAAATTTACTAAACAAGAAAAATATGTACTTTTATTATATTAAAGCTATATAGACTTCATAATTCTATAAAATCTCTCTTGCCATACCATATTGAATAATGAATTGCTCAAAATCGAGAGAGTAGCATGAAAATATAATATAGAAGATACTTGAACATTGAAACATTAATTTCAAAACTAAATTCAACTTAAAAGAAGGAAATTAATATTCAATTTTACCCCTTTTTATTTAAATAAATGGCCACGTCATTTGTAGAACGAAAGCTATAGCTTGCCTAACATGAGGCGTAATTAGGGAGGAGAATAAAGAAGCAAATTTACGTTGATGTTGTCGTTCACATGGAGGAAGTGTGGTCACTGGCCTTGTCTTTACGTTGGCGCTCACATGAAGGCAGTGTGGTCGGTGGCCTTGTCTTTACGTCAAGGACAGGGAAGGACGAATGACCAGTAACTGACAACTTGGCAACTTGATGATCTTTCTCCTCCATCGTTTTCATGGAATGTCTAAAAGTAGGTTCGTATAAGGAATCTCAAGGAGGCATTTGCAAAATATTTAAAAAAAAAATTGTCTCATAAAAATAGGTTGGTTGGTAGAGGTTAAGTGTTTCCTAGTTTAATTTTAAGTGAGTTAAGGTAGGGTTTATAAAGGTTGTGTTTTCATAGAATGTCTAAAAGTAAGTTTGCATAAGGAATCTCAATTATTTCAAAGGAATAGGAGGATCAATTAACTTGTCTTAGAAAAGGATAGATTGGTTGGTAGCCCACTAGTATTTTCCAGTTCGTTTTCCAATGAGTTAAGGTAGGGTTTATAGTAAGTTCATATAAGGAATCTCAATCATTGGAAGGAATAAGAAAGCCAATTAACTTGTCTTAGAAAAGAACAAGAAAGGGTTAAGTTGGTTGGTAGTTGTAAGGAATAAGAAAGCCAATTAACTTGTCTTAGAAAAGAACAAGAAAGGGTTAAGTTGGTTGGTAGTTGTAGTGTTTCTTAGTTGATTTTCAATAAGTTAAGGTAAGGTTTATAGAAGTTTCCCTATACAGGCCAAAAAAAAAAAAAACATTTGTCTTAGTTTAGGCTAAGAATTTTATATGGGAAATAATGTGAAACTGGTGGTATAACTGGGTCACACTCCTTGGAGGCATAGCAACAGAGGACCTCCATTCTTGTGATTCAAACTCAGGGTACCAAGATAAACACTAATGATATATTGTTAAGGTTAAGGTTTTTTTTTGGATTACAAGGTCATACATGGCCACACAGCCCAACATGGTTAGAACCTAGGTCTCTTAAAAGAGAGCCTAAACCCTTAACCATTGCACTGTCCCATAAAAACAAGCTTAAGGATTTGAATCTCAATTCAAGATTGTTTTTCATGATTTTAGACTTTATATATGTATAATATTATTAATAAAACAAAATAGATGAGAGCATTCTTAGTGATCTTTGGGTTCATGTGTATGAGTAATATCATATGGTAGAAATTAATATAAGTATTAATTTAGGTTTTATATTCATGAGAAATATCATTAATAAAAATATATATAAAGAGAGGGGTATTAATTTAGATATTATGTAAGTAAATTTTTTTTGTAAAAAAAATTTATTTAGAAATTTATATTCCATGAAATTTGAGACAAGGTCAAATGAATTTTGGGAGGATTGGAATCGTATTTTCAAAGATTAAATTAACATAGATATTAATTTATTAATTTAAACTATGTGATTAAAATTTTATTTATTGTAAAATTATGGTTCATAAATTTTTGAATGAAGATCAAATGATTTTTTTTGGAATAACATGATCTATTTTCAAATATTAAGATGTCGTTTGAATATGTAATGAGGCCTTCCAAAGGGAACCTCCAAAACTTAGAAGTTCCTATTAAAAAAATTAACAAAGCTTTTAATTTACTAGTCTAAATTATATGCAATCAAGATTTTATTAAAGAAATAATGTATTTTAAAAACTATGAAATTTTGGATGGAGATTGATAACTTTTTGGGATGATCGATCTATTTTCAGAAATAAAGATGCCTTTCCAAGGTAACCTCCAGATCTTCCAAGAAGTCTCCATTAAAAAATATTAACATAAATACTAATTTACAAATTTAGATCCCATGCAATTAAACTTTTATTAAAAATAATTTACATAAAAAACTATATTCCATAATTGTTTTTGGATAGAGATATATTTTTTGGGATGGCAAGATTTGTATGGGAGATTAAGATGTCTTTTTGAAACTTTAGGATGCCTTTCTAAGGTACCATATATTGGTTTCAACAAGAAGTTCATAAATGTGGGTGAACAAACCCAGGTGTTGTAGGTGAGTTGGAGAGGAGAGGGCAATCCTCCAAGGGAGGTCCCAGGTTAAAATTTCCACCCTACCAAAAAGTTGAATTGGGTATCCAAAATCCAATTGACAATGTCGAGGATATGAAATGGAAAATTGAAGATAGATTTGATTTAGATTATGTTATACAGCGTGTTATGACCAAAGTATAGTTGTTGGATATTGTGTAAAAATTTGAACTTTTGTCCCCAAAAATATATAATATATCATTGACTAAAAGTTGTAATTTTGATAGCAAATTTTCCTTTATTGATTCATGTTTAGATTAGATATTTGGTCAATGTTTGCCTTGCTTTGCTTAGTTGATATAATATGATGTATTCTTCTTTATGTATTTAATCAGAGCATATTCAATACAAAATATGAAAAAATCTTACTTATTAATTGTTTGAAAAAAAATGTAAATTTTGATCTTAAAATAGACATCAAGATTAAATATTTAATAATCATGCACCGACTCAAATCATGAAAAAAATCATATCATACCTCTCCCATCTTTAATAATGTCACCATAAGTTTTTCTAGAAAAAATATCATTGAAAATAGTAAACTCTTCTTAAAAATTGTATAAATCAATACTTAAATTTTTTCTCTATGTTAATAGGTTCTAACATTTATTTTTTTTGCCTCCATATTTCATAAAATATATATTTTCATCGATAATATTAAATCCACCAACAAGTTTCACTCCATAAATTGTTTCCACCATGCCTTTTCTTAGGAGGATTCCACCTCCATGAACTCTTTTATGTGACTAAAATTTTTAAATTTAGGTTTTCTTTTTTAAAAAATTTCAATTTATTATTGCATGTGAGAAATTTTAAAAAATTCTAATTATATTTTTAGTTTCTATTTGTTTGATTTTAAAACATGCATTATATTAATAATTTGAATTTGGGGTTTGGGAGTGAGTGCAAGCCAAGAGTTAACCTCACCTTTTTTGTTTTAGATCTTTGAGGAACAGGAGGGAGGGAGTGTAAATAGGAAGCTAGTGCAAATTAGGAGTAAACCTCACTTTTCTTGTTTCATATATTTGAGGAAATTAAAAAATAAAGGATTAGTAGGAGGAAATGCTAGGTAGCATGGAAGGAAATCCATACATGAAAGCCCTAATTGGAAGTATGAATGCTCTAGTTCTAAGTACAAATGACCAATTTGGGAATAAGAGAAACAATTAATATATGACAAGTCTAATCCATGGAGAGAATGTTACACCATAAGTGATTATCAATAATGATATGATTGAGCATGACATAATGGTTCTTAAACTAGAGGGTAATATGTAATTTTCACAAATACTATCCAAGGATTTCCAAGATTCAAAATTGGGTAAGGTGAAAGTAGGGATTGACTTTAAATTATTATTTGACTTTCTTCCTAAAGAATCTATCTATTGATTATTGTAAAAAATAAGCCTTAAATAGGCACAAAAAGGAGAATATCATTATGATAACAAACTACATACAAACAAACTAAAATTTATAGTATGTTGAACTACCCCAAGTGGACAAAAAAATAATAGATTGTCCAAATATGCTCAATAGACTAAACAACAATATTCCTCATTATAAAACAATGGGTGGAGGTCTATGGTTTAGGGAGAGATATGCTTGTTATTTAAGGTCATGATGTGTGAGTTTTTCTATCAAGAAAAAATCTATTAAAATTCTTATGATTTGGGTTTACACTTATTGGACTTCCATATCAACTTATGAATAAGGGTATTTTAAAGAATATCGGCAATACTCTAGGGAAATTCATCTAAGATGGACCAACTACTAAGGAGCAAAATCATTCTACATACACTTGGATATGTGTTGTTATTGATATTTGAAAACCTTTTTCATAATCCATTAATATTAAATCTAAATTAAGAGAAGGGATCAACAAGTGGATTATAATACATTGTATTATGATATCATAAATGCTATGAGATTGGACATAGAAAGATATTGCAAAGTGAAAATGATGGAAAGGAATAAATAATTTTGGTCATGAGATAAACTTCATAATAAAACAAGGAGATCATACTATAGTAGAAGTTGGATTAGATCAAGGATATTTCACCCTCCAAAAAGAGACAAAGAAAGCATATATATAACATCAGATGACAAAGGTTATCATAGTTCACTCAGATAAATAATTAAAATAAATTAAGAAGGATATAAGGGATGATGAAGTACAATGTGCAAGTTTAGATTTAGAAGTAATTAATGGTACAAAGGAAGATGTCAAGGAAATTTTTAACATAAAGGAGGTATAAGAGATCAAGTTTATTATAGGTAAATTGTTCTCATTTTCCTCAAGTAGAATACAATCCTCTTGCAATAGAAATAAAAGTAGTTTAGAGGTTACCCCTTGCACTTTAGGGTTTCGGGAGCAACATAATAAAGAAATGGGGATGTATAATATCTATAGAAATTTATGGAGTTGGGATAGTATTAGAAGGTAATTGCTAAAGAGGAACATCCTTGCACTTTAAAGTTTCCATATAAAATAGAAGGAAGAAAGTGTTTTTGAGGTTATTCATTGCATTTCAGATCCTTCAATGCAAGACAAACCTATAGATGACAAGCCTCGCTATGAACAATATAAAAAAAATAAAAGAGATTGATGAAGATAAAAATATTTATGGGAATGAAAAAAGGAGGAAGACCCAAGAAGCAAAAACAAAAATAAAGGGGAACTTAGAGGGATATTGATATGGGAAACATAGAAAAATATGGCAAGTGTTATCAAGAAGTGGGGCTAAGCCCACAAATAAAAAAAATGTGATAATTTAAATTGATATCTTCGAATACTAGGGGAATCAATAGGAGGTCTAAAAAAGATGTATTTTGAAATTCGCAGATTGCTATAGCCAACATATTTATAGAGAAAGAAACTAGTAGTAAATATTTTAGCCATTCATGGTGCTAATCTTTGTCTTGGAAAAATTCAAATTTTAAAAGGCAACCAGCAGAGTGATATTTTATATCCCAATGAAAATGATATGAAGGATTTGATTGCAAAATGTATTAGTTTGAGGAATATGAAGAATATCTTTGATAACAAGGCAAGATGGATATATATATATATATATATTTTTTTTTTGGTAATTATTTTAATAGATTAACAGTGGGTTTTTATAGAGGATCCCAAAACCTTATGTACAAATTTAGCCTGGATGGAATGTGCATCATGCCTTGTGGCTGGAGGAATAAACTTGATGACAGAAACCAAAAACGCTAATCGCCCGAAGGCTATAAGTAGGGCCCTTATGTATGAATATCCTGGAAACAAACCACATTTTACCAAGGAAAAAAAAATACTAGCTGGAGAAATTTGACCATCGAAAGCAAAAACAGCCAAACCAAACGAATGACCTTCTGAAGCGAGGAGAACATCATGAGAGGATATCCGCATTGGCCAAAATCACCACCTCAGACGGGAAGCATGAGCGCCACACAACAGGACACGTGGTCACAAGCCCTTTGTTGGCCATGTGGTCTGCCACGCGATTTCCTTCCCTGAAAATATGGCATGCCTTCCACCTGTCACGTTGAGAGAGGAGCATCCTAGCCTCAAGAATGATGTTGTAGACCCTCCAAGATGGGTCTTTAGAGCCTAGCAGATAGTTGACTATATTGAGCGAATCACCTTCGACAATCAAAGGCCGAGGATCCTCGGAGAGGATCCGGATACCTTTCAAAACACTTCGGCTTCAGCATAGTGATTAGTCTGGGCACCCAAATCTTCACAATAAGCCAGCACGAGATTCCCGTTATGATCTCTAACCACACCACCAGAACCAGTAGGGCCAGGATTGCCTTTGGCCGCACCATCAAAGTTTAATTTAATCCAGCCCACGGGGGCTTGGTCCAAATAACATCCCCACGCTGAGACTTAGAAACACCATCAAGAATAGGGAAAAGGCCCAAACTTTGGAAGATCGTTGCTTCGCCAGGAAGGCGAGGACGGGAACTAGGAACAACTTTAGAATTCTCAATGGCGAAGGATAAGGCTCTCTGAGCGACACGGGGAGGTACTCTAGGGACCTTGCCGAAGACTCTGGAATTTCTCTCTAGCCAAATACGCCAAATGGAGTGGTGGAAAGAGGCCTCAAGAAGGAAGCGAAGTTTAGGATTCTTGAAAGGATTGGGCCATTGGTGGAAGGCATCTTTGAGGGAGCGGGGAGTGCACCAAAGTATTTGAAAGGAAGACAGGACAGTGTCAAGGACAGAATGGGAAAAAGGACAAGTGCAAAAATAAGTGGTCCTGTCGTCTCACAATCAACAAAGCACAAGAAGCACTTGTTGGGAATAGCAAAACCCCTCTTATGGAGGTTGTCGATGGTTAAGGCTTTATTATGAAAGGCAATCCATGCAAAGTAATTAACTTTAGGAATAATACCCTTCCTCCAAATCACTTTCCACCTATGATCCATGGCAATCTCGCAAGTAAGAAGGTCATAGGCAGTCTTGACAGAGAACAGACCATCCTCTATGCCATGCCAGATGATTCTGTCATCTCTTCTAACAGATGGAATTAAAACAGACCGAAGAATATTAGACAAAAAAGTCATTTCATTGTTAAAGCCGTCCAGGATTGGCAAATTCCACCGAGGGGGAAGAGAGCTCCGATCAATGAAGTCTGCAACCTTGAGTTGGGAATTTGGATCCACCTGGGCTTTCAGGCCAGCAAGGTCCGCTCTCAACTCGAGAGCTCCATCAATAACCCACCTATCCTTCCAGAAGAGAATGGAGTTGCCATCACCCAAAATCCAGTGAGCACCAGAGTCGATCAGAGAGCGGGCTTGAAGCACAGATTTCCAAAAGGTGGACGCTTCAGGAGGAATCCCGACATCAAAAAGAGAACTCGATCCAAGATACTTCCTCTTAACCAGCTTGACCCACTCTGCTGGGTCATTAGTCAAGATCTTCCAAGCGTGCTTAGCGATCAAAGCAGTGTTCATGAGTCTTGATCTCCTCATTCCCATGCCACCTTGGTCCTTTCGCAAGCAAACCTTATCCCAGACCACAAGAGGAATTCTGGATTTTTCTTCATTGCCAGACCACAGAAAGGTCCTCTGAATCTTTTCAATCTTGGAATGGACAGAAACAGGCAACATGAACACAGACATGAAGTAAGTTGGGATTCCTTGGAGACAAGCTTTGGTAAGGGTGGCTTTCCCAGCTTGCGACAGGAATTTGCCTTTCCAAGTGCTCAGCTTTTTGTGAAGACGTTCCAGGATCATGTCCCACAAGCTTCCATTGGCCCGGCCATTACAAGCCAGAGGCAAACCCAGATAAGACGCAGGCAGGGAATCAATAGTGCATTCCAAAATTCTGGCTATGCGGAGCTGCCTTCGCATAGGAGTGTTAATAAAATAAATTTTGCTTTTGATGTAATTGACTTTCTGTCCGACAACCTTTTCATAACGGGAGAGGATTCACTTGATGGATTTGGCTTGAGTGACGGACGCCTCAGTGGAGATGAGGGTGTCATCCACAAATTGCTGATGAGAGACAGGATCGACTTTGGAGGTGGGAAAAATGCCAGAGATCTTATTCTGACGAAGAGCCTTTTTCAAAGACCAACTCAGAACCTCAGCCAGAAGGATGAATAGAATAGGAGACAGAGGGTCACCTTGTCTGAGGCCTCTGGCACTTTGGAAATACCCAGCAGGGGATCCGTTGATTAGAACAGAAAAGGAGGGAGTGGATATGCAACTACTGACAAGGTCAATCCATTGAGGGTGAAAACCAAACTTGAAGAGGACAGCACAGAGGAACCTCCTGTCAACTCTGTCAAAAGCTTTATTCATGTCCAGCTTGAGGAAAAGAGTAGCATTTTTGGAGCGGTGAGCAGAATGGAGGGTTTCATGGATGGTGATGACACCATCGAGAATGTTTCTGCCTTTCACGGTGCTTCCCTGAGAAGGACCAACCAATGAGGGAAGAAGGGACCTCAGACGGTTGGCTATGGACTTGGTTAAGATTTTATAAAAAACATTGCACAGGCTAATGGGACGATAATCAGAGAAACTTTTGCAGGCGGAAGACTTAGGGATGAGAGCAAGAAAGGTAGAATTTAGTTTTGGATGGATGGATCTGGAGGCTTGAATCTCTTGAATTGCTTTGCACACATCCGAACCCACAACATCCCACATAACTTGAAAAAAATGGGGGGGAAAACCGTCAGGCCCAGGCGCCTTGTCTGGTTGCATGGAGAACAAAGCTTCTTTAATCTCAGACATAGAAAAAGGCTCCGAGCTTAGAGCTTACCTCGGGAGGAACTTTGACTGGGAAGTTATCCAACAGAGATTTCTGAACCTGGAGATCACTGTCGGGAGGAACATCGAGCAGATCCTGGAAGAAGTCATCCGCTTCACTTTGGATTTCCTCAATATCCTTGGTAACGCGTCCATCCTTGCACACCACTTCCCTGATTTTGTTAGCCCCTCTGTGCTACAAAGTTGACGCGTGAAAAAACTTCGTATTGGAGTCTCCATTTCTCAACCAGAGGTCCCTAGATTTCTGGCGCCAGAAAGTTTCTTCCCTTGCAAGAATAGAATGATAATCCACCAAGAGCCTCCTTTCCTCCTCCCTGAGGCAATCGGTGTAACCTTCGAGCTCCATTCTCTCCTCCACCAATTTTAGGTTCGCAGAAATGGACCTTTTGGACTCAAAAATGTTGTCGAACACCTCCTTGTTCCATGTTTTCAAATTCCTTTTGATTAACTTGAGTTTTAAGGCCACTCTCTTGGAAGCGGAACCTGCTACCTTCTGCTGCCACCAGGCCGTAACCAACCCTCTAAAGTCCTTGTGAGAAATCCACATGGACTCAAATCTAAAGGGGGTTTTAAAAATAGGCCCATCAACCGTCTCCAGGACAATAGGATTGTGATCAGACCCAATCCTCGGTAAGGTCGAGAGAGTTGCCGCACCGAGTATGGGAATAGCCTCTTGGGATATGAAGAATCTGTCAAGCTTGACTTGAATAAGATTGCTCCCAATCCTCCTGTTGCTCCAAGTGAAGGATGCCCCCTTGAGGTCAATGTCAAGCAAGTTATTGGTAGAAACAAAATCTCGAAAGTCTTCCAGATCGTGGCTAGAGTGGTCTGATCCTCCTTTCTTTTCAGATGGGTGAAGAGGACAGTTGAAATCTCCCCCTAGAACCCAAGGGAAATTACAGAATGTTTCCCTCATCTGGGAAATAGCCTTCCACATTTATGCTCTCTCCGAGATAGAGTTTGGGGCATACACATTAGACAGGATCCAAGAAAAGTTAATGGCTTTGGAATGAAACAAAACATTGATAATCCTGCTAGAAGTTGAGAGAAGGCTACCCTCAAAAATCTCTGGATCCCAAAGAATCATGAGACCGCCTGTCGTTCCCACTGCAGGACTGGAGAGGAATTTTGCCTTAGCCCAAATGACCTTAGCAGCTCTGGCAGAAGAGATAGCATCGGTCTTAGTCTCTTGCAAAATTAGGATGGACGGATTCATCCTTTTTCTGAGATCAGCCACCAATCTCCGTTTGGCAGCTGCATTAAGCCCTCTCACATTCCATGAGAGGACTTTCATCTCAACAGTTTGATATTCTTCTTACCTCCCTTTCCTTGCTGGAGGGGAGGTTTTGGGACAGACGAGTCACCCATCTGGGAATCAGAATCATCCTGAAAAAGTAGCCGTTGAGTACCATTTGCAACATCTGCCGCCGTCTCCTTGTCCCGCTTGTCTTTGTTGGGGGGACGACCTTGCTTCCTTTCGCTACCAAAATCAACACCTTGCTTTCGGCTTCTCGTATTACGAGGGCTGATATTACCAGACTGCTCACCCCTTCTTCCTAGTAGGTAATCTTCCAGCACATTTTGGGACTCGGGGTGGTTATGGTCCAAGATTTTGGGTGAATCTGCCTGTGCGGTGATTGGTGGAAGGGACTGGTCCTTCTCCTCTTGTGGTCCAAGGTGAGGGCTTACACCACACGGCTCAGAGACCGTTTGGGGGGAGACTGCTTCCACCGGGTGGGAGGATTCGGGATGGTCCCTAGACGGGCCTGGAGAATCATGCCCTTTTGCAGCAGGGAGCTTTGTCTGACCTTCACCGTGTTCCAAGGGGTTGCTGGAATCCCGTTTCTTCATCCCTGGATTTTGAAGAGGACAGTTGGACTGGAGGTGCCCTTGAGAACTGCACTGGGGGCAGAAAGCCGGTCTGTTCTCATACACAATGGCTTGCTTGTGAAGAATGATATCTCCAGACCGGAGAGTGATGGATGATGGAAGGTCAGCCTCCAAATCTGCCAGAATGCAGAACTGATCTTGAACAAATCTGGTTCGAGCTTTGGTGGGAGGGTCAATGGTAACCAACTCACCAATGGAGCGTGCAATTCCTATGATTACATTTTCATGCCAACAGAAGAGGGGGAGACTCGGGAGTCTAACCCATATTGGAGCAATGTTGATATTTTGGGTCTTGGGGTTGAATTCCATACCCCACTTCCTTAGAAAGAGACTTCTGCGACCTAGGAACCAGGGACCACCAACCGAGATTTTACAGTAGTCCTCCTTGTTATTCAGTCTAATCGCGAAAAAACCCCGGGATAAGGCCGCCAACTCCATGTGACCAGAGGTTCGCCATTTACCTGCCGCCCACTTGTGAATGGTCTCCATGTCGGGACGGCCACCAATAAACTTACCGATGAGGGTAAATTTTTTGAATTCCACAAAGCTTGAAAGAATTTCTGCCGGGATGTCCAACTCGTCCCCGACAGGAAACAACTCCTTGGAGAGCAGACCGCTAAGGGTTTCTGAAGCCGTTGCCTGAGCGTACGACTTCTGAGGTCCACCTCCCCATTTGTCTGGTGGATCCTTGTCATGACCTACATCCTCTTCTGTTGGAGAGGACTCCTTAGCGCCCCTGATCTCTGACTGCCCTCCCTTCGCCCTGCTGTGCCCTTGGTTTAGTCTGTTGGCGTTCCCATGCTCTCCTGCAGAAGCTTTCCAGCCTGCTGTCATCTTGGCCATCAAAACCCTAGCTCTTACTCAGATGGATATATTTTAATTAACCTAGTAGCAATGTAATATTTTCTAATTTTGATGGGAGTGCCCCATTAGAAGTCATACATAGCTTATTAAAAAAATAAAAATAAATAAATAAATTGAATTTGGGGTAAGAAGCGTGTGTAGTTAATTTTAATTCATATTTAAAATCAACATGACATTAGTAATAAATACAAGTGTTATATAAATTACCATTCAAAGTTATTTTTAGAAATAGAGGAACAACCTTGGACATTTATTTCCTTTTTAAAGTAAGTTTAATGAAAATCATTCTAGAACTTCAAAAAAATACAAAGGTTGAGGAGTCCAAACAACAAATTTTATAGCTCCTACCAACTAATAGAGACTATTTCACTGGAACATATTTGAGATTTACTAATTACCATTTCTAAAAGTTTCATACAATTCATTTCATCACATGAATAATACATAAATTTTGAACTAGCTATCCTTTGTGAAATCAACTAATGAAGATATCAAATTTTCATTTGATCAAAACATATAGGATCCTACTTTAAGGTTAAATAAAAAGGATTTAAAACAATCAAATATTTATAATCAAAGAAATAATGAAATATATCAATCCATGTAACTATAATATGTATTTAAAATCACAACCTAAAATATCATATGAGTAATTATGATTTGAAATTCAAACTTCATGTGAATATAACAAACTTTAATTAGGACCTTGATAAAAAGGGTAGTAAGCTTCCTTTAAGGGATGAAAAATTCAACTCCATCTAGTTTTATTCATCATTAGTTTAAATGGATTATTTATCCATGTAAATGTCATGATAACTAAGAATGCATTAATATTAAAGAAAATTTTGTTAATATATACAAGGTTATCTAATTTCTTGACCTTTTTTTTTTATAAAATTCAATATACAATATATTACATAAATCATAAGTAACCTTAAACTACATTCAAATACAACAATGTGGATAAATATATTATTGTATTTAGTAGAGGATTTATTTTCTGAAATGCATTCATCACCCTTGTATTGACATGACTCCAAATATTTATCCCATTTTTGAAATTTGGATAGCATATTCCTCTTTTATTTTTGTGCATTTTATACCATTATATTTGTTCCTTACATATGTTCCAATTTAAGTACTATAACTAAAACATACATCTTGTATGACCTCTTGTTGATTCACTTAGTAGTAATGTGTGCCCTTGCACCATAACAAGATTGAAATAGAAGTTTGTCATCCTCTCAAACTCTAAAGAGAATTGAATCCCTTTTGTTTTATCTAATCTATATAAATTTGTGAGAAAAAGGGTTAGAGAAAATAAAACTAAGAGACAAAAAGCAAATACAACTTTGAGGCTATAACAATGAAGGATTGATTTGTTTGTGTTTCATATAGACTTTATAGTTACAATTCATATTTAAACTAAACAAATTTATGAAAAGTACTAATAAGAACAAAAGGATAAACCCATAATCATCTATTCATTTACAATCAAAGAGGTGAGAAAGAGACATCCACATAGGTTAAAATAAAATTACCATACACAATTCAAGTCATCCATTTTAGAGACTTTTTAAGCTTATATTATATTCAAAATAGAAGTTTGAGTTCTTAAACTACCAAAAGGGCCCTAATGATTTTCAAATCTTATTTATAGATAATGTTTTTGGACCAAATCATATCTAGCTTAAAAGAAACCCTAATTCCTAAACTTAGCATTAAGACAAATTATTGTATCATATTATGAGGTATTTAGTGATAAATAACTATGAATTTAGCTAATTCTAGCTTTAAATCCTCTTCTTTAGGCACTTTAATAGTTGTTTTCTCCTTCTATATTCATTTAATAGGATGATTTACCTTTAGTGGTATTATAGTAGGTCTTATAAAAATTACCATCATACTTGAATCTACTTCATATACTAAAAAGCCTTAAATTATTGAATCAAGCTCTATTTTTGAATTCTTAGTCCTTTTCTAGCCTCACCTAATTAATCGGTGCATATTGTAGCAAGTTGGTGCAATCAGATGGATTGACCAACTTGGGACATGTTCCATTTTATGTAGTCTCAATCCTTGTTTTGCATATGGTACCCATGATCAATCATTATGGTGATGAGTTGGCCCTATTGAGGTGGTATATGGATCTAACTTGGTATGTTATTGTAGACACTCAATTTTAAGCATATCACTAGTCATATAAACATGAAAATATTTACCTCATAAAATATGATAAACATCTTGATCAACCAAGCAAGATAAAAGTCTCATCTAAGGAGAATTTAATACTCCAAATCATAAGTACTATACCTAAGGTAGAAGCAACAATGATGCTTCAAAGGTACAAAATTTTTACTAAAAATTAAAATTTGATCTTCTCCTACCCAATTGACCCACCAACAATCATTTTGGGATTAACACTAGGAACAGTAGCACCAACAATGCTTTTGCTTCTAGTGCTATTGACTATCATAAATAAAAAAATAAAATAGATAGCTAATTGACATCAAGAATCCATTCGAATTAGAATTTGGCCTTTGCTAATATTACATGATCCCCCACCAGTGCCTATGATCTATCATTATTGACAATCATGCATGCCAAACCATTTGCACCTTAAAAATCCACTCACTAAGAATCCTTCAAGTCACATGCATGTCTTCCAAATGTCCAATCATATTTGATTATCCCAATCACTCCTCCATCTAGCCTTAGATCTATTAATAACTCATCCTTCATTATAAATATTACCTCCAATAGATCCTCTAATTTTCTATGATTTATATAAAACCAACCCTTAGGGCATCACAAATGCATATTCAAAAATACTAACAAAATGTTCTCAAAATCTTATCAAGTTGATGCTAATGAATTGATGACAAAATATCTATTGGTACTTGGATATAGTTCTAATGAAGCTCTACTAATATTTCAATTGAAGGAGATTTAGCAAATTGCTAGAATTCATGTGAACAATCTTGACAAGATCGCATTTATTTTATGTCATCTTCAAAGGTCTCCCATGATTGCTCCCACACAAGCATCAAAGTATCTAGTCTTCTGTCATAGGCCTTTTGAGTTCATCCTTTAATATCTTTGTCATTCTTTATGTTTTATTTCCATTCATTTTGTCTTGATCATTCATCTAAAACCTTTTTTTTCTTTATCATGATTTCCTTTTTATTCCTTTATCATATTTTTATTTGTTATTTTGTTAAGTTGTTTTTATTATATAGTTAGATTCCTACACCCATACTGATTAATATTCTATATTTTACTTTACTATTGTAGGTCTATGAATTAAGAAATCTATCCCATTGCACTTGGTGAAAGCATCATCAATTTATAGTCTCTTTAGTGATATTACATTCTAATATCTATTATAGGATTGTAGGTCAAGAAGAACAACTATGTTATACTTATAGGTAAAATCATTGCCACCCAAAAACATTATCAATAGCAATATTGATGCTTTTGCTACTAGCAATTTCTGTTGTGCTTTTGCGGTTTGGTCTCAATCCTAAAACCATTCATTCATTTTATGGATTATTATTATTAGTTTACTTTTAGGACAAAGGCTTGACGGATGTAGTCCCCTTACAACTTAACCCATTACCAAGTTCTTATGTGCAAGTGTCTCAAGGTGTAAAACACATGGACCAAATATGTAAGAGTACATATTGGAGTAAAGGCCTAGAGCAAAAACCAAGTTTTTTCTATCCCCAACTTGTCTTTTATTTTTAGATTTGTAATTTTTTTTATATAACTATATTAAAACTCTCCAGTTATCGAGAGATCCAGGTTCAAATCTCTCCCCTCACATGTTGTGGATATGTTGTATATAAAAGGTTCCTCATCAAAAAAAATAATAATAAAATGGAAAGTGCATATAGTGTAGGGAACTCAGGGTTATGTATAAGGGATTGACCCTGAATTTTTTTTTATAAAATCCTAGCGAATCGGTCTCCAAATCCTAGAAAATCATGTCCAAGGAGAAACGACAAATTGCATTCATATTTCACCAAAAAATTTCAAACTATGGTGAATTTTTCTGTGTTGGGGGCTATACCTATCAGTTTCTAAATTCTAGAACTATACAAAAAAATCAAAGGCTTTATGTCGATAGAAAAAGCTATGTCGATCAGACTATGCCTATAAAACATTGTTAATAGGAAAAAGCTATGCCGATCGGTATAAGATTATCAACTGAAGACATGATGGCCAAAAAATACTGATTTATTACAGACATGACGATAAGAAAATATCGATTGGTTGCAGACATGATGGTCGAAAAATATTGATCGATTGAAAATATGTCAATTGGTCTATGTCGATTGGTTGTAGACATGACGGTCAGAAAATATCGATCGATTGTAAACATGACAATAAAAAATACTAATCGGTTATAGATATGTTGATTGGTCTATACCGATCGATTGTAGATATACTAATTGGTCTATGTTGGTCAGTTGTAGTAATGTTGCTCATCAATGTATTGCAATAATGTCGATGTAGTATAGCAATACCGATGTGATGCATCGATATCGATGCATTATAGCAATGTCGATTAGATGCAAAAATATCGATCGGATGTAGCAATGTCAATCAAATGCAACAAATTCGATCAATTATAGCAAATTTGATAGGTTGCAGCAAAGCTGATCGGTTGCAACAAATTCTATCGAATGCAACAAAGTTGATCGATAGCACCAATACTGATCAGATGTAGCAAAGTCGATCAATTGCACCATTACCGATTGAATGCAACAAATCTGATCGATTATAGCAAAGCGGATAAGTTGTAGCAAAGCCAATCAATTAGAGCAAAGCCAATCAGTTGTTGTACAATTGATCAAATGCAACAAAGTCGATCAGTTACAGAAAATCCAATTAGTTGCATTGACGATGCATTGCATTTGTACCACATGTCAAAAATGCATTAAATTATTGCATGCAGATGCCACATGTTGATTATTTATTCAGCGTTTTCATTCAAAATAATCTATATAAAGGTATAAAGAGTTATTTTTTCACCTTTTCTAATGCATTTTTAACCCTTTTCCTTCCGTTTAACCCTCTTCTAATGCTTTCCTTCAAGTTTTCAATATCTTCCACCCTACGTCCTAATCACTAGTCCCTAGTACCTAATGAAATAGCCCAATGACATCCCCTATCACCCCTGCAATGTCAAAAATTAATTTAAAAAATCTTTTTTATCCCCTAATTTCTAAAATTTTATCAACACTGAGTTACGACATGTCATGGGTCCAAGACTCTGGTCTTCGAGGTCTAGTTTTGATATCATAGTTCAAAACAGACATAAAACTACTAGAGAGGATAATTGCAGGTTGTGACATTGATTCAACCACAACAAATGTTATCATTGAAAACAAAAATATCATATTTTCTTTCATAGAGGTAGACATATGCAGATTCACAAGATTGCCTCACACCGGTTGTGATCCTATCACATCCAAATTCAATTAACTGATGAGGATAAACTCTACCTGGAGACCACCTTCAATTTCCATCTAGAATATTTTCAAGGTATAACTATATATTTTTATATTTAATTGAATTTAAATTCTAGGGTTTACAATTATTGATTTTTTTTTGTAGTTATCGCTACCAAGTCCAAAAGGGGTTTGATTGTACCAACTATTCAGGATAATTTTCTTCGGGTATGTACTGAATTCTTCTTAGCTAGACTTGTTCTAAAAGGAATACCGATATAAATTTTGATGTGGGCATTGACATATTTGGTTTGTTGTGTTGCACACCAACAATTCGACTGGTCCACCTATGTCTCACATCAGATCAAAGTCGATATCCAAAATATGAAAACCCATGTTTCTCCATTGCCAACAATAAGCACATGCAAGTACATTCTTGGTTTTTTTTATGAATCTTATTATAATTTGTAGAATATTGCAGTACCAATTTCTTGGCAACCAAACTTAGCCACTACAGCCATGACAGATCAACAAGTGCATGTAATTTTTAGTTAATATAAAACTAATATTTTTTATATTTAATATGTTTGTAATTTTTATAATTTTAACAATTTATACAAAATATAGGAAAGGGTATCCTCTTCCTCTTCAAAGAGGGATGTTGCTTTCAGAGGTTATAATCCAAAGGAATTAGGAGACTCTGAAACACCTACGGAGGAAACAACACCACCACTAAGAAAAAGAACTAGAAAATGCGTAAGATCTAATTTTCCTAATCCTCAACAACCTCCACCTATATATCCACTTCCAACTAGCATAGTTGCGCAAGAGGTCTCATCTTAGGAAAGTAAGTTTTATACTCTACCTTCACAAAATTTGTTACCAAATTTTTAGTGTATTTTTTATTAATTTTTATAATGTGTTTTTAGATGTACAATGCACCCAACTTCCATTTGTAGTTGTGGCTATTCAAGAGGTCTCATCTTCGGTCGGTAAGTGTTATAAATTAACAATAAATTTTACAATCTACCTTCACAAATTTTCTAACCAATTTTTATTTTGATTTTTTAAGGTCCTCAAAATGTACAAAAATAACAGTCGATGTTGCCCCCTCCTCCACCACACCAACCTCAAATGTGAGGTCAACAATGGTTCCAATATGGAAAACATTTTCTTCCATCTAGACCACAGGGAACAACATCCAAGTAATTTTTAGGATTTGGAAACATATATTTTGGTAATTTTACAAGTGTATAGGAAGCTTCTAGTGTTGGGTTAGATAATCCTCCACTTGATTAGGATTTATTTTTACAAGGCAACATACCCACTATTTTTCAAGTAACAGATCTGCTTCGAGATCCTCAAAATGAAGCAAGAGCAGAATGTTCAAGTCCATCTCCTCCTAAGGAAACTAGCACCCCTTAGGCTCATCCTCTACTAGAGGATGAAAAAGTAATTTTTTTTAAAATGAATTAGTTTCTAACAATGTTCAAGCAACCATTAAATATTCTCTAATTCCATATGTAAAAGAAATGAAACAATGGGAGTATCGAGTCAAAGTTTTGATAAAGGAAATAAATACCCGATTCAAAAAAATTTAAAAAGAGAACTTTTTTCTTTAGTTGAAAATGAACCGGAAAAGCTTGATGCTCTACTACATCAAGCTAAATTTGGCATGGTGAAGGTTCAAACATCTTACAATGATGAAATTTTAAGGGTTATGTTGAACAGATTGGAGAACTTAAATGCTGAAGCACAAAGCTTATTTTAATGAATGGGCATGTGATAAGAAATGGTTGTTGTTGTAGCTGCAATGAATGTTACCAAGGTTAGACTAATGTGTTCTAATTTTTTGTTGTTTTATTTTTTAAAATGTAAATGTCTGTTGACTATTTTTTTTTTTTTTTTGTAGGTAAAGTTTGATAATTTGAGGAAGAAGATTCAAAACTTGCAAGACTATCTCTAGATGGCAAAGGATTTCTTAATGGCTTCTATGGCAATGAAAAAAATAACTTAGGTAGAAATTCGAAAAACAACACTTTAAGGAAGATCATTATCCAAAATAGATTGGATCATGATGTTCTACTTAATAAGGGTAAATAATTTCTTGCATAAATATCTGAAGATGCTAGGAAAGAAGAAAATACCTTGCTCAAATACTTGAAAAGTGTAGAGAACATCCTTATCATTTTTGGAGGAATGGAGAGGACTGATAACCAGCCTGAGGGAGGACTCATTGAACTGCAGAATATGGAAGCAACGAAAAATGTAAAAGAAGTTAAAACTGCCTCGAGCCCCCCATCTAAGGAATGAATAGGATAACTTGGTTCTGTTGTTGCTTTTAAAATTTTGATTTTATCAAAAAATGATTTTATGATATGTTTTCATTTGAAAACAAGACATTTGTTGTTATTACTTGAGTATTATACTATTTACATTTATATTTGTGTGTTATTTTCATCACTTGAGTATTATATCTATGCATGGGTTTAAATTTTCATTTTATTCAAAGTCAATCTTGTTATGATATAAAAATGAGTATTGTCTTGTGTATTATGCTATATTATTTTTATATTTCAAGTGAGTTTACGAAGGATATATCTATGCATGGGTTTAAATTTTCATTTATTCAAATTCAGTCTTGTTATGATATAAAAATGAGTATTGTCTTGTTTATTATGCTATATTATTTTTATATTTCAAGTGAGTTTACAAAGGATATATCTATGCACGGGTTTACATTTTTATTTTATTCAAAGCCAATCTTGTTATGATATACAAATGAGTATTATTTTGTGTATTATGTTATATTGTTTTTATATTTCAAGTGAATTTACGATGGATATATATATATATATATGTGCATGGGTTTAAATTTTTATTTTAATCAAATTAAATCTTGTTATGATATAAAAATGAATATTTTTTTGTGTATTATGCTATATTGTTTTTATATTTCCATATCTAGAGTAATATGCTATTTGCATTTTGCCTTCTAGAGTACATACAACACATTTTAAAAGAAATATTTACTAATGATACATACATACATTCAAAGTCAAAGCATAAATCATAATATTTTGTCAACATAGATAGTTAATTCAATAACAAAGCTATGATATAATAATGAGAGTTATCTTGTGTTATTTCCATAACTAACTTGGATTTCATGCTATTTTTATTTATATTGTATTGTTGTTTCCGTAACTTGAGATTTATACTATTTGCATTGTGCTTTCTACTATTCTAGACTGCATACAACACTTTGTAAAATAAATATTTACTAATTATGTATGCATGCATGGTTTTCAAATTTTCAGTTTACTCAAATCTAAAGCATAAATCATTAAACTTTGTCAACATAGATAGTCAATAACATTAAAAAACAAATACAAAAAATCATTGATTATAGAATTTTTTAAATCATTGTAATTTTATAGATAAATATCAAATATGAAAAATCATTGATGATATGAATTTTTCGAATCATTGAAATTTTACAAATGATATCAAATACGAAAAATCATTGATAATATGAATTTTTTCAAATCATTGAAATTTTACAAATGATATACAATCCGGAAAATCATTGATTATATAGATTTTTTAATTCATTGAAATTTTACATTGCTGGAAGCTGAAATAAATTCTTTTCAACTTCTCCAAAAGAACCAAGAATATTTTGTGAATTCTGCATTTCCATAATCTCATCACTACAATCTAACTCGTTATCGTCATTATCAACAGTATTAGTGATACCTCTTCTATCCGATAGGGACTTCCAATATGTCAAAGCTTTGTCATAGGGAAACTTACCCAACTCGTATGATGACACATACATTCTCAAACAATTTTCCAAATTTTTTCCAACCTATTACAAAATTTAGATTTAACAAAAGATAGTGCACTAAAAACCCTTTCATTTTCAACAAATCCCAAAATCATTGTCTAACATAATTCATATAAAATAAAGTATTCACTCATAGTTTCTTGTAAGACACTACTTGGATATAATTTTTTCCAGAAATGCATGATGGAACCAGTCTCATGTGGGTTTTTGAAATGTGCAATTTGATTAACCATTTTTATTCTAAAACTGGTTGATTGTTGTCTCAGAAGTTCTTTGTTTATAATACCATTGATTTGAATGTCATTTACTTCTACACATTTAGAGAAATGTATCATAAGAGTGCCCATATATTTTACAAACAACTTAATTTTACCATTGTGGTCAAGAAAAGGATTCTAGAAGATGGTATTAACAATAGCCATGGCCTCAAGTGGCTCATATTTGTGAAAACGATCTCTTATTTTATTTGTTAATGTTTTTGTAATTCTTTTCAATTTATTCTTAGTACTATCCAAAACCTCATCGAATTCACAATGTGTTATGGGCACTTGTTCAACATCATCTGTAAGAGTATCTAAACATTTTTCATAACGATATAAATGAATCATCTTTCCAGTGATAGCAATACAAATATTATCATTGATGTTGAACTTTAAAAAGTTTCTAGGACCATTGACTTGAACAAATGTATTCCAAATATCAAACAAATGATCCTTAAAATTTTCTTCGGATAATATTATAAATAAACATACATATTTATTTTCTCATCATGATGAAATCAACAATATAAATTGCTCTTTCCTGTGTGAGTTTAATCTAAGAATTCATTTCTTGTAACATTGGAAGAATACCACATAATGTGAGGATAATCAATCATACAAAGTAGCAAATATTTTATCTTGTCAACATCCCTACAATGTGCATACATAAAACCCACTAAGGATTGATATTCTAAAAAACCCCTTTTGTAGGAAAAAATAGTGTAATCCACTTGGTGTCCACATATTTTAACAATTTTCTGCCTTCAGTTACACCTAGAGAAAACTGTTGAAACTTTTCAAACCTTTTTGGACTACATGAAAATTAAGAGTGTATTTCATGAACGAGATCTTCCACTCTGACTACATTTTCAAATGTGCTCACAATTTTGTATGCAAGATTCATTCGATGAGCCATACAATGAATGAGAATAAAATATGGGGTAATTGATGCCTAAAGTCTAACAAAAATACCATTCCTTTGTCCTTGAATTGTAGCTGCACCACAACTCCAACATAAATTAACTTTGTGGTAATTTATTTTTCATCCATTCTAGCGATATCCTTTTAAACTGGTTACAACAACGTTGTAAATGTTTTTTGCATTACAATTTTTCATAATATTATGTACTTCTAGTAAATGAGGTTGTCTCAAATGATTTTAAAATGTGTAAACATGTATGCAAGTCCAAGATGTGTTGTCAACAACTGTTACCTCATCAATGGAATGTGAAATAATTTTATCTTGTTTTACATTCTCTCTCAGGTCCTTCTCAACCAATGATAGAAATTTTATCATTTTCCAACCACTTCGATTTGACCAATGGGAACTGGTAAGGTTCTGTACATTGGCTAGTTGAAATAGTTGCTTATAGTTAGCAAAATCAAACATGGATCGACCTTTTTTTAGAATACAATATACAATAGCAAACTGCAAATGTTTTGAGGCTAATACAATCTTATTATTTTTTTAAATTCGGCCTAGATTGTTCCATCTTTCTCAATGAGATTTTTTTGGTGTTTCATTGCTTTTTGGTATTCAAATACATATCTCACATGCACACATTTCAATGCATCATTCCACCTATGATATTTATTAATTGTTCCATCACTTTGTATTTCTTTGAGATAAAATTTCCCACATTGTTTTTCTATTGTGGCTTTCTTATTTTGCAAAAAATAATCCTTTCCTAGCTTCCAACTACAAATAACGCATCTACACATTTTCTCTTTCTCATCTCACTCAATAAAGGGGTATAACCATGCCCTTTCATTTTTAAAATCCCTTACAATAGTCCATTCGCTTATCTTTTGACGTTTAGATTTTTGACTATAAGATTCCCTAGAGGTCCACATTTTAATTGTACTGTCATTTTCTTTTTTGATTGATGTATCTGTATTAGGCATCTCATGAAGTGGTTGTTGAATGTAATTATTAGTAAAATTAGCATGTGTTCCCATATCATCCATTGGAATATCTTCAAGTGGATGCATATCAGGTTCAACAGTGTTTATTGCATTCAATGTTTGGTGTTCTATATCATTTTTGGATGTAAAAAAATAATATTTTAAAGAATTAATAGAATACAGTTTTACAAAGCATTTAAAAAGAGGTAGATAAGCAGACAATTATTTATCTATTAATAAAGAAAGACTTTATATTTAAGAATAAAATATAGAAAAAGTAACGATTTTATGGTAAAAGGTGTTTGTATCTGCATGTTGTGCAGATGTGGATGCCTCATTGCATTTTTATATTTGTGTAAAATATTTTAGAATTGTCTTTTTATCATAATATTGGCCTCTATTATTTCCATATTTAGTATGTGACATTGTATCTGTAAAGAAAAACCTTTAGATGTAAGGAAATGAATATGAAATTGAAGAAAAAATTCATACTTCCCTCAATAATAATTTGTGTTTCTAAGTAACCAAGGTTAAATTGTAATTCCATAAAGAATCTATGAGTCTTCAAATGAACCTATACTACCCTATAGAATGACCTTTGCCTGTGTGCTTAGAGAATAACAACAAATCAAAAAAATGCTAAGAAAACATACTCTAATAGATAAGAAGTAGTCTCTGACAAGAAAAATGCTCCTAACACACAACAAAATGACATGGATACTTGTCTACCACAGTTGCAGATAGTGCATCTACGTTGCCTATTAAACTGAATAAAAAGAGCTTTGGATAACAAAATTATGAAATAAGAATACTCTACCTAGCAATTCTAAAGAAACTAACAAAGGTTAAAAAAGAAGCAACAAGGCTACAACAAAAAGTAGTCATTAATTCAAATTTATTGCTAGAGATTATCCAAAACAAAATAAGCACATTGATTTTTGGAAAATTTTAATTTACCTATCATCATAGTCATCATTGGACATTTTGAGTAGATAAGTTTTCATTGATGTCAAGAGTGAGTGGTCATTAATATCAGGCTTTCAACACCAGTTAGTGGTAGTTTCGATAGGCAGCATCAGTTTCAGGTTCTCCAATTTCAGTTGATCAAGACCCGGTTCCTGGAAGTCATAAGTGGTCCAAAGTGCAAAAGAGAAGCCCAAGTGAATAATATTATAATATTTTTTTATAATATTATAAAGGTAAGTTTTAAATTAATTATAAATTAATTAATATAATTTTTATTATAAATTAATTTATAATTTAATTTACTTAAGTTATTTAAATTAATTATTAATTAATTTTAATATTAGTTATAAGTTAATTTATATTAATTTTTAACTAACCCTAATATGGGTTATTAAATTTAATTCGAATTTTGAATTCGAATTTCTAGCGCTGATGTGGGAAGCATTTTACCATGTGTGTATAAAATGGGGATTACCCACCTTACCAAAACTTCCCAATGCTTTCGAATTAAATCCTATGTTATGCGAGTGTATGTGAATCGTGGTGTGCAACGAAGAGTTTTTATTTCTAAAGTGCTTAGAGGAGGCAAGATTATTTTACCCACCAAGGAGGGAGCCTTGGTCACCAACCACTGGTAGCACAGTTGGCAACCATGGTTATAGCAAGACGTGAGGGCAGCAAAAGGCATAGGTTCGAATCCCCGTAGAGGATCATTTTGTTTTGTGTTGAAAATGTGGTGATGTAAGGTTGATAGGGAAGGAGGTTCACCTTCCTTCACGTGGGCGCTAAGGCACTTGGTTCTTGGGGAGACGGTGGTTCAAATCACGTCAAAACCCTTTTTGGGTGATAACAAAGGTATGTATTAAATTTTGAGCACCAAAATTTTTGGAGTTAGTTGAGGTATTAAAAATTAATTTTTGCATAGGTATTAAAAAATTAATTTTTGCATATTTTTGGTATATAAAGGTTTTAGGGGAGTTATAAGGTTGATGAAGAAAAAAAAATGATGTTATTTGCTTTAGTGGTTGAAAAGGAAATAAAGGTGTTTAGGAAGATAGTTTGAGGTTTTGTGGTGTTGGATATTATTTTAAGTTGGAGTTTATAAGGTGTATCAAAGTGATTAATTTTTATGTATGATTTGATTGATGTTATTTTCAAAAGGGAGCAATAAGGTGTATTTGAGCTTTGATTATTCCTATGTCTAAGGAATATTTGAGGAAGTGTTAAGAATGAAATTTTGTCATCTAACCATTGAAATTGGAAAGAAGGAAATTATGATTTAAACAGGTTTTTCAAAAGGCACTTCTACATCAAACAAAAGGTATGGGTACATCTTCCTAGTGAGTGATTGTTGAATGTTGTGAATGCAAATTTGGAGTGAAAAGGATTGTTTGGTGAGCATTTTTGAGTGTGTTTTAAATTAATGCTTCAAGGTTTTCTAGAATAAAGAGTTGTTTATAAACCTTGTTTTATAAGCATTGTTGTTGAAGTGATTAAGTTGAGTGAACTTGAACTAGGGTTTGCAAAGATCATGAGTATCATTTTTATGTGAAGATTGTTTTATAAGCATTGTTGTTGAAGTGATTGGTTGAGTGAAGAACTTGAACTAGGGTTTGCAAAGATTATGAGTATCATTGTTATGTGAGATTGATTGATAAGCATTGTTGGAAATATTTGAGTGAGTTTTCATATGCTTGGACTAGGGTTTGTGAGCAAGGATTGTTTCATTGAGTGATTGGTTGAGTAGATTTGGTTGAGCCTATTCAAGTGGATGTGTTGAAGTGATTGTTCAAGTTCTATGAAACAAATTGTTCTATATTCTGAATTGAATTGAGAAAGTGATTGAGAGTTTGTGAGTGTGAAGCATATTGAGTCTCTAACAATTATCTATATGTTTCTAAAAGAGTGAGTAAAAGTGATTGATAATTGTGATGAATGTGAAGCATATTGAATCTCTAACAATTCTATATATGTTTCTAAGAGAGTGTAGCAATCTAGGATGCATACACCTAAGCTAATAATAACTAAAAAATCACATAAAGCATAAAAGAATGGATGAATTTGCAAATAACCACAAAGAAGGGCTTCTTTTATTAAATTTCCATTAAAATTCGATTACAAATCCATCCCTCTTAGGGATACCCAATGTGATACAATTATTACAATCATAGAAAATCCCCACGCAAGGGTAGGTGTAATCCACAGGCTTCCTAGGTTGACACGAACTGCTCCAAGGCAAATGTGGCCTTCTTCTCCATGATTAGAGGCATTTGTTGCTTTGAATGACAAGACCCTATTAACCCTACATCCAAGAAACAACAAGAAACATATTAAAAACAAAGGAGGCCTCTCTTAATGAGGCTTTTAGAGGAAATTATGCAAAAGGATGCCATAAAAGCTTGAAATCAAGAAAATGCAGAAAGCATGGTAATCTACACTAAACATGATAATTGGCCATCAAGAAATATAAAGGAAACATAGATCAATCCATCTAATGTCCTAATTAAACAATTGGAAGCATGAAAACATAAGAAATAGCCACAACTAATCTAGCTACCAAATGACAAGAAATGAAGGAAATAAGTCTTAAATTCCTACTTCTACCGCACAATTATCTCTAATAAAACAAATCTAGATTAAATGCATATAATCTACTACAAATAAAAAGTAAACTACTACTAAAACCAAGGGAAAAGGAGAATTAAACTTGACCACGGGTCTACGATGTAGCTAGCACTGTTAGCCACGGCTGAGCTGAAAATGTAGTTGCTCTCTAATGTCGGTCTTAGATCTCCAATTCCCCTTGATGAATTGATGATCAAGGGTCGCCTCGATGTCCTCTGATAGATTTGGTGGTTGAATTGCTCAGATTGGTGATGGAATGGGCTCAATTGAGTTTCTTGATTTCTCCTAGCCCTCCATAGCCTTCTTGGTTCCAAGTGCCATTTTGATCTCCAAATAGGCAGCAAAAGTGTTCCTCTCAATGGATGCAAGTGAGTATGCAATTTGATAGGGCTTCGCTATGCTTCAACTCGAGATTCTTCTAGACTTATCCCCAATTTGGAGGGGGGTTTTATAGCACTTGGGAAGGCCTTGTCTTAGCTTCATGGAGAAGCCAAGATCAAGAACCTTCAGTTAGGGTAGTTGGAGGGAAATTTCTAGAGGCTTCCACGCCCAAAACCATTTGAAACTCGAACAACTTGGCCGTTGTAACCGATTTTGGGTCGGTTGAGATCAAACTTAATTTGAAGGCTAACCATGGCTCTGAGGCATGGTCAGACCTATTAACCATGGGTGTCAGCCATGACCAACACTGACTAGGCCAAAATGCCTAAATTGAGTGGTTAGAACCACTGCTTCACCTTGGAATCTATCCAAGATCTTTCATATGGTCTTCTAGCATGTCCCATATGAGTAGTCACCTCGACATGATGCATTTTAGGTGTCTACAGATGCCCCTTTTGAGATGCATTGTGAGATCGAACAATGTTGAGAAAAAATAGACCTCCTAAAATGATGTCGTAGGTTGCATGATGATCATTAGTCTGATCAACATTAGATGCCCAAGTCTTGCAAAAGGATGCGCATCCTAGAATCATTGCTTCCAACTAGATGGAAGGCTTAAATTGAAAGAACTTGTACTCATCCTATCTCAATCGGGTAGCTTTTGTCACTACTACAGGTTGTCTGAACCTATAGATCTGAAAGGTGGAGAGCACAAACTCAACTATCATATTTGCTTTTTGCCCCAACAAAGGGTAAGCTTATGATAGTCATTGGCAATGATTCGTAAGATGAACACAATTTTGACAAGATCAAGGGATATTCTATTGACTTTGATTATGATTATGATATTATGACTACCCCCTCAAGCGATGAGTCGATGAGGGTAATGACAATTAAATGAAGTGACGAGTCACTTGACCACTATGAATGACTTGAACAATTTAAGGTTTAGCACTTGATACTTGACTAGGCCTAATCAGCTATGATTACAACTATTAATAGTAATTGTATATTTCTATCCCATGGAGTGGTCCAGCCATGAAGGCCTTCTTAGGGAATCAAAATGATAACAATTCCAATTAGGCATGTGTTGAATCATATTGTTCGATGATCTACTAAAAATGTCATAGAAGAATTGACATGATTGCTTCATTCCCATGGGGTGGTCCAACCTCCAAGGCCTTCTTCGGGATTGAAATGAAGCATATCAATTTGATGATGATGAATTTACCCCAAATGTCCTTATGGTAATTTACTCATCTTTTCAGATTGCATGGAGCACTAGTCACTGCAACCACCAAGTGTATAGGGTAAATAACTAGATACAAGGCACATTTGACTTTTGAATTATCTAATTTTTTTGTTATTTTTAATATTTTTGAAAATTTTGGTTTGGTAGATATTTTTAATTTGGCATTTTGAAACTCCTCACGGTGGGATTTTGGAGCATTTATTGTAGGTTGCTAGCCACACTTGTCAAATACAACCAATTTTTCAAATTTTCCTAGCCATGGCTCTGACCCGTAGTTGAAAAACCCTAATCTTGCATCCACGAGTGTCAACCATGGTCAGGGGTAAAATGGAAAATATTTAAGAAAAATCTATCATTTTTGATATCATTATTTCCAATTGTTAGCTTTGCAAACTTGAGTGCTCTGAGAGGTGAGTTATCAAATTTGACATGGAATACTACTACAAACTCGACCTCACTACCACCTGCATTGATGGCAGACCAACCTGGAGGCATCGGTGCTACTAAGGTAGAAGCACACAAACCCTCATTTTTGTAATTATTGGATAAAATTGAACCTCATTAAGTAATGGGTTAAATGAACAAACTAAACTATCGATAATGAACCACACCCTAGCTTAGGATTAGTCTAGGTTAGATTAGAAGGGGTGGGTTTAATTTTTGGGGTGCCTCGGGATGGGAAATGACCCCAAAAAGGGTGTTTCCCTTAGCCGTGGGTGGTAAACGTGGTGCCCAATTGGTAAATTGGGGACCATGGCTATCATCCATGGTGAGATTCAAATCTCAATGGTCATAAAATTTGACCGCCTCTCCGACCGTGGGTCTGAAGCATGGTCACCCGACTTTAGGAAAAAATTATTTTTATTTTTTATTTTTTAGATTTTTAACTGGTTTAATTGAAATTTTGAATTGCAACTTTGATTTTCTTTGAATGTGTTGCATGTATTCATGTATGTTTTTATCTTTTTAAATATTTTTTGACTTTGTTTGACTTTTTAGGGTTGTTTTTATATTTTTTGGTTGATTTTTAATTATTTATTATGTCGTCGATCAGACTTTGACTATGAGGGTGAGGGAATCAGAGATCCTTCGCAACCTACATGGTAACCTTGATGACACTGAGTGGGCATGGTTCATAGCTATAGGCTTTGGCTATGTACTATGCCTACCTACTATCCGGGCCGACCAGGCCTACATGATTGCATTGGCCTGATGCTAGGATGCATGGACCAACACCTTTCACCTATTGATAGGTGAGATGATCGTGACTCTTGAGGATGTGTACCACATCTTTAGACTTCCTCTGGATGGTGAGGCCATCACATATTCATCGATGGAGGTGAAGGATGTAGTATTCACCATGATATTTGGTGATCGTAGTGATGAGGCACAGTGACACTCGGACCATGGAGGGGTACACATCGAGCATTGGTATATTTTGTGGTGTCTTTCTGGTGGTGATATATGACTTGATCATCTAGATCATTCTCCCTAACACTTTGAGAGTGAGGCTCCCTTGGAACCTCTTAGCTAGGATGTTCGATGTCCTCACCAGCACTACTCGTCGACCATTGATCTTGTCCTTGGGGAGTGCCTTACTTGCATAGCTCTATAATGAGTTGTATCAGATTACATGATGGAGTAGAGTTGGCATTGGTTGTAACCTTCTACTATAGATCTAGGGTTGGTAGCACATCACCATAGAGCACCCTATAGGACTACCTCTAAATATTGTAGATATTATAGTGGAGCGATAGTATGCAACATCTAGCCTCAAGAGTAGGAGGGCTTTAGGAGTAGGTCTCATGAAGGGACTTGAGCTACTATATTGAGTAGTTTGCATGATTGTAGCTAGGCTAGGTTGAGTGGTGGCCATACCTAGACTACCCTACATGGCTAGAGGTTGATGACTACCTATGATGGGCATGTAGAGATAGATGGCTCCTCGGATGCAAGTTCAAGGTATGAGAGTTCTTCTACTTCTTTCGTGTCACTAGGTAGTTTAGGATTTAGTAGGATATCCTTGAGTTGCCCACCATCTATCATCGTCTCACTCTAGAGAGGGATCTCACATGGCCATAGGTGACTCCTTTGGGTGATGAGGATGATGATTTCTAGGAGTCAGGCCTATCAGATGTAGGGATGATAGCTGACTATGACACTTGGTGGATGACCATGCTATGGCGGGGCTTGGAGGGCCCACTAGGTAGACTAGCAAAGGGCACATAGGGAGTAGAGGTTGATCCTCATGGGTGTCGAGTCTATTAGAGGACTGAGGGTGGATGGGGTGAGGGAGGAGCTATAGAGGAGGCCCCTAGGTTGAGGAGGAGGGTGAGGCACTAGTAGAGGGTGAGGCAGCTCCGATAGTGAGATTGGGTAGCTCAAGGCTCAGGTTGCTAGCCTACAGACTCAGGTAGGCACACTCCAGATGTAGATGCTAGGGAGAGACACCTCCATAGCTACCTTATAGGCATGGGTTAGTGACCTATAGTCATATCTCATAGTAGGGTAGTCTCAGTGGTATGACTATGAGGAGGAGAAGATAGCTCTCCAGGCATAACTTACCATGATGGAGATGGAGATCTAGAGGATCATAGGGTAGTGTATCCTCCTACAGTCCCAGCTAGATGCTATGACCATAGAGCATGACTCACTCAGGTCTATGAGGGGAGACCCCTCATCTTCATAGGTTATTCTAGTGGCTCCAGCTACTCCAATAGTTCTAGTAGTATAGGGATTAGAAGTGATGGACCCTATGGTAGAGATCAGGAGACTATGGGCTCTAGTGCAGTGACATATCAGTGAGTGATCATCAGATGTTGCTTACATCTCTACCTTAGTGGGAGATATTGAGCTACTCGAGGGTGAGGTTCTTGAGAGGACCATAGATCTAGGATCTCAGAGGACTCATACTCGGGAGACAGGGTAGTCTTCAGCTAGACCTAGCCATAGGATGCATAGATTAGAGAGGTCAACTAGGACCAGCTCTAGGTGGACTCATAGGGAGGGTGGAGGTGATGGTGGAGCCTCATAGATTAGGGGTGTAGGCATTTCTTAGTATGGATCTGTGCTAGATGTTGTACCATTTTTTAGTGTAAGGTCGAGGACCTACACAGTTGTAGCCTACGGGTATTTTTGACATATGCCGATGTACTCTTTATTTTTGATACACATATATATATGATTATAATTTTATGAGACTCATTATATGTGTAGATTTTATTTGTTTTATGTTTATGAGATGCATATGGATGCAATGCTTATATGTTATGTTTATTTTATGCTATATGATGTGATGTATGGATGACATGCACTAGATAGCTATGTGATGTATGATTAGATGTTGTGATATATATGTGTATATGGACTACTTATGATGGATGTATATGGATGCAATATTTGATGTTAAATGCATGTTTAATTTATAGTACTTGTATGCATTTAATTTATGATGTTATGACATGATTCATGCCATGTATGTACTGCATAATTTTCATGATGATGATTTATTGTAAATGGACATGTATGCTTTAATCACTTAAAACATAATGTATGAATGCAATATGAGTTTAACAATCTAATGGATGACACCACAGAATGTATAACAATCATGAACTGTAATTGCTATATCTTATTATAAGAATTAATCAATTGGACACCCATATGTGAGATGCAATGATGTATTGTTTCTATTCATAATCTTTTGTAAATTAAAAGAATATGGATAACATAGTCAGTGGTCATTTAAATATCATTTCTGATATCCATCCGGTATCTAACCTATATTATGAACAATCTTTAATAAAAAAAATCTTATAAAGAGAAATTTGATATTTGATGATTGCATTGAAAATTGATTGTTGCTATTTGGGAATTTTTGAGGTTTTCCATGAAACTCAAACACCCTAGTTGACTTATCAAAAGTTGTATAATGACTATACTAGACTTCTGAAAAATAAAGTTTTCACTCTGAAAGACCAAGCTATTCATTACCCCTATGTGTGCAAATGAATATATTAGATAAGGCATAAGCATACCCCAGTGCCAGGCATGATTCATTCAGCCCATTGTTGTATTGGGGATCCTCAAATGTCTATCCGATCCTAGGTTTGGATTTAGTTAGACTAGACCACTAGGCAATCCAGGCCACCTAAAGCTAGCTCACTTGTGACTTGCTAGACCTACCCCAATGTCAGGCAGGATTCATTCAGCCCATTGTTGTATTGGGGATCACTCCATGGCTTTGAGTATTGACCATTCCAGGGATTCAAGTTCACCCCCTTTTTTTCTTCAATTTATTGGGATACTTGCTCATATATAGTGATAAAAATCACTATTTATTTTGTATATACTTTTTTTTTTGCAAGGGATAGGATTTGACTCTAGGATTTTTTATTTAAGCAAGGGATCTCTTCGGGTAGGGGGTGAACTTGTCCTTTTTCCAATGACCTCTACTCTAGACCACTGCTCCTCACAAAATGAGCAAGTAATAAAACCTTTCACCTAAGGTGACCCAGACCACTTTTGTAGTTTTCATCCTTCCTTACCCTAATTAGGATTGTTTAAATGTGTTTGATTAGTGATAGGATTCTGATATGCTAAGTGCTATCAAAACTAGACCTCATCTACAAAATGCAAAGCAAGATTTCTACCAAACTCTTGAGAAGACCACTAGGTATGGTTGAATGACCGAAAAACCCTAGTATATTCTTCATAGCAATAGGAGGGGTTGTGTTGAGAAACACAATTACTCACAAGGGTGATGGATGATGATGATAATGCATAGATGCATGATTGAAACACAAACGTGGTGTCATTTGTAAGATTGCAAACACAACCTATCCTAATGCAAGTGTGATGGATGGAAATGCCTAAATGCAATGCAATTAAATGAATGCATATGCAAAATGAGAATGCATGATGCAAATGAGATGCAATAATGCAAAATGAAATGCAATGTTTTTAGATTTTATTGCTTTTTAATTTTTATGGATTTTTGAAATTTTGATTTGACCAAAGGGTTTAGATTCCTTTGGAGCCTTTTATGGGATGACCAAAGGGCTTACAAATGCCTTTGGAGCCTTTTAATGGTTTTAGGCATAGAATGCTTTAAGATGAAGGATGTTGAGAGGTTCAGGCTCTTCAACACCTTCAAGCGATGTTAAGCGATATGTCCCAGGTCCAATCTTCTCAGAGATGATATAAGGACCTAACCAATTAGCCATAAATTTGTCTCATAGTTTTAGTGGTAGATTTGAGTTCTGTTGGTTCTCTTTCAGCACAAGATCACCAACCTCAAAGTCTCTCAGATGGACTTTGTTATTGTAAGCTCATTTTAAGTGCTCTTGATAAACGTAGAGATGCTCAAGGGCATTCACATGATGTTCATCAAGTAGCATCAATTGATCTAGGTGAGCTTGTCATGCAGTGTCATCATCAATGAACTCTTTCAATGTGATGCGTAACATTGGAATTTCCAACTCTAAGGGCATAATGGCCTCAGTGCCATATACTAGTGAAAATGGAGTTGCCCTAGTGGGTGTCCGAATGCTAGTCCTATAAGCCCATAATGCAAGGGGTAGCTGGATGTGCCAATATTTGTGGTGCTCTTGTACCATATTTTTCAATATGGATACCACTATCTTATTTGAAGCCTCAGCTTGCCCATTTGCCTATGGATAATATGGAGTCACAAAACTATGTTTGATCCTGTACTTGGATGTCAAAGCCCTCATAGTTTTTTTCTTGAATGACGTTCCATTATCCAAGATTATTTTGGATGGTATCCCAAAATGACTTATGATATTGGTGAGTATGAACTCCACAATACGTGCTCTAGTTGTCATTGTTAATGGGATTGCTTCCACCCACTTAGTAAAGTACTCAGTAGCCATAATAATGAATGTATGTTAGCTTGATGATGGAGGAGAGATCTTTCCGATGAGATCCAAACCCCACTGAGCAAATGGCCAAGCCGCTTGAATGGGCTGTAAGGCCTATGATGGCAAGTGCACAAGATTAGCATGATGCTAACATTTAATGCATTTCTTGACATACACATTGCAATCCTTCTCCATAGTAGGCCAATAATAGCCCATGCGAAGGATGCACTTGATGATAGCCATGCCACTAAAATGGCCACCGCATGTACCATCATGAGCTTGCAAAATTACCCAAGCTGATTCTTGGGGCTCAAGACAATGAAGGAGAACTCCATCATAGCTTTGATGATACAAAATATCTCCTAACAAGACATACTTTGTCACTTTCTATTTAAATGTGCATTTTGTGGCATGCGATAATCCTTGGGGATTACACCAAGTTTTAGGAAGTCATGTATTTGTGACATCCAGTTCTGATAGACCTCAGCCTCAATTGATAAGATAACATGTTCCCCCTATGGTTTAACATTTACAAATGTAGACTAGGAAACAACCTTATGGTGAATGGTAGTACCATTCCCTGTAGGACCTTATGAGATCAATGACCCCTAGGGTGCCCTCTTGAGAAAGTCTCTGGCTCTGTAGAACCATTCATGGTTTGGTTCTATATGAATCATGTTGATTGATTCTTTGTTATCCAAAGCCTCACACTGTATGGTAGAGTGTGACAACATTTTTATGTGGATGGTAGTAAAATCGGTAGATGGATTCTAAGGAATTAAGGATCCCAAAGATGCCATAGTGTCTATAAATCTATTTGATGAATGAGGGATTGCCTCGATGTCATACCACTCCAACTGAGCTAGATAAGTGTCAACAAGATCTTTGTAGGCCTTCAGGATAGGACACCTACATTGAAAAAGTCCCTTCACTTGGTTGATAATGAGAAGGGAATCACCAAAGATATTTAACCTTTTGATCTTCATGGCGATAGTTATTTGGAGGCCCAAGATTAGGGCTTCATATTCAACATTATTGTTGGTGCAAGGAAAGTCCAACTTAAATGACAAGGGCATGGGAGCACCTTGTGGTATGAACAACACTATTCCTACACCACCCCCTTGCTCACACTTTGAACCATCGAAGAACAAGGTCATATCAGCTTTGTTATCTAGTTCTTCGGGTTTGGGTGATTCTAATAATGTGAATATTACATCATCAGGAAGCTCAATGGTGAGAGGCCTACTATTTTCTAGTGGTGCCTCTGCTAGTTGATCAGCTATGACCTATCCCTTGATGGAATTTTGGCTAATGAATTCCAAGTCAAATTCTATCAATAGCATGATCCACTTTGTAGTACGTGTATTATGATATGTCTTGCTCATCATATACTACAAAGGATTTTGTTTTGATATGACATACATCGTATGACTTAACATATAATGCCACAATTTCTTTGTAGTAAACACTACTTCTAAACATAACTTTTCCATGTAGGCATATCCTAGCTCGTAACTCACCAAGGTTCGACTAATGTAATATATGGCTTGCTCTTTGTCTTGCACATTATTTTGGGCTAACATGGTCCCTAATGCAAAGTTAGTTGTCGATATATATAGCAAGAATGGTACATCTGGTCTTGGTGGAGCTAGTACTGGTGGCATCGCTAGGTAGTGCTTAATCTCAGCAAAGGCTGCTTGATAGTCCTCATCCCAATTGAATGGGACCCCCTTGTGTAGTAGTCGATTCATGGGTCGACATTTATTTGATAATTGTGTGATAAATCACTTTATGGATGCTACTTTGCCCTGTAGGCTCCTTAATTCCTTGATATTTGTTGGAGGATGCATCTCTAAAATGGCCTTGACCTTTGTTGGGTCTACTTTGATCCCTCATTTTGAAATGATGAATCCCAAGAGCTTTCCTGAAGTCATACCAAATACGCACTTCTTAGGATTCAACCTAACATTATGCTCTATCAAGTGATCGAAGACCTTTCTCAGGACCTCTGCATGCTCTGAATGTAACAATGACTTTGCCAATAAGTCATCGATGTAATCTTCCAAGATCTTATGCATGTAGTCATGAAAGATGTATGTCATAGCCCACTGATATGTAGCACCAACATTCTTAAGGCTGAATGGCATAACCTTATAACAAAATGTCCCCCATGGCATTATGAATGTGGTTTTATGCTGGTCTTCGGGCTTAATCCAAATTTGGTTGTAACCAAAAAAACCATCCATTAGGGAGAGCATCTCATGACCCATAGTTGCATCTACGAGAGCATCTATGTTTGGCAATGAAAATGAATCCTTTGGTGTTGCCCTATTGAGGTCTCTAAAATCCGTATAGATATGGATCCTTCCATCAGGTTTTCCTACAGGCACCATATTTGATACCCATTCTGGATAGTCGATGGAAATGACAAACTCTACATCCAATAGCTTCTGCAATTCATCCTTAACCATTAAGGCTACTGTTGGATGCATCTTCCTGAGTTTCTGCTTGACTGGATTTTTTGAGAGATCTAGCGAAAGGTTATGAGTAACCAATTTTGGATCTAGACCCGACATGTCCTTATAAGTCCAAGCAAAGAGATCAGGTCTCTCTTTCAGTAGAGGGATGAGGTTGGCATGCTCATCAGGAGATAAAATTTCTCCAAATTTAACCTTCTTAGGAATTGTGGGATCATTGTTGATATCCACTTCAAAGGTTTCCTCTACTGACATGTGGGATCCCTCCTCGAGCTGGTGAGGCATAGGGATCAAGTGGATGTCATCTGCTGGGTTTATGGGTTCCATATTGGAAGCATCCTCAACATGATAAACATCATGTGCATAACCTAGCGCAAAATGAAAAGGTTGCAACATTTCTTCATTGGGGAAGAAATATTTAGGCTCTAGTGGTGAGTCAATGTGATCCCAATCAATAGCATCTACATTAAGATACAATGGTTTGGAGGGATCGGCTGGATTGTGAAGTGGAGTGGTCAAATCAATGGAGATCATATTTATGGAATGGATTATGTCTCTAGGACCACGTGCATGTGACTCTACATTGATATAACTTCCATCCTCGAGATGTGGTTCTAGGGGTATGGGGATCTCTGGATCCGGTCTATGGATAGACTCAAAAATAGGATCGCTAGGCTCAAGGAGCTCCATGTATGTCGATGGATCAGGAAAAAAAAAAAAAATAAGTGTGGGGTGGGGGGGGGGGGAGAAGATATCTCTATACATATCCTCTGTAGTGTATGGTGCATTATGATGATGCAAGTAGGGAGGCCCCAAATAGGCTCTCTCTATTTCATCTTCATCATCACTATCATAATAAAAACCCTCATTGCTACCTATTGGAATTAGGATATTAGGAATATGGGGCCCCATGTAAGCCCACTCTTGATAGCCACTATCATCAATGGAGGATTTCTCATCCTCTATGACTGTCTCCAAGGGTAATATATGACGTAAATTTAGAGGGCCCAGGTAAGCCAACTCAGTTTCATCCTCAGATTGCTCATTGTTTGAGGACTCATCATCATCATCACTCTCATACATGCAACTCGGTCCCTCTCTTTTAGATATGGACTCTACTTTATCCTCATCAGAATGATTCTCTGACTCAGAATATTTCACTATGCTAGCATTCTGAACTTGTAGGCCTATGTCATCGGCTGCCCCATAGATTTGTTCATCCAAGTTGTCTCTTGGTATGTGCTCTGAACCGGTCTCCACCAAGATGTTCTCATGATATATCTCAGGTGGTTCTATAGTGATGTAAGACACTAACCGGTTATCCCTTCGAAAGGAGGAGGGATTGGGGTGATAAGGATTGAAGTCGACTTCACCCCTAGATTGAGGTACAGGTGGTCTAAAGATGCCATGAGGAGTTCATCCTATCCTCTAATATAATACCCTAACCCAAACCTATCAGTTGGCAATTGATATTATGGTTCGTAAGGCCTCCTACGCCCCTACTCGAATAATCTGAGACCGTAACCATGCCAATGGTAATGCTCAAAATATCGTAAGGTATATTCTAGGTTAGAGAGATAATGAACATTCATAGTGAATGGTTCATCATCATCCTCATCCATGGGAGTGCGAGATGCAAGTTGGTCGAGCCCTCCATAGATAAAATTGGTTTGGTTAGGAGGTACCCCTAGTGGTACCACCATCCCTATGGGAAGGCGATGGGCTTGTGGTCGGCCCATATCCTATGTAGTCTCTATGATCGGCGTAAATGTCATATTCTGCACAATATACTCCCCTAATCTAGGATTAACCAAATGAATGGTCACCTACGGTGCAGATGACCCTACTGAAGATGCAGGTGAAGTAGGCTGAGGTGCCTCTTCGACTTCTCCTTGAGCATCCTCTACTTCCATGGGAGTAGGGACCTCGATGATAACTAGTTTGGGTGCTTGTTTTATCTCTTTTTCACCCATATTTACCTTTATCTTCCTATCATCCCGATGCATTATGGATGCATATGGTCTGGTAGAAGCAGTTATCATGTGCTCCGATCATTGAGATGCAGACGTTGTAGGTTTGGCACACACTTCCTTCATTTTACCTCCTGGCTCTTTGATCGGTGATGCTGGCCGTATGTCCAGGTGCATTGAGGGGAGCATGAAGTCCCCTGACAAATCTGCTAAATTCATGTATTTGAATGGTTCTTCATCTGAAGGTACCACGTGAACCTATCCCTCATGAATGTATTTAATACATTGATGGAGAATGGAAGGGACACAATACATTTCTCTTATCCAAGGTCTCCCTAGAAGGATATTGTATTGCATAGCACCTTCAATCACATGACACATCACTGGGATGGTCTTTAGTCCCACCTGAATAGGTAAGACTATCGTGTCGATAGTTGAGCATAATGCATCGTTAAAAGCTCTCAACGTGAAGGTAGAAGGTATGATATGCGTCTTTGGTAACTTCAGGTATGTCAATGCCTTGGTCATAATTATATTGATTGATGATCTTGTATCAATCAAAACCCACTTGAAAGGTATGTGATTTACACATGCAATGATGTGGAGCGGTGGGTCCACTGTGATAGTGGAAACCATCTTGATTTCATGATCATAAAATTGTATGATCGGTTCTTGACACTATTGCACGTGTCCCACAAAGTGTGTGAATGCTTCGGGATCCTGGGACTACACTTCTATGGACCTTAGAATGTCCATAAGCATCTCCCTATGCTTGGGAGACTATTGAATCAACTCATAAATTGACAACTTTGTTGGAGTCATCTGTAGGTTTTGAACTAACCTACTCCTGATTGTCACCACCGGTCTAGTTGGTGGGCCTGGCACATTCTGGGTTGGCCTTGGAGGAGGTGCAACTTGGACCCTAATAGGAACTGGAGGTTGATTTGGTCTTTCATACCTCGCATGTCTTGTGATGATGTTGACCATTCCGATGAACCCATGGGTTGGTGGTTCGATGCGTACTTGATTGACTTGGCCAACATTGTTCCTTGGTACCTCATGGTTGGGTAGAGGATTTTTGTAAATCCCCATATTCTGATTATCTAGCGCTTGTGGATTGTCCACAAGAAGCTTACCTCTTTCAATCATATTTTGCACTAAATGTTTGAAAGACCAACATACCTCTATGTCATGACCTTTCATTCGATGAAATATGCAATATTGATCATCCTTATATCCCTTAGGCTTGGGTTGATTAGGGTCCACTAATTTGATTTTTGGTAAGTTTATTACCTTTGCCTCACACAATTGATGGAAAATCGATGTCAATGATTCTGATAATTGAGTGAATATGCGAGGAGGGTATATTTCTTTGTCCTTACCCTTCTGGTTGTTGTTGCACTACTCATATTGCATAGGAGGAGGTTGGGCTTGATAATTTCATTGTTGCTACCCCTTATCCCCTTTTTGAAGGTTTAAAACCACCTGATTAACATGGGCTGGCTTGGCCTATTGTTTCTCGATGCTCTTCTTATTCCATTCCTTCTTGTTTCTGAGTTTCAAGTTACCCTCCTGTAACTTGATATCCTCTATCACTTTGGCTTGCACCAAAGCCTCTTCAAATGTTTGATATTGCTGCAACTACAACAATAATAAAATGTGCTTTGCGCAACTCTTCATAAACATCCAGGTTAATTCAGAGGTAGGGATGGAGAATGGTAGCTTTACCATCATATTTCTCCATCATTTCCCATAATCCATAACTAGCTCATCATCATGTTGCATTAAAGCAGCCAGATCGGATAAGTTCACCTTTTTCTTGATGTCGAAGGAGAAGCATTCAAGAAATGCATCAACCAGTTGCTCAAAGTTGGTGATGTTGTGCCTTTTGAGTTGATTAAACCACTCCCAGGCTGGGCCTGAGAGGGTTGTAATGAAGGTCCATAGGAGCAAGGCATCATTGCTCTCGATCTGAAAGCACATGTCTAGAAAACTCATGACATGCTCTTGAGCATCCTCCTCTCCTTTAAACTTTTCTAGCCTAGGCATTTCAAAATGTTCAGGATAGGCCGAAATAGGCACTGATGGGCATAAAGGTTCATTATGAATCTTATTCAAGGTAGGATTTTGATAAGTCATTCCTTGCTTCTCGATAGCTTTAACCTTTTCTGCCAAGGCCTTATAGGCCTACGAAGATAGGAACTCCTCTTCTCTGGATTGCCTTTGAGGCACCTTTGGAGGTAGATTCCTCTTCGATCGAGGTGGAGGACTAGGCTCATCATCCACTTTGACTTGGGATATTTTAGGATACTCTTGATCTAATTTATCTCCCACTTCTTCTTCATACTTCCTATGCCCATGATGTTTGGATATGGGATATCGATCTCTGTGTTGGGTCGTATGGCGAGTATGGGTGTCTATATACTCAGGGTGCAACTCGAGCTATGAAGCAGCTCATCTATCAATGCGCTCCCTATACTCACTATGGGGAGGTAAACCGACACTAGCCAATCGGTCCTCCCTCTCAGCATGCTCCTTTTGATCAAGGATGCATTGCTCACGCATGCACTATTCATATAATCATTGTCTTATGAACCTTTGCCTCTGAGTGTCCTCATTTTTGAGGCATTCCCACTCTATGCGAACATCTTCCAATTGGTCTTGGAAGATCTGACATCTCTGCTCTGACACCAACTTGTGAGATCTATCTATGTGATCATCCGTATGAGGCCTCTAGTGTGTGCACTCTATTCGAGCGGCTTTGTGGGTGTGTCCCCCAATAGACTGATTTGCTATGCTCTTGCCCTTGTCTGTGAAGATGACATTTGCATCCAGCTATCACCTATACTCTGTGCCCGCATGGGATGCAGGGGTATGCATATCATGAGAATGCTTGGAGCATTCTCTAGGTTCCCTGATGGTCCTAATTGTACTTTCGCTATGCACACTCATAGAATGAGAAGGTGTAGGTGAAGGTTTATAACCTAGCTATCCTAAGACTCTATCCAGACCATCTAACTATCTACTATGCCATGGCTCATGAGGTGGCATACCATTTGCTCCCACTTTAGACATGTCTATGGTGATCCTACAAGGCTCACTTCTATTGGGAGTTTGCATGGGTCTACGCTCGAAAGTGGCCCTCTCTATTTACCCTTGAATGGGTAGATCTTGAGCCTATCTATACTCAGATGGTGGGGGCCTTGAGCCTCCCTTAGGTACAGGTCGAAGGGGTACCAATCTGGATCCCTCTATGACATACTCTTCAGTAGATCCCATGGATGCATGTGAAGTGCGATCATGGTAAATGCTACCATGTTTGGGACCCCCATGCTGGGAAGCCCCATGCTCTGATCTATGTCTCGAGGAGTGTCTAGTGGCTCCTCTAATCGGGGTATTCTCAATAGGATCCCCGCATGTAGAATTATCCCCTCTAATACTCATCGAATGATGTTTGGGAGGATTCTGTGGTTGAGGGTCCTACATATTTTGTTGTGCATTGGGTGGAGCTTCGGCCTCGACCTTGGGTCTATCGGTCTCTCCATGTTCGCACCATGATATTATATTATCTCGTATGTAAATTTTAAGGCAAACAAAGTAAACAATGATGATTATCTCTTTTAAATTTTTGTTTGTGAGCCCTAAACTGTTTGATGAGTTTTGAGATTTGTTGTATCAGAAAGTAACTCTCATCGTGTTTTCAAAATGTTGATGATATACTCAATTGTTTAAGGGCTTTCACCTGTATACTCATAGCTCGACAACCGGCAATGAAAGTCACGGTCATGTAAACCCCCTAAAATGTGGAGATGAAACCCACACTCGGGCAGGGAGCACAGGTCCTCCCGGTCCTCACCCTGTTCACCCGTGCATAGCGATACACCCCTTCAAAGAGGAATGCATGCTATTTTCCATGGGCTATGATGGTTCTTGGCACCGGTATTGGTCTAGTAACAAAAGGATCGAGGGAGTTGGGCCAATGGATGGAAATCACTACCACCGTCATTGAACCCTACTAGTGGTTGGATATGACTTCCAACTCACTAGCGTTTAAAGTGTGTCATGGTGTGTGTGGTTCTTTTTACTTTGCATGAAATAAAAATGCATAAACCAACATTCACATGATTTTCCTACATGCTTTGAAAAAGAACATTTCACTTTAAGAGAATGCACGATTACGCTAGATGACGTTCAGAGAATGCAACTATCTATGAGGAAAATGGCCACTGATTGGGCCTCATACATGCAAACTCTAAACACACAATGTCCTAGACCACTGGAGACTAGGGTGGACTACAATCAGAGATCCACTATTCCTAGCAACGACTAGTAGAAAACTAAAAATGAACTAGGATTTTCCCATTTCTACCTTTCATTAAGTTTTCTAATTAATCTAATATTTTTGCATTCTACCAAAAAAACATAGATAAGAAATCACAGAGATAGGGAAGTGCTCCTACCTCAGATCCAAGTCTGATGGAGATCTGGCTACCTATTGTATGCTCTATTCTCTACTGACCACGTCTATCAAGCATGGCTGCAACTGTTGCCCATGGCTCTGTGGTGTGATGACAACTATTAACCATGGCTGTCAATCGTGGCTAAGACCTATCATCACAAAACATAGTAATTCAGTATTATATGGCATAAAATATGGGTTTCCCATCATGATCACCTTCTATAGCAATCTAGGATGCATACACCTAAGCTAATAATAACTGAAAAATCACATAAAGCATAAAAGAATGGATGAATTTGCAAATAACCACAAATAAGGGCTTCTTTTATTAAATTTCCATTAAAATTCGATTACAAATCCATCCCTCTTAGGGATACCCAATGTGATACAATTATTACAATCATAGAAAATCCCCATGCAAGGGTAGGTGTAATCCATAGGCTTCCTAGGTTGACACGAACTGCTCCAAGGCAAATGTGGCCTTCTTCTCCATGATTAGAGGTATTTGTTGCTTTGAATGACAAGACCCTATTAACCCTGCATCCAAGAAACAACAAGAAACATATTAACAACAAAGGAGGCCTCTCTTAATGAGGCTTTTAGAGGAAATTATGCAAAAGGATGCCATAAAAGCTTGAAATCAAGAAAATGCATAAAGCATGGTAATCTACACTAAACATGATAATTGGCCATCAAGAAATATAAAGGGAACATAGATCAATCCATCTAATATCCTAATTAAACAATTGGAAGCATGAAAACATAAGAAATAGCCACAACTAATCTAGCTACCAAATGACAAGAAATGAAGGAAATAAGTCTTAAATTCCTACTTCTACCACACAATTATCTCTAATAAAATAAATCTAGATTAAATGCATATAATCTACTACAAATAAAAAGTAAACTACTGCTAAAACCAAGGGAAAAGGAGAATTAAACCTGATCGTGGGTCTGTGGCACAACTAGCACTATTAGCCATGGTTGACATCTGCGAATGTAGTTGCTCTCTAATGCCGGTCTTAGATCTCCAATTCCCCTTGATGAATTGATGATCAAGGGTCACCTCGATGTCCTCTGATAGATTTGGTGGTTGAATTGCTCAGATTGGTGATGGAATGGGCTCAATTGAGTTTCTTGATTTCTCCTAGCCCTCCATAGCCTTCTTGGTTCCAAATGCCATTTGATCTCCAAATAGGCAGCAAAAGTGTTCCTCTCAATGGATGCAAGTGAGTATGCAATTTGATAGGGCTTCGCTACGCTTCAACTCGAGATTCTTCCAGACTTCTCCCCAATTTGGAGGGGGTTTTATAGCACTTGGGAAGGCCTTGTCTTAGCTTCATGGAGAAGCCAAGATCAAGAACCTTCAGTTAGGGCAGTTGGAGGGAAAGTTCTAGAGGCTTCTGCACCCAAACCATTTGAAACTCGAACAACTTGGCCGTTGTAACCGATTTTGGGTCGGTTGAGATCAAACTTAATTTGAAGGCTAACCATGGCTCTGAGGCATGGTCAGACCTGTTAACCATGGGTGTCAGCCACGACCAACACTGACTAGGCCAAAATGCCTAAATTGAGTGGTTAGAACCACTGCTTCACCTTGGAATCTGTCCAAGATCTTTCATATGGTCTTCTAGCATGTCCCATATGAGTAGTCACCTCGACATGACGCGTTTTAGGTGTCTACAGAGAGTGATTGAACATTGTGATGAATGTGAAGCATATTGAGTCTCTAACAATTCTATATATGTTTCTATGAGTTTGGATAAGTTCTAGTAAGGACTTGTTGAGTATATTTGGACAATTTTTAGTGAGGACTTGTTGGGAAAATTTAAGGCAAGTCTTAGTGAAGACTTGAGAGCAGATTGGACAAGTTCTAGAGAGGACTTGTGGATAGATTAGTGTGAGCTTTTGTGGAAGCTTACAATGTAGATTTGAGACAAGTGTTTGATAAGACTTTTGAGTAGAGTTGATTGATTGATTTGGTCAAACCTTGAGTTAAGTTTTGGGGCAAATCTAGCAGAGTTGATTTGAGATTAAGTCAAGCATTATGTTAAGGCTTGAGGATAGATTTGTGCTAAACTAAAGGACTGTATTTAGTTCAGATCATAGGATAGATATTGAGGATACAATTTAGTACATATTTGAGGACAGGTTTGTACCAGATCAAAAATAGAGATTGTGCTAGATCGAAGGACTGTGTTTAGTGCAAATTTGAGATAGAGATTTGGAGGTGACAGAGTATAGAGGATGACAATATCCAGTGGATAGATATCCATTAGCCAGGGTAGTGAGGACAGGTGTCTTTAGTGGATAGATATCCATTAGCCAGAGTAGTGGGGGAAACAGTTCTTCTATAAGATCACCAGTTAGAGCTAAGGATAAAGGAGTTCTCCTATGGATAGAGATCCATAAACTTGATTAGGGGATTGGTGTTTCCTTTGGACAGAGGTCCATAAACATTGTAATAGGGAAAATATTCCTAATATATTGATTGAAAAATTTTAGTGAAAATTTTTCTTCGTGGAGTAGCCCACATTGGGTGAACCACGTAAAATTGTTGTCTCTATTGTGTGTGGTGATTTATGCATTGCTTTGATTATTTTTGTTGATATTGCTATCTATACATTGCATAATAATGATTGAAAATGAAAAGTAAAAAGTGGTCTTATATTGTTCACCCCCCTCTCAGTATAATCGTGTGTTCTTTATTTCTATCATAGATAGTCACTTTAATATTACTACAATCGGTCAGCCATGACCGATTGACAATACTATCAAAATATCTACAACCAATCAATTTTTAATGATAAAAAATACACTGTAACCAGTTGATATGTATCAAGAGGAAGTCCTCTGTAATAGATCATCACTATCAAAATATTTACAACCGATCGACAATTTTTGATTGACAATTATGCTTATGTTGATTGACACTCCTCTATAATAGATCGGCCTATGTCGATCAACACTCCTTTACAACTAATAAGCCTATACCAATTGAATCTCCTCTACAACTGATTATCCTATGTTGATTGACACTGCTCTACAACCTATCAGCATAGGCCAATTGACACACCTCTACAACCAATCAACTTATGTTTATTGATACTACTCTACAACCAATCATCGTATACCGATTGGTACTCCTATACAACCGATTAACTTATGCTAACAAACACTCCTTTGTAATCGATCAACTTATGTTGATTGACACTCCTTTGCAACTGATCGATTTATGCCGATTAACACTCCTCTGCAACCAATTGGCTTATGCCAAAAGACACTCCTTTATAACCTATTTATTTATGTCGATTGACATTCCTCTACAGTCGATCGGTATATGACAATTGAAACTCCTCTACAATGGATTGGTTTATATTAAGAAGCACTCCTCTGCAACCTTGTCAAGTTTGTGGAACTGATCGATGTATTTTGATTGATTATACCCTACAACCAATAGACAAATATGTCAAATGATAATAGGTTTTTATTGCTTTAGATCTATTTTCAAGTTAGATTGTTTTAGATGTATGTTTATTGATACCCCCTTCAGTATTTATACGATTAGTACATGTGGCAAATTGGGTAGAAAAAAATTCTTTATAATCTGAAGGTGAATTATTCGTGGAATTGGGCGAAAGGGGTTGTGAATAAAAATAAAAATAGGATAATCACTATCAATTTCGGGCAAATTGACCCCAAAAAAATTCCACCCCATAAATTTTGAGTGAATGGGCCCCAGTGAAAGGTCCCAAATTTAGCAAATTAAAAATTTTGAAAATCCTAAATATAGAAAATTTGTGATGATTCACACTTATGCATAACGCTGAGGAAACTTGTTTCAGTAGTCTTGTTATTTGAACTTAATTCTTAGATCAGAATTATCAAAATGGTTTAAATACATGTAGGATATATATTTTCTAATGCATAGAAAATATCCTTATACCCTTATCTTAAAAAATAAAAAGTATTCTCATCCTGTATCATTGAAATAGAATCTACATGTAGGTTAGTAACTTGTTTGTTTACATATTGTGTGTTGCATTCATAGCCTAAGATAGAAAAATAGTTTCAAATTTAATTTATTTTAGATTCCTTCTAAAAGGGTAGAACAATCTAGAATATTTAGGAAACATAGGTGTTTTCTAATAAAAACAAAATAAAATCTTAGATCTTGCAAACTAGTCTACCTCCCTATATCTTTGAAATGGTGAACAAACATGGTATAACACAAGGATAGAGGATCAAATATGCCTCTCCCAAAATTCCCATGGGATATTCCATCATCACATTTTGGTGAACGCCACATGGGTCCCAAAATTATTACTTGACCTACCTACTTAAGTTGAAACTTAAACTATATTAGAAAAACTATAAACAAGATAATTAAAAGTTTATTTGTGTAGATTTAGTTTGACTAATAAATATAACAAGAAATTAACAAAAGTTCTAGTCCTACTAGGAATATTTTTTATTCCCTGAGTAGTTGACATATGCATTATTTGGCTATATTGTGTATATAGTCAATCCAATCCACTAGCCACCCACATAGGGTCTTACACATAATTATGCCAGGTAGAAAGTATATCATGAAAAGCTAATCGAAGTCATAAAGAAGAGTTGATTGTCCCTTATGTATTGGCCTCAACCACATGCTTAGAGGGTATACTTCCATGTATTTTTAGTCTCCTATGTGATGAGCACCAAAAATGCTCATTTTTATACATGTTTTAAAGAGGTATTATATGGCATATTTAACACTAGAAATGCATTTTTGTATAATTATTGCATATATTTAATAGAAAATGAAGTATTATGCTTGACTAGTGTTTTTAGTGGAAAATATGCATAGATGCAGGTTTTTGCTACTAATTTGGTATTTTTGAGTCAACATCCCATTCATATATGGTAATGCACGAAGACATATTGAAGAGAACTACGATGAATGGTAGAGGTAGCTGCTTGTATCCCGGCGATAGGCAGACACCTATATCCCGGTGATAGGTAGGCACCAAGGTTATGCATAAGGGGTATGCCTGAAAATGTATATATAAAAATAAGGTAAATTAGTTTCGAAACCAAGGTGAATATGGTGCAAAGTCATGTAGAGGCAATGGTGAATTGATTTTTTTTCACAAGAAAAAGAAAAGTAGACAAATTCACCAAAATGATTGAAAAATGTCCCATAAGATATAAATAATCACTAAACATGCTTTGATTCCCATATATAATATATACGGACTCATAGGGACGACCCAATTGAGTTAGTAGGTTTTATTCGAGGGACTATCGAAGTGAGTCAGTAGGTTTCATTCGAGGGACGACCCAAGTGAGTTAGTAGGCTTCATTGGAGGGATGACCCAGGTGAGTCAGGTAGGACCCAAGTAATTCAATAGGATTCATTCAAGGGATGACCCTATTAGTTTATTTTTATCAATTTAAATTGTATCTCATCAAGCTATGTGGTTTAAAAAAAATGAAAACGGAGCTCTAGATCAAAAGTTATACCTCCTATAAGGTTGCAGGGTATTTTGTAGTGACGAGGGATGACTAACATAATGTGAGGGATGACCAATGAGGAACAATCTATGTGAGTCAATAGGCATCATATGAGGTATGACCAATGAGGTATGACCTATGTGAGTCGGTAGGCATCATGCATGATGACTACAGACTCACATAGGTCATCCCTCATCGATCATCCCTCACATGATGCCTCCTGACTCACGTGATTCAGTAGGATTAATTTGAGGAATGACTCTATTAGTTTATTTTTATAAATTTAAATTATATATTTGATCGAGCTATGTGGTTTAAAAAAAAAATTAAAAATAAAGCTCTAGATCAAAATTTATGCCTTCTAGAAGGTTGCAGGGTAGTCTGTAGTGACAAGGGACAACAAACGAGGGATTATCGACACAATATGAAGGATGACCTATGTAAGTCATTAGGCATCATGTGAGGGATGACCAATGAGAGACGATCTATATGATTCGGTAGGCATCATGCATGATGACTATAGACTCACATAGGTCATCCCTTGTTGGTCATCCCTCACATGATGCCTATAGACTCACACAGGGACAACCTATGTGATTCATTAGGCATCATGTGAGGGATGATCTATGTGAGTCAGTAGGCATCATATAAACTTACACAGGTCATCCCTCACATGATTTTTGTCATCCCTCATAGGTCATCCCTCGTCACTATAGACTACCCTGCAACCTTCTAGGAGGTATAACTTTTGATCCAGAGCTCCGTTTTCAATTTTTTTTTAAACCACATAGCTCGATGAGATCTACACTTTAAATTGATAATAATAAACTAATATAGAATATTTTTTTATCATTTTCACCTTTGTAATCAGTTGATAAAGTTGGATGACCCTGTAGCCTCTAGGGACAACCGATGAGGAACAACCTATGTGAATCGGTAGGCATCATGTGAGGGATGATCAACGAGGGATGACCTATGTGAGTCAGTAGGCATCATGCATGATGACTATATAATCACACATAGATGACCTATGTGGGTTGGTATGCATCATGTGGGGGACAACTTGCATGAGTCCGTAGACATCATGTGAGGGATGACCTGCATGAGTCCATAAACATCATGCGAGGGATGACCTCGATGGGATGACCTGGGTGCAAGGTATGACTTGGGTAAGTCTATATTCATCATGCAAGGGATGACATGGGTGAGTCTGTAGACATCATATGAGGGACAATCTGATTGATTCCATAGGCATCATGTGAGGGACAACCTGCATGAGTCCATAGACATCATACGAGGGACGACCTGGGCAAGTTTGTAGTCATCATGCAAGGGATGAGCTGGGTAAGTCTATAGACATCATATGAGGGACAACTTGTATGAGTCCATAGGCATCATGAGAGGGACAAAATTCAAAGGATGACTTGCATTATTCTATAGACATTATGTGAGGGATGACCTACATAGGACAGCCTGGGTGTAAGGTATGACCTGGGAAAGTATGTAGTCATCATGTGAGAGATGACTTGCAAGGAATGATCTAGGTAAGTTTGTAGTCATAATAGGAGGGACAACCTATAGGGGATGACCAACATGGGATTGTAGACATCATGTGATGTAGAGGGATGACTTACAAGGGATGACATGGGTGCAAGGGATGACTTGGGCAAGTCTATAGACATCATGCGAGGCATGACCTGCATAAGTCTATAGACATCATGGAAGGGACGACTTGCATGAGTCTATAGACATCATACTAGGGATGACCTACATGAGTCTGTAGACATCATGCGAGGGATGACCTCATATAGGGGATAATCTGGGTGGGTCTAGGATGAGAAAGGAGTCTGTATGGATGGAAGCATTAGCAAGAAAAAGTAAAACAAGGCATCAAAAAAAAATTTGTACCTAGAGTATTTTCTATGTAGTCTTGTATATTGTCCTTTGTCTGTTGCCAATCACTTTTTTTTGGCTTCTCTAGTTTTGTTCTTTTTTCGGCCTGAATTTGGGTTCTCCTTTTTTGTTGAATGTTTAACTATAACAAGTAATAGTATGTTTTGGTATATATAGTGGGCAAATATATCTAGGTTCGAGTCGGTCCAAAATCTGGGTGGGAGGGTGGGCGATTTAAATTTTAAAATTTAAAATATTATAATTTTTGGGTGACCCGACCCAAAAAAATATATTTTTTCCAAAAAATTTGGGTGAATGGGCTGATGGCCAGGGTCCCAAAATTCACAAAATTACATTTTGAAAATTTTCATTATTCGCTTATTAACGAAATTTTGCCCCTATGCATAACCCTGGTAGGCACCTGTACCCCAGCACCTATATTCTAGCAACAAGTAGGTGTATGTATTCCAACAATATGTAGGTGCTTGTATCCCAATACCTATATTCTAGTAGCAGATAGGCATCTGTATTCCAGCAATAGGTAGGATCCTATATACTGGCACCTATATACCGATTCTTGTATACCGATGCTTGTATACCGATGCCTATCTTTTATCGCCTGTATTTCGATGACATAATGGAAAATACCTATATCCAAAGAAAATATAGGAGCTTATATTTAACATTGATCGATTGACCAGTTGACCATGCAATTTTTAAGTAAGTTATTGCAAAAAAAAAGAGAATCATTCTTATCTATGCATATTAAATTTAAATCGTGAATCATGATAAAATATAATAAGCGCTTATATTCTAAATATTGATTGTTGATCAGTTGACCTTGTAGTTTTTAATAAAAGTACTATATTTAGAAAGAGTTTGTTATATACACCTAAGGAGCATTGTGATTATCCTTTGGTGATTTAAATCAAATAATCGTGCTTTTAATAGAAGAAAATAATAACTATCACAAATCGACCGTAGTAAATCACATCATGTGATTAGAATAGACCAAGCTATTTTTTTAATGAGATTGACTGTGTTCTATATAAGAATGTAGACCATTATTGGGAAGACCAATTTTGAATCTCCAAGTGTACTACATAATTTATAAATTATGTTTCTAAGTGTTCTTTTATTTATGTGGATTAAGAGTGTGATTTTTATATAGTCAACTGGGTGGACCATCTATGGGAGCTTGGGCCCACTTCAAGGATTAATCCTCCCCTTTTTATTTTATTTTTGCTTTATTATTTTTTGCATTTATTTCCTGCTTTATTTATTTTTGTAATTTTCTACTTAAGTGAATTTCTTGCTTTATTCATTTCTTCAAGTGTGTTTAAATTCCTGCAATTTATTTTCAATCATGTAATTATTTCCATCATATTAATTTTAGTTGTGTGCTTCTCTTTTAGTTATTTTTGCAGTTTATTTATTTATTTTCCTGCACTTAGTTTTATTAGATTCGGATGAACTAAAAATACACGAACAACTTCCCCAAAAAACCAATAGGAATAGAGGTACTCATTCCCCATAATACAGGCATATACTATGTGTGGCACTCACAAGTTTATGAACTACCAAATTGATTTTGCTCATCATTTTAGCACCATTATCAGGGAGTGTTAAAACTGTAGTGTTTGGATCCACAAGTTAGTTTGAAAAACATGTTCAGATTACCTTACCTGTAGATCCTCTACTTGAGAAGCATGAGTCCACCAAAGGCCTATAGAATCCAGTAGATAATTATTAAAATAATAAAAGACACCTCAGAGCCACAAGCTCAGGATATTCTAGAGATTTTTATAAAAGAGAAAATCCTCTCCATTTGAATCACTTGAGCATCATGTTGGACATTTTGAGTAGATAAGTTGTCATTGATGTCAAGAGTGAGTGGTCATTGATGTCAAGCTTTCAACACCAGTCAATGGCAGTTTCAGTGGGCAACATCAGTTTTAGGTTCTCCAGTTTCAGTTGATCAAGACCCGGTTTCAAGAAGTCAGATGAGGTCTAAAGTGCAAAAAGCCCAAGTGAATAATATTATAATATTTTTTATAATATTATAAAGGGAAGTTTTAAATTAATTATAAATTAATTAATATAATTTTTATTATAAATTAATTTATAATTTAATTTACTTAACTTAAGTTATTTAAATTAATTATTAATTAATTTTGATATTAGTTATAAAGATTAATTTATATTAATTTTTTAACTAACCCTAAGGAGGGTTATCAAATTATAATTCAAATTTTTGAAATTCGAATTCCAAGCGCCGACGTGGGAGAAAATTTCCAAACGTGTATAAAAGGGGGGATCATCCCACCTTAGAAAATTACCATGCCTTCGATTTTTAATACATGCGAACCTTGCGAATCGTGTTGCATCCAAGCAAAGAGTGAGCATTGTGATTTTCATGGAAGTCAACGACGTACTAAGGCATAAGGTGAAGGAAGTGTTTCTTCCTTCACGTGGGCATCACTAGCCCACGCGGTGGACTCCCAAGCGCTAAGGCGCTTAGGCTTGGGGAGACGACGGATCGAATCACGCCGAAACCCCCTTTTGGGGAAAGTAAGAGGTATGCATTGAAATTGAGCACCAAAAATTTTGGAAGGGTTAGTTGAGTATTTGAAAATTAATTTTTGCATTTTTATTTGGTTTGTAAGGTTGTAAGGGGAGTTATAAGGGTTGTGCAAAATTAAATTTTTGGTGTTATTTGCTTTGTTGTTTGGAAAGGGTAGTAAGGTGTTTTAGAAAGATTGTTTGAAATATTGTGGTGTTGGATATTATTTTAAGTTGGAGTTTATAAGGTGTATCCAAGGAATTATTATTTTCATGTATGATTTGATGGTTGGGAGCAATAAGGCATAATTGAGCTTTGAGTATTTTTGTGTCTAAGGAATATTTGAGAAAGTGTTAAGAGTGAGATTTTTGTCATCTAACCATTGAAATTGGAAAGAAGGAAATTGTGATTTAGACAGGTTTTCCAAGGGCACTTCTACATCAAACAAAAGGTATGGGCATATTCTTCCTAGTGAGTGATTGTTGAATGTTGTGAATGCAAAGTTGGAGTGAAAAGGATTGTTTGGTAAGCATTGTTGAGTGTGTTTTGAATTAATGCTTCAAGGTTTTCTAGAATAAAGAGTTGTTGATAAAACCTTGTTTTATAAGCATTGTTGTTGAAGTGATTAGTTGGTGAACTGAACTAGGTTGCGTCAGTTCTTTTGAAGTTTTTGTTGTGTTGAAGTGAATGGTTGAGTGAAGAACTTGAACTAGGGTTTGAAAAGAACATGAGTATCATTGTTATGTGAGATTGGTTGATAAGCATTGTTGGAAACATTTGAGTGAGTGTTCATATGCTTGGACTAGGGTTTGTGAGCAAGGATTATTTCATTGAGTGATTGGTTGAGTAGAGTTGATTGAGCCTAGTCAAGTGGATGTGTGAAGGTGATAGTTCAAGTTCTATGAAATAAATTATTCTATATTTTGAATTGATTTGAGAAAGAGGTTGAGTGTTGATGAGTGTGAAACATATTGAGTCTCTAACAATTCTCTATATGTTTCTGTGATAAAAGAGAGATTGAAAGTGATTGAGAGTTTGTGAATGTGAAGCATATTGAGTCTCTAACAATTCTCTATATGTTTCTAAAAGAGTGATTGAAAGTGATTGAGCATTGTGATGAATGTGAAGCATATTGAGTCTCTAACAATTCTCTTTATGTTTCTATGAGATTGGACAAGTTCTAGTGTGGACTTGTTGAGCAGATTTGAGGTAAGTCTTTGAGAAGACTTGTGGATAGATTTGTGTGAGATTTTGTGGAAGCTTACAATACATATTGAGAGAGAATTGGATAAGTTCTAGTGAGGACTTATTGAGCAGATTTGGACAAGTTCTAGTGAGGACTTGTTGAGAAGATTTGGACAAGTTCTAGAGAGGACTTGTGGATAGATTAGTGTGAGATTTTGTGGAAGCTTACAAGGCAGAATTGAGATAAGTCTTTGAGAAGACTTGTGAGCAGAGTTGATTGATTGATTTGTTCAAACCTTGAGTTAAGGTTTGGGGCAGATCTAGCAGAGTTGATTTGAGATTGATTCAAGCTTTGTGTTAAGGCTTGAGGATAGATATTGAGGATAGATTTGTGCTAGACCGAAGGACTATGTTTAGTGTATATCAAAGGATAGATATTGAGGATAGAGTTTGGTGCATATTTGAGGATAGGTTTGTGCTAGACAAGAGATAGAGATTGAGAAGATTTGTGCTAGATCGAAGGACTATGTTTAGTATAGATTTGAGATAGAGCTTTGAAGGTGATAGAGTATAGAGGATGATAGTCTCTAGTGGATAGAGATCCATTAGCCAGGGTAGTGAGGACAGGTGTCTTCAGTGGATAGAGATCCATTAGCTAGAGTAGTGGGGGCAATAGTTCTTCTAGAAGATCACTAGTCAGAGCTAAGGAGAAAGGAGTTCTCCTGTGGATAGAGATCCATGAACTTGATTAGGGGATTGGTGTCTCCTTTGGATAGAGGTCCATAAACATTGTAATAGGGAAAGGATTCCCAAGAGATTGATTGAGAAAATTTTAGTGAAATATTTTCTTCGTGGAGTAGCCCACATTGGGTGAACCACGTTAAATTGGTGTCTCTATTGTGTGTGGTGATTTATGCATTGCTTTGATTACTATTATTGATATTGCTATCTATACATTGCATAATATTTATTGGGAAAGAAAAGTAAAAAGTGGTCTTATATTGTTCACCCCCCCTCTTAGTATAAGCTTGTGTTCTTCAATTGGTATCAGAGTGGGTTCCTTCGGAAGAGTTTAACAGCTTGAAGGAAAAGCTTTCAAGAACACAATGGATTCTAAGAATGTGTCCTCAGATAATTCAACACCAATATTTGATGGAAGTGATTATATATTTTGGAGTATGAGAATGAAGATTCACCTGATGGCACTTGGCAATGAAATTTGGGAAGCAGTTGAAAATGGATACATACCACCAGTTGATCCACCTACAGATAAGGAAGGTAAGCTTCTACAACATTACAATTCAAAAGAAATGAATGCAATTTTGAGAGGTTTGCATAGAACAAAATCAATAAAAGTTATGCATTGTAAAGATGCAAAAGGAATATGGGATAAGTTGCAAAGCATATATGAAGGAGATAAAAGTGTCAAAAAGGCAAAGATACAAAATCTCAAAGGACAATTTGAAGAGTTAAGAATGAAGGATGAGGAAAACATTAGTACTTATCTACTTCGGGTAGATGAGGTTGTTAATGCTATGCAAGGACTTGGACTTAATGTTGAAGAATCGGATGTTTGTGATAAGGTCTTAAGATCTCTTCCAAAAAGTATTTAGTGAAAATATTTCTGCTATAGAAGAATCAAAAGATGGTGATTCTTTGACAAGAGATATGTTACTTGGTATTCTTACATATTTTGAGTTAAGAACAAAAGAGGAACCTAATCATCGAAAGGAAGCAACCTTCAAAGCAATTAAGAAGACAAAGGGTAAGAAGTCAGATTCAAGCAATGAGTCATCCAGTGATGAAGAAGCTAATTATGGCAGAAGGAATAAGGATTCAAGAAGATTTAAAGATGCAAAATCTGTTAGATGTTTCAATTGTGGAAAGTATGGTCACTATGCAACTGATTGTCAAGAAGCTAAAAATAACAATGATGAAGAAAAATAGGATCACAAGAACAGGGAATCAAAAAAATATAGGTACCAAAAGAAAGGCAAGGATGGACAAGGTAGACAAGGAAAGAAGTTCTTTCAAAGACAAAAGAGGAGCTACTATGCAGACAAGGCAAGTAAGTACTCAAGTGATAGTGATAATAGTTTCTCAGATAATGATAAATATGAAGTCCTATTTCTGATTGAAGAAAAAGAAGAGGTTAAGAAAAGGTCACCAATAATTCTCAAGTGTTTTAGATGTGGTAATTTTGGACATCTTGAAGATAGTTGTACAAGGAATGGTTTCAGTTTTAGTGATGATGAGTATGAGGATGCATTTGAAGGACTAAAAGAGAATATTCTAATGGCACTAGAAGAAGAAGAAGGTGATCCTATAGAAGACAAGTCAGAAAAGAATGAAGATGTTGACAAAGGCAAACAAATAGAGGAAGAATAAAAAAAGGAGGAGTTGATCTTGAGGGAGAGCTTATTTATGCTCTTAAAACTTTAAAGAAGGTAAGAAAGCAAAACTCCCAACTTGAATTTCAGTTTCAAGAATGTGATGAAGATAGAGGAAAGCTTATAGAGGATTTAAACAAGTCAATGGCTAAGACAAAGAAGTTCAAGGATAAGTTAGAAGCAAAGGTCTTAGAATGTGAAAAGTTAGAACAAGAAGTAGCTCTACTAAGGGAAGATTTAGAAAAGTCCAAGGATAAGCTACACAAGTTTGGAAAGAGTTCAAAGAATTTGGATAAGATGATCAAGGTACAAAGAAGGTCAACAAACAAAATAGGTCTTGGTTTTGAACAAGCTCAAAAGAAACAAGAAGAAGAGTCAACCTCAAGTTCTGAAGAAGAAGAAACTTTAGAAGAAGTAACTTCAAAAGAAGACAATGTAAGAGAAAGTGAGACTTCTGAGGATGAGTTGGACAATAGAAATTTCAACAAGGAAAGGAACAATGCACAAAGAAGAAATAGATGGAACAACAATCAAAATAGGTTAAGAGAGACTAAGAGACCAATGAGGTCAAGACAAGGAAACTTCAATGGAAGATGTTTCTCATGTCATAGATTTGGGCACAAGGCTTCAGAATGTAGGACACATGAAAGACAGGAATATGGGAACTTCAGGAACATGTAACTTTTCCATGGGTATTGCTACTCATGTAATCAGTTTGGTCACAAGGCAATGAATTGCAAGGTTCATGACAGAAAATGATATGGCTTCACTAGGAGAAATCCCAAGACATTTGCACCTCCAAGGAATAATAACATTAAGTGTTATAAGTGCAATAATGATGGACATACAACAAAGTGGTGTAGAGCAGACATTCCAGAATCAAGTATGAACAGGAACATGAACAAAAATAGGAACATGAATATGGACATGAACAGGAACAGGGAACAAGAATATGAATATGGACAGGAATAGGAATATGGACATGAATAGGAACAGGAATATGGATAGAAATAGAAACATGGACATGAACAAGAATAGTCAAAGGAATCAGAAGGATCATATGAGAAGGAAAGAGGACAAAGGTAAAGACCAGTGCTTGTTGGGAGTAGAAATACTCCCACCCCAGAATTAACCACCTCAAGAGGAGGTGGGGGAGGGGCTAAGCTAAGAGACTCATTCTTAGCCCCAAGCCCCAAAGGTGACCCTTTGCCATTGATGTCAAAGGGGGAGATATTTGAGTAAGGGGAGAGAGATTTGGTTTAAGGAGAGAGCATTGAGTCAGGGGGAGCAATTTCCAAGGGGAAGCAAAATAGGAAAAAGGTCAAGTTTTGGTAAAAAGAATTTGGGTTGCCATCAATGACAAAGGGGGAGATTGTTGGACATTTTGAGTAGATGAGTTGTCATTGATGTCAAGAGTGAGTGGTCATTGATGTCAAGCTTTCAGCACTAGTCAATGGTAGTTTCAGTGGGCAACATCAGTTTTAGGTTCTCCAGTTTCAATTGATCAAGACCTGGTTTTAGGAAGTCAGATGTGGTCTAAAGTGCAAAAAGCCCAAGTGAATAATATTATAATATTTTTTATAATATTATAAAGGGAAGTTTTAAATTAATTATAAATTAATTAATATAATTTTATTATAAATTAATTTATAATTTAATTTACTTAACTTAAGTTATTTAAATTAATTATTAATTAATTTTAATATTAGTTATAAAGATTAATTTATATTAATTTTTTAACTAACCCTAAGGAGGGTTATCAAATTATAATTCAAATTTTTGAAATTTGAATTCCAAGCATCGATGTGGGAGAAAATTTCCAAACGTGTATAAAAGGGGGATCATCCCACCTTAGAAAAATTACCATGCCTTCGATTTTTAATACATGTGAACCTTGTGAATCGTGCTGCATCCAAGCAAAGAGTGAGCATTGTGATTTTCATGGAAGTCAATGACGTACTAAGGCATAAGGTGAAGGAAGTGTTTCTTCCTTCACGTGGGCATCACTAGCCCACACGGTGGACTCCCCCGGGCTTAGGGGCCTTGGCCTTGGGAGACGGCGGATCGAATCATGCCGAAACCCCTTTTGGGGAAAGTAAAAGGTATGCATTGAAATTGAGCGCCAGAAATTTTGGAAGGGTTAGTTGAGTATTTGAAAATTAATTTTTGCATTTTTATTTGGTTTGTAAGGTTGTAAGGGGAGTTATAAGGGTTATGCAAAATTAAATTTTTGGTGTTATTTGCTTTGTTGTTTGGAAAGGGTAGTAAGGTGTTTTAGAAAGATTGTTTGAAATATTGTGGTGTTGGATATTATTTTAAGTTGGAGTTTATAAGGTGTATCCAAGGAATTATTATTTTCATGTATGATTTGATTGTTGGGAGCAATAAGGCATAATTGAGCTTTGAGTATTTTTGTGTCCAAGGAATATTTGAGAAAGTGTTAAGAGTGAGATTTTGTCATCTAACCATTGAAATTGGAAAGAAGGAAATTGTGATTTAGACAGGTTTTCCAAGGGCACTTCTACATCAAACAAAAGGTATGGGCATATTCTTCCTAGTGAGTGATTGTTGAATGTTGTGAATGCTAAGTTGGAGTGAAAAGGATTGTTTGGTTAAGTATGTTTTGAATTAATGCTTCAAGGTTTTCTGGAATAAAGAGTTGTTGATAAAACCTTATAAAGAGGATATTGTTGAAGATTTTTATAAGCATTGTTGTTGAAGTGATTGGTTGAGTGAAGAACTTGAACTAGGGTTTGCAAAGAACATGAGTATCATTGTTATGTGAGATTGGTTGATAAGCATTGTTGGAAATATTTGAGTGAGTGTTCATATGCTTGGACTAGGGTTTGTGAGCAAGGATTATTTCATTGAGTGATTGGTTGAGTAGAGTTGATTGAGCCTAGTCAAGTGGATGTGTGAAGGTGATAGTTCAAGTTCTATGAAATAAATTGTTCTATATTCTAAATTGATTTGAGAAAGAGGTTGAGTGTTGATGAGTGTGAAACATATTGAGTCTCTAACAATTATCTATATGTTTTTGTGATAAAAGAGAGATTGAAAGTGATTGAGATTTTGTGAATGTGAAGCATATTGAGTCTCTAACAATTCTCTATATGTTTCTAAAAGAGTGATTGAAAGTGATTGAGCATTGTGATGAATGTGAAGCATATTGAGTCTCTAACAATTATCTTTATGTTTCTATGAGATTGGACAAGTTCTAGTGTGGACTTGTTGAGCATATTTGAGGTAAGTCTTTGAGAAGACTTGTGGATATATTTGTGTGAGCTTTTGTGGAAGCTTACAATATATATTGAGAGAAATTGGATAAGTTCTAGTGAGGACTTATTGAGTAGATTTGGACAAGTTCTAGTGAGGACTTGTTGAGAATATTTGGACAAGTTCTAGAGAGGACTTGTGGACAGATTAGTGTGAGCTTTTGTGGAAGCTTACAAGGCATAATTGAGACAAGTCTTTGAGAAGACTTGTGAGCAGAGTTGATTGATTGATTTGTTCAAACCTTGAGTTAAGGTTTGGGGCAGATCTAGCAGAGTTGATTTGAGATTGATTCAAGCTTTGTGTTAAGGCTTGAGGACAGAGATTGAGGATAGATTTGTGCTAGACCGAAGGACTATGTTTAGTGCAGATCAGAGGACAGAGATTGAGGATAGATTTTGGTGTAGATTTGAGGACAGGTTTGTGCCAGACCAAAGACAGAGATTGAGCAGATTTGTGCTAGACCAAAGGACTATGTTTAGTACAGATTTGAGATAGAGCTTTGAAGGTGATAGAGTATAGAGGATGATAGTCTCCAGTGGATAGAGATCCATTAGCCAAGGCAGTGAGGATAGGTGTCTTCAGTGGATAGAGATCCATTAGCCAGAGCAGTGGGGGCAATAGTTCTTCTAGAAGATCACCAGATAGAGCTAAGGAGAAAGGAGTTCTCCTATGGATAGAGATCCATGAACTTGATTAGGGGATTGGTGTCTCCTTTGGATAGAGGTCCATAAACATTGTAATAGGGAAAGGATTCCCAAGAGATTGATTGAGAAAATTTTAGTGAAATATTTTCTCCGTGGAGTAGCCCACATTGGGTGAACCATGTTAAATTGGTGTCTCTATTGTGTGTGGTGATTTGTGCATTGCTTTGATTACTGTTGTTGATATTGCTATCTATACATTGCATAATATTGATTGGGAAAGAAAAGTAAAAAGTGGTCTTATACTGTTCACCCCCCCTCTCAGTATAAGCTTGTGTTCTTCACATGAAAAATCATTATACAAAATAATTTAGTGACCAGGATGACAACATCAATGGCAAAAATTCAACAGCTATTCCAGAATTATTCTAAGAGAAAAGAAAAATTACCAAATAGAGAAATAAAAACAATAGCCTCCATAGTCAAAATAGAAATAGGAATTTTGTATGAAGGTATGCAGAGTAATATTTTATCTCTTGCTTTATAGTCAGACACATTTTAGAAGAAGAAGTAAGAAACTGCAACAATGTTTATCTTTTTCTGCATGAGGTGTAGAAAAAACCATGAAAAAAATAAATGTCCAAAAAATAAAGTGAAAGTCTATGGAAACTATCACCTGGATCATCAAACCAGGTTGTGTCTAAAAATAACAAAAGAAGATCCAAAATAAGAAGAAACTTAATTCATGGATCCACTTCCACAGACACAACCATCAGAACATCCTAGCCTACCATTTCCACCTACTCATAAGGCCAAAACAATTGTTGGCACAACCAGAGCCAAATCCTAGAAGTAACAGTTTAAATTCACCAACGTATTAGGTAGTTACGTTTAGTCACAAAATTTGGACATGCCTCCAAATTATTAATATTACTAAAATATCTTAATTACCCTAGTAACATCTAAATCACCCTCAAAAACCCTTGCCTTGATATTCATGCCAAAAACATAAAAAATAACTTAATTATACTCTCTTCGATAAAAATGGATGATCTCAATGAGACCGGATGTATCCAACAAAATCGGATGCATTATATTTCATACAAATCCCATGTGCACCTAATTTAGGCACCCAGACTAGATTTTGAATCCAATCTAGGTGTCGCCAGCTGCCCAATGAAATCAAATGATCTGATAAAATCAAATACTAGTTTTATCCACATCAAGCCAAAAGCCTAATTTGACCCAAGAACCTAATTTTTGTTGCCACTCACCTCATCCATCAAATAGATTCAACCATTTTAATCCCTTAGATTCATTTTAATCATCTTGGTTGATGATTTTTGTAGAGGAGCTTAGAAAAGAGAAGGAGTTTTGGAGATTTTTTGCAAATTACAACAGGAGATATTGTTATCAAATCATCATCCAGAGAGCATACAACCATGGCATAACTTTCAGTATACTCAGAGCTTGCTTTTACTTAATTTTTACTATATTTTCCCATTGTTTGTATGAAATTGGATGCATCCGATTTCATATTCTACATTAGAAAACTAGTTAGATAAAATCGGTTGTGTACAATTTCTTGCTTAGCATATGATTTTATATCTATGCCACTCTGGGGGTAAAATTTTGCATTCTAGATCTTTTGTTTTACATTATAGCATTATAGCATTGTTAATTTTTGCAATTTCATATTACAAATCCATGTTATTTATAAATCTAACATTTTTCATTTTATGATTAGAATAATCAACCTTTTACTTTCTTCACGGTTAGCTAAAAGAACCGAGAGAATTTGACTGTTACAGACCACTATCTACTATGGCCTATGCAGATCCCCCTTCCCTAAGTCCAAAATCTAGTGTTCTGTTATGAAATTGCAGGTTTTGAATGAAATCGTATTCATTCAATTTTGCCAGACGAAATCGTACGTTCAATTTTGTCATGTTTGCATCTAATTTCATACAGTGCAGCTGATTTCATTAAGAATCAAACTTTTGGGTTAGGTAAGTGATCAAAATTTAGTTTTTTAATATCAAATTTATATTCTCTATTTTGTAGGCATCTATATTAAATCAAAAAATAGAAAAAACCCTAAAAACATAGATTTTATTACATCTTTTACAAAATATAAAATTACAAAAAGAAAGCATGCCAACATAGAAACCTTGCACTGTAGTTAAATTTTATAACACTTTTTAGATAATACTTGTGTACCTTATCTTCATTTGAATTTTATTTGCATATAGCTAGGTAGAAATTACATTATGGTCAAACCTAGGTTGTATGTGAGACAAAAAAAAATCAAATCAAAACACTACCTCACCTAGGTATGGAAACTGCCATAGCAAGATTTTCCTGGTGAACCCCACCCCATTCATCGACAAACATCAAAGAGATTGCAATAGAAGCACTTCTCGTCCAAGATGCATATTCATCATTTTCCCTCCCTCTTTCAGGTGCAAATCCATTAGCCTGGGAAAAAGGGGTGCAAAAATTTTGGGTCTACTTATTTGGTGAACTCGACGTGAAACACACCTTCACTATCAATTTGGTTGTCTTTTAATTATGTAAAAAAATTAAAAATAAAAACAAAACAAAAATAAAATCTCATTAAATGGTAGAAAATAGACTTAATGCATCCTTCTATATAGATCTTAGGAGAACACTTATTGAACAAGAGGTTAATATCTCCTATGAACATGATGGAACATAATGCCAAGTAGATTTGTGGAAACACTTTGGTATCCTTGAAAACAAATCCCAAGAAATTAGAGAAAATAGGAGAATTGATATTACTAGAGCCTTAAGACCTAGTTATTATTCTTCTTACTTTGAAATCAAAAGAGGGTGTCAGCATTGGATTACAAAAAAATGAGCTGGTGTCTACATATATATTTATCCTTGGGATAATTATTTGAAAGAAACCTTAAACATCCATAGAGTCTTGGCATACTTAGAAAACAACGAAGTGACCCTAGAAAAAAGAAGAATATTTCAAAAGACACCTAGGGTGATCTTGTTTCAAGAGTATTGTTACGAGTTGCAAGTTCAACCTATTAACTCAAAAACTAAAGGATTTACATTTATCCATTTCATTCAACTCTTATAGATTATTTCTATTTTGAGGAAGAACATTACATGAGCCCAAAAGATATGGAACCTATCAATGATATCCATAGGCTCTTTGGAGAATATTAAAACCATTCAATATCATTTCCAAAAATCTTGTAAATATTTGAATTAAAGTACAGTAAATTGTTTGCTCAAAAACAAAAAGAAAAAATCCTTTTTAGCATCATTAGGAAAGATACCTAAAAACCTAAGAAGTGGTAAATAAGTGGTAACTGGATCCAAAGATGATCTAGAAATTGACCCTAACATAGAAGTAGAAATGGAAGAAGTTTTAGAAGAGCAAGAATATAAAATAGTACAAAGTGAAGAAGATGAAACCACTAATGATATAGATCAAAAAGTAGGCCCTCAAGGAAGTGTTCATTTTCAATCCATGCAAAATCTGTGTGATTTTCTAAATCAAATTTGAACAGCCATTACTAATGTGTTGGAAATATAATATCAACTTGAAAAGGGCGATTTTTCGATGAAGGCAGACTTAGAAGCAGCCTTTGAAATTCGCCCACAACTTGAAACATACATGAACACTTCATTACAACATACCAATAATGGTAACCCTTCTTTAGATAATACTAAAAATATGCCTCCTCCAAAGTATAACTCCCAAGAATAGGTGCCTAAACAAGTGCCATAATAATCCATTGGTGCAAATTTTGCAACTACTTCTAATCAAAAACAACAATCAAGAACCCTACTTTGCTTTCTCAATATTTTGAACGTGTATTTGCTCTGAATTCTTCCCAATAAAATAAAAATACACATGTTCCAAGTTCACCTCGACCATATATTCAATAAAATATGAATCATTATAAACTTCAATATTCGTCTCATACTTCGAACCCTATGCATAATAGTGCTCCCACCACAAGTCCTTATACAGCAGTGCAACAAAATTATTACCCGCCACATGGCAACATCATAAAAAAAATATAAGCAATGATCCATCACATCATCTCGAAGCTATAGTAAAGCAATTAGCTTCACACTTAGACCAAATCAACCCATATCATCCTACGTATAGCTATAAAGAGATGTGTAAGTGACCACTAGACCCTACGGTCACTGCTAAGCCATATCCTAAATGATTCCCTATGTCTATTCTTCTGATCTATAAGGTAACATAAGATCCCATAGAACATATTTGTATGTTTAGGATAGCATGTCATGACATTACCTATGATGATATGTTATTGCTAAAAATATTTCCAAAGAATTTAGTAAGAATGACATTAGAATGGTATTATCAGCTGCAAACACATTCTATAAGAAATTTTGAATAAACCGAAAAAAAGTTTGTACATCAATTTGGTGCTTAAATAGAAATATGCGTTACAATAAAATATTTATACAACCTTAAACAAGGAAAATAAGAAATTTTTGGAGGATTCTTAGCCCGATGGAGGAAAATTTTAGAAAAATTACATTTTTCTTTACCTCCAAGAGAAATGTTAGACATATTTATTGGATATTTGCAAGAACAATTATATTACAAGTTAGCCACGACTACCGTGATTTCCTTTGACTAAGCTATAGATTTAGCCAGAAGGGTAGAGGAAGCCATAATCATAAGGGGACAAGTTAAAAAGAAATATGAAGATAAATCATTTAAAAATAAATATAAAAACAAACATGTGGTAGGAGATGAGGTCAAGGATAGTAGACCTCCACAGAATGTTAATACCACATATACTACAAACAAGTTTGTGTTGAAAGCACCCCAAAAACCTCCATTGAAAAGTTTTACAATATTAAATGAATCATTGACAACGATTTTACCACAACTAGTAGAAAGAGGTCTAATAAAATTATTGGAGATATGGTAACCTGACCCCTCTCAACCATGGTACAAACCTGATCAACATTGTGACTATCACCAAGTTGATGGACATCCAACAAATACCTATAGAAGATTAAAACATATAGTACAAGATCTAATTGATGAAGGAAAACTAGAAGTGGAAATTCCTCCACAAAATAAAAATCTTCAAGCAAATACCCAACCACAACAAGCACAAAATGTAAATAAAAATATGGATTTCTTTCAAAATCCATTGCTAAATCATGGCAAAGAAGTTGTAAATCAATTAAAATGCAAAAATACACCTCATCCAACAAGATATATGGGAACAATTAGAAATTATTTACCATATCAACCTCCACAAAATATTGTTTTGCCTACTCAATCCAACATGACAATCAAATAGCTTCCAGGACGAAAACCACAATCGTCCTCCTTGGATGAAATAGAAAGTGAATTAGAATCTAAAATAGATATTAGATCACAACATGATAATAGTTTAGAAGATGATTCGGGGCTAATTTTACCCATTACCGATTCATTAATGCCAGAATAACCATTTCCAAGAATCATAACCATTTGTTCATCATCACAACAAATTCTTCCTATCGAACAAATTTTAACTACAAGACTACAAGTTGTTTGACCAAACAATATTGTAGGTAAAATTGGGGTTGTTACTTGACAGTAAGCCCAAACTCAAAATTCTCAACCTTCAACTCAAACAAATGATGTTGATCAATCGCCTGTTGTTTTAAAATTACCTTGTAAGGAAAATAACATAATTAAATCACAATAAAAGACTCCAATTGATATCAGTGATCAACTAGCTAACACAATAGCTAGGATTTCCTTGTTAGACCTTCTTAGAACTTCAACCATCCATAGAGAGAAATTAATGAATACTGTAATCCAAATGATGATACCTCAAGATATAGAGCCAACCGTTGTAGTCAATGTTGTAGCTTCTCATGAAATCTACTTCATTGATTTCCATGATAAATACATTCCTCCCAAAAGTATGTTTAGAGATAATCCTCTTTATATAACAACTTTAATTGAGGATTTTTGTGTCAAAAGAGTGTTAATTGATAATGGCTCATCCCTAAACATATGCACCTATGACTTTTTTTAAATATTTGGATATAAAAAAGAAGATTTGAGATAAAATAGAATGATTATTAAATCTTTCAATGATGAAAAACAAGAGGCCTGTGGTGTGATTTCCATTCCACTACAAGTTGGTCCCAAGATTTTAGACATGTCCATATTTGTTGTACCATGCCCAACATTGTACAACATCCTTTTGGGACGTCCTTGGATCAATGCCATGAAGGTAGTCCCTTCCACTTTACATCAATGTGTTAAATTTGAATTTAAGAACCACTTGGTCACCATTCATGGTGATCCTAGGCTATTCGAAATGTGTGCAATGGTAGAACCTATAAACGTACCATTTTTTCCTACTCTCTCATCATTAGAACCTAAACCTTCTAAAAATTCTTTTCCTAAATCATAACTATCACCCTCTTCTGAATCATAAAAACCTTCTGATAAAGATATTCCCTCTACATCATATCCTTTGACAGATGAATTTTTACAAGATTTATCTACTTTATTGGATCCCATGAAATAATATGACTATAATATTATGAGAATAAACCCAATGTATCATATTAGTGTATAAGTAGAAATAAATTGTGTTGTTGAACAATCAAACATTGAAGGAATTCCACTGTATCCTAAAATATTATGAGAAATTAGAAAAATGATACAACCCAAGTTTGATATTATGGGACAGTTAAAAATTCTTATTGTTATCATTTCTTAAACTATCAAGGATGTGCATATTTACACCAAAGCCATTAGGGAGTCATGCCTTAATAGATCGAGACAGATGGTAAAAATTATAGATTTAACATCACCCAACACTTTGGTGAATTTTAACGCTGATATTAGTTGTAGAATAGGAAAAATGATATTTGATAAAAAAAATTGTAAAAACATAGTCATTTGCCTACCTACACAATCTGCCAATGAGTTGGAATAATCTAGTTTCAAGGCCATCCAAGAAGATGCTCTTCCCATGCTGCAATGTATCATAGCACTAGATAAAGAAGGGGACAAGATAAATGAAGACTTAGTCGTATCAAATTTTCAACACAAACTAAGATCTTATCATAAGCCCCAAATTCTAGAGGCTCATTCGATTGTAGGTATAAGAGAGACCCCACATTCAATATTACAATCAGTAGCATGATAAACACTATTACAACATTGAAAAAAAAATTGAATTTATTTTTTGTTAACACTATTAGTTTAGGTTTTTCTTTTTTATTTTGTTATATTTTATAGATAATATGAAGTGTAATGCATACTATAGGTATCCAAGGTAATCGGGCCTATCAAGTAAGTGTTGATCCATCATGATTTCCTCAAAAAAAACAAAAAAAACAAAAGAAAAAAAAATCATGATGAATAAAGGAATTGGTTATGAAGATTTTGCAAAGTGAAGGATTTGTACGGGGAGTTCGTAACAATACACAACAAAACAATACGAGTAGCAGTAAATGGGATCAATTTATAGCCTTGCCATGCACCTCACATTCATGAGATTGGATCAGACATGTGCATGGGAGAGACCTGTTGGAACAAAATCTGCCTTCGGTTAATAGTGTTGCGCCTTAGACTTTGCCAACATTGAATAGACAGATCTTGCTTGAGATCATCTGTCTAGTCTCCAGAGAAGGCTGGTTCCTTTGAGTTTTTTAGAGAAAATGGGAACAAGAGATAAGGGAAATATAGCCTAAGCTAGAAACTTTTCTCACGGTACAGATTGGACAACAACAAACATTGATGATGCAGATTACTACTTTCAGAGTTTTCTTTATATCTTCTTTATAGAAAACACGAATTCCTGAGTGTGACTTTTAGATGTTCGTCTAAAAGCATGTAAATATCTTTTAATGTTCAACTCTAGAAACAAGATTTATACGTGCACAGTCCAGATTTCATAATAGATACATTATAAAACTTAGAATGAATAAAAGTTAAAACACCAGATACATACACTTGCACACGTAAGTTTCGGAAGCCGTAAGAAGAAATATTTTATTGCTTGTAATCCAGGACATGTACATCAAGCTTGTAAACGTCCAAGAGCCGACCCCTTTTCATGGTCGACTCACTCCTATTTATACCCTAAAAATAGTATCTTCTACTACGTACATTTAATTTCTTCAATCAATTACAAGTAATTGTCTGCAGTTTCTAATAATATACAATGGATTTCCCGCATATTGGATAGATTTCCTTCTGGCTAATTTTAGATGAGCCTGTTATTCTGCAATCATCCAGCGGACCTGCCAGGTTATAATCAACAGACCATTCTTCAAAAATCAGCACTTGATGTCAGTGCATGTCCCCAGTTGCCAAAAATATACTCTATTCCTTTACAGCTGGCGTGTCGCGAAATCGTGACATTCTTTCCTTGCTTTGCTCTTTTGCCGCCTCCAACCGTGAAAATGAGACATGTCATGAAATCATGACATTCATCTCTTGTTTTGCTCTTCTACCGCTTCCAGCCACGAAAATGAGACATGTCATGAAATCGCGACATTCGTCTCTTACTTTGCTCTTTTGCTGCCTCCCATCGCGAAAATGAGACATGTCGCGAAATCACGACATTCGTCTCTTACTTTGCTCTTTTGCTGCCTCCCGCCGCGAAAATGAGACATGTCGCGAAATCGCGACGTCCGTCTCTTGCTTTGCTCTTCTGCCCGCGAAAAGGCAACATGTCGCGAAACTTCTGCCTCTTTGTTCTCTTTTGTTTCTCTTAGCCACGAAAATGCAACATGTCGTGATATCGCGACACTTTTGCCTCCTTGCTCCTTTTCTTTCTCTTAGCCGTGAAAATGCAACATGTCGCGATATCGTGACACTTTTGCCTCCTTGCTCCTTTTTGTTGCTCTTAGTCGCGAAAATACATGTCGCGATATCGCGACACTTTTGCCTCCTTGCTCCCTTTTGTTGCTCCTAGCCGTGAAAATGCAACATGTCGCGATATCGCGACACTTTTACCTCCTTGCTCCCTTTTGTTGCTCTTAGCCACGAAAATACAACATGTCGCGATATCGCGACACTTTTACCTTCTTGGCTCCCTTTTGTTGCTCTTAGCCGCGAAAATGCAACATGTCGCGATATCGCGACACTTTTTCCTCCTTGCTCCTTTCTCTTTGCTTTGAACCGTGAAAATGCAACATGTCGCGATATCGCGACACTTTTTCCTCCTTGCTCTTTCTCTTTGCTTTGGACCACGAAAATGCAACATGTCGCGATATCGCGACACTTTTTCCTCCTTGCGGTGTTTTGCTTTTTCTTTGATCTTTAGCATATGGGCCACTTTGGTCTTCTTGGAAAATATGCAAAAAGGTGCATCAACTATTTTTTTGTAGTTAGTCACTTTTTGACTAACATTCTTGGCGCCTTCCGAGGGAATTTTTGCTCGCAAAAATAGGGACCAGACCTTCATCCATTGGGAAACGGAGTCACCAGCATAGTTGCAAAAAGTAAAATTTTGAGTGGAAAAACAAGGATAAAAGAAAAAGAATGCACTTTGGAATATAGGTGATCTTTACCTTATCATAACCTTTCTTTTACCGCTTAGGGACTTAACCTTTGTCTGAAGAACACAAAAAATTCAATTATGGGAGCTGGTCCCAGCTCTAGCTACTGGCTACTGCCCCTGATGTTTAGATCTTCTGATTCTATCCATGGCTGCAATTATCTCTTGATAAGTTTTGCACACTTGATTCTTATTAGGCCGTAAAAAGGGAAATATTTACAAAACTCCAAACTTATAATATACTGTACATATAATGGTGATCTGTAGCTTTTACTGGAAATACAATTTCAGGTGAAAAGCATTCACCGTGATGGGTAGAACCCATCCATATTGATCTTCATTTCTCACCCAAACTTGATTGTAACCAGAGAAGTCATCTAACAGAGAAAACCTTTCTGCTCCTGCCATAGTATGAAGGATTAGGTCAATCTGGGGTAAAGGATAGTGATCCTTTAAAAAGGCTCTGCTCAAATTTTTGAAATCGATGCATAGTCGTATTTCTCCATTTTTCTTGCGGATTGGAACTAAATTTGCCACCCAGGTAGAGTGCTTGATTGGGTATATTATCTTAGCCTGCAGGAGTTTTAACAACTCCTATTTCATTAAGGCTTCAATTTTAGGATTCACATGCCTCTGCCTCTGCCTAAAAGGTTTAGCTCCTTCCTCTAGTTCGATGGTATGCTGAATGACCTCTTTCCTGTACACTTTCAGATCACTATAAGTCCAGGCTATTATATCTAGATATTCTCTACATAACTATTTTATTTGTTCTAGTTCTATCATTGTACAATCGGTCCCTACTTTGATCATTTTGCCTGGTTCTAGTTCTATTTCCTTATACCGGCGTTCATCTACCTTGATCTTTCGACCTACAGCTCTGTCGCTATTGTCGAAAAGACTCTCCAGGGTGATCAATCTCCTGGGGATATGATTGTTTTTCAATTGAATAAGGCTCTCTTCGTCCTCTTCTTGTAACGCTCTATCTATAGAGCAATTCATCTCATGAATCAAAAAATCCAGGATCTGCTCATCGTTCTCAAATACCTGCTAGAAAATGTCCTTGTCAGGCACAGAAGGCCTGTATATAAGTCTAACTATTTTAGACTTCTGAATAACATTGTCGATCGGGCAAAAATTTGATCCTACTGATGCTAATAGGTCTGCATGTGTGTTCTTTTCTCTGGAAATGGATTTCATGTTTAGTGCTTCGAAATTTTCCAATAGATCCAACACTTTGTTTTTGTAAGCCCTTAGGTAATGTTGCTTACAAATGCATTTTCCAGTAACCTGTTTAACGATCAGCTCTGAATCTCCATAGATCAACAGTTGTTTTGCACCCAGTTTTTTAGCTTTCCTGAGTCCCAAACACAAGGCTTCGTATTCAGCTACGTTATTGGTGCAACTCCATGTCAACCTATATGAAAAGACTTTTTCTTTTCCAGTAGGTGAAATCGGAACGATTCCAGCTCCTCGCTCCATTTTTGCACCTTGACCCATCAAAGTACAATTTCCATAACTGGTTGGCCGAATCATCTATTTTAGGGACAGCAATAGGGAGATTTTTTGGTTTCTCAATGGAATAGCTTCCCATTTCTGTCTCTATCATAACATTGAAGTATTTCATTGAAAACTGATCCTCAGATTGGAGTTCCTCCAGGGTTTCTTCCATTAAATCGATGTTTTCCAATTCTTCAGACATCATGTTGATGGTAGTTGTTTCCTCCAGTCTTTCTACATGGAAAGTAGATGGTTTTTCATTGTAGATCTTGACTCTTTTACCTTTGAAAGGTACCTCCAAATGAGAATAATCTAGAGACAGATAACCGCCCATTTTGGCCATGAATTCTCTCGGATAAACACATACCGAAATATGGTTCTAAGTCTACAATGACTACTTCTTGTATGACGACTGCTTCTGGCATTCTGTGGAGTTGAATAGGGATATCTTTGATCACCCCGATAGTTTTTATTGGAGTACCATCTAATTGCAACACACCAGGATGACTTCGAGTATATTCCATCCCCATTATGTCACATACGGCTTTCGGCATCACCGTAGTTGCGGCCCCTGAATCAATCATACAATTGTGAACTATCCACCCCTCCATTTGCAAAGATAGATAGAATGGGGGCGGTCTATTTTTCCCAGAGGTTGGCACCACATTTGCTTGTATGAAATTTGAGAAGGAGGCATCATTTTTTAAATTTAGGGACTCTTGGAGGAGGTCAATCTGACCAAGAATTTGCAGTGCATCATACATGCTTATCTTGGAAGGAGTCCTCTTCATTTCTTCTGCAATGTTGAACGAAAGGGTTGCAATGGGGGATACCTCAGCACTCTTTTCCCTTCCACTAGTAGATGCATCGTATCTATCTCTATAGACCTGCGTGGCTTCTGTTCTTTGCCTTTTTGTCAATGAAGGAAATCTGAGTCTTTCCTTCGCTTGCTCTTGAGCCTCGCTCCCTTTTCTAGGGGGAAATTCTTTTCTTGGTGTAGTCGTAGAAGTCTGAGGAGGGTCAGAACGTCCTTTCTCATTGGACTGGTTCTTCTATGGAGTTGCCCTGGGGGTAGGAGGAAAACCTAGTGGTTGGAGTTCCTTAGGGTCAACTTGTAATGAATTTTTTCTCGATCTTGTCAGGATCGATACTTGCTCCACTGATGGCATTGCCAAATTGTGGTGCACCTCTCTGATTATGTTCACCTATCCCTTGCCGGTTTCTTTGGCTCTTTCATTAATAACCGCTTGCACATGATGTTGATGAATCATGCATGAATCTTCTCCATGAGGATCATTGCAAGTGGTACACCAGTAATCGAAATTAGTGGGTTCTCCATTATCTCCTGTCTCATTTGCATACACCACATTTTTTCTCTCTTGTACCCTTCCACTTGTCGAAGCACCTTCCTTTTGTATCTGTGGAAATCTTCTTGCTTGGATATTCCTTTTCGCCTCTCTCTTTTTCATGGATGCCATTTCATTTGACAATGTCTTCATTGTATCAATTATGGTCGTGTATTGATCATTGGGGGGAGTTGATGCAAGGGGTGTGGCTGGTAATGCAAGGAATGTAGGAGGTGCAGCTATAGCTGGGAGGGCCTACATTGATGGGAGTATAGGCAGTTTAGAGATTGATGCTTGGGAAAGCTTTGGTACAATTGGCAATAGACTCTTTGATGGATATCTTTTTGTAGCGATGAGATCAGCTTCGCCCTTTGCTGCCTCTAGATAGATCCCAAGAAAAGTGGTTACACGGGATTGCCTTATTATCATACTGAGATCTGAATCAAAAGCCCTTAAATAATAGCATATAGCTTGTTCTTCCATGGGCTTTAGGCCTTGTGGTACTCTATCACGAGTTCTAGTAAATATGATGTTGAAATCTTGGATTTCTTCTTGTGGATGCCTCTCAATGATAGTGAATTGATTCAACAATGTGAAAGGATCCGCATGTATATTAAATTCATCGACCAGATGGTCGGCAAGTACTGCCCAAGAAGTAATGGATCCAGTGGGAAGTGCTCTGTACCAATAGAGCATCTTTCCTTTCAAATATATAATCAACAATCTGACCATTACATCTTCCTGAGTGATGTTGTAAACAGATGCTAGCGATGATACATCTAAACAATGCTCATCTGCTATTTTGCCTATTCCGTCAAAGGTCGGTAATGCTTTTAGTGCAGCTTGTGGAATTTGGTGGTGTGTTCCCAAGTTCAAAGGGCCAGTTTGATTCCACACAAGATGGGCTGGGGCAAGGGTGGCTGCCATGATTGCTAAAGGAGTTACAACCGCTATGGGATTGCTTGCAGATGCTCCTACAATGGGTGTTAAAGAGGTGCTAATGGTGTCGAGCAGATTTGATCGTGCGGCTAGCATAGGGTGTGCTTTTAGGCTTTCGAGATGTAGTTCAAAGAACTCGATAGGTTCTTCAGAGTTTCTAGCTCAGGATCTGGTTATCATATGGCTATATAACCAGAAGGTTTTTAGACAAGGTCTTTCTTTTATGGTCTAAATTGCAACGGAGTCGCCAGGTGGTTTTTCTTGAGATTTTTAAACAAAAAGGCTCTTAAGGTAAAACACCAAAACTTATACAATACTGTGGGATTGCTGGTCCCACCGGGCATGCCAAAAACTATTGGAACAAAATCTGCCTTCGGTTAATAGTGTTGCGCCTTAGACTTTGCCAACATTGAATAGACAGATCTTGCTTGAGATCATCTGTCTAGTCTCTAGAGAAGGCTGGTTCCTTTGAGTTTTTTAGAGAAAATGGGAACAAGAGATAAGGGAAATATAGCCTAAGCTAGAAACTTTTCTCATGGTACAGATTGGACAACAACAAACATTGATGATGCAGATTACTACTTTCAGAGTTTTCTTTATATCTTCTTTATAGAAAACATGAATTCTTGAGTGTGACTTTTAGATGTTCGTCTAAAAGCATGTAAATATATTTTAATGTTCAACTCTAGAAACAAGATTTATACGTGCACAGTCCAGATTTCAGAATAGATACATTATAAAACTTAGAATGAATAAAAGTTAAAACACCAGATACATACACTTGCACATAGAAGTTTCGAAAGCCAGAAGAAGAAATCTTTTATTGCTTGTAATCCAGTACATGTACATCAAGCTTGTAAACATCCAAGAGCCGACCCCTTTTCATGGTCGACTCACTCCTATTTATACCCTAAAAAGAGTATCTTCTACTATGTACATTTAATTTCTTCAATCAATTACAAGTAATTGTCTACAGTTTCTAATAATATACAACGGATTTCTCGTAGATTGGATAGATTTCCTTCTGGCTAATTTTAGATGAGCCTGTTATTCTGCAATCATCCAGCGGACCTGCCAGGTTATAATCAATAGACCATTCTTCAAAAATCAGCACTTGATGTCAGTGCATGTCCCTAGTTGCCAAAAATATACTCTATTCCTTTACAACTGGCGTGTCGCGAAATCACGACATTCTTTCCTTGCTTTGCTCTTTTGCCGCCTCCAGCCGTGAAAATGAGACATGTCACGAAATCGTGACATTCGTCTCTTGTTTTGCTCTTCTGTCGCTTCCAACCGTGAAAATGAGACATGTCACGAAATCGTGACATTCATCTCTTACTTTGCTCTTTTGCTGCCTCCCGCCACGAAAATGAGACATGTCACAAAATCGCGACATCCGTCTCTTGCTTTGCTCTTCTGCCCACGAAAAGGCAACATGTCGCGATATCGCGACACTTCTACCTCTTTGTTCTCTTTTGTTGCTCTTAGCCACGAAAATGCAACATGTCGCGATATCGCGACACTTTTACCTCCTTGCTCCCTTTTGTTGCTCCTAGCCGCAAAAATGCAACATGTCACGATATCGCGACACTTTTTCCTCCTTGCTCCTTCTCTTGCTTCTAGCCGTGAAAATGCAACATGTCGTGATATCGCGACACTTTTGCCTCCTTGCTCCCTTTTGTTGCTCCTAGCCACGAAAATACAACATGTCGCGATATCGCGACACTTTTTCCTCCTTGCTCCCCTTTGTTGCTCTTAGCCGCAAAAATACAAAATGTCGCGATATCGCGACACTTTTTCCTCCTTGCTCCCTTTCTCTTGCTTTTAGCCGTGAAAATGCAACATGTCGCGATATCGCGACACTTTTTCCTCCTTGCTCCCTTTTGTTGCTCCTAGCCACAAAAAGCAACATGTCACGATATCGCGACACTTTTTCCTCCTTGCTCTTTCTCTTTGCTTTGGACCGTGAAAATGCAACATGTCGCGATATCGCGACACTTTTTCCTCCTTGCGGTGGACCGTGAAAATGCAACATGTTGCGATATCACGACACTTTTTCCTCCTTGCGGTGTTTTACTTTTTCTTTGATCTTTAGCATATGGGCAGTGTTTTAGGTTGTGGGTAACCTAGGCCTATCAGGCACAAGCCACGATTCTTTTTTTTTTTACGTGTATTTGGTGTGTTTATTTTTGCAGGACATGTGATCTTATATGCAATTTGTAGGAAACTAGGTCAAACTATGTCTATCAGACCTAGGCCCATGGTACCCTATATTTTTTTTTTTTTAGAAGTGCAATGATGCAGAAAAAGGTACCTACTTCCCACTAAGCAGGTGGTACCTACATTCAAACCAATGCAAAGATGTCTTCTTCCCACCTGGAGGAAGGCACCAATATTTGAGCCACCATAGAGGTATCTATCTTCCACTAGGAGGATAAGTGCTCATATTCAGACTAGAAAATAGGTGCCTAGTTCTCAATAGGAGAGTGACACCTATATTCAACACCAACAACTGTGGTTCCTTCCCACCATGAGGGTAGCACTCGTATCTAGAAGCAATTGGAGGTGTCTAATTTCCATCCAAAAGGCAACGACTATATTCATGCAAGCACGATGATATCTATTTTCCAGTAGATAGAGTATGCTAACTTTTTAGTTTTTGATAACATAGTATGCGTACTCCCAAGAAAATAATAATGAAGGATAGCCACGATCAAGTGCAAATAGGGAAGTGTGTCTTCCCACACAAGTTAATTAATATTTTTAATTTTTAGCATGAGATCTCAAAACTCAAATGTATGTAGTACCCAAACAAAAAAATCAAAGCCACATAACCTTAGCATGACAATGGGATGAATATTTCTTGAAGCATCAAGGTAGCTACAGCGTAGAAAAAAAAACATGAAAAAAAATAAGAATAAATAAAGGGATAGTGCCCATGCCCCAAATTGAAATATATATATCATGTTGTATAGGAAAAATTTCAAGAATATCAGCAAGCTGTCATAGTGAAGCAACAAAAAAATCAAAAATCAAAAATCAAACCACATTGTATAGTAGAAACAGTGCAGCAATTGAAGAACACATCGTATATGTTACTATTGTTGTGCAGTGTGCATATGTAGATGTTGTTGTGAAGTGTATAGATGTTGTTGTGCAATATGCAGATGTTATTATTGTTGTTCAATGTGTAGATGTTGTTGTTGTTGCAGTGTAAATGTTACTATGGATGTAGCTAGTCAATCAGAAGTTGAATATTTTGTAATTGCCCAGCCTACAGATGAGTTAGAAAATATTTTTTTGCTACCCAGTCAGCTGGTCAACCAACAATTGAATAATTTATAGTTACCCATTCTACTGGTAAATTATTCAACAGAACATTATGTTGTTGCCCAATCAGCTAGTCAACCAACAACTAAATATTTTGTCATTGCCTAGTCTATTGGTGAGTTAGCAGAATATTTTGTTGCTACCCAGTCAATTGGTCAGCCAAGAGTTGAATATTTCAATAAATACCTAGTCTTTTGGTGAGCCAAAAAAATATTATGCTACTACGTAGTCAACTGGTCAGCCAAAAACTAGATATTTCATAAATACCCAATATTTTGGTGAGTCAGCAATGCATTTTGTTGTTGCTCAATCAATTGGTCAAATATTAACCATTCTATAGCTACCCAGTTAGTTGGTTAGCCAACAACTAAAAATTTGGTTGTTGAATCTGCTAAACAACCAAGTGTAGAACAACCCATGGTTGAACAACACATACCAAAAGTAGAACCACCCATAACATAATATACTGAGGGAATATGACATGAGGACATGTCAGGCATGGGGGATGATGAGCACCAAAAATGCTTATTTTTATGCATGTTTTAAAGGGGTGTTCTATGGCATATTTAACATTAGAAATACATTTTTGTATAATTATTGCATATATTTAATAGAAAATGAAGTATTATGCTTGACTAGTGTTTTTAGTGGAAAATGTGCATAGATGCAAGTTTTTACTACTAATTTGGCATTTTCAAGTCAACGTCCCATTCAGACCTGGTAATACACAAAGACATCTTGAAGATAACTATGATGAATGGCAAAGGTATGTTCTTGTATCCTGGTGATAGGTAGGTTCATGTATTCTAGCGATAGGTAGGCACCTGCATCCCAACACTTGTATTCCAACAATAAGCAGATACCTATATTCTAGTGACATGCAAGTGCTTATATCCTAGTGCCTGTATTCTAGCAGCAAGAAGGAACCTGTATTCCAGTAGTAGACATGCACCTGTATTCTAGTGATAGGCAGACGCCTGTATCCCAATGCCTATATGTCAATACCTATATTTTGGCACTTGTATTTCGGTGGTAGACTGGAAAGAATCTATGTTCAACAAAAATATATGAGCTATATTCAACGTTGACCGATTGACCAATTGACCATAAGATTTTTAAGGAATTTTTTGTGAAAAATAAGGGAGAATCATTCTTATCTATGCATATAATTTTTTAAATTGTGAATTATGGTTAAAATAGAATAAGTGCTTATATTCTAAATATTGATTGTTGATTGGTTGATCGGTTGACCATGTAATTTTTAATAAAAGCATCATTTTTAGAAATAGTTTGTTGTATACACCTAAGGAGCATTGTGCTTATCCTTTGGTGATTAAAATCAAACAACCATGCTTTTAATAGAATAAAATAACAACTATGCATGAATCGGTCATAGCAAATCATATTACGTGATTAAAATAGACCAAGCTATTTTTGCAATGGGATTGGCTACATTTTGTATAAGAATGCAGACCATTCTTGGGAAGACCACTTTTGAATCTCCAAGTGTACTGTATAATTTATAAATAAAGTTTCTAAGTGTTCTTTTATTTGTGGATTAAGAGTGTGATTTTTACATAGTCAAACGAGCGAACCATCTACGGGAGCTTGGGCCCACTCTAGGAAGTTCTCCTCCCCTATTTATTTTATTTTTGTTTTATTAGTTTCTACGTTTATTTCTTGCTTTATTTATTTCTACAATTTTTTGCTTTATTTATATTTGTAAGTGTGAATTTCTTACTTTATTCATTTTTGCAAGTGTGTTTAAATTCTTACAATTTCCTTTCAGCTATGTATTTATTTCCAACATCTTAATTTTAGTTGTATGTTTCTCTTTTATTTATTTTTGCAGTTTATTTGTTTATTTTCCTACACTTAGTTTTGTTGGGTTTGGATGAACTAAAAATACACAAACAACAAATCCCCCACCAAACCAATAGGCATAGAGGGACTCATTCCCCACACTACAAGCATATACTGTGTGTGGCACTCACAAGTTTACAAACTACTGAATTGGTAATTAATGGAAAGGAAATGACTATTTTCATAATATAATTTCTACTCACCACTATTTATTGAATCTAATCTCACTTATGGATGGGTATATCAATAGGGGTTACATATATAGGGAGTCATTAGTATAGTGGGAGGTCTTTGAGGTATATAGGTCATATCAAGAATATATATTGAAGTAGATATACAATATATAAAACATATTCTTCTTTAAACATTGTTGAAAATTATTAAATATTTAATTAATCCCTCTCTCACCATACCTTAATGCATGATTGGGAAACATTATCTAGATGGTAGCATTGCTTATCAAATAACCAATAACCTTGACCATACTTAAGAGATCTAGGATGAATTTATTAGCCATGAGGATTTGATCTTTGCTCAAGAAGAGGAGGTTTTATCCCCTTGATATCCCTTAAGCTCCAAGAAGATGATAAAATAATAGTTCTTCAATTTACAATACATACGACCCACTTTATTCAAGGGTATAAAGAAGTTGTGGAAACCTTTAAAGAAGCTAATGAAGCTTAAGAGACCTCTCCAAAAGATAATTTATTATTATATTATCCTCAATAGCCAAAATCTATCCCTCTATATATAAATCAAATGGAACAATCCTTTTTATTTGTTAACATCACTATATCGACATTCAATGCATCAATGCCTAACCTGGTTGATACAATCCCACAAGCTAGCATAACACCAACAAAAAATGGAGGATATATTGTTTTCCAAATTCCTTTGGTTACATATCCATATATACCTACTATTGAAGAGCTTATACCATAACCCTAATCAATATGATTTATCTCATCCTCATCTCTAAGAATTAGTTCCTAACTCTGATCGTGGTCCATCTTCTTTCACCTTTCATTCTAGCCATAATTCACATAATAATACTATTTCTATATTAAGCATGAGACAACATTTTAATCTACCATTTTCTCATCCATTATTCTCTAGTCAAGTAAGATCTTTAATCTTTGGCATTATATGGATTAACTATTTGTATATACAAATTCCCCAACCATAACCACCAACCATCATAACACATGCCTTTAATACATTCATTATAGTCTAATCAAGTCTCTATAGAGATTAAAAATTAAATAAATCAATTAAAGCAATTGAAATAACAAATTTCCACCAATCAATAAAAAAAATTAAAATAAAAAATGAAACATGTCCAAGGTTCACCTTCTGGCTAGAAGTATTCTTATGATGACCCCTAAACTAGCCTCTAGTGTCTTTCGTAGCCAATCAACCTTTTCCCCAATATTTTAAGACTCCTAAGTTTTACATGTATAAAGGGAAAGCAAATCCTACATCTTAGATTGTTTTAAACCACCTATAATGAGATTGCTTGTGATGAAATGATTCTCCTAAAAATATTTTTCAAGAGTCTAAGTGGCCCATCCTTTGAATGATATTACTAGTTACTACAAAATTCCATAAAAATTTTTAGGGACCTCGTTGACATGTTTGTTAAATAGTTTTTAGTAGATATTCAGAATAACCTCATCATCAATGGCCTATATTAGTTCAAACAAATCAAATAAAAAAATATGAAAAACTTTCTAGCAATACGTAGAGCCTTGGTGGTTAGATTACAATATGCTCCCCTACAAAGGGTTTACTAAACATCTTTATCTCCAATCTCCATGAGAAATTTACCTTTTATCTATAAATTACTAATGTGACATCTTTAAAATATACCATTGGCATGTCTAAAATAGTAGAAAACACTATCATCAAATGAGAGTAACTAAAAATAAGGTTTACCAAGGAGGATGATAAATATTCCTCTTCAAATTAGAAGGAATTGTATTAAAACAAACATGTTATTGGTGATGGGCTCCAAAAGCAAACAATATTAATTCTACTAAGAACCTCTAAAAAATCATCTTGTAAATATCAACATAGAAAAAACCAAGTAGGTACACAAGGTTGGGTGTACCTATTTCTACCATCTTAGAGTAACTTATCACTTAAAATGATAGAACTACCCCCAATCAAACATATAGAACTAGACAAGGAAAAAGTTTCTTGGTTCAAACCAAATGAGCATTGTTCCTTCCACAGAGTCAATGGCCAATCGATAAATAGGTGTATGGGCCTCAAGAATGTGGTCCAAGATATCATAGATAATAGTCCAAATGTTGTCAATAGCTCTGGGTCACAATCCTCATTTAATCAAGACCTTGGTATCTTGTAAAATGTGCTACCTAACTAGAGAAATCAAAATCAACAAAGCAAAGTGAATAATATTAATTATCATAATGTACCACTTCTTAACTAGGGAATGGTTGGAAACCTTGAAAAATATTATCATATCAATCATGTTTTACATGTATGTGTTGTTATGAGGTAGGAACACCAAATTTTACCTCTAGAACTACCATAAACTAACTAGCCATCAAGATCATGTTTGGTCCTCTAATCCAAAAGTTCTAATTTACTTGAAGGACCTTCCTTGGTCATTCAATCACAATTTAAACCCATTTCCAAGTGTGCTTTTGATCTAATTTAACAACTTAAAAATTCCCTAGAAAAAATCTTCATATTCAATCTTTAATAACTTCTCCTACACATCAAAATATTCTCATCAGAGTTTTGAGTGAACATATAGTTCCTCAATATTTAAACCCATATGAGTTTTCTTCTACGGAGGGATCAATCATGGTAAATCACACCATTATATACTTCTATGAGGATGGTATTCTTCAATCTTCAATGATAGAAGACCTTCCTTTATACATTATAGGCCAAATTTGTGATAAATTTATAAAATAATTTTTAGTCAAAATTGGTTTTGGCTTGAATCGATATGGCCTAAAATTTATTAATCATTTTGGTCATCTAATAATTATTTGGATAAATCTAGTCTAGTAATTCAATTATTTGATAACGAATATGAAGAGACAAAAACACAACACTAAAGTAGATGTAAAATAAATGATTCCAGAAAGACAGTAATTGCACAAAATGAGATTTTATTTAATAATGGGGGGAGTGAGAAACTCTTTTTTACAATTATTTTTTCCAATAGAATTATTTTGATATAGTAATTACAACTGATAGGGTTCTCCAAAACCCTAAATACCAAAAATGAGTATCTTCAATGTGCTTTGCTCCTAACAGAGTGAGTGGGCTTTTGTTGATATCTGATTCTGGGCTACTCTAGCTTCAGTAGCTGTCCAATGATGAATAAATTTGTAGATCTGCACACATACCAATAAAATAAGGGATTATAAATACTTATGAGGACTCCACAATGTGAGACCCTCAGTTATCAATAATACCCTAGCTATTAATGAATAAAGTAGCATGCAAAATATATAGACAATGAAATAAAATAACAAACAATTATTTACCTTTTTTTTGTTGATGATCCATTGTGTCATTGTAGATTCAATGACATGATGTCCCAACAGCACTTGGTGATCTTCTACGATGGATTTTGGTGTATGACTGAGGTAACAACAGGCACTGAGTTGTGCCTGCAGGACATGGCAGGTGCACGACTACACTTATGAGATGAGGCAAGTGCATGGTTGCACCTGTGGTATGAGGTAGGAACTTGGTTGCACCTAGGGATGATGGAGGTGCTCGACTGCACCTAGGGATTAGGGTTTGATCTATAGAAGCATATCACGATAATGTAGAGGATGCGGAAGATGGGATATGGTGGCGATGATGGAATATGGTTGGGGAAATTGTTGGAATGGGGAAATCCTAAGGAAAGCTAGGGTTCTTAAGCAGAATATGCTAGGGCAAAATCCACTCAACTCTAACAATGGTATTCAGAATGCATGGACCTCAGACTTCTTCAGGATTTCAAGACTCAAATTTTCTAGGGGTTGAGCATTGAGAATGCTCCTATTTATAATCAAGCCTAGGGTTTTATTAGGGTTTCAGCCTAACACTTTTGATCGTGTGGCTAATATTAAATCAAATCCAAATGTTGAGATTATATTTTAAGTGCGACACAGATTAAGGAAGATGGATGGTTGTGATTAGATTAGATCTAATGGCTAAGATTAATTGGGCTTATAAATATATATTTTATAATAAATATATTAAAATATAATATAAAATATTATATTTAAACATAAATAATATAAAATAAATATAAATAATTCAAATAGGGGTCAAAAAATGACGGGAGAAGGCATGGAATGGCCAATTGAATGGCAGGCAGAGGTGGTGGTGGATAAGTGGCTAGGATTTGGTGTCTACAACCTCACTTATTGTTAATGCTTATGATATTTGTTTCTAGTTTACTAAATCAATAACCATTTAAGTTTTCTTTGTTGTTTGTTCTTTTTTTTTTTTTTTGTGGAAAACATCCCAAAAGGGATGCCACTTTCGGGTAAGACCCAAGGAGGCAGGGGTATCCATTCCACCAAAAATGCCCAGGACTCGGACCTGGCCTACCACCTTTGACATACTCAAGGAGCAAACAAACACACAAAACCAATTTAAAAATAAGTAAATAACAACAAAAATAATAAAATAAAATAAAAAACATGCTCCTTGAGTGTGTCAAAAACAAAAGCACAACCAAACACGCACAATAAGATAAAAGAAACCACAACACAAACCACATAGAAAAACACAAGAACCACATAACAAAACACAAACAAGACAAAAACAACAGAACACTACAAAGACATAACCCAAAAAAAACATGAAAAATAAACACAACCAAAACCTAAAAAATAAAAATAAAAAACAACCAACAACAGACAATAAACAAAAACAAAAAACATAGAAAACACTCACACATAAAAACACGAAATAACACAAACAAAGAGAAACCCAAGAACAAGAACGAAAAAAACACAAGAACAATAACAAAAAACATTAAAAAAAAACACAAAACAACAAAAACACATGAACAACAAAAAACAACACAAAAAAAAAAAACAAAACAAAAGAACCCACCCACCTTAAAAAACAAAATAAAAAGAAAAAAGAAAAAAAAATGAACATAACAATGACCTATCTAGACCAGAAGACTATTAAGGCAAGAATCAACAGAGGAAACAAAATAAAGAATAGAATGAGCTAGGGAACTAAAAAAAACTGAATGAACCAAAGAGAAGCAAAAAAAAAAGCAAGAAGAAACTAGGTACCTTCGGAACTGGAGCCATCCAAAGAAATGATAGAAAGAAGAGCTTCCCTAATTTGAGAAGCCCACCATATAGGAGGGTGGCCATAACAAGTAAGATCACCTTTGTCCAAAGCCCAATTAGCTAAAGCATCAACACTCTTGTTTTGATCTCCGACCACATGATTGTAATCAACTTTCAAAAATCCCATCTGGATTAATTGAATCTTCTCAATAATTCTTTTTATTCTCCAATCCACCTTATGATTCTTAGAAGGAGTCTTCAAGAGATTAATCATAAGTTGAGAGTCGGGACTCAACTAACACCTTTTCCCATCCAACCTTAGTAGCCTCCTGAAGGCCTCTGAGGATACCATACCCCTCAGCAAGGTTATTGGAAAGAATACCCAAATTCTCGAGCAAAAGTAAAAACCAGGGAGCCATCTGAAAGTCTACCAATTCCTCCCACACTTGGCTTTTCCAAGGTTCCCTCTAGAGGCTCCATCGGTATTGACTTTTCCAAAATCCTTAGGAGGAGGTTGCCAATTTCTAGTCCTATCCATCTTACTAATACTCACATTCCCTTTAAGTTGGTTGCCCTTAGAAGATTTAATCTTCAATATTTGCATCACTTGATCCCATCTTTGGTGGGAGTTTTGGGGGTGATTAAGGAGTTGATGGACTGATTCAACTAAGTTGGCTATGGTCTTTTGCCAAATATAGTGAATATCCTTCCTATCTTGATTAAAAATTTGGTTGTTCCTTTCATTCCAAATATTCCAAAGAAGAATGGTAGAACCCATCCAAACTAACTGCCTAATAAAATGATCAACACCCTCTTGATTAGGCCAATCCCTCCAAAGTTGTTCAAAAGTAAAAAAATTGGACCACTGTAAGCCAAGTAAAGTGGCCATTCTCCTCCATAGCTCAGAGGCTAAAGTACACTCAATAAAAATATGGTTGAGATTTTCTACATTCTCTTCACACATTTCACATCTAAAAGGGCCATGAAAACCACGCTTCATAAGTTGCTCACCGGTAAGCACCCTACGATGCAATAAAAGCCAATTAAAGAACCTCACCTTAGGCCGGAGCTTTTGAGCCCACAATCGAGAAAATATGTCAGAAGAATGGTTGGGATTATTATGGCATAAGGTCAAATAACCTTGAGCAACTGAATACTCACCCTTAGTAGTGTTGTTCCATCCAAAACAATCTTTTTCATGGGACCAAGAGAGGGATCTCATATGAAGGATGCCTTGGATATCTTGTCTTTGCCTTTCTAGGATTTGAATAGGCCAGTCCTCAATAGGGATCCAATATCTACCAACCTTTGAATTACCAGTATGGTACCGACAATAATTAGCCACCTTTATCCAATTAGCTCGGTGAAGCTCCTCCATCCAAGGCCTCCAATCGGGAAACTGAGTTATCAAAGGCTTGTGACCATCCCAAGAATCTGTCCAAAAATTTGCCTGTTGACCATTATGAATGATCCAAAATAATTTTTTCTTTATCAAATCCTCACCAGTCTTAAGAACTGCTAAAATGGGAGAACCTTTGGTAGGAAGTTGATAGCGAACAAGGTCTTCGGGACTTTTGTTCTCAGCATATTTAGCACGGAGATTATTGGCCCAAAGAGCATTGGGGTTATGCAACATCCTCCAATATAATTTAGCAGCTAAAGCTTTGTTGTTATTAATAGAAGACCGGAATCCTAACCCCCCTTCACTCTTAGGAAGACATAAAGTATCCCATTTCACCAAGGCCCATTTTCTTTTCTCCTTAGTACCACTCCAAAGGAAACGATGACTGATTTGATCCAATTCTCGAAGAACAACCTTTGGGATATTCAAAATGGAAGAAACATAAATAGGAATAGCTTGAAGGACTGATTTTACCAAGGTGATTCTACCCCCAGAAGAAAGCCACTTGTTGGTCCACTTTCCAATTTTCTTCTTGACTTTGTCCAACAACCAATTCCAATATTTATTTTTTTGCCTTTGAATATTTATGGGAATACCTAAATAAGTGATTGGAAGGGAGGTCTTCTTATATCTTAATTTATCCAAGACCATGGATTCCTGTCTAGCAGAGCAGTGAAAGAAAATAACTTTAGATTTGTCTTCATTGATCAAGCTGCCTAGTAGCCTTAGAAAAATAGCTAATGATTTGCTTAATATTAGAAGCTTCCTTAACTGTAGCTTTACCTAAAAGAGTAGAGTCATCCACAAATTGAAGATGAGAGATAGGTCTAGCTCCATGAGCAATGGTAACTCCCTCAAGGGTTTTGTTTTCCCTCTTTTTGGTTATAGTCCTACCCAAGCATTCAGCAAGAATGATGAATAAATAAGGGGATAGCGGGTCACCTTGCCTAATACCTCTGGAAGCTGGGAATGACTGAGAAGGCCTACCATTGATAAGAACTAAGTAGGAAACTGAAGAGATACATCCCATAATCCAATCCATCCAATCCTTAGAGAAACCAAATTGCCTCAAAACTTTGATAAGGAAGTGCCAATCCACTCTGTCATAAGCTTTGGATAAGTCTAACCGAATGAACATGGAAGGAGATTTTTGCATATCCATGGAATGGATGGCTTCCTGAGCAAGAACTATCTCATCTACTATTTGACGTCCTTCCACATAACCCCCTTGCTCTGGGAAATAATCTTATGCAAAAGAGGCTTCAACCTTTCTGCCATGATTTTAGTAATGATTTTGAGAAGAACATTACATAAAGCAATAGGTCTAAAAGTTGAGATATGATCAACCTCTTGAGCTTTTGGAACAAGAGTAATATAAGTTTTATTGATAACCTTCAAAATTTCTTTGGCTTTCCTGGCTTCTTCCACCACCTCTAATAAATCAACATGAAGGATATCCCAGAACTCTTGGTAGAACTCAATGGGAAAACCATCAGGACCTAGGGTTTTCCCTTTTTGCATTTTAAAAACTACTTGTTGAAGCTCATTGATAGTAACAGGAGCAGTCAAAATAGAGTTCTCCTCGGAAGTGATAAGAGAAGGGATTGCTTGAAGAACATTTTGTTGTGAAGTTGAGTCAAGAGGAGTAGCAACAAAAATATTGGAAAAGTAATCAACAACAATAGAGTTCATGCCATCCCAAGTATAAACAACATCTCCAGAATCTGATTTTAAGGAAGAAATAAAGTTGTGAGATCTTCGAGCTAGAAGAGATTTGTGGAAGAAATTTGTGTTTCGATCTCCTTCTTTGAGCCATTGAATTCTAGATTTTTGCTTCCATAAGATTTCTTCTCTTTTTTCCCATTCCTCAAGCTGAGTTGTGAGTTTAATTTCATCTGCACTTCTCTTCTCTGTGAGGCCATCTAAATGGATTTTCTTATTCAAATTTTCAAGATGAGCAATAACTTCATGTTTTTTTTATGAACATCCCCAAACTCTTTCCAGTTCCAAGTCTTGATTTTGGATTTAATGTATTGCAGTCTTTTGGCAAAATAGAACATCTTAGTCCCATGCCTAGGTTTACCTTCCTTCCACCATTGTTGCACATGAGGTCTGAAGGAAATGTCTCTAAGCCACATTAATTGAAAACGAAAAGGAGAGAAACTCACATTGGTTTTCCACATTTCCACCATGATTGGCCAATGATCCGAACCAACATTATTAAGAGTCTTCACTTTAGGAATGTGACCATGGATTAAGAAATTTTTAGAGAGCAAAAACCTATCCAATCTCTCCATTATACAAGCTAAGCCTTGCCTTCTGTTAGACCAAGTCATAAGGCCATTATCTGGTTGGATATCCACAAGATGGAGGTTTGCAATATATTCGCTCATGAGGTCGGTGCTTTTGTCCAAATTTCTATTTCCCCCCTTTTCTCATCCAGAGAGAGGATGGTATTGAAATCTCCTCCGATCAAGATCCAAGCTTTAGGAAAATGAGAGATAATATGAGTAATATCCTTCCATTGTCTTCTTTTTTCCTCCAAAGAAGTCGGAGCATAAACAAGTAATGCAGAGCATAATCTGGTTGGAATGTCTACTTTGAATAGCTATAGCCAACAAACCCCAACTGCCAACCATATGGTGAATAACTACCTCTTTTGGGTCCCAAAGAAAATAAATGCCACCCTAATTCCCTTGGGAGCCGAGGGAAACCACTTTTCCAGCTGGCCAAATTTTACTGGCAATTGAGTCCATATCCTCCATTGACATCTTTGTTTCTTGAAGGAAAACAAGATGTGGATGATTTATCTGAATCATTCTTCTAATTTCATTTTGTTTTGAAAGACTCCCTTTGAGTCCTCTAATATTCCAAGTGATGATCTTCATTAATACCGGGGCTAAAAAAGTTGGGAAGGGCATTAATCTTACCTTCCTCTACAAGCTTTTCACCTTCTTTTACCATATGATATTGATTGGTCTTGCGACCTGCTTTTTTATTAGAATCCATCTTCAATTTTTTTTCCCTGTTTCTTGACTTATTCCAATTGAATCTGAGATGGCTTCTAACCTTGAAGAATGCTCGTACACAGCCAAAATTTTACTAGATGGTTCAACGGAGTCTATATTGGGACCTGCATTATTTGAAGTTTTGACATTTGAAAGATTGTTTTTCTTGTGTAAATTTTCTCCTTTTTTTCTGTTGAAAACCTTTGATTTGTTGGTTTGTCTCTGAGTTCTTCCCTTCATATTTAAATTGTGTTTCTAAGATTTCAGTTTCCATTATTTCCTCTTCCTCACTTGGGACATCATTTGTGGAAAGGATTTCAAACATATTAGCAGATGACTTTGATTGATCCTTCATAACTGGTTTTTTCTAAGTGTTCTTCTTCTTAGGTATTTGGAAACCTGCTTGAGTTTATATCTTCTTTCTTTTGATCAGGAATTTTATTTGGGCAAGCACTGGCCAAATGACCATATTCATGGCAAATTCTACAACGAAAAGGAATGTTCTCATAGTCCACTACTTGCTCCCAAGTGTCTTCCCCAAATTGTAATGTGATATTTTTAGGTAGGGGTTTGTCAAAATCCATTAAAACACAAATTCGAGCATAAATAATATGTTCAAAATTTTGAGTACAATCAACGAGTCATCATAAAAGTTCCTAAAGAGTTTCCAATTGAAGAAAAAATAGTAGGATTCCAAAATTCAATAGGGAGGCCAAAGAGTCTAACCCACACGGGAGCTATAGAAGGCATCTCTTCTTCGGCTTTAAATTTAGTATGCCGGGGCTTCATGAAAAGCCCTGCCCTTCCAAAAAACCAAGGACCCCCTTGAAAATTTTTCTCTCTATCTTCATTATTAGCAAATAAAACAAGAAAATAACCATTTGGATAAATAGAGATTTGTAACTCACCTTTAGTTTTCCAGCTTTTTGCAGCCCGAGACTTTGAAAGCAGATAGACTCAAGACGAAAACCCACGAACCGACAAATTAGTCCTCTTTTTTCCAAATCTTCAATGCCAGTCTGAATGTTACCCATATCAAGCTTAACAATAGGAGTTCCATCAGCTGCTTTAAGACATCCTGACTCCGTTTTCCTGGGATCAATCTTAGGCATTCTTAGAGGTTTATGGGAAGCCCTAAGATTGATATTAGCATTGGGCTGAGGTTGTCCACCATGAAGGGCATCCCTAAAATTCATTTTTGGGACTGAGTCTTCGAAATTCTTACCCTTGACAGGGGTTTTCATAGTAGAATTATTTTGTGGGTGCACCTTAGCACCAGATTCACTTGAGATATGAGCCATTTTTTGATCAACTGCTTGAAACTTGTTTTGTGATCTCTTTAATCCTTGCCCTAGACGTCGTGGAAAGGTATGGTTTTCACTTTTCTTTTGTGCAGCAAATTGGAAGCCGTTGTCACTCAAGTTCATAGTATGATCTGTTGAAAGATAAATTTCTAACCCATCTTGGATCCCCTGCAACATTTCCTGCTAAAATATTGAGCATAAACCACAAAAATATTGGCCGCTAGGGCCCGAAGGCCCTAAAAACCAACCTCTGGAGCTGCTTGCACTCAACCCAGATGAAACCCTCGCATAGCCGCTTGCCAAATATCTCGTTCACACATAGGGATGCGCTAGGATCTGTGTTGCTCCAAATGATATGAAAATTGGTGGAGACGTTCTAGGGTTTTTCAGGCATCTACCCTCAAAATTTTAGCTCAATCCGAGTCCGGATGAGTGAGATATGGCCAAAACGAGTTCGGTAGTTTGGGCAGTCCTACGAAAAACGTCCGAATTTCTAATTCATTTGTTCTTTTTTTAGGGTGTCCTTTTCCTTTTATTATTCCCATGAATGATTTCATCCTCATCAATATTTTTTTATTTTTATGTACTAATTATGGTTTGACTTTTCGTCTATAGGTTTATACTACCTTGGAGAATAAGAAGTGTAAGGATATCCTTGAAAACACTTTCTTTTATATGTTTGAAAACCCTAGATCATAAGGCTACCCTCTATGCCACTTACTTTCGTATGCTTGCCTAAAATTCCTAATTTAGAATGAATAGCCTCCATACTACTTTCTTTGTTTTGTTACCCATGTATATCTAAGGCACAAGGAAAAAACTCTATATTTTTTTTTATTTTTTTTAAGCAAAAAATCCCTTGTGAGGCCGCATTAGTCTGAGAGACCACAAACAAGGGGTTCTACACCATCAAAGTCACCCGGGAGTCACACCCGACCCTGCTCGCACCAACATTATCAATTGGATTTTGGATACCCAATTCAGCTTTTTGGTAGGGTGGAGATTTGAACCTAAGACCTCTCTTGGAGGATTTCCCTCTCCTCTCCAACTCACCTACAACACCTAGGTCCATATTTTATTATAAGGAGATGATTTTACACTACATTAGAAAAAGGGAGATAATTTACCTATATTAAAATTGTTCTCTTCCATATTTTTTATTTTGAAACTTTCCTTCACATATTCCTTCAAACCTTTAATTCCTTTTGAATTTAAAATTGCACATTGTAATTTCTCATCATTTGCATCCTTCTATGTATCTTGTAATGTTTACTTTCAGTGGTTAGTAAAGGGATTCACCAATCTGATGAGGCAAAGTAAATTTCTTAATGAGTTAAGATTTTCCCATAAGATTAGAACTTTAGTTTGCAATATAAAACTCTTAGTTCCCAACTGCTTTCCCCATATCCTTTTGTCAAAGATTTTTTACTCTTTAAATAAATTTTAAACTCAGTGACTTATATTTATTTACTTTTGTTTGATTATATGGAATTGAAATGTGCATCACTTATATTACATCATGACTATAAATGGTATTACAATAACTTAGCAATTTTGTATGTATTTCTTGATTTGAATCTTAATCTCCTCATTAACAAGTTGAGTTCATGGCATTTGATTATTATCTCTATTTAGGGCTATGCATAGTGGCTATTTTTGCAAAATTGGCTAAAATTAGGATTTTTAAAATTTGGAATTGGCTAATATTTGGGACCCTTGACCAGGGTCCATTAGCCAAACATTTCTAGGTGTAATTTTTTTTTTTGGGTCAATTCGCCCCAATTTTATAATAATTTGATCATTTTAAGTTTAAATTTTCAACATTACCCCTAATAATAGTGAACCTTCTACATGTGTTTCGAAACTATTCACTTGGATTTTGAAACCAATTCGCCAAATTTTTATAAATATATTTTGGGGTCGACCCCTTACGCATAATCCTGTATTTATTTTTTGATAATAGTATAATATGATATACAATTAGCTATTATTAAGTAAAAAATATGTAAATAATTTTTATATTTTATATTTATTTTAATAGTCCTTATATAATCTATAATTCACATAAAATATTATATATTTGATTATATATATATAATAAGAACACATTTGTCATGAGTGGGACAACACAACGATTTGGGGTTTGGCTCTTCTTTGGAAGAAACAAGGTTCAAATTGTGTGTGTGGCTATGTGTTAATCCTATATTGATAATTTTGACTCGTTGGGGTTTCTCACACTAACCAAATCAAATAATAATAATAATAATAATAACACAGTAATGCTTCAGGGCTAGGGAGCCCACCAGTGGGAAGAATATGTGGAGAGACTTAAAGCTAGACATATCAAGTTGCAAGAGAAAACCAATCAATTAGTATGATGAAATAATGAAGCTACAGGGCAGTACACTCCAAATTTGGGGTATAAGACTCTATTGGAAGATAACAATGATAATTCAACATAGTGGTGGAAGACACTCTAGAAGCATAAATATCCATTCAAGACAAGACTATTCCTATGGCTTGCCATGAAAAATAAGGTTCTGACATGGGAGGTATTATAGAAGAAGAATTGGAATGGTCCAAGAAGGTGTCATTTATGTAAGTCAAATAATGAAACAATTGATTATTTACTAGTTGCTCGCTCCTTTACTAGACAAGTTTGGAGGGATGTTATAGCACAATTAAAGCTTCCAATAGGATGACAAGAAGATTCCTTAAGAGAGTACTTAAAATTTTGGTTTGAAAATAGGTCTTACAAATGTTTTATAACTCTCTCATTGTTTGTGTATTAGAGAGTATGGTTATCTAGGAATGCAATATTTTTTTAGGATCAGAAGAATCCTACTTGGCAGGTCTCCTCCCAAATCATTGGAAGTTTCAATAACTGTAAGGTTTCAGCAACAACAAAGGTAAACAAACAAATCATCCCTCCAAATATTGATAAATCAAGGGTCTAGAATTTTTTTAATGGGTTTAGATAGGGGTCCCTAGAGTTTGTGGAGCAGGAGGATTACTATATATTTTTTACTCTCATTATTTTAAATTTAAGGTTGGATTGGGAGAAGGTTCTAATAATTATGTTGAAATTATGGCCCTCAAATTGTTGGTTCATTTGGCAAAATCAAAAGGAATACAAAAAAAACGAATTTACAGAAACTCACAAGTGGTAATAAATTGGATGCTTGGTGTTTTTAGGATGAAAAACATGATTATACAACCCAACTTCTCTCAAATAAAAGTAGTTGTGGATCAAAATAAAGCTTTTACTTTTTGGCATATTTATAGAGAACTGAATAGGGAAGCAAATAAACTCTCAAAGGAGGCACTTCATATTGATCCATGTACATGCTTAGTACAAGAATTCAACGAGGGCAATGCATTGCAACTGGTCCAAATATCTATTTGGAGGGATTAATACACTCTAGTTAAAGCAAGCACAGATAAAACAACTTTTTCAAAAAACTTAGAAGTTAGTGATTTAAAGGACACTGTTTGATAAACTAAAAATATGTCTAAGAATAGAACTTAACATGACAAAGGTAGCTAGTTATGATGTATAAACAATTTATTTTTAGATCACTATTGAAATTTAAAAAATGCAAAAATATGAAGAATGTAATTTCATGTTTTCTTAATTTAAAATTATAATTTTTTAAAGAAAAAAATTATTTAAAAATAACAAAAATAATAATTATTATAAAATTAAAAAACAATTTATCATAATATTCTTATTTTAAGAATAAATAATAAATATAAAAAGTACCTTTATATAATTTTATTAATATTATTTAAAAACTATAAAAATTTAATTTAATTATCATTTACAATTTTAATATTAATTTATAAAAAATATATATTTTTAATAAAATATCTAAATACCATTATTTAAGGTTAATAATATTTAATTGAATTTATAATTAATTCTTAACATTAAAAAGAAATGAAATGCAATTCACTAAGGTTTTCTACATTAATATGACAATAAGGAATGGTTTCATATTATTTCTAATATATTATTATTAAAAAATAATTTTCAATGATATTTAATGTTTTCTTATTTATTTTTTGATTGCATAGAAGAGTTGGTTACAACTACTATTTTTAGTAATTAGCTAGTACATGATTCAAATCACAGGGAGTGCATCTAACAAACATATCCATATCGTTTTTGTTGACTTGATGTGAGATGACCATCGTCGCTCGAAATTCGTATCATCGTCGTGGATCGAACTTTGCAAAGGGTTGGCTTCCCCAAGGTTTAAACCTAGATCTCTTCTTGGTAAGTGTCCAACCACACCTACACTTACCAATCCACATTGAAAATAAGGTTATCTTATCTATTAATATATCTCCTTCTCTTAATGCACTTACTAGTATTGTGATCCACCTGATTTAAAAATTATTAATTGATATAAAAAAATGTCAATTTTTTTTTGTTATATAAATATAATAATTATAAAATAATATTTTTTGATTTGATTATTTAATTATATATACATTTTTATTAATGTTTATTTTTTAATTTATAAAATTATTTTATGAGATAAAATATTAATGAGTAATTAGTTAAGGGTTAGGATTTTTATATTTTAAATTAAGGTTTAACTTTATAAATTATTATTTTTAATTATGTTTAGATATGAATTATAATGAAAAGAGTTGGTTTTAATTTTACAAGGTTAACTTTTATATTAATTAAATGGTATAATTTCAACTAATTAAAAACTTTAAATTTTAAACTTTAAATGTTATCATCCAGGTGTTGCAGGTGAGTTGGAGAGGAGAGGGAAATCCTCCAAGGGAGGTCCCAGGTTTGAATCTCCACCCTACCAAAAAGCTGAATTGGGTACTCAAAATCCAATTGATAATGTTGGTGCGAGCAGAGCTGGGTGCGACCCCCGGATGACTTTGACGGTGTAGAACCCCTTGTTCGTGGTCTCTCTTAGACCAAGGCGGCCCCGCAAGGAGTTTTTCTCTTAAAAAAATTAAATGTTATTAATCTTATTACCTTTAAATTAATCAAATTATTTACGGGACAAGGACGCTACTTGCATTATGGGTGATGTGACTCGAGTTTACGGGGCAAAGATGCTACTCGCATTATGGATGATGTGACTCGAGTTTAATTCCGATGTAGATGTGTATAAGAAATATTATTTAAAAAAAAAAATAATCAACTGTTATGAGCTTAATTAATTAAATACTTCAATTTTTAAGGAGGAGATACACGTTTAAATCTTATTAAGTGATATAAGGAACCCCATAACAGTATATCTTTAGCCTCTCAACCAGGAAACCCAAATTCAAAGCACATATAGGTGTGTATAATAAAAAATGATATATGCATACTTTCCAAGATATTATAATGTTAATATGTGATCAATGATGTAATAAGGATTTGTAATATTTAAAGTGATTGAAAAAAACTAGGGTTTGAAGCAAGAGTTGTAGAAGGGTTTGAATAACAAGAGTTGTAGAAGGGTTTGAAAACAAAAAGTGGAAGGAGGGAGGATGCAAGGAAGGGATAAGGTGGAACTATGGATAAAATAAATTTTAAAGATGTTATAAGGAGTGCTCAACCTCCAACAATTTCAATTGGTTAAAGAGGTTTTTTGGATCAACCTCTTTGTATTCCAAGGATTGATCCCATGAAAACAAATTATGGTTGTATTCGAGTGATGGATGGATGTCCATTTGTTAAGCTACAATGATTTGAAATTTAGGATGGAATTGCTACAACGGAGCAACAGGGGTTGATCAATCGATTCTTGGGCTTTCGACCATCTTTTCCTTGCTTTTAAAATTTGGGCTTTGAAGCAATGGTAAACTTCATGTGAGTTTAGTATCTCAAATTATCCCAATGGGTATTTTTTGGTGTTATTTGATAATGAGGAGGATAGAAAAAAATATTCTAGGGTGGTCCTTGGTTTTTTGGTCATGTTGTTCACGAAACCCTGACATGCTTTATTTAAGGTTGAAGATGAAATGCCTTCAGTAGGACCTTTTTGGGTTATACTTTTTAGTTTACCAACTAAATTATGGAATAATATAGTCTTCTTATAAATTGGTAACACTTTAGGCACCTACATGTTGACAATACATATCACAATGCAGTTTGAGCATTTTATTTATGCTTGGATCTATGTGCTCATAGACTTTAATAACCACCTACCAAAACAAATGCTTTGCAGTTTGGTGAAGAAACTTGGGAGCAAGAAGTTTATTATGAAAACATTCCCTTTAGGTACTAGGTTTGTCATGAATATGCTCACTTAGTTAAAGATTGCAAATATGTAGTCTTGTATTCTTGGGAGCAGAATCAAGGTCAGGAGGAATTTTAGGCTCCTAAAAAAAAATATGTTACTAAGAAAATGAAGCCTACAAATAAGTCAACCCCTTCAAATAATAGGTTTTCAAAACTTGCAATGAAATATTATTTAGAGGATGTGGATAATTCTATGGAGACGAAGAATTTGGAAACCCAGTTTTTGGATAGCTCACAAATTCTTTACCCAAAAATAGTTGACTCCTCAAAGAAAGCCACTGGTATGGTTAAAAATAATTTTGAGATCTATCCTTAGCAAGGGAAAACTCACCAACAAAAACATAAAATGGAGGAGAAGGTCAAACAAGGCTTTAGTTCTCAAGGAGGATCCTAAGGATCTATGAATCAAGCTTTAGTCTTGTATTCTCAATCAATAAAAATATATTTAAATCTAGAGCCATCAGGAGTTAGTCAAACCTCTAGTAAAAAAATGAAGTTGGATACAAACCAAAAGGCAAGAAGGAAACCAAATGTGGTTCAAATTTAAAAAGAAGGGGAAAAGTTGGTTTCAATAGGACTTTGGATGAAAATATTGGGAAAAATATAAATTAGGGATGAAAATACTAGCGGGCTTTATGATTCAAGGATGTTCTTCTTTATTTCCTTTCTCTGGATGGCTCAAATTCTTTAATTACCATGTTCCTTTTTTCATTGTATTAGCTTCTCTTTGGTTCAATTAGGGTTTTTTATTTCCCAACTCAATTAGATCTTTCTTATATTTCTTCTATGGTTTATTGGCTACAAGGATGTTGGTTTTGTTTGGCCATAGATGTAATATGTTTTTTCCTTCATTTATTTTTTTGATGTGTGTGTTTTTGTGTTGTTTTTGTTGTTTTTTTGTGTTTTGTGTTTTTTTTTGTTGTTTATTTTTATTTTTTGTGTTTGTGTTTGGTATTTTTTGTGCGTGATTTTTGTGTTTTGTTGTTGTTTGTCATTTGTGTTTTTGTTGTTTTAGGTATGTTTTTTGAGTGTGTCAAAGGAGGTAGGCTAGGTGCGAACCTTGGATATCTTTTTGGCGGAATATATACCCCTGTCTCCTTGGGTCTTACTTGAAAGTGACACATTGAAAGGGTGTTTTCGACAAACAAAAAAATAAAATAAAAATTTGTAATATAGATAAAATTGTTTCAATCTCATATAACCAATTAACTTTTATAAACAAAGTCTAAGTTTAATTTTTGTTAAGTGATACAATTATAAATATCAAATTGTAATGCTAGTGGATAATTAAGATGTAACATAAACCTATAAATCTATAATATGAACAAGATTACTTTTAATCTCATATAATTAATTTTAAAAAACCTATGAAATAAAACTTCTTATTTAAAAAAGAAAAACATGAGGTGAATAGTTTTTTTTACAAATCTATTATATGTTCTTTTAAATATTAATGTTACTTTTATGTCATACTTTTCCTTATGATATTTGTGTTACATAAATCTTATCATAATGTAAATATTATTTTTATGGAGAGTTGGTCACAACTACATTATTTTTAGTAATTGATAAGTGGGTTTCAAACCACGGGGCTGCTTCCACCAAACTTATTTTACTTCGTTATTGTTGACCTGTTGTGAAGGGGATCACTGATCGCTCTTTTAAATATTAATATTACTTTTATGTCATACTTTTCCTTGTGATATTTGTCTTACATAAATCTTATCATAATGTAAATATTATTTTTATGAAGAGTTGGTCACAACTACACTATTTTTAGTAACTGATAAGTGGGTTTCAAACCACGAGGCTGCTTCCACCAAACCTATTTTACTTCGTTACCAAACCTATTTTACTTCGTTATTGTTGACCTGGCGTGAAGGGGATCACTCATAGCTCTTTTAAATATTAATGTTACTTTTATGTCATACTTTTCCTTGTGATATTTGTGTTACATAAATCTTATCATAATGTAAATATTATTTTTATGGAGAGTTGGTCACAACTACACTATTTTTAGTAACTGATAAGTGGGTTTCAAACCAGGGGGTTGCTTCCATGAAACCTATTTTACTTCGTTATTGTTGACTTGATGTGAAGGGGATCACTATCGCTCGGGATTCGTATCATCATCGTCGTTTTGGCATGCACTCAAAGGATTCAGATGAGACTAATACCTTTGTAAACAGGTTGCCTCCAAGGTTTGAACCTGGGTGTCTTCTTGGTAAATGTGTGGCCAGACAAGCACTTACTAATCCACCTAGCCCTCGGGTTTCTGCTTGTAAATATTATTAATTATATAAAATGTTTCAAAAATGACACAATTTTAAGGTTTTGACTTTTTTCGAAAGGTCCAAGGTTCAAAGCGCGAGATGAGTGGGTAGGTGTGTGTATGGTTATGTGTTTGACCCTATAGATCTCACCTTTATTTGAGGTCATGGTGGGAATGAGATACCGAATCCTAAACATCCATTATAAAAGTTTCTCACACTAACCTTAATTAATAACTAAATCAATTAAATCAAGTACATTTCATATAAAAAGTTTATAAGAGAATTGAAAGATAACTTAGAAGGCAAGAATAAATAAAAAAATAAAATGTTCATAGTAGTGAAGGAACTACTATTGATAAGCTCAACTCTCATGTGAAAATGGAGATACCGAATCCTAAACATCCTTTATAAGAATTTCTCACACTAACTTTAATTAATAATTAAATTAAGTACATTTCCTATAAAAAATAAATTGAAAGATAACCTAGAAGACAAAAATAAATAAATAAAAAAATGTTCATAGTACTGAAGGAACTATATTATTGGTATATTTTGTCTAGCATAATGACCATTGTTTAGTACGCACGTGAACTTGTAGTGCAAATACGACAGACTGATATCTTATCCATAAAAAATTGTTGAAGGTGAATGTGTCCTCCGGAATTACGTCTGCTTATATGTAAATGGTTTGTACCTCCATTTGTACTCTGGAACATAATGCAGCCACTTTATCTGACTTTTATACTGAAAGATATATGCCGGACTCAAATATTTCACTTGCAACCTAAATAATAGACATCATGACCGATGACGATGACGCTTCCAACTGGAATCGTTTTAAACCGTCTACATCACAATGCCCAAAAATACAAAGGTGACGTGGTTGATGCTTCACAATTTGTCTTCCCCCGGCATTCACTTTTGTCCCACGCCAAAAAAAACAGTACATTATAGATGGACGTTACATCATAATAATTGAAGTAGGAAATACTGAACGGTGGCGAGAGGATGACTGGTCCGCAACAAGGTTTCCCCTACTGTTTTTGTTGTGATATGAGTTTTTTGTTGTTTTATTGGATAAAGATAAGGTTTTGAAGGGTAGGTTTTCTTTTACAATGTATTTATTTATATTTTCGGAATTTAACATTCCTGCTTTATTTTATTTACAATTCAGATCAGATTTGAGTTGTACTTTTTTCTTATCAACTGAGCATTTTCAGCTTTGTTCAAAATTGTGTTATATTCACTTAAATCAAGTTTAAGTTCGGAGTGCCTTCTATTATACTATTTTTGGAATCTTATTTATTTTAATTTAATTTGGTTTGTGAATTTTTGTGATCATTCGTGCCAATCCTTCACTATCACCTTAGTAATATTCTTCAAAGTTTCTAGGTCAAAAAATACCTTGGATCCTAAGTAGATTTTATAATTGGTTAGGCTATCAACAACTTTATTGTCTTCTCTATAGGTATGGTTAAAATTTGTGTTTTCAAAGGCTTGAATAACTTCCTATATTTCTTCCATAATGACTTTGATCTCCTTTCACTTCTCCATTCCTTCCTTAGGCTTTTGATGATAAGCAATGAATCACCTTCTATCTTTAGATTTTTTATTTTCAAACTCCTTGCAATTTTAAGGCCTTTCAAGGCTGCTCTAGACTCCACCTAATTCACTGTGGATCTTCCATAGTACTCAGAGTAGGCTATGATTATCTCTCCTTTACTATTCTAGATGATCCTTCATCTTCTTGATTCCCTAGGTTTCCTATGGCAGTTTCATCGAAGTTTAACTTGAACCACCCTTACGCCGAGGGTTTCTACACATAATTTTCCTTGTCTTGGGGTTTTTTCTTTGATTCAAATGGAGTGAGATATTTGACCCTTAATAAATGCTTGAAATCTTGTTATATGATCTTTATGGTGGTATACTTTCATTTTTGAAGATTTTGTTGGTGTTACTTCCATATTATCTAACAACATGTGCTTATGAATAAATTTCAAGTCTTGCTTATTAGAGTTGGAGATAAAAAAATCTCTTTCTTTATTCTATCTAATCTTTTGATTTCCCCCTTGAGCTCTTCCTCTCTATTTTCTCGATTCTCTATTTTCTTGTAGAAATTTTCTCCCAATGGTGAGGTGTATATGTAATTATGGATTTATTTTCCCCATTCTCTTCTCATCATCTCTCTAATTTTATTCAAGTGATTTCTCCTCTCCAATAGAGCTTTATTACACCACTTATTCTCTCATAATATCTTCCTATTGTGCTTGCTTACAATCCACCTGACTTCCTCTTGTATTAAGCTCCTACAGTTGTATATGTGTTTGCACATGGATGATCCTTTCGTTGCCATGTTTAGCTCTTCTTCTATGGTTGCTTGTTGAAGTAAATGGATGGAAGGTTTCCCATACATATACTTGGATCTAACAACTTTTGTCCATGTAGCATTGCTATGTAGGAACCTCCATACTAGATGCAGGAGCATCCTTGTGTTCGTGCAATCTTGCATCGACAAAAGAGAAAAAAATAACAATAATTAAAAAAAAATTGTAGTGTTGTGATAGGTGCCACGTAGTTCTATGCACACGTATTTATGTGGTTTTTGCACACACAATTTTGTGGTCTTTAGACCATTGCATTAATGGCTTGGGTAGGAAATTGTAATGAAAATTATTTTTGAATTTATTTGGAGTGGATTTGGGTTTCCAGCTTGGGCGGGAAATGATGATTTGTAATTTGATATTAAAGTTGAATGAGGATTCCATTCAAGTGGGGAGATTAGTGCGGGATAGTTCTTGGAGAGTGTTAGTTGTTTGACTAAATGCATCATGTCCCAGTTGGAGATCTGTGTGCATTTTTTTTGTAATCTTTACTTCTAGAGAAATTGAAGAAATTTTTTTATGTTTTCACCTCTAGTGTTTTCTTTCGACTTCCATTATGTGCTCATGTGTCGACATGCTTGTTGTTAATTCAACCTGCATACGATATTGCATCAGTTATTATCATATCTTGGGCTCGCGTTTCATGGTGTTGGCTCACAAGAGTTGTTTGATCTAAAGTATTTGTGCAGTTGTAACTGCATTATAGGTGAACCATAGATATGGCTCGTAGAATTGGAATAGGAGGTGGAAAAAATAATCCTAATCTGCACATCATTGATCTAGTTGATATTATGAGAGTTATCTTGGCAAGACTAGAGGCTATTGAGGTCATGCAGCACAAAGGTGTTGTAGTAGCAGGTGATATCAGTGAAGATGAGAGAGATGGTGTCAAGGACAAGGAGAAGGCCACACAAAACCTCATGATGGAAGAAATATTTACGACTGCCATAGTGAAGGCTAGAAGTAAGCCAAGGTTTGATATTCTGAGCTACGTAGGGAGTTTGAATCTAGAATACTTGGTGGATTGGATCACCGAACTAGAGAGATACATTGAGTTTGAAGCAATCGAGGATCCTAAAAGAGTTAAGTGCATCACTGATGCAGGAGCATCCAGTGGTATAAGAGTGATCTTGCATCACCCGAAAAAAAATTGTAATTGTTTAATTTTGTAAAACTAGTAAAACTAGTTTAACTTGTAGGAGATTTTTGAAGGTCTTAGAGGTCGAATTTGAGAATGATCAAAAATTTACCCCGCTTAGATCGTTTCATGCCATTTCCGAAAACATGCTGTAATAGTCAATCGGGTCAACGAGTGCGAAGTTATGACCTTGACAAGTTTCCCCCAAAATTCAAATTTGAATTTTAATGGTTTTAGGTGGGAAAAAGGGAAAACAGGGTATTTGAGGAAATTTTCAAAATTGTAAAGGGGTCTTTTTCTCTTGTATCCTTATTTTTGGCATGAAGGTAATGAAAGGTTTGATTCTCTGACTTGTTCAAAGGAAAAATACTTGTGTATCATTTGTTTGGTGTTGCTTGTGTAACGTGATCTCCACCTATCATTTGTTTAGTGTTGCTTATGTAACGTGATCTCCACCAAGTGGTATCAGAGTGGGAGTTCCTGAGTGTGTAAACAGATCATCAAACATGAGGCAATTTACACCAAGATCTATGGTTAAGGTTTGTGAGAGAAGTGAGCAGAATGCCTCCACGAAGAAACCATGGTGGTGGGAGAAATATGGTGCCAGAGGAAGATTTTAGAGCTTTGCAAAGGCAAGTTCAGGATCTGCAAGAGGAGCTACGTAGAGAGTTTGATCCAATGAGAGAAGATGGTAGTGAAGATGAAGTTGAAGAAGAAGACTAGTTTGAGGAAGAAGAAGAGGCAGTAGATCCTGCACAAGCCAGGTTATACAGAGCCATATATTAGATTAGAAAGAGACCGAAGATGGAGGTTTCTACGTATTCTAGAAACCTTGATCCAAAGGAGTTGATTGACTGGATTAATGATTTGGAAGAATACTTTGAGTATGAGGAGGTTGAAGATCATGATAGGGTCAAGTTTGCTAAGACCAAGTTGAAGGGTCATGCCAGAATATGGTGGAAGGGAGTGCAGCTAGACAGATAACAAAATGGGAGTGGATGTTGGAGAAGTTGAAGAGGCAATTAATTCTAGGTGACTACGAGTTGGATCTTCTAAAGAAAATGCAAGGTTTGAGGCAATCAAGTAAGCCTGTCAAAGAATACACAGAGGATTTTTATAAAATTTTAATCAGAATAGGCCATTCAGAGGCCAACAAGGAGAAGGTAGCCCGTTATATTAATGGGTTATGAGCAAGTATTTAAGAGGAGTTAAGTTTGGTCAGGATGACCACCATAGAGGATGCTTACCAGTTTGCCCTGAGGGTTGAATAGAAGTTGAACATAAGGTTTGAGAGCAAGCAAAGAGGAAGAGGTCATGGTGGAAGAACTGGTGGAAGAACAAATGAAGGATGAAATGAAGATTAAAAGAAGAATGGAGAAGCTAGCAGTAGTCAGGGCCAAAAGGGAGATAATGCTTACCACCCCCATGATCAGAATAATGGTTACTAGAGAGGAAGAGGAAGGTCTAGACGAGGGTTTGGAAGAGGAGGATTTCATGGAACCTATTTCCACTATGGCAAAGAAGGACATCGAGCTTACAAGTGTCCACAACACCAAGAGAGGACAAATAGGAGGCCTGAAAGTAATGCTCGAGCTGTGGTCGTTGATGAAGGTGCTGAATCTGAGCACTCTAAAGAAGCAGAAAGAGGAGAAGTGCTAATCACAAGGAGAGCCTTGTTGAATGAGGAGAGAGATCTAGATCAGAGGAAGAGCTTATGTTGCACAAGGTGTAAATGTGCAGGTAAGATTTGTAACATTATCATAGACAATGGTAGCACAGATAACCTAGTTTTAGAAAGAATGGTTACCAAATTGTAATTAGAGAGGAAGAGACACCCGTATCCATATCCGATTGTGTGGTTACAAAAGGACCATAGGGTTTTGGTCAGTGAGTAATGCTTGGTAAAATTTAATATTGGGAATTACTGTGATGAGGTCTTGTGTGATATCCTGCCTATGGATGCTTGCCCTTTGTTGTTGGTAAGGCCATGGTAGTTTGATCAATATGTAGTGCATGATGGTCGTGCCAACACTTACTCCTTGACAAAGAATGGAGTGCGCCATAAGCTAAAGCCCCTGAAGGAGGTGGACGAAAAGGTATGTAGCAGTTCTAGAATCTATTTAGTTGAAGGGAGAAGGTTTTTGGATGGTTTGAAGCATGAGCATATGTGCTATGCATTAATTCCTAGAGTTAGGGAAGAAGAATACAAAGATACCCCATTAGAAGTCTTAGTTCTGTTAGAATATTTTCCAGATATTATATCAGATAATGTGTCTGAGGGTTTACCACCAGTGAGGAATATCAGTCACCATATAGATTTGGTACTAGGATATAGTTTACCCAATAAGGCAGCCCATAGAATGACTCCTATAGAAAGTGAGGATCTAAAAAGGCAAGTCCAAGAGTTGCTAAAAAAGGGACTGATTCGAGAGAGCTTGATTCCATGTGCAGTACCTATAGTACTAGCACCAAAGAAATATGGAGAGTGGAGAATGTGTACAGACTCCCGAGCTATTAACAAGATCACCATAAAATACATATTTCCATTGCCAAGGATGGATGACATTATGGACTGTTTGAGTGGAGCCAAGTACTTCACAAAGATTGACTCGAAGAGTGGGTACCATCAGATTCGTGTCAGAGAAGGGGATGAGTGGAAGATAGCCTTCAAGACCAGAGAGGGTTTGTATGAGTGGTTGGTCATGCCATTTGAGCTAACCAATGCGCCAAGCACATTCATGCGGTTGATGAATGAGGTATTGAAGGAGTTTTTAGGAAAATTTGTCATTATCTATTTGGATGACATTTTAATATTTAGCAAGACCCTGGAAGAGCACCTGATGCATATCAAAAGGGTTTTTGAGAAGCTAAGGGAGGAGTAGTTGTTGATTAATTTGAAGAAGTGTAGTTTTGTGAAGGAGTTAGTGTATCTGGGATTTGTCATCTCAGTCGAAGGTCTAAAAATAGACCTAGAAAAGGTGAGGGCTATCATTGAATGGCCTACTCCAAGGAGCATAATTGAGGTAAGATCATTTCATGGTCTAGCAAGTTTTTACAAAAAATTCATTAGAAATTTTAGTAGTATTTGTGCACCCTTTATAGAAACAATGAGAGGGGATAAGAAAGAATTAAGTGGACCTTAGGAGAAAATAAGAGCTTTTATATGTTGAAGAAGAAGGTCACAGAGCAACCTGTTTTGGCACTTCCAGATTTTAATAAGGTATTTTAGGTAGATTGTGATGCTAGTGGTAGTGCCATAGGAGTTGTATTGAGTCAAGAAGGTAAACTTGTTGCTTATTTTAGTGAGAAACAAAATGATACTTGGAAGAAGTATTTAGTTTATGATCAAGAGTTTTATGTTATAGTTCAGGCTCTAAAGAAGTGGAGGCATTATTTGTTGCCAAAAGAGTTTGTTCTATATACTGATCATCAGGCCTTACAGTATATTAATAGCCAAGGGAAGCTAAATCAGAGGCACTTGAAGTGGGTTGAGTTTCTACAGAGTTATACCTTTGTGTTGAAGCACAGGAGCAAAAAGTCAAACAAAGTTGCAGATGCCTTAAGTAGAAGGCAGTGTTTGTTGATAGAAATGAAGGTAGAAGTTGTAGGGTTTGATGAACTTAAGGGTTTGTACCCTGAAGATCCTGATTTTGTAGAGGCTTGGAGGGCTTGCTTGGCACCTATTACTTTGGACAGGACTAAGTGGTTAGATTTTCTGATCCAAGATGGAATGTTGTTTAGAGGAAATCAATTATGCATTCCAAGGAGTTCAATGAGGGAGAATCTAGTCAAAGAGAAACACAATGGAGGGTTGGTTGGACACTTTGGTCGGGATAAGACCATTGCCCTTGTTATTGAGAACTACTATTGGCCACAGTTGCAGTAATATGTGAAGAGATTTGTGCAAAGTTGTAGAGTATGCCAGATGGCGAAGTGTGTGAGACAGAACACTAGATTATATCAGCCATTACCTGTACCAGAGAGACCATGGGAGGACATCAGCATGGATTTTGTTCTTGGCCTACCAAGGACATAGAGGGGAAATGACTCCATATTTGTGGTGGTTGATAGGTTTTCAAAGATGGCACATTTTATTCCCTGCCAAAAAACTAATGATGTAGTTCATTTTGTAGGTTTATTTTTCAAAGAGGTGGTACGACTTCATGGTCTACCAAATAGTATAGTTTCTGATAGAGATACCAAGTTTGTTGGGTATTTCTAGAGAACCTTGTGGAAGAAATTAAAGACATATTTGAAATTCAGTTATGCTTACCACCCACAGACTGATGGAAAAATAGAGGTGGTGAATAGAATTTTGGGTAATCTATTGAGATGCTTGGTAGGAGATAAGCCCAAGGGATGGGATTTTGTTTTGCCACAGGTGGAATTTGCATACAACAATTCTATCAACATGAGTACTAAAAAATATCCATTCTAAATAATATATGGGAGCAGTCCAAGAAATGCTTCTGATTTGAGGAAGATGGATACAGGGAAAAAGTGCAGTGCTAAGGCTAAGGACTTTTCAGAGCATCTGAAGAGCTTGCATGAAGAAGTGAAGAAGCATATTACTAAGATGAATACTCAATATAAGACAAGGGCAGACTAGAAGTGACGGTTTAAGGAATTTGAAGTGGGAGATGAAGTTATGGTCCATCTGAGAAAAGAAAGGTTTCCTACTAAAACCTATAACAAGCTAAAAATGAATAATTTTGGACCATGCAAAATCATAGAAAAATAGGATTCAGGCAATGCATATGAAGTGGAATTGCCAAGTGGGCTTAACATATCACCTATTTTTAACATTTTAGATTTTGGTAGAATACCATGAAAGAGACAATGGTGAGGGACCAGTAGCAAAATTGTGGAATATTCTAGCATCTACTCTAGATACGAAAGAGATAGAAGAGATCCTAGATACACACATCCATAAAAGTACCAAAAACAGGCAGTATGCAGAATATTTGGTTAAGTGGAAAAGCAGACATGTTGAAGATTCATCTTGGTTGTCGAAGGTTGAGGTTGAACGCCTTGGTTTTCTTCCAACAATAGATAAGTGAAGGTCACTTCTCAAAATTACCCTGGGTGTCTGATGCAGGGAGCATCCAATGGTGTAAGAGTGATCTTGCATCACCCAAAAAAAATTGTAATTTTTTAATTTAGTAAAACTAGTAAAACTAGTTTAACTTGCAGGAGATTTTTGAAGGTCTTAGAGGTCGAATTTGAGAATTTTTGGCTAGAGGCAAGCCTTAGCACAAAGAGTAAAGGTTCACCTTGCTTAGCTTGTTTCATGCCATTTTTTAAAACATGCTGTAATAGTCAATCGGGTCAACGAGTGCGAAGTTATGACCTTGACAAGTTGCCCCCAAAATTCAAATTTGAATTTTAATGGTTTTAGGTGGGAAAAAGGGAAAACAGGGTATTTGAGAGAATTTTCAAAATTTTAAAGGGGTATTTTTCTCTTGTATTCTTATTTTTGGCATGAAGGTAATGAAAGGTTTGATTCTATAACTTGTTCAAAGGAAAAATACCTGTGTATCATTTGTTTGGTGTTGCTTGTGTAACGTGATCTCCACCTATCATTTGTTTGGTGTTTCTTGTGTAACATCATCTCCACCAATCACCACGAAGTTGAAAGGGTATGCTACATTATGGTGGGACTCAATCTAGAAGAACCATGTGCAGAGGAACAAGTACAAAATATTCACATAGGATAATATGGTGAAGCTCAGAGGAAAGTTTTTTTCATCTAACTATGTGCTTGATTTGTTCTAGAAACTCCAAAACTTATACCAAAGGGAGACCACCATGAAAGCATACATGGAGGAATTCTATAGAATGTGAATTTGCACAACACAAATAGAGGATGACATAGAGAATGTGTCAAGGTATGCGAATGGTTTATGCATCTCAATTCAATATTAGATGTTTTTGTTGATGATCAACTCCATTAAATAAGCCTACCAGTTGATGCTATGTGTAGAGAAGTTGTTGCATAGATTACAAGGAATGTGCAATAGTAGTGGTAAGGGAAAGAATGGAAGATAAAGTGAATAGGAGGCAAGGTAGGCCAACCCACTCAAAGGAGGTGTGAGTGGTAGCATGCAAGAAACTAATTGTAAATAAAACTCTAACAAAGGTAGAGACAAGTCTCAAAGCTATACAAAGGGTTTAAAGGTAGTTACTTTAGATATGGTCAAATAGGTAATCAGGCATTTGAATATCCGAAAGCACGATATGGGGGTCGCATAGAGAAACACATGCATGTATCTCACACCAACATGGTGAATTAGATAGTGAAGGAGAAAATGCATGCCCAGAGGAGTCGTGCTTTAGGAGGAGCCTCTTCCACACCAAGTGTAAGTTAGGAGGAAAGCACTGCAAGTTGATCATTGATGAAGGCAACACATACATCTTAGCCTCCATAAATATGGTGCAAAAGTTGGGATTGAATAAGGTCATGCAACCAATATCGTATAAGATCTCTTGGTTGTAGAAGGGACAAGAACTAATTGTAACGGAGCAGAGCCTAGTTACCTTTAGTATAGGAGGATATGTGGATTCGGTTTGGTGTGACATGATTTCAATGAATGCATGCCATATATTGCTTAGAAGGCCTTGGCAATGTGATTTTAGCTCTATCCATGATGGGCACAAGAATAACTTCACCATCAATAAGGATGGGAATAAGTTTGAGCTAACTCTAATGAGAGGGGAGGAAGAATGTGCTCAAAAGGGTGAAGTGACGATGTTGTCAGCAAAGGAGTTTCTCATGGAGGTGGGAGACTTCTAGGACTGTTATGTATTAGTAGCCACACCCACACAAGTAGAGTAGTCAATATCATATAATTTTGAAGGGCCAAATATTGGGGAACTACTAAAAGAATGTGTATATGTAGTTGGTGAAGGAATGCCAAATGGATTATCGCATGTGTGTGCAATATTACATTGCATTGATCTAATTCTATATTCTAGTTTACCTAAAAAGGCACCACATAGGATGAGTCCCAAAATGAGTGTGGAGTTGAAAAAGTAGCTAAAATATCTATAGGGTTACTCTTTTGTGGTGAAGCATCACACAGGAAGAACAAACAAGATCACAAATACCTTGAGTAGAAGGTAGGTGTCATTTTTTGAAATGATAGTTAAACTAGTGGGCATGGAGGGGATGAAGGATTTGTATGGCACAAATCTAGATTTTACTGATGCATGGTACACATGCATGGAGCCATGGACTAGACATAGAGGTCAATTTATAGATTTCTTTGTGAAAGAGGGATACTTGTTCAGGAGAAAGCAGTTGTGCATTCTACGTAGTTTGATGAGGGAAAATCTCATCAAGGAGTTACACGAAGGTGGACTCGGAGGGCACTTTGGCATAAAAAATACATAGGTAATGGTAGAAGAGATGTACTATTACCTAGTTTGTGCAAGGATATGTGCATATTTATGAAAATGTGCATAATATACTAGACAGCTAAGGGAGTGACATAAAACGCGAGGTTGTACAAGCCTTTTCGTACACTAAATGAACCATGGGAGGAACTATCCATGGACTTTATTCTTGGATTGTTGTGCACATAGAGAGATCATGATTCTATATTTGTAGTGGTGGACTGATTCTCTAAAATGGTGCATTTCATTCCTTGTCATAAGTCGAATGATGCATCCAAGATAACATATTTATTTTTCAAAGAGATAGTGAGACTACATGGTTTGTTGCATAGCATTACATCAGATCGTGACATAAATTTCCTTAGACAATATTAGCACACTCTTTGGAAAAGTTGGGTGCACAACTCAAATACAATTCAACTTATCATCCTCAGACAAATGGACATACGAAGGTTGTCAATTGGAGTCTTGGCAATCTATTGCGATGTCTCGTAAGGGAGCACCCTGCACATGTTAGCTTTTGAGGATGTATATTAAAGGAAATATAACCACAAGATGTGAAATAAGTAAGCTATGATAACTATATGATAATGACACTATAATATGTAGGAAAATAATGAGATAAACTTCTGCAATAAATCAGTAATATGCCATTAATGAAATCTCACAAAAATAGTACAATGCAATATAATGGAGGACTTGAACACTCCAAATTTTTTAATGAAATACATTGTACCTACTCACTACTATAACCTACCTCACTATAGTAACATTATCTCTCTCTCACTCTATACCTTAAAGTCCTATATATAGGAAGATATGTGCCTTGGCATTTACTCTACCTATGACTCATGTACATGTGGACTACATGCACATTTATATCATTGCACATTCTAACACTTGTGCATTTATTACATTGCATGAAGTAACTCAAACCTTACTCTAAAGTAAACTCCTAATCTAGTTATGTACCCAAGGTGGTACATTAGCATATACCAAATAATGTAATATACTCTAACACCCCTCTGTATTACATTATTTGGGTATTGAAAACTTTAGTCTTCAATATGGATCTTCATCTGATTTTTGGAACTTGTACTCTTTTTCTCTGCTTTTCCTTATCCTGCTCCCAGCCTGTATCCTATTGAAGGAAGTAGTTAGTATCTTCATAAAATGCTATATTTTTTTAGAGAGCTTTAATTATATGTTCCTTTGTAGGTTCTTCCAATTCTTGAATTTTAGGGATCTCATGAACTAAGTGCCATTTTTGATTCCCTTCTCAATATTGCAATTGAGGATATTTGTATTGATTCTAAGAAGGATATGGATGCTAAAATTGTTGTTGATGTGGACTATATTTATTTTGATATTGTCTTGGTTGGAATGACCTATTTGGTTGGCTTCCATAGTTTGTTTGATTCTCTTGATACTAATTTCTAGGATTGAATCTGTAGTAGTTGGTACTATGTCCTTTCTTCTTGTAGACTTGATAATATCTGTTATTCCACGGTTTTATCCATTTTGAGGATGAGGTAACATTTCCCTATGGATTATCTTTTGAAACTAATGCATTGTTAGTCATTTCATCCTTAGATATATTTTACACCTCATATTCTTGAAGAATATTGACTAACTCATAAAAATATGTATCTTTACTTAGGATTGGTAAGGGTATAACTAAGTGCTTGTAGCTGTTTGGAAGTGCTCTCAAGGTTATTTGAACAAGGAACTTATCTTCAAACTTTTCTCCTAAGGTTAATAATATTCCTTTTATATCTACAACTTTCCTTAGGAATAGTTCTATACTTTCACCACTATTTACTTTTAGAGAATGTAATTGAGTTTGAAGATTTAATATAGTGGCTTTATTCTTCCCTTGAAATATTTTGGCTTAGGTTTTCCATGCTTCTATAGATGTTCCTGCTGAGCTAATGTAGGGTTGTATTTAATCAATAATAGCAAAAGTTATTATCATTAATGATTTTGCTTCATTTTCTTCAAACTTCTTAATCTCACTCTCACCTGAATCTGGTTTGATTTTAGTTCCTTTGACTATATCCCAAAGTTTCTCAACTATTAGAATTGCCTTCACTTTGTTTTTCCATGAAGAGTAATTTAGACCTTAAGAAGTTGTGATTATTTGAGAATGAATTTCTTCGTTGTCATGATGATATTTGTAGACTACCTTATACCTCCCTAGTTTTAAGTATATGATCAACCTTGCTAGAAATTTTCAATTTTGCAAGTTTTGTAAAATGTATTCTATCTTGCAAGTGTTTGAATGCGCTATGAATCTTGAAAGTATGCTTAGATTTCTTAGTTTGAGTTGAATCTATTTTATCTCCCTAATGTTCAACTTTAATATATTGTCTTATTTCTCCTTATTGAATAGTAAGTAGAAAGCTAAATATTAATGATGATGCACCTTCAAGTTTTAAAAGGTTCTTTTCCTTCAAGAACTTTTAGTTGGATTAATATCTCAAAAATTAATGTAAGAGAATAATGTAAAATGTAATTTCTAACTTCCAAGAAATTAATGGCTTTTCTCCTCTAACCTTCACTTTTCAATGGTTTAATTTTTATAAATTCCAAGAAACTAAAGTTTAATGTAGTATGCCTTATATTTCCCCAATTTGGAATTTTATAAAGTAATGATATTTGTAAATTAATATTTTAGTTTTTCGATGTTTTTTTTTTTTTGAATTTACATGGTGGAATCGGTAGCTGCTACGAATCCGAGCAAGATGTCCAGATTTTTTATGGCCGCCATAGTGTTCTGTGCTATCCACCCTAGAAGCCGCCACATAGATCTGCGTGCAGTCCGCCCCTATAACCACCATGCCACAATCGTTTTAAACCTTTTATGCCGTTGAAAGCACCAGGAAATGGACAAGCGTTCAGTCCGACGAGGCCCGAGATTTGAAACTTGGACCTCCGCCCTTCTTATGGGGTTTGGATGAACCAATTGGTCTACACCTCGGACCTTCAGTTTTCCAATGTTGAAAATATTATATCTCCTAATTAATTATTTGTAAATATTTAATGTTTAAATCTCATGCAATTTGGCAATATCTTCTAAGATATACTCTCTTTTCTAAAATTACCTTATAAATCTTTAAGTTTGATATTTCAATGCATTAATAAATAACTTTCAACCTTATATTAAGTACCTTATAACTCCCTAAACTTAAGGAAAGCAAATATTAAATAAAATAAGTCTTTTACCTTCCTTGCAAAGTGTAATGTGCGTGTTTATTTGTCTATGGAGTGACTCTTCAATCCAAAAGCTATATTTACTAATCTCTTGTGTATGGCAGATATTATTTAATGCTCATGAATACCTTCTCTTCCTCCTTAATTACACTTTTACTCCACTCTTGATGCCTAACTGCATCCTTTCAATTTTCTATGCTCTCCTTTAATGTTGGGTGCTTAAATATGCTTCGATGCTCCTCGAGACTCTAGCCACGTGGCACTTTGGTGGTTACGTTCTTGATGGGCATTTTTTTAGATGTATTCAATACTCATATCTCCCTTAAATGATGAGCTATGATAATTATGGCTTCTAACCTCCAAATGATGCTTTTTAATGCTAAAAAATCAGGTTTTACTTACTCATGAATGCTTCTTTCCTACATAGGTGTTAAAGAAATATATGAGCATAATTTTTTATTGTACCAAGTGCCATAATATGCCTAGGCTCTAAATTGCAAGTGGTGATCCTTTCCCTTGCATGTAAGACTACCTTCAACGTCTCTTATTCCTTGTATACTTCTTGCCAATTAATACACTATATATCTTATAGTCAATACTTTCTCTTAGACGAATGGTGATGCTACTCTTGGCAATGAGCAATGGTGGTTCTATGGTGCTACAATATTGATTCTATGGTGTTCTAATGGTGGTTTTAGGTGCTTAAAATATCTCTACGCTTAGTTGGTGGTTCATCCAAGCTATATATTAGGTAATGCACCTTTGTTTTCACTGAAACTTGCTTCTTTATGCTTGCAGCATATTATCCTTAGCACTATCCTTTTTACGTAGGTTTCAAAAATATGATAGGCTCCTTAAATAGACCCTTTATGCTATTATTTTATGTAGATATGCAATGGATGATGGGCTCCTTACATAGGTTTTGATATTGCAAGTTTATGCTTCTTGTAGACGCTCTATTTGGTGATGAATTTAGTGTCTTTAGATACCTTGAAACTTGGCTAATGTGAGTCCTTCATTAGCTCTTTTCCTTATCTAAAGATATGACTGCTTTGTAGACATACTTTGCTAGTTTTTGTAGTATCTTTGAGACACTCTATCTTTGTCCAATTTGCTGCGTAGGACAAGATAAATATAGTGTAATAATGTAATACAAATAGTTAGAATAAAATAATCTAAATTGCATCAAAGTTTTGAAGACTTTAAATATCCTTTTTTTTAGCTTTCTCTCTTCCTTGATGAGGTGGCTCCTTGCTATGTTACTTGGTAGAAAATGATGATTTGATGTTGTCTACCTTGCTAGAAAACTCTCTTATTTGCTTGGTTAGCTTAGCAATAATGAATCCAATATCTTAATCATGCAACTAATATGTCCTTTTGAATGCACTAATTTTCACCTTAACTTAAATACTTTGTGCACCTTTAATAACTAGTATAATGCAATAATAATTTCTCCTTATTGCTCCTCTAAATGAACTCTTGAAATATGCACTATAATCTATGCAAATTTCACTAATGGAAAATTAATTCTTTGCTCTTACTAGAAGGTAGTATGTGATATTTTCCTTTATTTTGAAATATATCTAACTCCTCCTTTTTGTGTGTAGGTTATAACCCTTGTAAAAACTATATTTTGCACTCCCTTGAAGACTTTAATATGTAACCTTCTCCTTGCAACTTTTAAACTCTAATATGGTGCTTAATGAAACTTAATAATAAACCAAATAACTAAAGTTCAAATAATGAACCTTTTGCACCTAATTTGCTTACCTTTAATGTCCTCTGAATATGATGAATAACTTGGTGATTGGATTCACAAAAATGTTGCTTTGTAATGGATCAAATCACAACTCTTCCTTGCTATCCTAAATAACTCTTTAGCTCACTTATTTTTAGATTTTAAACCCTCTAACTTGTTGCTCGAGAATTGTAGTTTGGTGGATTAATTTTTCTCTAAAATGCTCTCTTGAAATATGAAACTTAGCAGATAGTAATGCTGCCCTTATTGCTACTTTCTTGTTGTTCTCAAATCTAAAATTTTTAGATTGTAAAGCAATCAATTTCTCCTTTGAAATTTTATCCTTGAATATTTTAAATATGGTAGGAAACTCCTCAAAATCACAACTGATATTTCTCTTAAAGACCTTCAGTATTATGCTATAAAAAAAACTAACTCCTTTCTCTGAACGAGTCTTCAAAGCTTGAATGGCAATATTTAAATCTCTCAGATTTGGTGGCTTCTTCTAACTCCTTTATCCTTCAATCTCCTTGTCGAATTATGACTTCAATATTGGCTGATTTTTTGCATTCTTCTCAATATTATAACTCTCTTGAGGTCTTCACTATTCTCCCCCAAAATTTGACAAACTCCTTACCAAATTCTTCTCCTTTTTGGGCTTGTTTTCGGATGGCGATAATTATCCCAAATTTTGTTCTATCATGAAATCCTCCTTGCTTGTAAATTTCTCTAATGAGTTATCAAAAATCCTTCAATGTCCTCTAAAATTTGCTTAAATGGCCTTCTTGAACTCTATAATAAGGCTTTCCTAGCCTTCTCCTTATTTCTCCTTGAGACATATTCTCTAGGGTATTCAATCTCATAGCTTCTATGGTCTTCTCAATGAGACATTTTCTTCAATATTCACCTATGGAAGTCTTTCAATGATATATACTTTCTTGGATCTTTGAAATTACTAATTATATAATATGGAATAGGACCTTTGATAGTCCTTCTCAATATTCAATCTTCCAATATTGGAAATTATTTAATGGGACCTCTTGCAGGTCTCTTTAGCTTCTCAAGTTGTATTCTCCTCTTTCTTCTATTTACAATCTATAGTATTTAGTCTTCAACAGAGATCACCAATCTTCAATCTTCTCATGGAATATTTTCTGGAGTCTCTTCTTCTTCAATCTAAAATAAGGTTCCTCTAGCCTTTTTCTCTCTTCTACAATATACAGGTCTATAATCTTGCAATGGGACATTTCCCTTAGGTCTCCAAATCTCCGATCTTTCATTTGTTGCTCCAACTACTGGATTGATTCTAAAGAAGATATTCTTGCTAAATTTATTTTAGGAAGCTTCCCAAATTTCTTTGAATCTCCTTTTCCTGCAAAAAATTATTAGAAACTATAATGGAAGAAATTCTAAATCTAGAGATAATCAATCTTCACTAGTTGTTTTGTCAATCTATGGAATTAATGTTGAGTCCTAGTCTTCACGAGTTTTTCTGCAACCCTATGGAAAGACTCTAGCCAAATGTAATTTCATCTATTTCAAAAATGAGATTTTTGATCTTCTCTCAATATCTCTTGTGGCTCTCCCTATTTTCTATTGATCTACTGTATGATATGATACCACTGTTAACTTTTGAGGATGTATATTAAAGGAATTGCAACCACAAGATGTTAAATAAGCAAGCTATGTTAACTTTATGACAATGGCACTATATTATGCAAAAAAATAATGAGATAAAATTCTGCAATAACTCAGTAATATACCATTAATGAAAGCTCACGAAAATAGTACAATGTAATATAATGGAGGACTTGAAAACTTGAAGAACTACATTGTACGTACTCACTACTATAATCTACCTCACTATAGTAACATTATCTCTCTCTCACTCTATATCTTAAAGGCCTATATATAGGAAGATATGTGCCTTGGACTTTACTCTACCTATGACTTATGTACATGTGGACTACATGCACATTTACATCATTGCACATTCTAACACTTGTGCATTTATTACATTGCATGAAGTAACTCAAACCTTACTCTAAAGTAAAATCCTACTCTAGTTATGTACCCAAGGTGGTACATTAGCATGCACCAAATAATATAATATATGCTAACATCACAATGGGACTCTAAGTTGGCACAAGTAGAGTTTGTGTACAATAATTCGATGAACAAGTCGATTGTAAGGACACCATTTCAAGTGGTGTATGGATTATCTCCTCGTAGAGTCACATATCTATTGGAGGTGGAAGTTGGTACCCACATTAGTGCTAAGGCAGAAGAATTTACACAACATGTGTAGGAGGTGCATGTGCAAGTAAAGAAACAACTTGAGGATATCAATGCTAAGTATAAAGAGTGCATACATTTTCATTGTATAGAAAAGGTATACTCAGAGGAGGAGTTAGTCATGATGAATTTGAGAAAGGAGAGGTTCCTGTAAAAAACATATAACAAGCTAAAACCCAAGAAGATAGGTCCTTGTTGTATTTTGCATCATTTGTTTTAAAATGCCTATGAAATTGAATTACCTGAAGAGTTGGATATCTCATCAATATTCAATGTATCAAATCTATATTCATTTTATGCACCTAAATATTCTGAGAACATGTAGATGGAGGAAGCATCCGATTGGAGGAGGGAGATACTTAAGAAGTACTGAGAGGAAATAGAGCAAATATTGGATTTGTGCATTGGCAAGAAAACTTGACGGAGCGAGTACAAAGAGTATCTGATTTGCTAGAATGGAAAAGGAACTGAAGAAGACTCGTGGATTTCTAAATCTGAAGTAAGCCAAATTGGGTCACACAATCATAATATGAGCTCTAAAATCACTTTATTTTTTAGCAAGGGTGTTTAATGCAGTAGCATCATTGTGTTCGTGCAATATTACATCAACAAAAGAGAAAAAAAATAAATTAAAAAATATTTGTAGTGTTGTGATAGGCACCATGTAGTTCTATGTGCATGTATTTTTATGGTTTTTACACATAATTTTGTGGTCTTTATGACCTTTTCATTAATGGCTTGGGCAAGGAATTGTTTGTGATATTTGTGCACATATTTCTATGGTCTTTATGACCATTGCATTAATGGATCGAGCAAAGAATTATTTGGGGTCTTTGTGCACATAGTTCTATGGTCTTTATGACCATTGCATTAATGGCCCAAGCAAGAAATTTATCCATGGTCATTGTGCACACAGTTCTATAGTCTTTATTACCATTTTATTAATGGCTCAAGCGGGAAAATTGTTTGTGGCCTTTGCACATGCAGTTATATGGTCTTTATGACCATTGCATCAATGGCTCGGATAGAAAAATTGTTTATGGCCTATGCACACGTAGTTCTATGGTATTTATGACTATTGCATTAATGGCTTAGTAGGAAAATGTAAATTGGATTTTTTTAAAATTTCCTTGGAGTGGATTCAGGTTTCCTGGCTTGGATGGGAAATGATGATTTATAATTTGATACTAAATTTGAATAGGGATTCCATTTGAGGGGTGATATTGATATGAGATAGTTTTTGGAGAGAGTGTTAGGATGTTTAAATGAATGCATAGTATCCTAGTTGGAGATTTGCATGTAATTTTTTGTAATATTTGCTTCAAAAAATTGAAGAAAAAGTTTTATGTTTTCACTTCCACTATTTTCTTTTGGCTTTCATTATGTGCTCTTATGCCTGCATGCTTATTGTTAATTCCACCTGCATACCGTGCTACATCAATACTATCTTTGCTGCAAGAGCTATGTTCATATCCTTCATATTCCTTATACCAAAGCCTCCTATTTTGGGTTTGCATACTTGGTCCTAATTAATCAATGCTATTCTCCTTTTCTATTCTGTTCTTAACTAAAGAAATTTCTTTTGGATAGATTCAACCACTTGATTTACTTTTGCAAGCATTTTGTATAGGGACATGTAATAGATAGGAATTGATTGGAGAGTTGATTTGAGTAATACCATTTTGCCTACTTGAGATAGTAATTTTCCTTTCCATCCTATCAATTTACCTTGAATCCTTTCAATAACTAGATTCCACATTTCTCTCCTCATTCTCCCATTGAACATGGTCATTCCAAGATAGGTTGTTGGAAGCTTCTCATTACAACCCAATATATTTATGATTTTTTTAACATTTTTTAATAGGTGTGTTCAAGAAGTAAACCTTGGATTTATTATAGTTGATTCTCTTCCTAGAGGCTCTTTCATAAGTAACCAAGATTTCTTTGAACTCCTTCACTTTAGGAATTGAATATTTACCAAAGAGAATTGTATCATCTACAAAGTGTAGATTGGTGAAGGGTGGCATAGATGAGGAAACTTTGAGACCTTGAACTTTCCCCTTCTCATGGGAGGCCTTTATAGTCTTGCATAACACTTCTTCCCTAAATATAAAGATACCTAGTGAAATAGGGTCTCCTTGTTTTAATCCATAAAAAGATTCAAAAAAATCTAACAGGTTTCCTTTTAACTAAAACTGAGAACCTGAGAGTCAAAATGTAATTGTTCGTAATGTCACACCATATTGATGAAAAACCAATTTTTTTTAAGACCTAAAGTAGGAAGTTCCAAGAAAATATTTCATGATCCTTGCTTTTGTGAAATTTAATTATCATACGTTCCTTATTTCCTCTATCTATAGAGTGAATTACCTTGTGAGACATCAATATACCATCTAAAATATGCTTACCTTGAAGAAATATATGTTGTTCTTTCGATATTATTTTGGAAATAACCTCGGTTAATCTCTTGGTTAATATCTTGGCATACAATTTGTATATCACATTGTAAAGACTAATTGGTCTGAATACTTCCATGTCATTGGTTTGATCTTTTTTAAATTAGGGTAATAAAAATGTTGTTAATTTCTTTATATAATATGGCTGATTTATATGTTTCCTTCATTGTTGCAATTACATCTTCACCCTAACACTCCTTGAGGAGTCTTTATAAACATATATAACATTAAAAAAATTTAAATACATTATTGAAAATAATATTTAAATAATTTTGATAATAATCTTGTGAGACAATTTTATATTGAATTTAAACCTTAAACTTTTTATTAAGATTTCTAAACTTTCATATTTAAACCCACTCTACCAAATAAACCACTTTAGTTTGGTGTCCATGTGAATGAGAAGTCCAAGTTATAGACTGTGTGGTTGTGGAAGCTTTGGCAGTTATATTAATATATTATTCTATCACCTTGTAAACCTTTATGGTCTGAATTATATTACTTGAAAAATTTCAAATTTGATATGTCAAAACTAAATTTCTATTAACATTCCTTACTCTTACAAATAAATTAGAGGCGATAATGTCATTGCAAAAAATAATATCATTTTTCTTATTTTTTAAAGGTTATAATTTTTTGTAGTTAGTGTAGTGTTAAAGGTAGTAGACTATTTTATCAATTTATTTTAAAAATTAAATTAATAAAGAATTAGATAACCAGTTATATGAATTTGTTTATTAATAAATTATTTTTTAGTTATTTTTTATTTTTAAAATTCTGATCAATAACACTTCTTTGAAAAATTTTCATTTTCATTAATCAGGAGGGATACTTACTTTTAACTAACTAAAAATTCTTAAATAGTTGGAAATAATTGTGGGTATGGAATATGATTTTAGTGGCACATCATTTTTGCATTCTAAAAAATTATAACAAATGAAAATGTCCAAATTACAATGATCAACAACATCATGGACAACCATGTATTGATGAAATTAATTGTATTGCATGAAGGTAAAAAATCAATGAATGTGGTGGGAGAAAAACATGTATCATAGTTTGGACTCCTGATGACTAGGATTCTACTCCTTTGCATATCACATCCTACCAGAGGAATTCTAATATTATACACCAAATGGTATTGTTTGTCATAGTAGACATATCCATAACAATATAGAAGTCTAGAATGTGTGCAATCCATGTGTTGGTGGCACAAGGTCTCCATGCCATAGTGAATACATTTTAGACATGGATGCTTGACTATGTCAACATCCACAAGGCAAACAATTTTTTTTTTTGCATGTTGACATGCTACATGATCAATCAAGATGGTGCAACAACCTCTATGGAAAAAATGCAACAGTGGCATTATAATTGGTGGATTATGACAGTGATATTGTTCACAACACGACTTTAGAAATAAGAAATCTTAATTAAATGAATTACTAGGTATGCCATGGATTTCTTGATGTTTTCATTTTGCTATTATGATCTATATCTATTTACTAATTTTCAAGTATATCATTATTTAGGTTGTTTCTTCCTAATATTTTAGTTTTAAGCAAAATATCTTGCTATTTATACCATGTGATATTTTGCATTCAAAGTATTTTGGATTATTATAAGAGATCTGTTGGTAAAAATGCCTGATTATCTCACAAGTAAATTTCTCTAGGATCAAATATCACTCACATAAAATCACATTCACAAGTAACACAAGTATTGCACAACAAAATACTCTCTATTACATTCATAAATCATAATATCTCATATTACAAAATCATCCGATTACTTTGTTACTCTGTTATATAGCATGGAAATTTATCTTCAATATATAATAATTCTCATGACTTTTGCTCTCCTCATGAGAGATGCAACCTTTCACATGCCTCACATTATGACAAAGACTCTCATGATTCCATAACCTCCTACTTCACATCTTGACACATCTCATATGACTCTTCACTTCCACACTTGACACCTATCACTTATGACTCTTCACTTCTACACTTAACACCTATCGCCTATGATTATTCACTTGGACACTTAACACCCTGCACACTTGACACCTTTCATACTTTATTATATAACATATAATATGCTTAAAACTTTGATACATACTTTTAATACAAACACTTTCCAATCTAATATTTATAATAGTACTTCATGGTACTCAATGTACCAAATATTGTAATATCTCCAAACCCCCCCTTCTATTACATTATTTTGTGTGAAGACTTTTAGTCTTCAATATTCATCATATTTTCAGCCTTAGCTCTAACTCTGGCATTCCATTATGCTAAGACATTGAGCAAGCCATCACAATAATATATTCCAGGAATATTTGAATTTAATAACTCCTTATTGAAGTTAACATATGTTGAATGTATCAACATATCATCCTGCTCATTCATATTGTTTGTACATTTTTTGTCTACATCCAAATGTGTTTCTTGAAGAAGATTATTTTCTATCATATGCCATAAATCATTTATATCACAACTGATATCCTTCATTTTAGGTTTATTTTCTTCTTGTATTTTGTCTTTATAGATTTCAAAAGTAAGCAATGCCATATACATTATTATGCCTATATCAATAGGAAGTATAATAGCATCCATAGAATTTCCTTTTGCTTCAAAACATTCTTCATGAAGATAATTGCCAAATGTTGTAAACTTTTCATTTTTGGCATATTTGAGAATTAAAGATAATATCTTCTTCAATTTGACTAGAATATCTCTTTGTTGATCCAATTATTTATCAAATATTGTGTAGTATTTTAGCTTTTCCAACATTATTTCACAATCCTCTAAGAATGCATTTTGAGTATTTTTTCATGATGATTTTCCATCAATAATTTATTTTTTCAACAATTTAAATTCAATTTCTCTTCAATCAACTTCAAAAACAACTTATTTCTCCTTCAAAATCTCTTCTTATAACTCTCGAATTTTAATTTCACAATTTCACTTTCAAATTTCATTTTAATCCAAATTCTAATTACCTCAATCTTCAATTCAAATTTCAAACGTTTAATTCCTTATATATTCCATTCATTAATTAAATCCTTCTTTAAAACAAGCTTTTAATCAATCAATTCTCAAATCATAATTCACCAATCATTAAATATTAAATTTTAAAAATTCCTTCTTATGTCTCCCAAGGCATTTTCAAATTTCTTAATTCCTCCTTTAATTAATTAATTTCTCCAATTAATTAATTACTCCATTCATTCCATTAATTAATATTCTCCTTATCTCTCCCAAAAAATTCAAACAAACACTTTAATATTTTACACCTTATAACTCCCGAAATTCAAAAAGTGCACCCAAATTAATCCACGTTGCCCCAAAATAGCTCTTACCTTAATAACACTTAGGTTTATGAATTGTCAGGGCAAATTAAACTTAGAAATTTTTTTGTTAGATGTAACTCCTACTCACAATCAATCATTCCAAGATATCAAAATGTGTTATACTTCCATATCATGTCCATCTCTTCTGTTGCACTCTTCCTTTGCACGAGTCTCTTTGCTACTCAAATTGCACCACTATTCTTTGGAAATGATCTAAATATCTCCTACAAATTGCTCCCTTGATGCTACTTATAGCACTCAATCCTCCTCTAGTCATAAAGTGACTCTTCTAACCTCCTATAAACAACATCTCCAAATCATAACATTCAAAACTTTTCATCCTCAGTCCTCCAAACGAAACTTTTCTTCTTCACAACATAGCTCAGTAATATTTCTTCTTTGTAACACATCACCAAATCCCAATAATCTATCTTCTCAAGTTTTGTGTTCATTGCAGTGTTGCATTCTTATGACGTTCACTATAATCTTCTCATATTTATCTCCATGAAGTTTTGCTATAATATCTTCATGTTCCTCTCCACAACATTCTGCTACAATATCTTCACATTCCTCTTAGCAATGTCATCCTAGATATCTTTAAAATTCCATACTCCACTTCAAAAACACCCACATTCCTCACAAATTTTTGTTACTTCTCTTCTCTATATTTTTTAGACTCTCATGTAGACTTTCTTCTTAAATTTACACTATTACTCCTCTATATCTTCTCTCTCCAAATATTCTTTCACTCTTGTAATCTATCTTTAAAATTCTCTATTTCATTTCTCACTCTTGCAATAATCTTTTCCTCTTAAATATCTCTCTCAACATATCAAATATTCACACTCTCTATCAAGATGACACTTGAACCAAGGTGGATGTGGCCAAGATGGCTTTGATATCACTATTATAAAATATGCTTGATTATCTCATGGGTAAGTTTCCCTGGGATCAAATATATCTTACATAAAATCACATTCACAAGTAATACATTGGGAGAGGCATTGATCTCTTTGAATTTTAGACATTAAGAGAGGCATACAAACTTGTTTTCAAATTAGAGTAGAAGCACACAAATAAAAATAAAAATCAAGAGTATGAAAAAATAACAATAACTAGAACACTAAAACCAACCAAAGAAAAGAAATAAGGAAACTCCAAATAATCAATACAAAGGAGGTCAACCCCAAATGAAAATTTTAAGTTGGAAAAATACTCCCAAGGAAAGTATCCTCTAAAGTCTAATATTGGCAAATGGTGTAATTATCATAAGAGCAACCAACATTTAATAGAAGAGTATCAAACAATCTAGTCATTGTTTGTTAAGTCATAACATTTTACATCCACTACACTACTGCCTCCACTTCCATAAGTTGAGGATAAAGGAAATCAAATAATGGAAGTTGAATGGGTTTGGGGCCCATTAAAATTCCACACTTAATTAATTTTACCTACAAAAAAAATGTAACTATTGCCACCACACATGCTAGACTAGAGGGATCACAAGAAAATTCACAAGAGGAGGAATGTTTGTTTCACTCATAAATGTGGGTCATGGAATTTTATTCTTGAAAGTGGGAGTCAAAGGAATTTGATTTCTACTTAGATTGTAAGGGATTTAAACATGCCTATCAGACAACCATAACTATATAATATTGGATGGTAACATAAGGGATACACATTCATGTCATCCAATAATATCTCTTTTATTATGCCATCAAATGCTTCAAAGATGAAATTTTATGCAATGTTTTACCCTTGGATGTTTATGATGTTATTTTGGGTCAACCAATCATGTGGATAGGTATGGTGTACATAAGTATGAGGCCCAAATAATCATCATAATCATTGGAGGTTAGTGCTTTAGGAACCTAGAGGTATCTCCTCCTACCTTTATTTTCCTTAATTAGTGTTAAACATTATAGGCAGGCAATATGTAAACAAGAAAATACATTATGTTGATTATCAAGCCACAAAGAAAGAGGACCATTGCTACAACATTCATAGGCTTTACATAATAGAAGTATATGGAGAGGAATATGATGACTTTTTCAAGTCACCAACTAGGGTTCCACTTCATTATGAAGAAAATATTCCATTGATTTAGTTCCTGGTTATTCTTTGCCTAGTACTCTTGTTTATTATAAATTAATCCTTGAAAATGATAAAAGTAGGAGGTAGTTCCAAGAATTGATTCAAAAGAGGTATATTAGAACAAGTGCTTCACCATGTGCAATACAATTATGTTGGATATAAAGAAATATGAATATGGTACTCTGTCTTGACTAAAGATATTTGAAAAAAACAATTATTATGGACTACAATCCACTCTCTTGGATATATGACTTGTTAGACTAGATCTATGGTGCAAATTTATTCACCAAAACTGATCTCAAATATGACTATCATAAAATACCCAAAGATCCCATTAATAAATGGAAGAGTATATTCATATCAAAAAATAATTTATTTTTGTGGCTAGTTATACCTTTTGGCTTGACCCATGCACTTACTACATTCATGAGGATGATGGATGACATATTGCATCACTACACCAACTCATTCATGGTAGTCTACTTAGATAACATTATTATCTATAGTAAGACATAGGAGGAAAACTTGTAGCATGACAAGTACTTTAGACTCTCTTTAGCCATAAGATATATGTTAATTTAGAGAAGTGCTCATTTGGAATAACAAAGACTTAGTACCTCATGTGCATTGTTAACATAGAAGGAATCCATGTTGATTGAGAAAATTCAAGTAAAAAGAGATTGGTCTACCCTAAAGAATTTAACAAAGCTTTATAAATTTTTAGGTCTTGCCAATTTCATTGAATATTTATATTGGGATTCTCACATATTGCTTGGCCACTACACCATGTGACCAAAAGAGGTGCTACATACAAAATCCATTGGGACAATACACATTAGAGCATTTGAGGTTGAACTACCAATTTTTTTTAGCTCCTACACTTTATCTACTTGATTTGCATCAACCTTTTTAGGTAATGATCGATGTATTAAAGTATGCATTAGGAGTTTTCCTCATATAACATATGAATCTAGTTTATTATCATAGTGAAACATTTAATGAAGTAGTTTAGATATCTCCCACATATGACAAATATTTCTATACCATTGTCTAAGCATATAAATAGTGAAAGCACTACATACTTAGAAAGAAAATCATTATTCATATAGATCATAGGATTTGGAGTTCATTTAGATGCATAGTAAGCTAAGAAATAAAATATGTCAAAAGTGGACAATATATCTACAATAATTTCATCTCATCATCAAGCACAAGAGAGTGTCAATTAAACAACAAGTTGTTTTAGTTGACGTCCAATCATAGCAATCACCACCATTGTTTATTATTAATACTTCCAATTGGTCCATATTGTATGAAATATGTTTTTATTTGAAAACATACCAATATATTCATGTGGGTAAGTATATTTTCTATTTTATATGTAAGATAACTTTCTCTATCACATGGGAAATATTATTGTACCATCTAGTGAGCACTTCTTCACACTTTTGGCCTTGGCCTAAACAAGGTCGAATTACACATATTTCAATGCCCCTCATAATTTGAGTTGGGAGGGCCAAGGAGAGAAGGCATTAGAGGTAACACATATCCTCCATAATGGATTCTCTAGTGGGCCTCTGTTATTCCTTATTCATCCTCATATTTATCATTAGAAATTTTGTGTATAGTCCTTAAGAATTATATCTCAATATTCTTCATCCTTGTAATGAAATTCTTAATGGATTGTCCTTCTCTTTTATAATATTCATAAATGTTTGACTTGTTTGAAACCTTAGACTTTACCTTAGGTACATGAGCTTATATTACATTGAATTAAATTCTTTGGGATGAACTTATGTATGAGAAAGAGCTCCATAAGTTTATAATGCCACTTCATATTGGATTAGAAGCTTCAAAAGTCCTTTAAGAGACATGGGTTGTGCCTCTTCCATACTCATGATATTCACATAAAGAACCAACCCAATTGTATGAAAAAGAGGAAAAATATTAGAAGTAATATATTTGAAATATCTTTCCTCCTACCATAGCTAGATCAAAGTTTAGAGATTTGAAGTGAGATATATAGTCTTTGACATTACTAAAATATAAAATTTTGAGATTGGAGAGCTCAATTTCTATTCTATTAACTTCACTAGCACTAAATTTTCCATATATATATTTCAAAGCAGTCCATACATCAATTGATGGCCTTTTAAGCCTTACTACCATAAAATATCACATGTTATCACATAGGTCCCAATATAAAATAGCCACAATATTAAAGGTCAATATAATAACAATAAGAGCAAAATATTATATGGGCAAATTAATATGTATGTCAAGGATTATATAATAAATCAAATAAAATTTATTTATATATTGAAATATGAATGTAAATAGACTAAATCATTCATGTACTATGTATGAAGAAAAAACTCACAATATTAATTGCTCAAAATGTATACAAGCTTTATTCCTTCCTCTTACAATCAGATAATGATATATGAATTGAATTTTTCTCTTACATATTTATGGAGCATTATCTCCATAATATAGCCATAGTAATATGACTCTTCAAGTACCTGACTATTGCTCTCTATATTCTAAGTCTTATAACTCTTGGCTTATCATATTGTCACTTGCATACTAGATGGACACTTAACTCTCAGACACTTGCATACATGACTCTTACACTTCTACATGCACTCCTAATCCAGGACATTTGTGCACTTACATTACATATTTGCACTCTTACATACAAGAAACTTGTACACATTCTCTCTTACATGACACTTGTGCATTTCCTACACATTGCACTCTTACATGACACTTGTGCATTTCTTGCACATTGACACTTACATAAAAGGGTAAATATAAATCACACTCTAAACTATAGAATCAACCCTAATCTATTACATATTTACAAATATACCATGAAGGTACCATGGGGTTACATTAGCATGTACTAAATAATGTAATATACCTCAAAACCCCCATGTATTACATTATTTGGTTATTTAAGACTTTAGTCTTCCATATTGGTCTTCATATTCAATATTCAAGTGAGCTTGCATTGTTCATGATATCTTGCTTGAGATCCATCAAGTTCATATTCTTGCTTGGATTTTACTTTGAGTTTTTCTTTGTCTTTATTCTTTGATTCTTCAAACTTTGGATCTTCAATATCTAGATCATCAATTAATTGAGCTTCATATTTAACCTTAAGTTCAATAACTTGAACTTCTTTGGTTTTGATCTTAGAGTCATATGATTCTTTATTTTTTTGATATCGTATAGTAAATTTTGAACATTTACTTAAAGCATCATAATAATTTCTTGAATTTATTGAACTTGGAATGTCAAGACTGCATGAAGAATGAAATATTTTTTCTAGAGATGATTCACTTGATTTTGCATCAATATTTACTTTCCTTTTTAGAGTTTCAATTAACTCTTTTTGTTTTAAATTTTCATCTTTATGAAGTTCAAGTGAAAGCAATGCCATATACATTATGCTACCTATATCAAGAGGTATCATAATATCATCCTTTAAATTATCAATTACTTCAATAAGTTTTGAGAGTAAATGTTGGTCACCAAATCTGCCTAGGAAAGGATTTAGATGAGTGTATGCGCCCTAGACCTGGACCAACATTGAAAGGTCGAAGGGAAGAGATGCCCTTCGTGCCAATATTTGGAGAAAGGTCGGCTCCTATGCTAAACTACTTGGGTGTTTGAAGATAAGGGTGCAAGAAAGAGATAAAAGGAGTTAGGGTTAGAGAAATTGGTGATGTAAGGTGGGAGAGAACAGGAAGCATGATCACCAACTAAAAACTTGAATAGAAGCAAAGAACACCAGGGATAAACGAAAGAAACGCAATGTAGATTTTCCTATGTATCCTTCAGGTGAGTTTCAGGGTACATTCCCCGATCACACATCGAACGCAAGGTTCAACATCCAACATACAAATGAAGAAAGATAAAATAATCAAGCATAGAAGGCAGCATAAAAGAAAACCAACATGGTGTCTTTCAACTCCTATGTATCCTTCAGAACGAGTTTTAGGGTACATTCCCCGATCACACATCGAATGCAGGGTTCAACATCTCGATAAATAAATGAAGAAAGACAAAATAATCAAGCACAGAAGGCAACATAAAAGAGAAGAATTGAGCTCAAAGCCTTTTAGTATTAATCATAGGGCATCAAGTTACAATAGCTTTCTAGCAGATAGTTCCCCCCCTTTTTACATTACAATGCCTAGGTGTTTATAGAGGACCCGAGCCTTTGAGTTATAATTACACAACAATGAGAAGTACGCCCTTGAGCCCTGAGAATTTGGCTCCTCACGGCACTCGAGACTGAGCTTTCAAATCCATTACCAGAACTACCAACTATGACTAGGTCAACCGTAGAAAGATGCATTGATGAGCGGTCTAAGCGTCCTTGGTTTCTAGGTGCAATGCTCGAGTGGCTGCCATGCTTGCCAGGCTCTCCTTTCAGTGAATGATACTTTGCTTCCAATTGCCAAAAAAGAGCAACGAGCTTATTAGGCAAGAAAGAATGTATTTACGAGGCACTTGATTGTCTCGAGAAAATACTTGGATTGAAGCACGTGCCCATCATGAAAAAGCAACATGTTGCGATATCGCAACATTTCTACGTCTTCAGCTTGATTCTTCTTCTTGTACCATGAAAATATGACATGTCGCGATATCATGACATTTCATTGTCCTTGCCCTATTTTGTTGCTTTTGGCCACAAAAACGTAACATGTCACGATATCGTGACACTTTTCTTCCTTGCATCTTCTTGTCGCTCTGAGCCGCAAAAATGTGACATGTCACGATATCGCGACACTTTTCTTCCTTGGGTCGCAAGGATGCAACATGTCACGATATCATGACGCTTTTCTTCTTCTGCTCTTTCTCCTCACTTTGAGCCACAAAAACGTGACATGTCACGATATCGTGACACTTTTTCGTTCTAGATATTTCTCTTATTGTCGGCCACGAAAACGCAACATGTCATGATATCGCGACACTTTTCTTCTTTGGATCGTGAGAATGCAACATGTCGCAATATCTTGACACTTTTCCTTGCTCGTGCTTTCTCCTGGCTGTTGGTCACGAAAATGCGACATGTCACGATATCGTGAGACTTTTCTTCGTTTGGTCTTCTTTGTCGCCTTGAGCCGTGAAAAGGTGACATGTCGCGATATCGTGACATTTTTTCGTTATGGCTTCTTCTCTTACTATCGGCTGTGAAAACGTGACATGTCGCGATATCACGACACTTTTTTGTTCTGGCTCTTTCTCTTACTGTCGACCACAAAAACGCAACATGTCACGATATCGTGACACTTTTCTTCTTTGGATTGCGAGAATGCAACATGCCGCGATATCATGACATTTTTCCTTGCTTGTGCTTTCTCCTGGCTGTCGATCGCAAAAATGCGACATGTCACGATATCGTGACACTTTTCTTCGTTTGGTCTTCTTTGTCGCCTTGAATCGCAAAAATGCGACATGTCACGATATCGCGACACTTTTTTGTTATGGCTCCTTCTCTTACTGTCGGCTGCGAAAACGCGACATGTCACGATATCATGACACTTTTTCGTTCTAGCTCTTTCTCTTACTGTCGGCCGTGAAAATGCGACATGTCGCGATATCATGACACTTTTCTTTGTTTGGTCTTCTTTGTATCCTTAAGCCGTGAAAATGTGACATGTCGCGATATCGTGACATTTTTTTGTTATGGCTCCTTCTCTTACTGTCGGTCGTGAAAACGTGACATGTCGCGATATCACGACACTTTTTTATTCTGGCTCTTTCTCTTACTGTCGATCGCGAAAATGCAACATGTCACGATATCATGACACTTTTCTTCTTTGGATCATGAGAATGCAACATGTTGCGATATCATGACACTTTTCCTTGCTTGTGCTTTCTCCTGGCTGTCGGTCGCAAAAATGCGACATGTCGCGATATCGTGACACTTTTCTTCGTTTGGTCTTCTTTGTCGCCTTGAGCCGCAAAAATGCGACATGTCACGATATCGCGACACTTTTTTTTTATGGCTCCTTCTCTTACTGTCGGTCGCGAAAATGCGACATGTCGTGATATCATGACACTTTTTCGTTCTAGCTCTTTCTCTTACTGTCGGTCGTGAAAACACGACATGTCGCGATATCGCGACATTTTTCTTTGTTTGGTCTTCTTTGTCGCCTTGAGCTATGAAAATGTGACATGTCACGATATCGCGACATTTTTTTGTTATGGCTAATTCTCTTACTATTGGCCGTGAAAACGCGACATGTCACGATATCATGACACTTTTTCATTCTGGCTCTTTCTCTTACTGTCGGCCGCAAAAATGCAAAATGTCATGATATCATGACACTTTTCTTCTTTGGATCATGAGAATGCAACATGTCATGATATCATGACACTTTTCCTTGCTTGTGCTTTCTCCTGGCTGTCGATCACGAAAATGCGACATGTCGCGATATCGTGACACTTTTCTTCGTTTGGTCTTCTTTGTTGCCTTGAGCCGCAAAAATGTGACATGTCGCGATATCACGACACTTTTTCGTTATGGCTCCTTCTCTTACTATCGGTCGTGAAAACGTGACATGTAGCGATATCGCGACACTTTTCTTATTTCTTTTGGCAGAGCTATCTTTTTGGCCTACTTGGCAGTGAAGCTCTTCTTCTTCATCTTGTGTACAAGGGAGTGGCATTGAAAGTAAAAATTGCTACAACACTTACAAAAACTTTTGAAGCAACAAAAACACTTTACAAAGAGAAATTTTTTGATTTTTTTCTACCCTTTGTGCAATGTGACAAAATTGTCAACATTCTTGGCGGCTCATGGGGCATTTAGCTAGTCTGAATTCAGAGATCACAGGCCTTTATCCATTGGGCAACAGAGTCATTCCCATTGTCTTCTTCTCTGACTATCACTAACAAATTTTATTTTTATTTTTTATTTTTATTTTTATTTGTGCCTAAGATCCTAAGAAACACTTAGCGCTTTCGGCACTTATTTACTAGTCGGGCCATTTATAGTATTTACACAAAATTTTGTGACATGATTGGCATGCTACCACCCTAAATCCAGCTTCGGGTGCTTATCCTGTGAACCTGCAATGTCTAGACCAGATCTGATTGAACTTGAGTTGATCTTTGAAGTCTGACTGGCTTCTTCCCGAAGTTGTCCATGTTGCAAACAGGGAGCAACGTAGTGAGTTGTTGCTCTTGCCAGTACCCGTACTATTGATGAAATATGCGGCAAAGAAGTTCACCATATGAGGGGCCTCTTAGGGTACTGGTTGTGGTGATGGTTGGAACCAATACTAGAATACTAAAGAATCTACAAACTGTGGGCTGAGTACAGGTTCTTCCATCCTTCTGATGGGGTAATAGGGCTCCTTCGAGAAAGAGTAATATTCTGAGATCTCTTTAGGTTCAGCTTCATGAGATCTGCTTAATGGATCCTGGCTGAGTACTTGTGTGCCATCCACTGGGATACAAAAAGGGTGCAAAAATGTGCCCTCTTTGTTCTTAGGTTCTACCACTTGAGACTGCTCCTCTCCTTGACCCATCTCCTGATGGAGACTACAAGCAACCATATTGTTCATCGCTGGATCATGGCTTGCACATTCCCATTGTTGGACTTGGATGAAACCCACCTCTTGAACTCCAAACGACTGCATCTCAGGCCTCTGCTCAGTATGAGGAGTCTGCCATGATGAACACTGTGTAGGATAGATAGGAGCAGCAAATATTGGTTGGCCTTGAACAAAATTTTCCTCTTGAGCTCCAAACGACTACGTCTCAGGCCTCTGCTCAGTATGAAGGATCTGCCATGATGAATACTATGTAGGATAGACAGGAGCCACAATTATTGGAGATAGTGGTGGAGTCTCCCCCCACTGCCACTTTCCAGATAGGAGCAGAAGCTGCTCTGCTCGTGCTGCTTCCTCAAATATTTGAGGAAACCTTCATTCACCTGATTGCAGTAAGATGAGGCCCATGTCTGGGTGAAGAGCCCGAACATAGAAGAGGTGGGCTTGGGTGGGCGTCGGTTGGATATCCCCTAGAATCCTCTTCCAACTTTTGCAAAATCGGACATTGAAGTCCGTGATGCTCTCCAGAGGTTCTCTTTTGATGGTGGAGAGGTACGTCAAAAGCTGGAAGGGGTCCTGAGAGCCATCAAATGCTTCGAATAGTGCTCCCGCTAAGTCATCCCATGAGTAGATTGTTTTATGCCCAAGTAGTCTATACCACTACAACGCTCTTCCTTCCAGAGATAGGACCAAAAGTTTGATCTTAACATCTTCATGGATTATGTCATAGAGGGGCGCTAGAGCAGTAACATCTTCAAGGTGCTCTCAGGCCATTCCCTTAGTGCCATTGTATTTGTTCACTGTCTTCAAGGTGCCTTCGAGAATTTCATGGTAACTTTGAAGATTCAGAGGGCCACAATCATCCTAGCTAGGATAACATACCTTCTCCATTATAGCAGTGGCCTATAGATATCATGGTTCTTGCCACTAAGTCAAAGTCACCAGGTGAACATTCTTCTCCGCTTGTGAGGTCAAGGCTGCTCACTAAACCTTGATTCCTCCGAGGTATCTTCTTTTAGATTTAAAAGGTGCCTACGATCAAGAAATATGGATCTTTTAGCTCAGTCAGAGTCGCCAGGTGATTTTTCCAGATGGAGGTAAGCCAGAGATTCACCAACTCGGGCTTCCTTAAAACATGGGGACTTTTGCCATGAAGGCACAGGTTTAGGTACTAGTCTTTACAACTTAGATATTCTCTGGTTGAACAGAGTCTCCAGATGCTAAGAGTCTTTCGGTAATGAGAGCATCGGTTCTCACTACCACTAGTCAGGTGAGACTGACTAGGTCACACCAGGAACTGGTTAGAACTAGTGGCCCCGATGAAGTGGGATTTTGCTTTTAAAATATGGGACCTTGATTTATCAGCTTGGAATAGTCGGGTCCCACCGGGCATGCCAAAACTGTTGGTCACCAAATCTACCTAGGAAAGGATTTAGATGAGTGTATGCACCCTATACCTAGACCAACATTGAAAGGTCGAAGGGAAGAGATGCCCTTCGTGCCAATCTCCGGAGAAAGGCTGGATCCTATGCTAAACTACTTGGGTGTTTGAAGATAAGGGTGCAAGAAAGAGATAAAAGGAGTTAGGGTTAGAGAAATTGGTGATGTAAGGTAGGAGAGAACAGGAAGAATGATCACCAACTAGCAACTTGAATATAAGCAAAGAACACCAGGGATAAATAGAAGAAACGCAATGTAGATTTTCCTATGTATCCTTCAGGTGAGTTTCAGGGTACATTCCTCGATTGCACATCGGACGCAAGGTTCAACATCCAACATACAAACGAAGAAAGACAAAAGAATAAAGCACAAAAGGTAGCATAAAAGAAAACCAACATGGCATCTTTCAACTCCTATGTATCCTTCAGAACGAGTTTCAGGGTACATTCCTCGATCACACATCAGACGCAGGGTTCATCATCTTGATAAATAAACGAAGAAAGAAAAAAGAATCAAGCATAGAATGCAGCATAAAAGAGAAGAATTGAGCTCAAGGCCTTTTAGTATTAATCACAGGGCATCAAGCTACAGCAGCTTTCTAGCAGATAGTTCCCCCCCTTTTTACATTACAATGCCTAGGTTTTTATAGAAGACCCGGGCCTTTGAGTTATAATTACACAACAATGAGAAGTATTCCCTCGAGCCCTAAGAATTTGGCTCCTCGCGGCCCTCGAGACTGAGCTTTCAAATCCATTACCAGAACTGGCAACTATGACTGGGTCAACCGCAGAAAGATGCATTGATGAGCGGTCTGAGCGTCCTTGGTATTTAGGTGCAATGCTCGAGTGGCCGCCATGCTTGTCGGGCTCTCCTTTCAGTGATTGATACTTCGCTTCCAATTGCCAAAAAAGAGTAGTGAGCTTATTGGGCAAGAAAGAATGTATTTACGAGGCACTTGATTGTCTCGGGAAAATACCCAGCTTGAAGCGCGTGCCCATTGCGAAAAAGCAACATGTCATGATATCACGACATTTCTCCGTCTTCAGCTTGATTCTTCTTCTTGTACCACAAAAATATGACATGTCATGATATCGCGACATTTCATTGTCCTTGCCCTCTTTTTGTTGCTTTTGGTCACGAAAACGCAACATGTCGCGATATCGCGACACTTTTCTTCCTTGCGTCTTCTTGTCGCTTTGAGCCGCAAAAATGCGACATGTGATATCGCAACACTTTTCTTCCTTGGGTCGCAAGGATGCAACATGTCATGATATCATGACACTTTTCTTCTTCTGCTCTTTCTCCCCGCTTTGAGCCGTGAAAACGCGACATGTCGCGATATCGTGACACTTTTTTGTTCTGGCTCTTTCTCTTACTGTCGACCGTGAAAATGCAACATGTCGCAATATCGTGACACTTTTCTTCTTTGGATCGCGAGAATGCAACATGTCACGATATCGCGACACTTTTCCTTGCTTGTGCTTTCTCTTGGCTGTTGGTCGTGAAAATGCGACATGTCGCGATATTGCGACACTTTTCTTTGTTTGGTCTTCTTTGTCGCCTTGAGCCACAAAAATGTGACATGTCACAATATCATGACATTTTTTTGTTATGGCTCCTTCTCTTACTATTGGTCGTGAAAACGCGACATGTGATATCATGACACTTTTTCATTCTGGCTCTTTCTCTTACTGTCGGCCGCGAAAACGCAACATGTCACGATATCGCGACACTTTTCTTCTTTGGATCGCGAGAATGCAACATGTCACGATATCGTGACACTTTTCCTTGTGCTTTCTCCTGGCTGTCGATCGTGAAAATGCAACATGTCGCGATATCACGACACTTTTCTTCGTTTGGTCTTCTTTGTCGCCTTGAGTCACGAAAATGTGACGTGATATCACAACACTTTTCATTATGGCTCCTTCTCTTACTTTCAGTCGTGAAAATGTGACATGTCATGATATCATGACACTTTTTCATTCTGGCTCTTTCTCTTACTACCGGCCGCAAAAACACGACATGTCACGATATCGCGACACTTTTCTTCATTTGGTCTTCTTTGTTGCCTTGAGCCGCAAAAATGTGACATGTCACGATATCGCAACATTTTTTTGTTATGGCACCTTCTCTTACTGTCAGCCGCAAAAAAGTGACATGTCACGATATCGTGACACTTTTTCATTCTAGCTCTTTCTCCTACTGTCGGCCGCTAAAACACAACATGTCACGATATCGCAAAACTTTTCTTCTTTGGATCACGAGAATGCAACATGTCACGATATCGCGACACTTTTCCTTGCTTGTGCTTTCTCCTAGCTGTCGGTCGTGAAAATGTGACATGTCACGATATTGCGACACTTTTCTTCGTTTGGTCTTCTTTGTTGCCTTGAGCCGCAAAAATGTGACATGTCGCGATATCGCGACACTTTTTCGTTATGGCTCCTTCTTTTACTATCGGCCGCGAAAACGCGACATGTCGCAATATCGCGACACTTTTCTTCTTTCTTTTGGTAGAGCTATATTTTTGGCCTGCTTGGCAGTGAAGCTCTTCTTCTTCATCTTGTGTACAAGGGAGTGGCATTGAAAGTCAAAATTGCTACAACACTTACAAAAACTTTTGAAGCAACAAAAACACTTTACAAAGAGAAATTTTTTGATTTTTTTCTACCCCTTGTGCAATGTGACAAAATTGTCAATAATAAATAGTATTCAAATGTCTCAAAACTTTCATTTTTATATTTTCTATAAATGAATTACAATACCATATCTAGATTACCCTTAGATTTTTCAATTAAATTTTCAATGTCACATTTAATAACTTCTAATCTTGTATTTTTTATTATAGAATCCATATTTCTTTCCTTAATGATCAAAGTTTACAACTTGATTTCTTTTAAATTAGTAAGCCTTATGCTAATTTAAAAAATAAAATAACATAAATATGAAAATTTCAAATTATAAACTTTCCTAATCCTTTGATGTTGAAAACCTTTTAACTCCAAAATTGAATTTGTAAAATTTTAAAAATCTTCTAATATTTTTCAATTTCAAATTTTCTCGAAAATAAATCTTCTACCTCAAGAAACTTCAAATATATTCAAATATAAAAACAACTTTAAATAATCAAATTAATTAATTAAAGTAAAAATCTTTATTTATTTTTATTGAGTAAATACTTCGTATACATATCCACCATGGGGATTGAACCCGGGTCACATCACCGATAATGCAAGTGTCGTCCTTGCCGATAGAAATCATTATTACTCCATACCTTTTCATTAATAATAATAAAAAAAAGTTAAATTTCAAACTAACCCTTACAACTCCTAAATTATAATCCACTTATAACTCCTTAAAATATGTAAGCACCTTATAAATTCAATAATCCTAATGAATAAACAAACCTTATACTTCTTAGGCAACTTACTCTCCAACATATGCTCAACTTTATCACTGGCACTAATGCTTTTAATGTTCTTCTTGATGCGTTTCCTTTGCACCTCTATTTAATTGTATCTCAAATCAAACATCCAATTGATGACTAACATCCATGTGAAGCTCTACATGCCTAAATAAAAAAATGTTAGAAAATGTATCATCTTCCATTTTTAATAACATTCAGTTCTATTATACATTACAACAACAATAATACTCAATAAACAATGTCGTTATGTTTCATAGGCTATGATTTGCACTCCAAACATTGGACTTCAATGATTCCCTACTCGGTCTCTTCACTTCCTTAAGCTAGTGTCTTCATGGCTAGATTCTATGTTACTAGTTTCTCCTCCTTAGGTGCTCATTTCTCTACCTTAGATGTTGGTTGCTTTACCTCAGTAATTGGTTCCTCCATATTAGATGTTGGTTTCTCTACCTTAGATGCTAGTTGCTCTACCTTAGTCATTGGTATATGCACCTTCGACACTTGATTCTCTACCTTAGGTGCTAGTTTCTCTATCTCAGTTTCTAGTTTCTACACCTCGATCATTGGTTCACTTGGATGATTCTCAACATTGCTAGTCTTTCTCTGTATTGGTCCACTAGTTTCCTTATCTTTATTATGCTTGCATCATTCATTTCTATTCTAGCTTTTACAAACTAGTCTTCATATCACTTCTTCATGCTAGATTCATTCACTAAAATTCATGCTTCTATACCACAATAACCTGTATATTCTTATAGACAATACCAATTAATTAACTCTATAGTTTCTCTATGTATGGTGCTAGTTTCTTAGACAATACCAGTACAATAGCTCTATAGTTTCCTCTATGTATACTAATACAATGGTGTTAGTTTCAATGTTTTATTATAACCTATGTATAAGCTTCTACGCATGGCTTATTTTACTATTATGACACATTTTTTGTTATGACAACTCTAAAATTTTACTTTACTTTTTCTTTGCTTTTTGAGTGCAATGTTGTTTAATATTGGATGTACAATCTTTCTTTCTACCATATGTTGTGTTGCTTTCTTGAGTTGGCTGAATAAGATTTTTCTCTACTAAATGACTAAATACATTATTCTTTTGATATATGGCCAAATGACCTATTCTATTTTCTTCTTTCTTGAGTTGGCCAAATGGGCCTCTCTTCAGCAGTATTGAATTGTAGGACTTATTTTATCTAACATGGGCCTCTTTTCTCTTCTTGAATTATTGATTCTGTTCTATTTTGGCCTCTTCCTTTCCTAAATGGGCCTCTTGGGAATTTTTATTTTCTACATGGGCATCTTAGACCTTTACTTCTATTATATTACAAAAATGTCTACTTTGAATAACCTACTTCAAAAAGTGATATATGACCAAGAGTAAAATGATATATAGATATATTCAATCAACCTAGTTCTTCAATGTATTCTTGGAAAATACTTCTCTTTTTTTCTCAGTAAAATTTTTATTCTTCTTAAAATATGTCAAGGTCAATTTAACACGATTCTTATTCTATTTATTTGTTTCTTTCTTATCTTCTTATTCTTCTATTCTTTATACTTAGGAAGCTTTGAATGCTTCTCAATCCATTGTAACTTAAACTATTTTTCTTATTCTATTCTCTCTGCTTTCTTATCTTTGTTATATTTCTTTTGTCTATACTTAGAAGCTAAAATTTTTCTCTATCTTCTGTAGGAAGATTCTAAATCTTCTATAGATTAATTTAAAATCTGCAATGTCTTAGGTCACACCTAAGAACCCAATATGATTATCCTGCTTACCAGAGAATCCAATATTAATTTTAGGATGGCTCTTTACTGAATGACCAACTTTTATTCTAAGTTGGTTCTACCTTAATCTACTAATAACGATTCTCCTTCTTTTAGAGAATATTAATGTGAGAATGGCTCTATCCCTGAATGACCAACTTTTCTCTTGATTTGGTTTACCTTCAATCTAGTTGAGTCCTAGTCTTTACTAGTTTTGCTTCAAACAAGTGAAAAGACTCTAGGGTATTCTACTTAGTAAGACATTTAAAAAATAGAGTCCAAGTCTTCATTGCCTTCAAAGTGGATAAACTATAGATTAAATTTATTAAAAATGGACAAAGCTCATTATTGAAAATGGTGGCTAATAAAATCAACTCTATCAAACTGGTCAGAGTTAGGTGTTAACTTTGATATCACTATTGGCTTTTTAAGCCTTACTACCACAAAATATTATAGGTTATTACATAGGTCCCAATATAAAATAGCCATAATATTAAAGGTCAAGATAATAACAATATGGACATAATATTATATGAGCAAATAAAAATGTAAATCAAGACTTATTTAATAAATTAAATAATATTTATTTATATATTGAAATATGAATATAAATAGCCTAAATCATTCATGTACTATGCATGAAGAAAAACTTACAATATTAATTGCTCAAAATGTATACAAGCTTTATTCCTTCCTCTTATAATAAAATAATGATATATGGATCAAATTTCTCTCTTATGTCTCTATGAAGTATTGTCTCCATAATATATCCATAGTAATGTGACTCTTTAAGTACTTGACTATTGCTCCACATGCTAAGTCTCATGACTCTTGGCTTATCAACTTTCCACTTGCATACTAGATGAACACTTAACTCTAAGACACTTGCACACATGACTCTTACACTTCTACATGCACTCCTAATCTAGGACACTTGTGCACATCCTCACATTACATATTTGTACTCTTACATACAAGACACTTGTGCACATTCTCTCTTACATGACACTTGTGCATTTCCTACACATTAACACTTACATAAAAGGGGAAATATAAATCACACTCTAAACTATAGACTCAATCCTAATATATTACATATTTATAAATATACCATGAAATTACCATGGGGATGCATTAGCTTGTACTAAATAGTGTAATATACCTCAACATCAATAAGATCAATCTTCTCTATGATGTAAAAAAAATACATCTAGTTTCAGTAACATGAAGAATAGCCCAAGAACTTCCTCCTTTCTCTTATTGAGTTCATGATCATTGATACCTCATATTGACTCATCATTGAAGATGAACCAAATATTTTTTCTTGAGTAATACTACCATTTGAATTGACCAAGAGCTATAATTTTCATCCATTGAGGTTGGTAACATACCCTAAGGAGTCCATTTTGTATGAAAATCCTAAATATATTTGTAACATGTCTATAAATTGATATCACCACTAAGTAGGACATGAAAATATGTAATCTAAAAAAATGGGCTCCACACTATTTTGTATGCAAACATTATGGCCTTTGGAATATATGGTTATATTATCACTTAAATTAGGAAAAATTAAATACCAAACCTTAAAAAGATTTTACTATATTAACTATTATGTTGTGTCACCATTGGATTGGGTGTCACACCTATGTATTTGGGTTTGACACTTACTTTGATATGATTGGTGGTTTAAATACCTCATTTATGTATGTTTGTGTGTGTGGGTGTGGGGGGGTGGGTTTGAAGCTAATGAGGCTCAAATATAAGACTTCCCATGAACAAGCATGGGGATCGACTAGTGTGCCACATGTGCACAATGAAACCAAGATAGAGGACATTATGTATGACTAGGTTTAAGAAGTATTTTTTAAAGAAGCAAAAGAGGTGTCACCACCTATTTAACCCTAAAAATGTAATCTCATAAATAAATAGTACTACAACTATACCACATAGTGGGTTGAGTCCTTTTGAGGACCACCTACCCCTTAGTATGTAGCCACCTAATCAAATAATACAATCCATCCAAAAAAGGAGTCCATGAAAATTGACCTTATGACCTTACTTCTATGAAAAAGACACCCAATAATAACACCACTTGGGAAAATATGAAGGAGAAAGAAGAATTCTCCAAAAACTATAGTCTTTATATTATCCATCAAAGAAATGGATGGGTTTTTGAACCTACAACCTCATATTTACAATAGATCATACAATCCATTATACCACTCACTTTGGCACTATCAAGGTTAGGAGGCTCTACTCGATGGAGGTAGTTGGAGGTTTATGGAGGACCAAACACGCATCTACCATACTTTGGGCATGTGGTCTTGCTACTTTGTCATTCATGGTGGCACACACTTCTTGCATTGGGATTTATGGATGGGTGATGGCATCCTCCATGAGCAGCATGTAAATAGCACGTAAAAGAAATGCATACTATTTTTTATAATAAAATAATTTTTTTAATTAGAATATTTTTGAATTTGAAATAAACATAGAACCTAAAATATGATATTGAGATCAACAATAAAAATATCCTTTTCTAATAGGATCTCAAGATATCACCAACAAAAATATCTTTTTCTAAATGAGTAAAGTAGGTCGAGAATCTACTTTGATACCATGTTTGAATTTGTAATATTTTCTAGAAACTTTATAAAATAGGCATTCATCACAATTGCATGCCAAAAAGAAGAAAAGATGATTAAAATATAGCAAAAATAAAAGATATAAAGAAATGAATGGAGATGACAAGAAGTATAGGGTGGGTGCTCATAAGAAACCCAATATATCATTTTTTATTCATAATTATCATACAAATGGATCCTAACTTATGGGTATTTATAGATTTACTAAATCTACAATGAGAGGTTAACCTCAAGTTGATATAAACTTAACCTTGAGGTTAACCTTATTATATAATAATAATAATAAATTATCCTTTTAAGTGAGGTTATCTATACAAGTAGGTTATCTATACAAGTAGATTAACCAATACGACTAGGGGTGAAATATGAAAGGTATCCATAGACTTACATGAACATGTTTGTAGGCTTACATAAATGAGGAATTTCCATAGGCTACATGAATAGTACTCACAAGCACTTATTTAAACTTTTGGCCTTGGTATAAAGGAGGTCTAATTACACATGTTTCAATGACTATCAAGGGAATAAATTTGTGTTCAAGACTCCATTTTGATCCATTAAAGAAACATAAAATATTAGAGGAAGAATACAAATTTTAGTAGGAAAAATTATCATATACAAGTTTTTAGAAACTATATGAAAAAATGCTTTGGAGGTCATAAACATTGTAAAAAATATATTTATTAAAAATAGTAACTTTCTAGTTTTAGAATTTTATAGCCAAATGCATCTCTATCCATGTTGACATATTAGTAGAAGATACAAAAATAAAAGGACAAGTCATATATATAGTTTTCATTTAATATGCATTTTGTAACTCATTGAAGGTGAATCACCACATTTTTATATGGATGAACTTCTAACTCATGGAAGGTGAACCACCACATTTCCATGTGGATAGTCTTCCATATTCAATATAGTGGATTTCCAACACATCAAAAATATTGTATAAAGATAGATGTATCCTAATTATAAAAATATGAGTAATGGATGCAATGTTATAGCCTCATATCTCTTCTCAAAGATTTCTTGCATTATATTGCTTTTTCTAAGCAATAAATTCATTATGTTATTTTTCTTATGTGTCTATGTTTTGATTTGTTATACTCTATTATATTTAAATCACACTATTTATTGATCTTCCTCAACTCAAAACTCTAATTTTTGGATCTTGGACTAACTTATATTTTGGGTGTAGGAGTTCTCCAACATTTAGTTGTTGCTCATTTCTATAGTATCCTCTTTTAAGTGGAATTTGACCTAAGAATGAACTAAGTTTACATGAGGTATTGATTAGAGCTACAACTCTTGCATAGTTTGAGCATGATGTGTGTAAAGATTGGGGATAATATCCAACTTGAATATCCCTAGAGCATGGTAGTGTATTTTATCTACAAGAGTAGCAAATATGTGGAACCTATAAATCTAGTATGGATTAATTTCCATGACTTTCTTGATGCCATGATGGGAAGGATGTAATTAGTATTTATCTAATTAAGTCAAAAATATAGATGCATTAAGAAAATGAATGAATAATGATGTTAAACTAACAATAGCATGATAAGTACCTATAAATTGAATAGACTAACACTTACTGTTGCAAGATCTTGTAGAATTGTGTTTGAGTGATAATGCCATTAACACTAGGTAAGGAAATGACTATATTGGTAAATTCTTACAACTACACTTTTTCCATTACAATGTAATTTGTCATATAGTGCACTCAGATGTTTGCATTTTGGAAGTGAGAAGGTCACTTGGAAAAGTTGTAACCATCATTGTACCTCATCATATTCTAATCTAAGTAGATTGGAAAAAGTGCCAAACATGGATGCACCAAAGAAGATGAAGGTACTAGATAATTGAACTAGAGTACCATAGGTAATAATTAGTAGCAATTGTTGGGTCATAATAGTGATATTTTATTGGATGTTAGGGCAAAATTACAAGTGTAGAAGGAACTCAATGAAGATGGTGCCTTGAGGATAAGGTAAATATATAATAGTGCAAGAATATTAGAAGGTGCTAGGTTTTATGTGCAAATGTATTTCTAATTGACACTAGAATTTCATGCCATAATCCCAAGTTGGTGGTAGATATTAATGTACTTCATGTTAAATGTGCATCCTATATTGTGGGAAATAGTTGAGAGGTAGTTGTACAAAAGGGTGATATACACTTGTTGAACAATTGTATTTCTAATATAATCATATACATAGAGTATAAAGGTGGGATTTCTATTTTCTAGTCCTCTTATCTCCAAAATTCCATTGCCTAGAGGAAATGATCTTGTTGTAGGAGTTGGATCTATAAAATTTAAATATTGAAAATATTATCTTACTTACACCAATAAACTTGATTTTATTCATGAAGTTGTGTTGTGCATATTTTATTTTTATTTATGTTAGCATTTGTCCCAAAGAGAGGTAGTTATATTTTTTTAATGAAATATTTGGCTTCCTGCTAATAAAATGGAACCTAGAGAGGCATATGCAATTTAGCCATACCAAATAATATTCAATGTCAAATGTGAGTCTTGTATTTCATACATTATAAGCACATACTTATATGATAAATATATGTCTTGCAATACTCTAAATTAGATACCATAAATATTTTGCTTCTGATCTAGGAACTTGTAAGCATTTAATATATGATACTTTAATCTATATTTTTAGGTAAATTTATCTCTCACAAAATTCAACAATGACTATTTTAAAAATATGATGATTTGGGATTGAGGTTTTATTGACTTAGAAAACCATGGTTCATATGATTCTCCTTACTAATATTTTACTCATTTATGTGTATTTTTACAAATTGACTTACTAACTTATATGATGGCTCCTTAAAATTTAATTGAGGATTTTGTATTTGTTTAAGTTTTTTATAGAAAACCATGCCCGAGCATGAATATCACAATTTCTCTATGGATTTTAATTGTTATTTTACATTAAATTTATCCAATGTGTGCTTTTTATTAGTGATAAATACAACTAAGGTTCATCATCATGCAAAATGGAATGTTTAAATTATGATTTCTTATAATAAGTTTTTTATTGTCATTTTCTTCTTCTTGTATGATTAATTATTTTATTGATTATACATGGTGTTGGCAATTTTGGGTACATTGGGTACATTGCCTTTGCTCAAGTGTTGATGTTGTCATTGATGTCAAGAAGTGGAAGGGTTTTTGTGAAAACCAAGGCAGATAAAATAAAAGGTTTTATTTAAAACCATGGACAATAGATTTGAAATGGGTTTTTCTTAAAACCCAAGTTGGCTTTTTGTTTCGTTGAAAAAGGTGCCCCGATGATGAAGATATTTAATTTCAAATATTTAGTTTAAATTTTATTTATTTAAAATTTAAATTAAAATATTAAATTAAATTAAAAGTTCCGACGTGTTAATCAATGCATCTTAGTGCATATAAAATGTGGCAATGGAATTCATTAAAGAAAGCAAGTATCGATATCAATTTTCGTGCATCGTCTGCGCCTGCGAAGGAGAGCATGTTTTGTTGAGGGCCCACGCATTCGAAAACCACAAGGAGTTCGATATTTACTCTCTGTATTTTTTGATTTCGGCATGAAGCTCCTGCGCCAGTGAAGGGATGGTGTGTGTAACGATTAAAAGGGGTATATATATTATATAATGTGCAAAATATTCGGATACCCTGCGAGATGTAACATGGAGAGAGAAAAAGACATGCTTCGAGATTAATTAATGATTTGAGCTTGTGATACATATGCCCTGCAATATGGGGAAATGAAACTCATATAAAACGAGAGCTTGTTTGAATAATTTCATGGTGGCTGCACGCTTATCGAAAACAAGTCTAAAAGGGATTTCGAAGCACGTGCCATAAGATATGAATATGTGGTAAGCCCCTGCTGATTTTATCCTTCGAGGTAGATGAGTTGGTTGTGCGTTCGAGAGAAGGCAGTTTGAACAGAAAGGTTTTAGGATCGAAACCTAGCGGCAGCAGAGATATAAACCTTTTTTATTGATCGCCCATGAGAGAATAACGATGTCGATCGTATTTTTTTTCTATCATGGTCGCTAGCGTATGTTGTTAATTCACCTATGCTAAAGCCGTAGGCTAGCTTGAGGTTCATGATCGAATCACAGCGTTGATAGCACGGTGAACAATATTTTGGAAGGCTCCAAGATTATAAGGTATGTTATTTTAATATTTTAGGAGATATAAGGGTTTGAGTATGTGATATCTTAAAAGATTATTTTAAGAATGCTATAAGTATTTTAGTGGAGTTATAAGGTTATGCAATGTGGTGATTTATTTTACTTTTATGGTATAAGTGGTTTTGGGAGTTATAAGGTTATGCAATGTTGTGATTTATTTTATTTTATGGTACAAGTGGTTTTAGGAGAGATAAGGAAGTTGTGCAATTAAAGGCTTTGGTGATGATGATTGAAAAGTGGAGTAATGTTGATTATTTTGTGATCTACTAACCTTTGTGAAGATTGGCAAAAGAACTTTGTGATTGTGGCAGATTTCCAAAGGGGTTCCTTCACTTCAATAAGGTATGGGCACATTCTTCTTATGAGTATGATTGGTGTATGTTTTCCTGAAATAAGATTGGAGTGAAAAGGTATTCAACAAGGTTTCCTTTGGTTGGGTGTAAGTCCTAGTTTCTGGTTTGTTGAAGACTACTTATGCATTGTTATCATTGATGAGAGTTTTGGTGAATGCATAATTCTGGTTTGAGGTAGTGGAAGCATTATGCACTAGGGTTTATGTTTGTGAGTCTTGATACTTGCTTTGAGTTGGTGAAACCCTTGGATGGCTGTGTTGATGTTGATGGTTGAGTTGCTTCCATAGAGGTTGGTTGATCAAGTTATTGCTTTTACTTGATACATGATATTGGGCTTACTCCATTGAGTTGATTTGAACAAGTTATTCTTTGCATTTGGTGATATTGTGTGGGTGGCTATTTTGTTCAAATATCTTTGGAGGGAAAAGGATTTCTACTTGTTTCCTTTTCTTGTGATGATTGGTTGAATGCTTCAAGGTTAATGTTGAGTTGAATGTTGTTGGTTAAACCTTGTCTTTGAGCATTGTTGTTGAAGCCCTAATTGGTTGAGAAAAGATATTGGTTGTTGGAAAGAACATGAGTATCATTGTTATATGAGATATTGCATGGTTGGCAATTGTTGGGTTGTGTTTCATGTTCTTGAGAAAAGCATACTACATCTATCTTATTCTTTTGAGATTTGAGATTGAGTTGAGATTGAGATTGGGAGTTAAGTATAGAACATATTGAGTCTCTAACAATTCTCTTTATGCTTCTATGAGGTTGATGAATCACATTGGGTCTCTAACAATTCTCTTTGTGGGTTCATGCCAAGCAAGTTTTCTTGATGAACTTGTGAGCAGGTTGGGACAGGTTCCATTGGGGACTTGTAAGAAGATTTGGACAGGTTCCGTGGGGACTTGTGAGCGAGGTTTTGGACAGGTTCCTTTGGGGACTTGTGAGCAGAGTTGGATAGGTCTATAGCAGAGGACTTGTGAAGCTGAGTTTGATAGTTCTTTCAGAGAACTTGAAGATAGAGGAAGAGGACATTTGTGCTAGACCGAAGGGCTATGTTTAGTGCAAATTCGAGGACCAGCTTTGAGGTGATAGAGTTGAGGATAGAGGTCTCCAGCCAGAGCAGGGAAGACAGGTGTCTTCTATGGATAGAGTTCCATTTGCTAAGGGCAACAGAGGCAGAGGTCTTCTAGAGGATCACCAGCTAGAGCAGAGCTAGGGGATTGGTGTCTCCTATGGGTCGATGCCCACGAACTTGAGCTAGGGGATTGGTGTCTCCTGTGGGTCGGTGCCCATGAACTTGAGATTAGGGGATTGGTGTCTCCTGTGGGTCGGTGCCCACGAACTTGAGATTAGGGGATTGGTGTCTCCTTTGGGTTGGTGCCCATAAACATTGTAATTGGGAAGGTTTCCCAAAGAACATTGAGATAACTTTTAGAGAAAAGTTTTGTGGACGTAGCCCAGGCTTTCTGGGTGAACCACGTTAAAATTGGTGTCTCTTTGTGGATGATCTTGTGCTTTGTTTTGATATTGCTTTGGATATATTGCTTTACTATTTTGAAGTATAAAGGAAAAGTAAAAAGAGGTCTTATACTGTTCACCCCCCCTCTCAGTATAAGCTTGTGTTCAACAATTGGTATCAGAGCGAGGTTCCTTCGAAAAGTTTGACAGCTTGAAGGAAGATCTTACAAGAACACAAATGGCAAGGAAAGGCAAAAGCAAAACCATAAGACACAAGAAGAAGAAATCTCACAGGGTCATGAAAGAAAATGAAGATGATCTCAATGTTGCTACTTTGGGAATGGAAATAGATTCAAGAGATGAATCAAATAGTGGAGAACAAGCCAGATTAATAAAGTTTTGCACCAGATGTGGGAAGACCGGTCACTTTGCAGCTGATTGCTCACAAGGAAGAGAATGTTTTGTTTGTGGTCAACTCGATCATAATGATCATCATTGCCATGGGTTTAGTAGCAGTGAAGATGAAGATGATCCGTTCAAAATTGGTAAAGAAACAGATTCAGAACAAGAGTGTGATGAAGAAGGAAGTGATGCAGAAGCAAATTGGGAACAGAAACTGATTTCAGACTTGAGTAAAAAGGTTGAGGATGCAGAAGATATAATCACCAGCTTGAAAGTTCAAGCAAAATATTACAAGAAAATTTTTGAAGATCTCGAAATACAATCATCTAGGAAAACAGAGTATTGCAGCAAGCTAGAAAAAGAAATTGACGGTTTAAGAATGCAGATAGAAGAAATGAGTAATAAAGTTGGTATATACAGCAAACATGAAGAGGAATCTAACAAAGTTGTTAGCAATCTAAAGCTAAAAATAGAAGAGTTCAAAAAGAGTGAAGAAACTCTCAGGTATCAAATCAATGAGAAAGAGACTGTTTGCTGCAAACAAAAAGAAGAGATTGTTTCATTGAAGAAACAACTAGAAGAGGCCAATACAACTCTTAAAATCAAATATGAGCACAACAATCAAGAAAAGAAGAGCGTCTACCTTGACAAAGCAAGTAAGTGTTTTAGTAGTGATAGTGAAAGTTCTTCAGGTGATTATAAAAATGAGATTTTGTTCATATCAAAAAAGGAGGAAGAACCGAAATGTCTTAGATATGGAAAGTGTGGGCACCTTGAGGATAATTGCAAAAATAATGATTTGGTTGCTAGTATGTATGAGGATGCTTCAAAAATTGATAAGGAAGATGCATGTATGGTTTTTGAAAAGGGTAGCACCTCTAGTGATAAGAAATCTGAAAAAGGCCTTGATAATTCAAAGTGCAATCAAATAGAGGATCTTGAATGTGAACTTACTAATGCTCTTAGTGTCTTGAAAAAGGAAAGAAAGAAGAATGCTAGACTCAAGGATAAGTTAGATGAATGTTGCATGGAGAGATAAACTTATAGAAAGTCTTGACGTCTCTATGGCTAAGCACAAGATCTCAAGAATGAGTTAGAATCTAAGGTGTGTGAGTATAGTGAATTAGAGCAGAAAATGGCTTCTTTGAAAGAGGAAAATAAAGAGTACAAGGATAAGCTCTACAGGTTTCAAGATAGCTCCAAAAGGGTTAAGTCTCTCATCCAAAGTCAAAGAAATCCAACAGATAAAACAGGTCTTGGTTTTGTTAAGCCTCACAAGGAACAAGTTGGAGAGTCTAGTAAGAGACTCCAAAAGGAAGAGAGTTTTGATGAGGAAAGTATTTCAGATCATGAGTCCTTGAATGATAGATGCACAGAAATAGAAAACATAATTCAGAATGAGAAGAAAAAGTTTTCAGAACCTAAGAGGTCAAACAATGGAAAGTTTCAAGGTAGATGTTTTGCGTGTCACAGATTTGGTCACATGGTTGTACATTGCATGGCTCAAGTGAAGAAGGCAAATGACAGTTTTAGAAGTGGTAATTTCTTTCATGGGTATTGCTACTCTTGCAATCAGTTTGGGCATAAGGCAGTTTATTGCAAGGCAAATAACCGAGAAACGAGGTTTGGTCAGAACAGGTTTGGTCAGAACTGGTGGATTCAAAGAACAAGTATGCCTAAAAGAAATAACATTGTTACTTGTTATAAGTGCAACAATGAAGGTCACACAGTCAGACAATGTAGAGTTGAAATTCCAGGATACAGGAACAAGAACAGTGGCATGATCAGGTCCAAGGATCAGAACAATGACGAGAAACAAGAATATGGACAAAGAGTTCAAGAGAAGGCCCGACAAGGAAGTTATAGACGCTGATGATGATCAGTGCCTAATGGGAGTTTTACTCCCACCCCAGAATTAATCACCTCATCAGGAGGTGGGGGAGGGACTAAGCTAAGAGGCTCATTCTTAGTTCCGAGCCCCAAAGGTGGCCCTTTGCCATTGATGACAAAGGGGGAGAGATATGAGTAAGGGGGAGAGCTTCAAGTGAAGAGGAAAGCTTCAAGTCAGGGGGAGCAAAACTTCAAAGAGAGTGATTTCAGTTTTGGCTCTTGAAGATGTGTTTTTAGTAAAGTTTTGCCATCAATGACAAAGGGGGAGATTGTTGGCAATTTTGGGTACATTGGGTACATTGCCTTTGCTCAAGTGTTGATGTTGTCATTGATGTCAAGAAGCGGAAGGGTTTTTGTGAAAACCAAGGCAGACAAAATAAAAGGTTTTATTTAAAACCATGGACAACAGATTTGAAATGGGTTTTTCTTAAAACCCAAGTTGGCTCTTCGTTTCGTTGAAAAAGGTGCCCCGATGATGAAGATATTTAATTTTAAATATTTAGTTTAAATTTTATTTATTTAAAATTTAAATTAAAATATTAAATTAAATTAAAAGTGTCGATGTGTTAATCAATGCATCTTAGTGCATATAAAAGGAGGCAATGGAACTCATTAAATAAAGCAAGTATCGATATCAATTTTCGTGCATCGTCTGCGCCTGCAAAGGAGAGCATGTTTTGTTGAGGGCCCACGCATTCGAAAACCACAAGGAGTTCGATATTTACTCTCTGTATTTTTTGATTTCGGCATGAAGCTCCTGCGCCAGTGAAGGGATGGTGTGTGTAACGATTAAAAGGGGTATATATATTATATAATGTGCAAAATATTCGAAGACCCTGCGATATGTAATGTGGAGAGAGAAAAAGACATGCTTCGAGATTAATTAATGATTTGAGCTTGTGATACATATGCCCTGCAATATGGGAAATGAAACTCATATAAAATGAGAGCTTGTTTGAATAATTTCATGGTGGCTGCACGCTTATCAAAAACAAGTCTAAAAGGGATTTTGAAGCATGTGCCATAAGATATGAATATGTGGTAAGCCCCTGCTGATTTTATCCTTCGAGGTAGATGAGTTGGTTGTGCGTTCAAGAGAAGGCAGTTTGAACAGAAAGGTTTCAGGATCGAAACCTAGCGGCAGCAGAGATATAAACCCTTTTTATTGATTGCCCATAAGAGGATAACGATGTCGATCGTATTCTTTTTCTATCATGGTCACTAGCGTATGTTGTTAATTCACCTATGCTAAAGTCGTAGGCTAGCTTGAGGTTCATGATCGAATCACAGCGTTGATAGCACGGTGAACAATATTTTGGAAGGCTCCAAGATTATAAGATATGTTATTTTAATATTTTAGGAGATATAAGGGTTTGAGTATGTGATATCTTAAAAGATTATTTTAAGAATGCTATAAGTATTTTAGTGGAGTTATAAGGTTATGCAATGATGGTGATTTATTTTATTTTATGGTATAAGTGGTTTTGGGAGTTATAAGGTTATGCAATGTTGTGATTTATTTTATTTTATGGTACAAGTGGTTTTAGGAGAGATAAGGAAGTTGTGCAATTAAAGGCTTTGGTGATGATGATTGAAAAGTGGAGTAATGTTGATTATTTTGTGATCTACTAACCTTTGTGAAGATTGGCAAAAGAACTTTGTGATTGTGGCAGATTTCCAAAGGGGTTCCTTCACTTCAATAAGGTATGGGCACATTCTTCTTATGAGTATGATTGGTGTATGTTTTCCTGAAATAAGATTGGAGTGAAAAGGTATTCAACAAGGTTTCCTTTGGTTGGGTGTAAGTCCTAGTTTCTGGTTTGTTGAAGACTACTTATGCATTGTTATCATTGATGAGAGTTTTGGTGAATGCATAATTCTGGTTTGAGGTAGTGGAAGCATTGTGCACTAGGGTTTATGTTTGTGAGTCTTGATACTTGCTTTGAGTTGGTGAAACCCTTGGATGGCTGTTTTGAGGTTGATGGTTGAGTTGCTTCCATAGAGGTTGGTTGATCAAGTTATTGCTTTTACTTGATACATGATATTGGGCTTACTCCATTGAGTTGATTTGAACAAGTTATTCTTTGCATTTGGTGATATTGTGTGGGTGGCTGTTTTGTTCAAATATCTTTGGAGGGAAAAGGATTTCTACTTGTTTCCTTTTCTTGTGATGATTGGTTGAATGCTTCAAGGTTAATGTTGAGTTGAATGTTGTTGGTTAAACCTTGTCTTTGAGCATTGTTGTTGAAGCCCCAATTGGTTGAGAAAAGATATTGGTTGTTGAAAGAACATGAGTATCATTGTTATATGAGATATTGCATGGTTGGCAATTGTTGGGTTGTGTTTCATGTTCTTGAGAAAAGCATACTACATCTATCTTATTCTTTTGAGATTTGAGATTGAGTTGAGATTGAGATTGGGAGTTAAGTATAGAACATATTGAGTCTCTAACAATTCTCTTTATGCTTCTATGAGGTGGATGAATCACATTGGGTCTCTAACAATTCTCTTTGTGGGTTCATGCCAAGCAAGTGTTCTTGATGAACTTGTGAGCAGGTGACAGGTTCCATTGGGGACTTGTAAGAAGATTTGGATAGGTTCCGGTGGGGACTTGTGAGCAGGTTTTGGACAGGTTCCTTTGGGGACTTGTGAGCAGATTTGGACAGGTCCTAGCAGAGGACTTGTGAAGCTGAGTTTGATAGTTCTTTCAGAGAACTTGAAGACAGAGGAAGAGGACATTTGTGCTAGACCGAAGGGCTATGTTTAGTGCAAATTCGAGGACCAGCTTTGAGGTGATAGTGTTGAGGATAGAGGTCTCCAGCCAGAGCAGGGAAGTCAAGTGTCTTCTATGGATAGAGTTCCATTTTCTAAGGGCAGCGGAGGCAGAGGTCTTCTAGAGGATCACCAGCCAGAGCAGAGCTAGGGGATTGGTGTCTCCTGTGGGTCGGTGCCCACGAACTCGAGATTAGGGGATTGGTGTCTCCTGTGGGTCGGTGCCCATGAACTCGAGATTAGGGGATTGGTGTCTCCTGTGGGTCGGTGCCCACGAACTTGAGATTAGGGGATTGGTGTCTCCTTTGGGTTGGTGCCCATAAAAATTGTAATTGGGAAGGTTTCCCAAAGAACTTTGAGATAACTTTTAGAGAAAAGTTTTGTGGACGTAGCCCAAGCTTTCTGGGTGAACCACGTTAAAATTGGTGTCACTTTGTGGATGATCTTGTGCATTGTTTTGATATTGCTTTGGATATATTGCTTTACTATTTTGAAGTATAAAGGAAAAGTAAAAAGAGGTCTTATACTGTTCATCCCCCCCCTCTCAGTATAAGCTTGTGTTCAACACATGGGATTGAAACAAATCCAACAGAATTGCATCATGACTATTTTAAACCAAATAAACCATGTCATGATTGATGTCTCTCCTTTATGAATTTATTGAAATAAACCATGTCATGATTGATATTATCCTTTCTTAATATATTTGCATTGTCTTTAAAATCATTTTCACAAAAAAATATTTCTAACTTGTTTGGTACTTAAGTATCAAATGACATGCCAATATAACAATTTCAATCTTCATATTATATGTATACAATTTAGGGATCACAATAAGTTGCATAATTTGGGTTTAACAAAATCAACTATATTTGTCACTATTTATGATTGGTTGCAATAAGTTGCATATTTAATTATAGCTTGTATTCCTATGTAGGTATTTACATTAATATTATAAATTGTTTCACCTAGAATAAGATCAACAAGGTTTAATTTTATACTTAATTTAAGAAATAAAATAAAAATGACTTCAATTACAACAATTCAAATACATCATACTAGCATTCACTACAAATAGGTCCTAAATGAGGTCAAATATCTCCTTCACTATTATCACATTATGATGCTCTGATTGTTGGAAATTGTTAGATTTTATTATATTATTTGGAATATGTAATTATTTGATGTTTGTAATTATTGGAAGATTAATAAATATTTCTCCCATATGTAAATTGAATAGTCACATCTCCCATGAGAATGTGAGGAGATGAAAAGATATGTTAAAGGTGAAACACCAAAGATCTCTTGAATCAAAGAGATATATTGATGCATTAAATATGCATGTTGTATGTAAGCTCAAGATGGAAAATATTGGGCAGAGTAATATGAAATATTGTTGTAATCTTTATGAAAATATTGTGTAAAATATTTTGTCAAGAGCATTGTAATTGTCTTCCTCCATTTCTAACATCTGATATCAAATGGAGGTTGGAGAGTTTGTGAGGTCTATGTGAAGGGTAAATCATCACCATCCAATGACATGCCCTTATATTTTATTGTGCAGGTATTGGTTGATGTATATGCTTCATGTGAAGAATTGTATGACTTATAAGTTTTGGTGTTTGATCTAAAAAGAAAGCATTTGAACTTGGTGATGCTTGTGGAGATAATATTCTATTAAAATAGGTTGGAGAACCCCAAACTACTTTGCCATAAGTAAATTTTCAACCCCAAGTTTCCCTTGTAGAAATATTTTACTTTACTTTACTAGACCCCATGGAGATTCATGTCATTGCTCTCTATTTTTTTAATATCATTGCTATTATTTTTTAATTTTTGTTTCAACTTGTGACATAGCTTCTTAATGAGAAATCCATATTTTTTATTGAAGGAATTCATTCCTTTGCTCCAAATATTTGCATGAATTGATTCTAACATAATGTTAAAAAAAAGTCATCCTTGTCATAGTGAATATGTGGCCAATACTTGGAGGTTGGGATGGTACATGTGGACTAGGTAGGAAGATACACAACTAACTTGGTGGAGAACAATCAATAAGGTCGTATTATTTTTTTCTTGTGCTTTGCAGAACATAAGATCTCAGAGTATTTTTTAAGAGTAGCTTGCTCTTTTTTCCTTAATTTATTATATGTAGTTGTTCATACCCATAAGTAAGTTTCTTTTGACATTAATATATTTTCATTTTTCAACATAATTTGCATGAGGGGAGACTTGGTATTTTCAAGAGAAACTAATTTTTTAGAAAGAGGTTGTGAGTTCAATTCTCTTAGGAGGAGTTTATCAAAAGAAAAAAATTATTTATTTCAAAGAAATTATTTAGATATTTAATAGACATATTTAAGGAGGTTAAAAGTTCATAGGAGTATTTGTTTTTTTTGGTAGGTAAAAACATTTTATTTACTACACGGGTTAAAGGGTCCCATACCTATTACAATAGGTGTAAGTAGATACATCAGTACCCCACAGACGAAACCATACACAAAATATCCCAGGTTCTACCCTTTTCAACCTGGTCCAGTAAGGACCAAAACCAATAGAAATAGATTTCATCAAAACATTACAAAAACATGCAGCCTTACTACCTACCAGACAATTTCCCAGGATATTGAGAATCCTTACTCCCTTCCTCCTTTGCATTGGATTTATGATCATGGGATAGAAGAGAGTTGAGCATTGCAGGGAGATCCTTAAGCTCTTGGATGAAACTATTAAGAAGAGCACTTCCTTCCTGGTAAATATTAACAGTCGTCTGTAAGTGGCCTACTACTTCGCTAACACAATTGAGGTCCATAGAGCAGAGTATATACTCTACATTAGTGGTGTGATGCTTGTCTTCATCACTGATAATTTTTGGAGTCTACTGTTGGTTACTCAAGTTTAGGGTCTTCAGCCTGGTGGACTTCCTTCTTTTTTGGGGAGGCTGAACTGAATTTTCCTTAAATCTCGGAACTTGCCAGAGGGAGCTTCTTTAGCAGGGATAGAGATAGGGAACACATCTTTCTTGCCAAGATCATAGGGGGCAGAAGACACAAGGGAAGGGGGATTTATGGGAGTCTGCGTGGGGGGGGGGGGAAGTGGTAGGCTTCAAGGATGGGGGGGTGGATGCATCAGCATAGGTGGAGGTGAAAGAGTGAGCAGGAGACGAAGATCAAGAGGATATATCCCCTAAGACTTGGTGAGCTAGGGTATGCTTGTAAAGTAACATAAAGAGCCCCTAGTGATAAGGGGATTTTAGGGATTTAATTTCCTTGAAGTTGTTAATGGTAATAGTGATGGAATGGAGGAGAAATTCAGGGATGTTGATGGGCCGAATGTCATGAAGATGGTTAACAAAGGCAAGATTAAAGGCTCGAAGAGGCTTATTGGGGTCATCAACAGTAACATACTGGATGATGGGGACAATGGCAGTGTCCCAAGGTCGAGGTAAGGAAGAGTGCACCACCCCTTTATTTTCCCAAACTAGATATTCCCCTTGTCAAAAATTTGTCTATTTCCTCCTTAAAGTTATGTCTATCCCTACATATTATTCTACCATTGGGTGGAATACCAGAGACATGGGCGATAGAATACACACTTACCTCAAAGTGGAGTCCACAAACCTACACTTCCTCTTAATTCTATAACTTGATGAAATATTTGGTGACTTCCTCCTCTCTCCCATAGAACAGCTTGAAGAAATTGATGAAGCGTTTGGTGTCTAACAGGGTCGTAGTCTCAGGCTCAATCTAAAAGTTAGTAGGCTCAAAGAGGGCCAGGGTGGTGATCAAAACCGAGGAGACAGGGCTAGTTATAAGTGTTCTATTGGTTTGCTTGGCGTGATTAGGAAAATTTCTCTTCACATGGCTTGGTGGAAATAAAAGGACTAGAAGAGGCAAAAAAGTGGCCACCAAGGATCATCGGGAAGACAATCTGGAAAAAGGGGTTGGGAATGAAAAAATCGATAGAAGCCTAGCTCATGATGACAAGTCCAAAGAGGAGGGGAGTGGAGGAAAGAGTGAAGTGGGCAGCAGAAGGATCAAAGGTAAAAAATATGCAACACAAGCTGCTAGAGTTCGAATACAAGGGCCAACATGGGATGCACGAGAGAAAGAAACGAGCCATATTGTCTGCACAAAAAACCATACTGACATCACACCAAAGAAATATGGGGATGATGGAGTTCCAAAGGTTGATGGTGTTGAGATTAAACACCCTTGGTGTTGGTGAAGCATCCTCGTGGTGGTAAGAGCCACATTTTTTTTTATCTTTCGAGGAGAGGTGGTGTTGAAAAAGAACACCTTTGGTATTGAAAAATACCATCGTGGTAGCTAGATCTACCTTTAAATTCTTTTCTCCACATCCTTATTGGCTATGGTAATGACATCTTAGGGGAAGTCTTCTTCCCAGAAAGATAGTGTGGTTTGGTTAACAGCTTTTTTGGCATGGATGTCAACCACCTTATTTACTTCTCTGAACGCGTGGTTGATCTTGTATTGGGGAATGCAGTTAAGGGAGGCTTGGCACTATTGGATAATATTCTAAATGTTACTTCCTCCTATGCTCTTTTTGATGATGTGGCTAACTATAACAATAGAGTCCCATTCAAAGATGATTGGTTTGGACAGGGCTTTACTTACCTTAATACTTCTCCACAACGCTCTGGCCTCTGCATAATTGTTAGTTTGAGTCCCCAAATTTTTTGTGAAAGCCTTGATAATATTATCATTGTGGTATATGATGACTCCTCTTGCCCCTGCGCTTCCAAGGTTGCCTTTGGAAGCTCCATAAAATTTAGCCTTGAGATATCCCAAGGGAGGAGGGAACCATTTGGCATTGGTCCTGGGGTTGGGGAAGTTCTAGGCTTTATTGTCGTCTGAGAGAATCCTAAGAGAAACGAACAGGTAATATTCTAGCACAAATTTTGGAACATCAGTGCAGGGAATGAGGTTGTTGTTCTCAATGGTAAAGGACAGGGCTCTGTTGGTGACAACATATGAATTTTTGGGGCTTTCATTGAAAATGTGATTATTGTGTTCCAACCAAATTTGCCAAGTAGCATTATGGAGCAAGGAGTTCCACAAAAAGCTAAGTATAGAGTTTTTAAAGACCCTAGACCATTGGGTGAACATATCTATGATAGAATTAGACCAAACACAGCTGAACTGGAATATACTGATCAAGGAGGAGAAAAAATCCCATGGGAAGGGGTATTCCATAAGAATATGCTAGGTGGAATCTCAAGCTTGAGTGCAGAGGTAACACCTATTGGGAACAATGACTCCTCTTTGGATCAAATTATTCATAGTTAGTATTCTATTATTAACAACGAGTGAGCAAAAGTGGACCACCTTCGGGATGAGGAGCTTGAGCCAGATGCTCATGGCTAAGGACTGGTTGTCTCTATTTTTAGGAGTCATGGGTGGGGTGTCCATCATATAGGAAGCAAATTTTATGGTTAAGATCCCATCACTGGACCCTTTCCAGTAGCGTTCTTCTTTACTCTGAGACTGTGGGATGAAATTCACTTGAAATATGTCATGAAGAGTTACTGTGGCTTTATCTATGGTAGTGTTCTTAATTTTGAACTGGACCTATTTCCACTTTCGGCTCCCCTGGTCTGTGGTGATGAAATAAGAAACTCTAGGACTGAATTTATTATCTGTGAGGTGTTTGATTATAGCCACTTTGGGATCATTGATGAGGGGATCTGATTTGGCCCAAGAGTCCTTCCAAAAATCAATGTCCTTACCATTTCTCAACTACCACCATGATCCCTGATGCAACAACTGCTTGGTGTGAGCTATGGATTTCCAAAAGTGGGAACCAATGCAGGGGGTCTCCATATCCATAAAATGTTGGTGCTGAATATACTTTCTTTTGATGATGGATACCCACTCCATATTGGCATTGGTGACCACCTTACAAGCTTGTTTTGCCAATAGGGACTTGTTTGTGGTGCTTATACGATGAAAACCCAGCCCCCCTATGTTTTTAGGAGTGTAGACCTTATCCTAGGAAACCAGGTGAAATTTTCTCTAATAATCATTCCCAGCCCATAGGAAATGCTTCTGTATTTTTTGATAGCTTCTCCCACCAAAGCAGGGATTTTGAAAACTTACAAAATATAAGTTGGAATACTTTGCAAGATAGAGTTCATCAAAGTTGCTTTGCTTGCTTGGGAAAGGGTAGCCCCTTTCCAACCTAATAGATTTTTATGGATATTTTCTATGACATTGTTCCACATGGCATTGAGTGGCCTTCCTCTAAACATCAAAAGTCCCATATGGGTGGTTGGGAGATCAGCTATGGTTTAGCCCCAAATTCTTGCAATCATACTCTATATTTTGATGGGGGTATTGATAAAGTAGAGCTTACTCTTAATGAGGTTGATCTTTTGCCCAGCAACTTCCTCATAGAGGTTGAGGATGGTCTTGATGACTTTGGATTTAGAGACAAAAGCTTTGGTAGCCAAAAGAGTGTCATCCACGAATTGTTGGTGAGTGGAAGGAGGGAGCCCAAAGGCTGCCTTGATACTAGAGATCAGATTATTGGAACAAACACTTTTTATGGCTCTTCCCAAACTCTCGGCCAAGATGATAAAAATAATGGGGGAGAGGGTATCTCCCTGCCTTAATCCTCTGGTGCTGGGGAAGTAGCCAGATACTGACCCATTGACCAGAATAGAGAACCAAGAAGAGGAGACATAATTGGAGATTAGATTTACCCAAGATTAGTGGAAACCATACTTGAGGAATATTTTGGTCAAGAAATCCTGGTTAACTCTGTCAAATGCTTTGTTCATGTCAAGCTTGAGGAAGAAGGCAGAGGATTTGGAAATTTGCATGGAATGGATCAGCTCATGGATGGTTATGACATCATAAAGAATGTTTCACCCCTTAACAGTGTTGCCTTGGCAAGGATCAATGATGGTGGATAGGATCTCAGTGAGTCTATTGGCTAGGGCTTTGGATAGGACCTTATAGATTATGTTGCACAGACTGATGGGATGGTAATCAAATAAGGACTGGGAATTTTCCCCCTTGGGTATCAAGGTGAGGAAAGTGGAATTGAAATCTCTAGGAATGGTGTTGGACAACTGCATTTCAGTGATGGTTAGGCATAGATCAAGGCCCACAATGTCCTAGTAAGTATGGAAGAATCTGGGGGGAAATCCATCAGGCTCAAGGGCTTTATCCAGGTTCATAAAAAATAGGGCTTGGTGAATTCCTTGCGGGACAAGGGGATGGGGAGAAACTCATTTGTAACTTTGAAGATGGTTTTGGGGATGTTATTGAGAAGAGAATACATGGCCAGTACATAGGGGGAGGGGGAGGGGGAGGGGGTGAGGATATATTCAAAGTGGTAGATGACTTTGTTCCTAATTTGGTAGATGTCAAAAGTGTAAGACATGTTTTGTCTGGTGAGACCTTTAATTCTATTGGCTCCCCTGTGCCTGAAAGTAGAGATGTGGCAACATTTGGAGTTGGTATTGCCTTCCTTGAGCCAAAGTTGTGTTGATTTCTGGTGTCAAAATGTTTCTTCTTTGTGTAAGGTGTTGTGGTAGTCAGACAACAAAAACCTCTCTTCATTTTGAATCATGTCATCCCCCTGCCCTTTCTAAAATTTATCCTCAATCTAATAAAGCCTATTTTTGATCTCACATTTGGTTTCAAAAAAATTCTCGAAGGTCTCCCTGTTCCATACTTTCAATTTTTCTTTGATCAATCAAAGTTTTTGCATTACTTGATTGGTGCCTATCCTAGGGAATTTTATTTTCCACCATTCAGTAATCTAATTTTTGAGATCAGGGTGTTGGGTCCACATTGAATCAAACCGAAATGAGGTCTTAAACTAGGGTCTGCTAGTTGTTTCAAATAGGAGTAGGTTGTGATCAGACCCTATATTTGGGAGAGCCTAGAGAGTAGCGTCTCCAAAGAGGGGGAGAGCTTCTTGGGATAGTAGGAACTAGTCTAGATGCTCTTGGATGAGGTTGTTTCCCCTTATTTGTTACTCCAAGTGAAAATGAAACCCCTTAAATGGATTTCCATAAGAGCACTAGAGTACACAAATTGTCTTAAATTGTCTGTTGATCTATGAGTGATGGCATTCCCTCATTTTTAATAAAAAAGTGCAGGGGAGAGTTTAAGTCCCCTGCTAAGTGTAGCACCCTAAAATTGGCACGGTTAAAACATTAGTAAAAAGATAAAATATTAAAATTTGAATTTCAACCCCAAACTGCCCGTTAAATCGCATTTTACCCGCTTTCCCCGTTTTTCATGCCATTTTTAGGATTTGTTTTGACCGTTGGACGATATCGTCTCAGATTAGACGAAATCATCCTCGATTTGACGAATTCATCTGAAATAGAACATCCAGACGATTTCGTCCCAAAACCAAAATTTCATAATTAGCTTCTGTTTCAACAACCTCTCCAACTCGGGTAGAAGCGTGTCTGCGTAGTTGGAGATTTCTCTATTGGAGATCTCCCAGATTGGGATGATCCCCAACCTCCCAAACCTCTTCCTAATCCTATATAAACTAGGATTTTTCTAGTTTATCCCCCTGATTCCCCCTGGCTAGCTGGATGATTCTCCCTGAACTCCCAACCCTGACGGATTTCATTGCAGAGTTAGCTCCTTATTCCCCTTGCACTACTTTGCTTGCATTCGATATTTTTACATTTTTATTGCAGGAACTCTACTATTTCAGTCGAAGCTAGCTTGGATCATCGCGGATGATCTCGGACGATTGCGGATGATCTCGTACGATTGGAGGCGATCCTGATTGTAGTCTAGATTGGGGAAAATTCGAGTTTAGAGTTTGCATTTTCATAGCTTTTTCTACATTTTTCATATCAGATCTTTGCACTATTTTAAGTTATTATGTTTTATGCATCTTGGAGTTCACCTCATTTAGCACAATCACATGATAAAGTTAAAATCAACCATTAAAACTACTGCATTACCTTTTTTTTTTATTAGAATCTATTATTTAGGCATGTTTGTTGTTATTTCTACCCTTATCCTTTGCTTCTGCACTTGCATATTTGGTATTTTGTATCTGTTTTTGTGATTGCAGGTTTTTGACAAATTCGTTAGATTTCAAATGATTATGTCTAATTTCAGACGACCTTCTGTGATTTGGGATGATTACGTACAAACTGAGATAATCTAAACTGCTACAAGACTCAGAATCCCCATCAGACATCCGAGATCAGGTATGACACCTTCTAGTTAGCATATTCTCTGTTATTTGCATCCATTTCTATTTTCTGTATTCATTTAAATCAACATTGGCATATAGAATAGTTTAGATTCATATCGGCCAAACCTAGGAGTTGAATGATTAAAGCATGAAATGAACACATTAAACATACTATCAACCTAGGCATGGAAACTACCATTCAAAATTTTCCTGGTGAACCCACCATTCGTCAAAAATTCACCCTTATACACCTCCCCCGAGAGGCGGGACCTTCAAAGGGATTCTCAGTCTAAGGTATTGTCCCATCCTTTTCCCATATCCCTTCCGGGCATGGATCCTATAGCCTGAAGGTAAGGATGCAAAAAATTTGGAGCGATACATTTTGGTGAACCCGACGTGAAACAAAAAAAACCTTTCTAAAAATAAAAAAAATAATAATAAGAAAACAAAACATAAATACATTTAGACTTAAGAAAATTTGCATGTCATATTTAGATGGTAGACTATAATAAGAGACGAGTTGTCACCCTTAATGTTAAAAATGTTCTCGAAGAGTTTAGGAGGGATGGCATTGGAGTGGTATTATCAACTGCCTACTCATTCTTTGAGAAATTTTGAAGAGATCGCTGAGTCTTTTGTGCATCAATTTAGTGCCTATATCGAAAGGCATGTAACCATTAAATATTTGTACAACCTAAAACAAGACAAAGATGAGTGTTTTGCTGACTTCTTAGCTCGATGGAGACAGTTGATAGGAAAATTACACTTTGTGTTACCTTATCGGGAAATGTTGGATATTTTTATCAATAATTTACAAGAACAACTATCCTATGAATTATCAACTACTACCTTGACCACCTTCGATCAAGCTATAGACTTAGCTCGAAGGGTGGAAGATGATCTCATTAGAAGAGGTCAGCTCAAAAAGAAAGATGATGAGAAAACATCCAGAAATCAATATAAAAATAAACAAGTTGTGGGTGACGGAGTCACTGATAGCAGAAACATTGCCAATGTTAACACTGCAAAAACAATAGATAAGTTCATATTGAAACCTCCTGATAAACCACCTCGAGAATTTACTAGGTTAAATCAACCTTTATCAACCATTCTCCCGTAGTTACTAGCACGAGGATTGATCCAATTACCAGCTATTCGGGAACCTGATCCAACCATACCCGGATACAGAGCTGATTTGCATTGTGATTTCCATAGAGAACCTGGACATGCTACCAACTCTTGCAAAATATTAAAACATAAAATACAAGATTTAATTGATAACAATGAGATGGAGGTGCAAGCCTTCCAACCTAAACAAAATCCTTCTAATAATGCCCAAAAGAGTATTCCTCAAAGTCAGAATCAAAATGTCAATCAATCATTGGACATATTTCAACATCCTTTACCAAAACATGGTAAAGAGGTGGCCAGTCAAATTGAGCATCACAGTGTTCCTCCTCCTACCCGATATGTAGGGACTATTAGTGGACAATTACCTGTTCCTGATCCTCAAATCTTTGACACAACTTTATCCATAGTTACAACTAGACCTCTACATAATATTTGGATGCTTGATATTAGTGACACCGAATATGAGACTGAAAGTGACATGGAAATCACATCAAATCAATTGAATAGTTTTGAATATGAATAAGATCCTATTCAACCTATCACCAGTTCTATGGTTCCAGAAGAACCATTTCCTAGAAGAGTTACTACTCGACCCTCCTCTCACCAGTTCCTTTCTAATGAACAAGCTATAAATGCTAGACCGAGACCAATTCATCATCCTCAAAATAATATTGTAGGTACCATCAGAGTCGTTACCCGACAATAGGCTCAAAACTCTCAACAAGATCAAACTCAAAATGATGGATCAACTCCATTTGTTTTGAAAAATCCCAATAAAGGGAATCATATGCCTAATGTTCAACCTAAGCCTCCGTATAATATTAATGAACAATTATCCAATACTACAGCTAGAATTTCCATTTTGGACCTTTTAAGATCTTCTCCTACCCATAGGGATGAATTAATGCTCACATTAAGCCAAATGATGGTACGACAAAATATTCAGCCTGAAGCCATGTCTAATACTATCATAACCTGAGAAGTTGATTGTATTGAATTTCGAGATAGAGATATACCACAACATAGTTTACATAAGGATAACCCTTTATATATTACTGCCCTAATTGGGGATGTAGTCGTTAAATGCATCCTGATTGATAATGGTTCATCTTTAAACATATGCACTTTTGACTTCTACCAAATATTTGGCTTTAGAAGTGACGAAATGAAAATAACTAATATGATCATAAAATACTTTAATGACGAAACACAAGAAACATGTGGAGTTATTACTATTCCATTGCAAGTTGGTCCGAGAACCTTAGACACGACCGTGTTTATTGTACATTGCCCAACATCGTACAATATACTTTTGGGTCTCCTTTGGATCAACGCGATGCGAGAGGTTCCATCCACTTTACATCAGTGTGTTAAATTTGAATTTAAAAACCAGTTGGTTACCATTCATGGTGATCCTAGACCCTTTGATATGTGTGCTTTGGCAGACTGGTTGGAGTTCAATTTTGCCCTGCTCTGTCATCCATACATCCTAATTCTCATCATCCGCCCAAACATGTGAAACACACACCCATAACCTCATCTACTCATTCAACTATGCCTATACATATAGCTCAACCATCTTCTGAACAAACTACATTAGGACCTCGAAAAGATCCCAAAATTACAACCAATACTTCTTGTTTTACCCCTATAACTTCCATACTGATAGACTCATCCATCGATATCCCTATAACATCATCATCCACTACAGGCATTCTTTCCACATTAGAAGATCAAGGAAATGTTCCTTCTACCTCTTATGCTCTCACTGATGAGCTCTTACCTGATTTATCTAAAATTCTTATATCAGAAGAAACCAAAAATACCATGCAGACTTCCCTTCTTTTAAATAAACTCCCACCCTCTCCTCATACCTTGGGCCTCCCACAGCCTATGGGAAGTATCTACCAAGTTGGGAGTTTTGATTTCATTTATAAGGGATATGATTGGGGAAGAATCCCCATAAACATTTACATTGTGATGGGTATGCTAGATGCTATTTTGCTAATGATTATCTTAAAGCTAAGCCCATAATGCTTAAATTGGGATATAAATGGAAAGGTTTGGGACCTTTCCAAAATGGCATGAAAGAACCTTTTGAGGTAGAACTGTGGCCTGCCCGCTGTGGTGTGGGCCTATTTTATAGTAAAGGTCAGCCATTTCCATTTGAGGATGATGACCATCTCGTATGTTATCAAGATTATCTAGATAAACAAGATTCTTTGTGTCTAAAGAATAATTCTTTTACCTGCAATATTCTATCCATAGCCTACCCTGAGATGATTGTCGAATCCGATAATGAGTTGGAAGGGGATATCTTCCATGATGTATCCGTTGAGGAATTATTATATAATGAATTTTATTTTGATGGCTCTATTCCAAATATAGCCCAGCTTGAAGCTACGACTTCTTAAGATGAATTATCCAAGTTAACCTTGGAAGAATTACAAGAATTAGGTGTTTCATCCGCCCCACCTAATTTTGATAGAGATTTACATATGGAAGTTGAAAACGTTATAAAAATTAACATTAGAATCGAACATAACCCTCACATAATCAATATTGGATAAGAATTGAGTCAAGAAAAACAAGATAAATACATTTCATTTCTTAAAGACTATGAAGATGTCTTTGCTTGGACATATGAAGACATGCCAAGTTTGGACCCTTCCATAGTTATGCATCATCTAGTAGTCCATCTAGATGCTAAACCTGTTAAACAAAAACTTCAAAAAATGCATCCTAAAGTGGCCTTACTAGTCAAGGGAGAACTAGAAAAACTGTTGAAAGTCATTTTTATACAAGCCATTGATTATGCTGAATGGATCTCAAATGTAGTTCCAGTAACTAAGAAAGAAGCCACTAAAGTTAGGGTTTGCACTGATTTCAGAGACATTAATGTTGCATGCCCTAAAGATGATTTTTCTCTTACAACATGGATCAGATCATTGACTTTATTGCTGGAAGTGGAATGATATCCTTAATGGATGGATTTTTTGGTTATAATCAGATCAGGATAGCTCCTGAAGATCAGGCCAAAATAGCCTTTATTACCCCTTGGGGAACCTTTTGTTGGAAAGTGATACCATTTGGTTTTCAGGCTCTATCCAACTTTAAGGATAATCTTCTGGCTATCATCTTGGTCCAAATGTGCTACCTTTTGGTGATTGATTTTAGGGTTTATGTGCTTAGGACACTGGGATGGGAGGTGCCCTTGATATTGATACTCCGAGCAAAATGTGGGCTTGTTTTCGAACACAAGCGGTTGTCTTCATTTGTAATCCCCATAGATTAGGTTGAGATGATCTAGGAGTTACGATTCTAGGTTCACATTTACACATATGCATGCTTGTGTTAGTCGAACCTTGGTGGGGGTGGCTGGGTCTATAGCCATAAGCTCCTTAAATGCTCGAGCTAGATCTTGTAATGAATCCTCATAGAAGAAGTGTGCTAGGATATTAGGAAGACAAACACAAATGTGAGTATAGTTTATGCTCTATGTCTTTGGATCAAAACTTGAATCCCATTTCCTTAGGAACAAGCTTCGCCTTCCAAATAACCAAGGGCCTCCAAATAGTATGCGTTTTGTGTCCTCTTGTGTTGAGTTGAATCATGAAAAATCCCCTGGACATTGCAGAGAGTTCTAGACTTCCTAGGGTTTTCTATTTTGTTATTTCCCAACACCGGATTGAGTCCATAGCCGGGCATCCTCCAATGAATTTTCCCACAAAGAAGAACAAATCTCATGTTGCATAGCCCTCCATGATGTTTTTAGGACATAGCACATCGTATCCCTGTGTGATGAAACCGTTCGAAGTGGTTGTGGGCTGCCTACATTTGCTCCATAGGAGGGTTGGTCATGAATTTTCCCACCAAAGTCTTGTTTGTGAAGGGGGTCTTTCCCTTTGATGGTTCCATGTTAAGTATTATCGCTCATGGTGAGTGAAGTGTTTTTTACTTGGTTCGTCACTACATGTAGGGTGGATTTACCATGCGATTGCACGTTGCTCTTCACCCTATAATCTACCTTACTCTACTTCTCACCTGAAGATTCACTTGATTTTTCATTCGCCATATCCACCACTATTATTCTACTTTTCATTTTTTCTATCTTCATAAGAAGCTCGTTCATTGGAGTATTTGTTTTAAGTGGACATGTCTTTTATGAAAAGTGGGAGGTTGATATTTAAAAAAATAAGGATTAAATAGTTGAAAGAAAAGTTGAATTTTATTTTTGAAGGAGGCATTTGTATAAGAATATTTTGTAAGATAGTATTTTTTTGATAGAAGTATATTTAGGGAGTTACAAGGTCTATAGACATATTTTTTTATGGGCATTTTATTTGTCATGAAATAAAATTGGTATAGGAGAGTAATAATATTTTGTAAAAAAGTGCATTTTCGATAGTGATCACCACCTTATTTTTCATCAAAAATACTTTTGTACACAAATCTCAAAATATGTGCTTTACATTATTACAAAATTCGGTATAAACAATACCTTTAAATTGCATTTATAGGTAATGTTATGGTGTTAAGTTACTGCATGTAATGTCTAATATAGTTGCCATAATTATGTCTAGGCATTGACATTATAAATAGTTAGGGAGGAATAAGGACACATTTTCTTGTGATATTTACTCCATTCATTACTCTCATTAGACATAAATCCTAAAATTGATAAATAGGAAAATTACATCCATGTATGAGGATTTCTCTTTAAGTAGGTATCAATGATAGGATGAAGTATTTATAGTATTACTTTGGTTCCATGTATCAATTTAATTCACATACCTTAAGGTCTATTTCAATAATGAACACATATATCGAGAGGACTAACTTTTTCCATGTATCAACGAGTATATCAAAAGGGCAGGTATATCAAAAGGATTGGTGTATAGAAAAAGGGACCATTTTGGGGAGATATAAGGAACCTTCACTATGTATATATTAAAAATAATTCTCATAGAATCTCAATTACTCAAGGGTCTAAACTTAGTGTTGTCATATTTGAATGCATCTGCTAGATTGGGTTGGGGCATCCAATAAGATGAATGTGTTTGCACCTTGTGTAGAGTGAAATAGTAAGAAGCATCGTAGATGGGGGATGGCCTATAGAGTGACCTCTAGGGTTTTTAATTGAGCTAAAATAGTTATCGGATCTAAATCCTTGATGCATAGTGACCTTTATGAGTTGAGGTCGAGGGAAATAATTGTAATGAAAGTAAAATAAAATTATATAATTTGTAGGAAAATTAAATTCCTAAGCTATGGGGGCAATGTGCCAATGAATTAGGGTCCCCAATGTTTTACTACAACAAGTAGCAATTAAACATGAAAAATATCACCTATGGCTAGTAAACACAACCAAGAAAATATACCACCAAGAATCAAGACAAGTTAAGAGAAGGAGGATAGAGTGAAATTAGTTATGAATTCCATTAACATGATTAAAATGATTACCAGACAATAAGGCCTAGAGGGTTCAATGCTCCCTAGACATGATATAATATTTGGGCTCCCATTGTTATAATAGGAAAAAAGGGTGAAAGGAAGGAGGATTACTTCCATTTGAAGTTCTATGCAAAAATGTTGGAAATTTTGAGTATAGTGTTGTCATTGATGTCAAAAGTTTGATGTCATTATTTATCATTGATGTCCAAAATGAAAAGGTTGAGTTTTATATTTAGGTTGAAATAATAAATACAAAGGAAAGGCATGGGTGTGAAAGCATGGGCATGTTTGTTTTGTCATGGATTATAATATTTAAATATTATTAAGCGAGTTTGAAGTGGTTAGGCCCAAAGACAAAGCTTTGGCAAAAAGCAAAGGTTATAATATTTATTTTTAAATATCATACAAAGGGACAAAGGCTTGCAAGGGAGAAGCTATGCAAAATGTTAAAGGTACTAGTCAAAGAAATGACCATGGTTCAAAAAAGGAAGACAACATTATTTCAATATTATTGTTGCAAAGGCCAAAGATGATTATATTATAATTTAATATTATAATATAAGGTTTAGGGCATTTAAATAATTTTGAATTTATTTGATATCATGGAGGTTGATGTCACATGAAAAGGAATTTTCTAATGACATCGACATTGAATAAGACCCAGGGAAAACATATTAATACAACGCCTAAAGTCCTTGCCAAGTTTTGGGAGTTGGAATTATGCTTTCTATTCACTCAAAATTGTGCTCTCGATAGGGAAGAAGAAAGCAGAGGCATCATAGTATTTGAGGTGGGAGAGAAGGATTTATTGATCGATGTGTGCACAAATCTAGACCCGTCCAGCCAGCTAGACCAGTTGGTGGTTGATCCAACATGAAGGTGTAGTGCATAGGAGGTTTCAGGATTGAAACCCATCATAGTGTTTTGTTGGGAATAGCGTGCAATAGAAGGCAACTACATTGTAGTATTTTGCTATTCAAAATAGTGAATGGCAGAGGAGTAATAGTTGGTTGGTGCTATAGAGCTCTCATGAGCTATGCTAGCGCATCCAGTCATGGGCCCTTTGTTCGACACCTTGCTCTCACAAGATGAGAGGTTCAAATCGCGTGGAGGGCATAATAAAGAGGTATTTATTTTTTAATGCACATTTGATTATTGGGAGTTATAAGGTTAATATTTGCATAGGAGAAATAAGTGGTATATAAAGGTCTTTTGTATTATGATTTAATTCTTTTTGGAAAGAGAAATAAGGCATAAAAAGGTTTTTATATTATAAATTAAAATCTGTTTTCAAGGAGAGATAATGTGTGATAAATTTTGGTTGTTGATTATGTGTGTCTTAAAGTAGGATTTATAAGGTGTCCTATGGTAAATTATTGTGTGTAACATTTACATGATGGAGAAAAATTAAAAGGGTCATTTTCTTCAATTAAAAGCCTTATTTTGAGAAAATAAAAGGAGAGAGGTTATTGTGTTTAATTTAGAAATTGGCTAACCCTAGTAGAGGCACAAGAAGGATTGGTTGATTGTAAAACAAGTTTTAAGGTCATATATTCATCAAGAACAAATAAGAGGTATGAGCACATCATTCTTTGTTTAAGATGTTTGGTTGAGTAAGTGTTTCTAGAACATAAGATGGAGATAAAAGCATTGTTGAAAATATTTGAGTTAAGTTTGTGCTTCATTATTGAATGATTTTGGAATCATTTGGAATATAATTTGAGAACAAGATTGAGGTTTAATTGTTGGAAGAGATTGAGACATTTGTGCTAGAGATTGTGAACTACTTGTGCTAGGTTTGAAGTCAAGTTTTTGCATATTTGTGAAATATTGTTGAGCACGTGTTATGAGAAGTTATGAGCATGTATTAGGGTAGAATTGAGCAGAGAAAGAGAGCAAGTTTATGATAGTATTGTGATAATATTTAATTAGACTTGTGATCAGGTTTAAGGTAGACTTGTGAGTAGGTTTAAGACAATGTTTGTGAGTAGATTAGATAAGTGTGTGTGAGCATATTGGATCAGTGATTTGAGCATATTTGATCGAAGTTGAGTAGAGCAGAGGGGATAGAGTTCTCATGTGGAGAGAGATCCAAAAACCATAGTAGAGGGGATAGATTTCTCCTGTGAAAAGAGATCCACAAACCAGAGAAATGAGGACAGAAGTCTCCTATGGAGAGAGATCCACAAACTTGAGCATAAGGAGATTGGTGTCTCCTTTGGATAGAGTTCCATAAATATTGTAATAGGGATTTGATTCCAAAAATATTCATTAAGAACAATTTATAAGGAATATTTTCTCCGTGGAGTAGCCCACATTGGGTGAACCATGTTAAATCATGTATCTCGATGATGTGTGCATTGTTTATTGCTTTGATATTATTACTATTATCATTTGGATTGAAAAGTAAAAAGTTTTATCTTATATTGTTCACCCCCCTCTCAGTATAATCTTATGTTCTTCAATTGATATAAGATCGGGTTCCTTCATGAAAAGACTAAAAACTTGAAGGATGATCCCATAAGAACATACATGACCTTAGAAAATGGATAAGAGGCCATGATTGACATAAAAGAGGAATTTATTGCTACTCTTAGAAAATTGGAAAAATTTAGAAGGAAGAATTCAAGTTTGAAGGATCAAATCCAAGAGGATGAGGAAGAAAAGATTGAACTTCTACAAAACCCCATAGAGCTCAAGGTAAAATTCGAAGAGGGAAGGAAAATTGAACAGGATATGGGAGAACAGTTAAAGGCAAAAGAGTTAGAATGTGAAAGATTAGAATAAAAAATTGTCTTTCTAAGAAAGGAAGTTAAAAAGACTAAGGGTAAGTTACAACAAGATATAAAGTTAGGGAAACATAAAGAGGAGTCAAGCTCCCAAGGAAAAAATATATCAAAAGAAGAAGAGCCCATGACTTATGCTAATGCATTGACAGGCAAAAGCATCAAGAAGGAAGAAAGCAAAGAATATCCATAGACAAAATTCAATTACAAGAACAACAAAGGAAGAAGCATGCAACCATATTATTCAAGGCACTCCAACATGTTACAAAATCTCTTCCATGGCTATTGTTTTTCATGGAAAGAAAACAAGAAAAACTTTCAATTCAAAATAATTTACGTCATCTAAAACATTGAAACTAGTTCACACTGACCTATGTGGTCCTACAAGGACAAAGAGTGTACAAGGTGAAATTTACTTCATGTTATTTATAGATGATTTATCCATAATGACTTGGGTAGATTTCTTAAAAGAAAAGTCAAAAGCCTTTGAGAAGTTCAAGGTATTCAAAGAATTAGTAGAAAATCAAACAGGTAGAAGGATTAAGTGTTTAAGATCAGATAGAGGAGGAGACTTTACTTCAGGTGAATTCATAGAATTTTATGAACAACATGGTATCAAAAGAGAATATTTAGTAGTAAGAACACCTCAATAAAATGAAGTAGTTGAAAGGAAAAATAGGACTATTGAGAATATGACCAGAGCTATGTTAAATGAGTCTAAGATTTTAGATGATTTTTGGAGAGATGTAGTTCACACAGTAGTATATATCATCAATATAGCTCAAGTAAGAGTAAATAATCACAAAACCCCATATGAGCTATAGAAAGGGAGACCAGCTACTATAAAATATTTCACAATTTTTGGAAGCAAATGCTACATAATACGGGAAGAGAAAAATTTGGGTGAGTTTGATTCAATATGTGATAAGGGTATTTTCCTTGGCTATTCCACTAAGAGCAAAGCCTATAGATGTTATAATAAGAGGACACATAAAATTATGGAAAGTGTAAATGTGACAGTTGATGAACAAACAGGGTTAAAATAACCAGCTTAAGAAATTGTGTATCAAGAAGAAGAAAGTTGCCAAGAAGAATGAGGTGAAGAATCAGAAGAAGAGGAAACATAAAGAACACCACCTAAGACTCCATCCAAGTATGTGCAAAAAAATCATCCAAAAGATCAAATTATTGGAAATATAGATGAAATATAGAAAAGGAGGAAGATAATAGGAACAAGTGAACATGCAAATCTTTCTTTGTTGTCTAAAATTGAGCCCAAGGATTTAAATGAGGTAAGAGAAGATACATTTTGGGTCAAGGCAATGGATGAGGAATTGGATCAAATAGAAAAAAGTGAGACTTATCCCATGACCAAAAGATAAGAATGTAATTGGCATTAAATGGGTTTTCAGAAATAAGTTAAATGAAGATGGCGAGGGAGTCAAAAATAAAGTAAGATTGGTATGCAAAGGTTATGCACAGGTTGAAGGGATTTATTTTGATGAAACATTTACTATTGTTGCATGACTTGAGGCTATAAGGATGTTTTTAGCCTTCTCAAGTTTCAAAAACTTCAAAGTATATCAAATGGATGTTAAATCATATTTTCTCAATGGTGTCTTGGAAGAAGAGGTCTACATTGAGCAACCTAAGGGGTTCAACCTAATTGATAAGCCATATTATGTATGCAAATTAAATAAGGCTCTTTATGGACTAAAGAAATATCCTAGAGTTTGGTATTCAAGGTTGGATAAGTATATCAGGAATAGGGTTTCATGAAAGGAATAGTTGACAACAATTTATACATAAAAAATAAAGGAAATGAATTACTAATTGTGGTTGTTTATGTGGATGATATCATTTTTGGAGGTGATAATGATAAGATGTGTCAAAAATTTACAAAGAGTATGCAAAATGAATTTGAAATGTCAATGCTTGGTGAATTGTCCTTATTTATTGGACTACAAATTTCACAATCATAGAAGGATGTATTTCTCTCACAAAACAAGTATATAAAAGAAATGCTGGAGAAATTCAAATTAGAAGACTGCAAACCAGTAAGTACCCCCATGGTTATAGGATGCAAGTTGAGTAAGGATGATGAATCTCCCAAGGTAAATCAGACATTGTATAGATCTATGATTGGAATCTTACTATATATTACAACTATAAGACCATATATAATGCAGGTAGTGGAATTGGTGGTAAGATTTCAAGCAGCATCAAAAGAAACACATGTATAGTCAGTAAAGATAATTCTTAGGTATTAAAAGGGACTATGGATTTTGGACTATGGTATCCCAAAAGTGAAAATTTCACTTTCATAGCATATACAAATGTAGATTGGGCAGGTAGTATTGATGACAGAAAAAGCACAAGTGGAGGAACATTCTTTCTTTATGATTGTTTAGTCTCTTGGCTAAGCAAGAAATAAGCATCAGTATCCTTATCCACAATAGAGGTAGAGTATATTGCATCGGTTTCTTTTTTGTACACAGGTGTTATGGATGAAGTAAAATTTAAAGGACTTCAATATATAGCATGATCATCCCATATCCATACTATGTGATCATACAAGTGCTATAAACATTTCAAAGAATCCAGTGATGTACTCTAGGACCAAGCACATTCCTATAAAATACCATTTTTTGAGAGAACATGTGATAGATAAGTAATTCAAATTGGAATATGTTACTACAAAGGAATAAATTGTAAATATTTTCACTAAGCCACTTCCAAAGGAAAATTTTGAGTATATTAGAAGGAAATTGGGAGTAGTTTTACTCAAAATTAATCACCTCAAGGAGAGGAGGTAGGGTGGGGGCTGAGCTAAGAGTCTTATCTTTAGCCCCAAAGGAGTCCCTTTGCCATTGATTTCAAAGGGGACGATATTTGAGTAAGGGGGAGAGCATTTAGTTAGGGGGATTAATTTCTCAAGGGGAGTAGATTTGGAATCAAGTGGTTTAAAAAAAAAAAGAATTTCTAGAAAATGGTTGTCATTAATGATAAAGGGGAAGATTGTTGTCAATTTTGAGTATAGTGTTGCCATTGATGTCAAAGGTTTTATGTCATTTTTTGTCATTGATGTCCAAAATGAAAAGGTTAAGTTTTATCTTCAATTTGAAATAATAAATACAAAGGAAAGACATGGGTGTGAAAGCACGGGTGTGTTTGTTTGTCATGGATTATAATATTTAAATATTATTAAGTGAGTTTGAAGTGGTTAGGCCAAAATATAAAGCTTTGGCAAAAATAAAAGGTTATAATATTTATTTTTAAATATTATACAAAGTGACAAAGGCTTGCAAGGGAGAAACTATGCAAAAGGTTAAAGACACTAGTTAAAGCAATAACCATGGTTCAAAAAGAGAAGACAACATTATTTCAATATTATTTTTGCAAAGGGCAAAGGTGATTAAATTATATTATAATTTAATATTATAATATAAGGTTGAGGGCATTTAAATATTTAAAATTTATTCAAAATCATGGAGGTCGATGTTGCATGAAAATGAATTTTTGAATGGTGTCGATATTGAATAAGACCAAGGGAAAATATATTAATACAGTGCCTAAAGTCCTTGCCAAGTTTTGTGTGTTGAAATTGTGCTTTCTATTTGATAAGAATTGTGATCTTGATAGGGAAGAAGAAAGAAGAGGCATCACAGTATTTGAGGTAGGAGAGAAGGAGTTTTTTATTGGTGTGTATGCATCTCTAGACCCGTCCAACCAGCTAGACCAGCTGGTGGCTAAGCCGACACGAAGGTGTAGTGCAGAGGAGGTTTTGGGTTTGAAACCCATCACAGTATTTTGCTGGGAATAGTGCATAATGGAAGGCAACTACGTCGTAGTATTTTGCTATTTGAAATAGCATGCGACAAAGGAGTAACAATTGGTTGGTATCGTAGAGCTCTCACAAACTGCACTAGCGCAGTCAGTCATGGGCCCTTTGTTGGGCACCTTGCTCTCACAAGGTGAGAGGTTCAAATCACGTGGAGGTCAGAATAAAGAGGTATTTATTTTTTAATGTGCATTTGATTATTGGGAGTTATAAGGTTAATATTTGCATAGGAGAAATAAGTGGTATATAAAGGTCTTTTGTGTTATGATTTAATTCTCTCTGGAAAGAGAAATAAGGCATAAAGGGTTTTTATATTATAAATTAAAATCTATTTTCAAGGAGATAATAAGGTGTGATAAATTTTGGTTGTTGATTATATGTGTCTTAAAGTAGGAGTTATAAGGTGTCCTATGGCAAATTATTGAGTGTAATTTTTGCATGATGGAGGAAAATTAAAAGGGTCATTTTCTTCAATTAAAAGCCTTATGTTGAGAAAACAAAAGGAGAGAGGTTATTGTGTTTAATTTGGAAATTGGATAACCCTAGTAGACACAAGAAGGATTGGTTGATTGTGAAATAGGTTTTAAGATCACATATTCATAAAGAACAAATAAGAGGTATGGGCACATCATACTTTATTTAATATGTTTGGTTGAGTAAGTGTTTGTAGAACATAAGGTGGAGATAAAAGGGTTGTTTAATAAGCATTGTTAAAAATATTTGAGTTAAGTTTGTGCTTCATTGTTGAATGATTTTGGAATCATTTGGGATAGAATTTGAGAATAAGATTGAGATTTCATTGTTGAAATAGATTGAGATATTTGTGCTAGATATTGTGAACTACTTGTGCTAGGTTTGAAGTCAAGTTTTTGCATCTTTGTGAAATATTGTTGAGCATGTGTTATGAGCAGTTATGAGCATGTATTAGGATAGAATTGAGCAGAGATAGAGAGCAGGTTTATGACAGTGTTGTGAGAAAATTGAATCAGAATTGTGATCAAGTTAGACCAAGACTTATGAGTAGGCTTGAGGTAGACTTGTGAGTAGGTTTAAGACAGTGTTTGTGAGAAGATTGGATTAGTGTGTGTGAGCAGATTGGATCAGTGATTTGAGCATATTTGTGTTGGAAATTTGAACAAGTTTTGTTGTCATTGATTTCAAGAAATTAATGTCAAATATTCGTCATCATTAATGTCATCGGGTTATTTTTCCAAAAGGTAAGGAAGGGTTTAAAAGGAATAGGATATAATATTTATCTAAATTAAAATATTTTAACCTATGGTTAAAAAAATAATTTAAATAAATAATGGGTGCCAAAGATTTTAAGTTTACTATTTAAATTTAAATTCAAATTTGGGTCGATGTATAAGGGCAAAGAGAAAATGTATTTGTAGGGGAAATAATTTTCATTTCCCTCCTTGACAATATGTGATTCGTATGCTATGCTAAGAAAAATATTTTGTGTGCTGCTTTGCTAAGTAAGAAGAGGGAATTCACGTTTTAAATTTTTAGAGGCAGACAAGGGTTCAAGTGCAAGCGACATGGCAAAGATGTTCCACTGATGTCGTTAACACAAGTGGAGTTGAGTTAAAGCTAGGGCATTGTGAGGGAAAGATCGTGGTTTCGATTCACACAATTATATTTTGCAAAGGGAAAAAAAAAAATTTGTGCTAAGTGTGAGAAGAGACAAGGAACAAAAGGGGGTTCGTGCACTCTTTGATACGTAGACCAATTGGTGGCCTATCTTTGGGATAGGGTGTTGTAAATGTGAGGTCGTGTGTTCAAATTTTGGTAGAAACAATTTTTTGGCAGAATTAAAATGAAAGGTATGCATTTCGCGATTTAATTTTCCAAAGGTTTTGATATTCAGAAATTTGTATTATAGGGTTTCATGAGATTTAAAAGGAAGTTTGTGAGTTTGTTAAGGGAGTTGGTTAGAATTTATTTTATAAAGTTTTAAGTTATAAGTGTTAATAAAAGAATTTGATTCTTATATGATGGATATTATTCTAAAAGATTGGATTTTATAAGGTGTTAGTAAAGGAACTTGATTTTTGAATATTATTTTGATAGTTTGGAGATTATAAGGTGTACTAGAGATTTGATATTTTTGTATGGTGAAATAAATATTGGGGAGAATATTTGTGTGGAGATTTTGAGATAAGTTGTTGCTATCTAACCTTGAAATTGGTAAAGAGGATTTGATTGTGATTAAGATAGGTTTTGAAGGTATATCTCCATAAAAACAAAAGGTATGGGCACATCTTCCTTATGAGTGGAATATTGTTGGATTGAATGTTGTGAAATGCAAAGTTGGAGTGAAAAGGATTGTTTGATAAGCATTATTGGAAATGTTTGAGTAGGTTTTCATATGCATGATTTGTGGATGTTGAAATATCATGAGTATCATTGTTATGTGAGATTGAGAATCATCTTGATCTAGGGTTTGTGAAAGATCATGAGTATCATCGTTATGTGAAAATTGAAATCATCTTAAGTCAAGGTTTGAGTTCCATAGTGTGAGTTGTTGGAAGTATAGTGAAACACTTGGTTAGGGTTTGTAAGAAAGTTGTGTTTTATTGAGTGGATTTTTGAGTGAAATTAGTTGAGCATTATTAATTAAAAGTATTGGAGTGATAGTTCAAGTTGTGTGAAACAAATTATTCTTTATTTCTGAATTGATTTGAAAGAGAGTTTGAAAGTGATAGAGTGTTTTTTTGAGTACAAAACTTAGTGAGTGTGAAACATATTGAGTCTCTAATAATTATCTATATGTTCTTATGGTTAAACAAGATTCTTATTGAAACTTGTTTGTGTGATTGAAGAGGTTTTTTGAAAGAGATTAAGCTGAGTTTTGTATGCAAGTATTGCAGTTGTTTGAGCAAGATTTTGTAAAAATCTTGTGAGCATATTTGAGTAAATCCTAGAGGGCACTTAAGGACAGTTTTGAGTAATATTTTGTGAAAGATTAAATAAAGATTTGAGTAAGTCCTAGAGGGGACTTAAGGATAGAGTTGAGTAAGATTTTATGAAATCTTAGGGATATATTTGTGTGAGCTTTTGTGAAAGCTTACAAGAATATTGAGACAAGTCTTAGTGAAGACTTGTAAAGCAGATTTGAAGTAAGTTCTAGGGAGAACTTGTTAAGTAGATTTGAGGTAAGCCTTGGTGAAGACTTGTTGAGAAGATTGGACAAGTTCTAGGGAGAACTTGTTGAGAAGATTTTAGAAAAATATTGGTGAAAACTTGTTGTGTAGATAGAGAAAGTTCTTGAGAGGGCTTGTTGGACATATTTGAGACAAGTGTAATTGAAGACTTGAAAGCAGATTGGACAAGTTCTAGGGAGAACTTGTTGAGCAAATTTGAGACAAGTCTTCGTGAAGACTTGTTTAGTAGATAAAGCAAATTCTTGAGAGGACTTGTTGGAAATATTTGAGATAAGTCTTAGTGAATACTTGAAAGAAGATTGGACAAGTTCTTGAGTGGACTTGTGGATATATTTGAGGCAAGTATTTGAGAAGACTTGAGAGAAAAATTGATTGATTGATTTGTTCAAGCTTTGTGTTAAGGCTTGGGGTAGATCTAAGATGATTTGATTTATGATTTGATCAAGATTTGTGTTAAGGATTGATGATATATTTGAGGATAGATTTTAGTGCATATGTGAGGTCATATTTATGCCAGACCAGAGGTAGACTTGTGAGAAGATTTGTGCTAGATCAAGGACAACGTTTAGTGCAGATTTGATATAGAGATTGAGCAGAGCTAAGAGTAAGATTTGGAGGTGACAAAGTAGAGGACAATAGTCTCTACTGGATAGAGATCCATTAGACAGTGTAGTGAGGATAGAGGTCTTCTGTGGAGAGAGACCCATAAGCCAGTGCAGTGGAGGCAGTAGTCTTCTAGAAGATCACCAACCAAAGTAGAGGAGGAGTTCTCTTATGGATAGATATCCATGAACCATGAAAGGGGAAAGAGTTCTCCTATGGATAGGTGTCCACAAACTTGATTAGGGAATTAGTGTCTCCTTTGGACAAAGGTCCATAAACATTGTAATAGGGAAGGATTCCCAAGATATTTGTTGAGAAAATTTTAGTAAAATATTTTCTCCATGGAGTAGCCCACATTGGGTGAACCACATTAAATTGGTGTCTCTATTGTGTGTGATTATTTATGCATTGCTTTGATTACTGTAGTTGATATGTCCATTGATATATTGGATAATATTGTTTGAGAAAGAAAAGTAAAAGTTGGTATTATACTGTTCACACCCCCTCTCAGTATAATCTTGTGTTCTTCAATTTGATCAAAGTTGAGTAGAGGAGAGGAGATAGAGTTCCCATGTGGAGAGAGATACACAAACCAGAGTAGACAGGATAGAGTTCTCCTATGGAAAGAGATCCACAAACTAGAGCAATGGGGAAAAAGGTCTCCTGTAGAGAGAGATCCACAAACCTAAGCATAAGGGGATTGGTGTCTCCTTTGGACAGAGGTCCATAAACATTGTAATAGAGATTTGATTTCCAAAATATTCATTGAAAAAAAATTATAAGGAACATTTTCTTCGTGGAGTAGCCCACATTGGGTGAACGACATTCAGTCATATCTCTCATGTGTGTGATGATGTGTGCATTGTTTACTGCTCTGATATTATTGTTATCATTTGGATTGAAAAATAAAAAAGTTTTATCTTATACTGTTCACCCCCCTCTCAGTATAATTTTATGTTCTTAAAAAAGGACTACAAATATGTTCTATTCCTACAACTGATAAATCCTTCTAAAAATTATGTAATAATAGCTTTGAGATCTCTAGATTTGAGGTTATAAATACAAATTGATTTTGGGTCTTTGGATGATCAAGTGTGGCTAACTAGGCTATATATTGTTATGTCGGTGTGGCTACACAATAACTCTTTCATCATGTTTCTGCTAGAATGTGTTGCCTTTTTTATGCGACAAACATGGCTTTTCTAACTAGTGTAGGTGGACAAGGTAGGCTCACGCATATGGTGGGTGGTGGTTGTGATTGACTATGAAAAGCTTGGCCATGAAAGTCAAGCTTTGTGACAATTGTAGGATGTCTTCTTTAATACTCTTTCAACTACTTTTCTTCTCTCATGAGTGGCTACCATGTGTTCTAAGATGAAATGGAACCTCCTTCGGCCAATGGTGGATCTTCTTTGTGAAGCATTGGTTCTTTTCTCTGTCAAGCTCTTGACTAGTCACCACATGTCCAACTTTAGCTTAGATTTAAGATTCCACTTCTTGAATGTGATTTACTCCATTTGAAGGACCATGCAAGCCATTGGATTAAAAATCAATGGTTCATAAGTGTTGAGTGGTAATTTTACCCAAATGTGAAATTACACACTCCCTTAAGATTTTGATCCCAAAACCCTCTCTTGCAAAGAAGTTAAACAAAAAAACTTCTTCAAGGTCTTTGCTATATTAGCATTTGCACATGTGTATTAGTAATCTCAATAAAAATATCAATGAAATGATAGGAACATCTTAGTGATTGCAAGTAACTGTTAACAAGGGGTATGTGTTGGTTCATTTTACCATGCTACATTAATGATTGTTCATGAAACTTAATAAAAAGTAAATGTGAATTGGCCCTCATATGACCATGATGTAGGCCTTAATTCCTTTTATCTTGAGGATTTTAAGGTGGATTTTATATTCCCTTATTAAGTGGATTTTAAATAAGTTTTGTCTTGCATTAAATCCTACTTTAAGCATGAAAATGAAGATTAAAATGTATCTATGAATGTGAATATGAAATGATGAATAGGCTCATTAAATGTAGCTTCTTATCATGAAGATAAATATAGCCTTTGATATGATTAATAAATTATCTCTTTTTGATGAAATTAATTTTCATAAAAAGACAATAATTTATAGCCTTAAAATATTAGCTTTAAAATGTCATTATTAATCATCCATGTTTAATGAAATGATTTTCATAAAGAGAAATAATTTAATGCTTTAGAACACTAGCCTTTGATGTAATGTATGAATTACCTCTCTTTGATAAAATCAGAATTTTTATAAAGAGAAGGCAATTTAATGCTCCAAAATGGTAGCCTATGAAATGCCCTTAAAATTTACCCCTCTTTAATGAAATTGGAATTTTCATAAAGGGAAGTTTATTTTATGCTTGCAAAAGAAATATAAAACTGAAAAAATCTGTTTTGGCTTCAAAATGTAAAAATGAGATTTCGAAATTATAAAAATATGCATTAAAAAAATGACTTTAAATAATTTTTATAAATTCGAAATGACTCCGAAGTAAAAACGTAAATGTGCAATATGAAATATTGAAGTACATTCTACGCTGTCGTGCAATTATTTTTGGATTTTTAATTTTTTTAATTTTTATTTTAATATCTGAAAATAAAAATAAAAATTAAAGATCTGCAAAAGAGAAGTCAGAAAAAATAGGAAACAAAAATGCTGCAACCCGAATTCCTCCACAGACATTACAAGTGTTAGTTCTCTGCACAAAACCAGTATTAGAGTGACCCGATTTAATGCAACCAACATCTAATATGGTGCAAGCTTCAAAGGAAAAGGATGCAATGAATTGAAAACAAAATCAAGCCAACCATCAACATGCATAAGACCGCAAACATTTTCAATCTATTATACGAGAAATATATTCAATGTTAGATACAATTTAGAAAACAAGCCCAAAATTGACATCCAAATGATGAAAATCGGCCCAGCAGTATGCCTTCCTCTTTCGAAAAAATCTCAAAAATCCAACCACTACACTCTTTCCTTGCTGTATTTAACATTTCCAATCTGACTATTCGTTTCTCATTCTTTTGCGTTTTCAAATACCTTTTCCATGGAATCTTCTCATTTTCATTTTTCTGTTTGGCCTCGTTGCGTAACAGTTGCAATGGCTTCGACTCCATAACGTATCATGCGCAATCACCAAATACACATCATTCTCTTCTAATTAAAACGTCTCTGGAGACATTATGCCTTTATTCAATGCGCTGGCACATTTGGCATTTTATTATTTTGACCATGGGATTTTACCATACCCATATAACTTCGTTTTATTGTCTATATAAATAGATGTTTTTCGTTTTACCCTAAGCCTTCGTAATATTAAAATAAAATAAAAAAATGAATAGCCTGGTTCTTTTTGTGGGGCCCATGACCTACCTCCATATCACATGTCTATATATATATTTTTAAATATTTCCTTTTACACGAACTCTTTTCATATGTCTTGTATGGAGGAAATACATTAATGTGAGGGGGTAATTATCTATAAGTCACCGAAATATTTCAACAACGAAATGTTTAAGCTGCATGCACAGAGGATGGAGCGCTGAATTCCATAAAACTTCCAACTATCGACGTGGACTGACGCTAAGATTAATTTTCCTTCTCCATTGTCTTTCATGTCTCTTTGTTATCCATCTATGTTGTATACTTAATGTTGCCACCTATTTGACAATCCTTCTACATGTTCGGGTGTTCGATATTTTCTGATGCCTACTTCTTTCAAAATCTTCGTTGTATCTATCGGGATGTCGGGAGGATGCTCCACTGCGCTGCCGAGATTATCGCCACCTATTTTCATCCGCATCCACGTCAAGTGTCAAACTTTGCCGCTGCGTTGGTCTTTTCCACTTCGTCTATCGCTCCACGTAATCCACGTCAGCGACGTTATGCATGCCTAGGGTTTTCTGGAACTCATAGCCACCAACGGCGATTGTCGTGGAGTCCTGCCCACATTCGCTTCCAGCGTCCACTTTGCCACTCTTTGGCCTGTTTTCGGTCGACATCCAATGTCGTCCTCGCTAAATCACCTTCCGCACCTTCGTCCAAACACACAAAAACACTTCCACTTTGTCCTCATCCGAAGGTTGGTCATGTTGTGCATCAATTATATTTAATAAAAATCAAATAGCTCCTTTTATATATATATATATATATATATATATATATATATTATTTTTTTATTTTTATTTTTATTTAATCCATTTGAATGTTTTACATTTGAATTAATTAGTTTTAAATGTTTTCCTTCTTATTGTTTTTATAAATTGAAACAAAAGGTTCCTAAACTTCACATTATTATAACTCCAAATGATTAAATAGGCCACACTGAAACCAATACTAAAAACAAAAGCATCCACCGCAAACTAAAACACCAAAGCACACCCAGAATAACACACGAAGGCAAGTCACAAGCAAGAACCTTGAAATAAGGGCATCGATATCCCAACCTTATCGCTCAAAGAAGACAGAAGACACTACTCAATAAGGCACCTTGAAAACTGAATACAAATGTCATAGCTAGAACATGCTGAAATCATCTCCCCAAGGATACCAAAGTCTTTAAAGACCAAATTTAAAGGTGGGTCCCCAATTTTGGGGTACGTTGTGGAGCAACCACAACAAATGGTGACTCTTCTAGGAAATGCTCCTGAGCATTTCGGTGAAGAACCCAACCTGAAATGAGAACACACAAGATCAGCGAAACACAATTATTTAGCGATGTCCCGAGAAGGTGGGGGTAAACAACTTTAGAATGAAAACAACTAATCCATCTGCCTTTGCTTAGTGTGTGCAAAAGTGATTCATTCTTGCATCTCTAAAAATCCTCCAGATTCCATCATCCCTTTCTACATTAGGCTATGAAGTATCACTCATAACAAAATGACTATAGACAGAGCCCCACTGCCAGTCAAGCATCTATAGCCCCGATGAGGTTTATCTAACTCACCCTTGTGTTTGCTCAACGCTTTGCAAAGCCTTTCCTTTTACCCGAGCTATATCTAGATAGAGCCCTACTATCGGTCAGGCATCCATAGCCCCGATAGAGTTTATCTAGATCTTGTGACTAATTTGATCAAGCTTTTCAATGCTCATTCTCTCTTTCTTTCTTTTTTCTCTTTTTTTTTTTTTTTTCTTTTTTTTCTTTTTTTCTCTTTTTTTTCTTTATATATAATTTTTTTCCTTTTCAAAAGAAAAACCTTGCAAAGCTTCAAGCATCACTGGGGTAAGGCAGCCTACAAGTGAAGCATTTTAGATTTTCGCCTAGGGTTGCAAATCAAGATAACTTCATCCTTCATAATTCTAGAAACACCATTTAATGTGTGTGAGTCCCATGTGGAGCTTTGGCTAAATCTTTCATTGTTCCACTTTCCACCATTTTAGTCCCAAAATCTGAGCATGATCACCAAATAACTCATCCCCCTTTTCTCGGGTTCATCAATTTTTAGATCAGGTACTCCAACCTACTAAATAAAGGAGCTTCAAAAGTGAGCTAGAGACCATAAGTTAGCGACCATGAAACATTACCTCAAAACAAGGGAACAACCCAAAACACAAAACTAAAAACACAAACCAAAACTATATACAAATGTACAATATGGTACAAGATGGTGCAAATATTTGAGCTATCACTTCCCTGGATCCCAAACATGATTAGCACATTTCAAAAGACATATAACATGATACGCATGCCAAGTTTTACAGGAATCCAATGAAAACAAGATTAGGCCAAACAATACAACAATCTTCAACTTGCCTCTCTCACCCCACCAATTTGATATAGTTCCATTAATAATCCAATAGTGGAGCTTCAAATCATTAAATTGATTAGACAATAATTGATCTTCAATTCTTTCTTGTCTATTCTTTAATATGTCAATTTCACAATTCGATTCATGATTTAGAATTAGGCTTTCCTTTTTAAATATGAGATCTTGCAAACAAGAGCCTATTTCTAAAAATTTTAAAGCCAAATCATTTTCCAAATTTGTAGGCCAATCAAATTTATGCAACCACTTGCAAGCATCTAGGATATTTATTAAATGAGGATCATCATGAGTTTGTATCCTAGATTCAATAATTAATTGATTATGAACTTGATTTAACACTTCAAGCATATCAACTTCCTTTTCATTCAACAAAGCAATATCATTAGTGGTGTGAGGAGAAATTAACTCAAATTCTTTATCAACCACAAATGGCATTTCATCATTGATAGTATTTGAATCCAACAATCCATTAGACAAACCTTCACTTGGATTTCGAATGGTGGAACCCAAAAGGTGAGATTTTACCTTTGGCACATTTCCATTTACCATTACTTGGAGAGGATTTGAAACTTCCTCTTTTCTCTCATGATCTTTATCATCATCTTCTTGTAGCACTTCTTCTTTGTCCATGACCTATTTATCAAAGACACCAAAATTAGGCACCCAATTAAAAACATGTCCATCCTTTTCAAACCATGAGTCTTGTCTATCTAGGGATGGGTCAACTAACACATCTCCATGATCAATCACTTGGGTTGTTTCAGATAACGTGATATTTTCAATTGGATCATCAGTGATATCAAACCCAAACCATTCAGGTTCTAAAATTTCCTCATTTTGAGATGGCATAGACATTGTAGAACCAATAGGTGGATCAATATTTTTAATTCCATGCCCCTCAAATGGGACCAAAGTAAATGGTTCTCCTTCTTTATCCATGGTTGTAGAATCATTATCACTTTCCAATACTTGATGAGATTCCAACCCTTCTTCCAAAACTTTCTCAAATTGTACAGGACTTGTAATATCCTCATGTGAGGAAGCAATTGTATTATCCTGCATATCAATTGACACAAAAAGTTCATTAGAAGGTTTGGAGTGAGCATATTCTTCCCATTTCTTGTTAACCATCCATACTATTTCTTCCTCAAAATCTTCAAGAAATTCTTCTTCAAATTTTTCTTTGTCATCATCTCGAGCATGTTGAAGGCTTTGATCATCAAATTTAATCACCTCATCCAAATTTATGGAAGGTCCTGATTCATCACATGTTTCAAAACCAGTCCACTCTGGAATCCCTCCATTGTCCGAAAGAATATCACTTTTAGTATCTTCGATCTTTGTCTCATGAGGATGATTTGGAGCATCATCTAGATATGCATCTTGAGGCCTTTGTTCTTGTAGTTGAGAGATGTTTCCTTTAAGTTGTAGAACTAGCCTTTGCAACTTGTCCTGCATATCAAGTGAAGTGAGTGCTTCATTAGAAAGAGTGGCAAAGTTCTCCCATTTATTCCACCAACAATGATCATCTTCCAAAATTGGGGTGTGGTGCTCAACTATACCTTCACATTCTTCAAATTCATCAATGGGTTGATCCTCAAACTCACCTTCACCTTCCTTAGATGGTTCAATCATTTCCAAAAGTGGGTTATTTCTTGTATTCAAATTTGTAAGACTATCATAATCCACATTGGTAACCCATGATTCAATTTTATCACAATTTGGAAGGTGTGGGTTTTCTTGGCCATCAATTTCAACAATATCATCCAAAGTATCTTCCGAGAACAAGTGGTGAAATTCTATTATGTCTTCGAATTCATTCATTGATTTTCTTTCAACATTACTTTCAACCACTTTTGATGGCTTAGGGGTTTCTAAAATGGGATCATACCCATCCTCACTTGTAAACCAAAACTTTGATTCACTCATCTCCAACTCATCACTACTTGACTCATGTTGGCTTTCTTGATCTTTACAATGATCATCTTCCAAAAATAAGTGATGAGATTCTATCATGTCTTCCGATTCATCTCTTGACTTCTCAAATTCAGTCTCAACCACCTTTGTTGAGTCAAGGGTTTGTTCAATAGGATCAACTCTTGTATCTTTCTCCCAATAGTCATCCAAATCTTCCTTTTTGAGTAAACATGACCAAATCATATCTTGATGGGTTTGTTCATCCCAATCCTCATTAATGGACCTTGGCTTTGAGACTTGCACATCCTCTTGGATGGAATCTAAGGTGGTTGTAATATTTGGACATTCAACTTCATCCCCTTGATCGTTCACCCTAGGGTTAAGCAATGATGGTTGGTCCACCTTTTCTCTTTTCAAAATGGCCCATTGTTCTAATTCTATCATGGCCTCATAGACTCTATGCAAAGATGGGTCATCAAGATTTTCCTTTAAAAATGTAGCCACTATGGGTTGTATAGCTCCCATGTATATTTCAATAGCTCTCTCTTCTGAAATGATGAAATGGGGCACCACTTCGGTATACAACTTATGAAACCTATCATTGAATTCACTCATGGACTCATTAGGTTTTTTAGAGATAGAGACAAATTGATTTAACATCCAAACAGGGTCAACTTGTCTTCCAAAATGGCTAGTAAATGATGCTTCTAGTTGAGCCCAAGAAGTAATGGAATCTATAGGTAGGTGTATGTACCACTCATATGCAACTTCATCCAATGTGTATGAAAATAATCTACAAGGAACATCTCCTTTCCATATTTGCAATTGCCTTAAGGTATCCTTGTATCTTTGAATATGTTCCTTAGCCGAGGTCACATCATGCTTAAACATAGGTAAATGATTTTCTACCCCTTGAGGAATTTGATGAGTAGGCCTACCTAAGTGACTATAATAGCCAGCTATCCACAGTGAAGTCTCTGCCCTAGTTTGAAAAACCGATGCCATTAGTGAAACTCAAAGAATAACTTCAAAACCAATTTGTTAGTCAAATAAAGATTTCTTACAAAGAAGCATGAAATGACTAACCAATCTCAAATATGTAACATATGAATCATCATGTTAGCATCAACCAAGAGATATGTATCCATTAAACCATGAAATTGAAGAACATTCTCAAATTTACAACATGTTAGCATTAATGCATCATCAAAAATAGAGAATGTTAGAATCAATGAAAGTAATCATATGGAAACAAAACCTCGTTAGTCAAGACCAATGTTTTTAAATAAATATTTCAAGTAACATGAACAATTTAGCATCTAAATAGCAATAAAATAAATCAATTCAAATCCTCCTAGCTCCCAAAGTGTTGAGTGCTAAAGGATGCCAAAGATGCTAATCAAATGAACTTGAAATATTTAGCAATTAAAACTCTCAGAGTTACACCAAATCACATTATTCATGTATGAACAATCCAAAAGCGTTAGATCAATGAATACCAATTCATGCCCTCCTTCTAGCACCAAAATGTTGAGTGGTAATTTTACCCAATTGTGAAATTACACTCTCCCTTAGGATTTTGATCCCAAAACCCTCTCTTGCAAAGAAGTTAAACAAAACAACTTCTCCAAGGTCTCCGCTATATTAGCATTTGCACATGTGTATTAGTAATCTCAATAAAAATATCAATTAAATGCTAGGAACACCTTAGTGATTGCAAGTAACTGTTAACAAGGGGCATGTGTTGGTTCATTTTACCATGCTAAATTAATGATTGTTCATGAAACTTAAATAAAAGTAAATGTGAATTGGCCCTCATATGACCACGATGTAGTGCCTTAATTCCTTTTATCTTGAGGATTTTAAGGTAGATTTTATCTTCTCTTATTAAGTAGATTTTAAACAAGTTTTATCTTGCATTAAATCCTACTTTAAACATGAAAATGAAGATTAAAATCTATCTATGAATGTGAATCTGAAATGATGAATAGGCTCATTAAATGTAGCTTCTTATCATGAAGATAAAGATAGCCTTTGATATAATTAATAAATTATCCCTCTTTGATGAAATTAATTTTCATAAAGAGACAACAATTTATTGCCTTAAAATAATGGCCTTAAAATGTCATCATAAATTATCCCTCTTTAATGAAATCATAATTTTCATAAAGAAGAAATAATTTAATGCTTTAAAACAATAACCTTTGATGTAATGTATAAATTACCTCTCTTTGATGAAATCAGAATTTTCATAAAGAGAAGGGCAATTTAATGCTCTAAAAATGGTAGCTTATGAAATGCCATTAAAATTTACCCCCCTTTAATGAAATTGAAATTTTCATAAAGGGAAGTTCATTTTATGCTTGCAAATGAAATATAAAACTGAAAAAATCTGATTTGGCTTCAAAATGTAAAAAATGAAATTTCAAAATTATAAAAATCTGCATTAAAAATAGCAACTTTAAATAATTTTTATAAATTTGAAATGACTCCGAAGAAAAAACATAAATGTGCAAAATGAAACTTTGAAGTACATTCTACGCAGCCGTGCAATTATTTTTGGATTTTGAAATTTTTTTAATTTTTATTTTAATCTCTGAAAATTAAAAAAAATTAAAAATCTGCAAAAGAAAAGTCAAAAAAATAAAAATAAAATAAAAATGAAAACAGAAATGTTGCAACCCAAATTCCTCCACAGACCCTGCAAGCGTTAGTTCTCTGCACAAAACCAGTATTAGAGTGACCCGATTTAATGCAATCAACATCTAATACGGTGCAAGCTTCAAAGGAAAAGGGTGCAATGAATTGAAAACGAAATCAAGCCAACCATTAACATGCATAAGACCTGAAACATTTTCAATCTATTATAGGAGAAAGATATTCAATGTCAAATACAATGCAAAAAACAAACCCAAAGTTGGCATCCAAATGTGTGGTTCGGATAGGAAATGTTTGGTGTGTGTACTTTGGTGATCGAGTGGGTAAAGAGAATTTTGGAGTGTCCATATAACCTCGTCGTGTATACATATTTAGGTTGGTTGTCTATAAAAATTATGATAGGATGCATTAGAGTCCAAAGGAACAATGAGTGAGCTAAGGTTTAGCGGGTGCAACGGGAGTGAGGGTTTGAATTTTATAGGCAGGAATCTCAGCCAAGGTAGTAGAGGTAGAGCAAAAATGGAAGGGGCAGGTGGGAACCTCAAGCATGGATCAAGCGAGGATACAGAGGAAGGCAGTTAGTCTACGATAGACTTAGAGGTGGACATCACATGAGGGCTTGACCCTCCTCAAAAATACCCCGACAAAAAAGATACGAAGGACAATGTGGGGCCTAAGAAGTGGTTGTCTTTTGTTGAGACTCTTAGAGAAAAAATAAAGGAGGTTCTCTCTCTTCCACCCCTAGTTCTAGTAAATAATAAAATTTTAGCACCGACAAGTTCCATGAGCCCTTTTTTTTTAATGGAAGAATTCTCCCTGGTAGGCAAGTTTTTTGGGAGGTAGGTCGGACATGGAGACTATCAGGGCTTGGGTGACGGGTAAATGGTGACTAGTAGGTAACTTGGAGTTGGTAGCTCTAACTCAAGGGTTCTTCATTATCCGTTTTAACAATATGGAGGATGCTAACCGCATTTTAATAGGAGGTCCTTGGTTTTTAGGCAAAAGGAGCCTTTTCTCAGATGATGGGGTGAAGAGTTCAACCTTGAAAAGCAAAATATTAACATTGCCCCTATTTGGGTTTTTCTCCCGAGTCTACCTACCCAGTTCTTCAATGAATATTGGCTATAGGGCATAGCCAAAACTATAGGGGACCTGATATCCATTGACCATGTGACCTTGGCCAGGACAAGGATGACTCATGCATGAATCTGCATAAATGCTAATTTGAATAATGAATTGCTAAGTTTTGTGGAGCTAGAGTATGGAGAATACTATAGAAAAAAACTGGTAGAATACGAGAACAGATCGACATTCTATGCAGGATGTAAAAATCAAGGACATCTATGCAATCAGTGCCCTAACATAGCAATGAATAGAGAAAAGCATAAGCAGGGAATGCTAGATAGAGGAAATTTGAGGAGTTTCCCTGGTAGAGGTGATTTCAATCAGGAAAACTATGTATACCAAAAAAAGAAAAGAGAGGGTGCAGGGTCCCAACAAGACAAAGGAAAACAACAGGTTGTTGGCAACCAAAATACTCAGGTAAGTTCCAATCCTCTAGTTTCAAATAAATTTTCAATTCTATCCAATATAGAAGTAGGAGGATTATCAGAAGACATGGAAGCTCGGCACCTTCAGGCTAACCTTTTTGACTCTCTCGAATCCCCATCCAAGTTAGGGTCCTCAAACCCTAATATTGAAATTACTGTAAGCCCCATGGGCATAACAAATACAAACCCTAATGCACAATCTCTAGAATCCACATCCAATTCAGGATCCTTAAACCCCAATGCTAGAAATACTTCAAGCCCAGTGGACATCCCAAAGCCAAACCCTAATGCTGGAGAACTTAGGAATAAAGTTGAGGCATTAGAAAATAAAAAATCTCATCTCCCTAACATCATCACTAGGATCCAAGTGAATCCTACTGAGGGGCTGTCCCGTAGACCAGGGGAATACAGGAAAAAAGGAGAATATTTGGATGTAGGGATGGAGATATGTGAAACTCTTCAGACCGAGGACTATGGCAGTCCAGTTCTGTAAAAAATTACCTCCCCTCAGTTTAGTCCTAAACAAACTAGGAGCACTGTGAAGTCTCCTATAGATTTTGGCAATGAAAAAATAAGAGGGAGAATATCAAATGTTGAGCATAAAAAAATTAAAACTGATAATGACATTGCCAGTGGAAAACAAAGAACCTTGTTTCAACAGGTTATTTCGGGTTCTGAAGACAACAAATTAGGAAAGCCCCCTCAAGGGAGGGGGAGATGAAGAAATCCCAAAAAATCTAAATGAATTTCCTCTCATGGAACGTAAGAGGCCTCAATGGCCTACCCAAACACAGGGAAGTCAGTGCAATAAGAAATCAAGTGAATCCAACTATTATCATGTTGCAAGAAACAAAAACTGATGATATTTAGTCAAATAAAATAGCAAAAAAATCTAGAATCAAGGGGAGATGGTTTATAAATCATCCAGAGGAGCATCTGGAGGCCTTATGACTTTGTGGGATCCTAGGATAGTAGAAGGCACCATTATTCAGAAAGATGACAGGGTTATTAGTGTTTTATTTAAGGAAATAAATAGCAACAGGTCATGGATCCTTTCAAATATTTATGCCCCGACTTCAATTCAAGGGAGAGCTCTACTATGGGAGTACTTAGGCAATCTGAGTGAAATCTTCCATAATGTTCCCTGGATTCTAGCTTGGGATTTTAACATTCCTCTTTACCATTCAGACAAAATGGGTGGAAATGGACCATCTATCAGGAGCATGGATGAGTTCAATGACTTTATGAACTCCAACATGTTGATGGATGTAAAAATTAGAGGAGAGAATTATACCTGGAGCAATCGGTGGATAGGGTATCATCTCATTCAAGAAATGCTTGATAGGTTTTTCTATCAAAGGAAGCTACAACTTTGTTCAGTGATTCTACCCTGCAAGCCCTTCCTAAAATTGCCTCTGATCATAATACCATTTTGTTGGAGATCCCTAAATCTCTATCCTTCAAGAAAACTTTTAGATTTCAATCTATGTGGATCAAACATTCCAGTTTCAGAGATAACTTAAGTCAGTGGTGGCAGTAGCCTTTCAGAGGTAGTGTAGCTTTTAAACTTGCTGGAAAATTAAATTTTGTTAAGGAAAAGCTTCGAAATTGGAACAAAGAGGTCTTTGGGAACCTCTTTGAAAATAAAAAATAGGTTGTTGAAAGTTTGAAGATAATTGATCAGAGGATCCAACATGGTGATGCTGATGAAACTACTAGGCAGGAGGAACGAACAAAACTAGCAGAGTTTCATAACATTTTGGCCTATGAGGAAATCTATTGGAGGCAAAAATCAAGGGCTCTTTGGTTGAAATATGGAGATTCAAATTCTAAGTTTTTTCACATCACCATGCTTAGAAACAGAAGCAATAACAAGATAATTTTTTTAGAAAGCAGATGGTTCTATTACTCAAGGCTTAACAAAAATAAAAAAGGAAGCAATAACTTATTTCAATTCTATCCTTAGTCAGGAATCGTAGTGCAATGAGGAGGCCAAATATATTCTCTTGCAATCCATTCCTAGAATAATAAATGAGGATATAAACCTTAAGCTTCTAGCTCCCTTTTTTTATGAGGAAATTAAGGAAGCCTTGTTTAGCATGGAGCCAAACAAAGCCCCGAGACCCGATGACTTTCCCCCTTGTTTCTATCAATATTTTTGGGACATCGTAAGTGAGGATGTAATTTCTACTGTCAGAGAATTCCAAGCAAGCAATCATATCCCAAAAGGTATCAACTCTACTTTTATTTCTCTAATTCCTAAAAGCAAAATCCTGAATCTATGGCTGACTTCAGGCCAATTAGTCTGTGCAATGTTTCTTATAAGATCCTAACTAAAGCCATTGCAAATAGAATGAGATATATTCTGCCCCACATCGTAGATCCATGCCAGGGAAGCTCTGTCCAGGGTAGGTCAATCTTGGATGGAGTTATCACAGTTCATGAAGCTCTGCACTCTGCTCATAAGACTAACAGGTCTACTTTTGCCCTCAAGCTTGATATGAACAAAGCATTTGATAGGCTAAATTGGGACTTTCTGATTGTTGTCCTCCTTAAGTTTGGTTTTCACCACCAATGGATTAATTTGATCAAAGAATGTATTTCTAAAGCATGGTTCTCTATTCTAGTTAATGGAACAACTGTTGGTTACTTTCAAAGTCGCAGAGGAATTTGATAGGGGGACCCTATCAGCCCCATGTTATTCATCATTGTGGCAAAAGCTTTAGGTAGAACCATAAAAAATGCTTGCAGTTCAAGGCTAATATCGGGAATCAAGGCAACATCTCTCACTAGGGCTATTTCTCACCAACAATTCATCGATGATACCCTTATATTGACTAAGGCATCAGTGGTTGAGGCCAAAATAATTAAATACATCCTACAACTCTACGAGGACGTTGTTGGTTAGAAAGTTAATTTCAGTAAAAGCAAGTTATATTTCTTGAACAACCCCATTCAGAGGCAAGGAAGGATTGCAAAAATTTTAGGGTGTGATATAGCAAACCTCCCCACTTCGTATCTTGGTCTCCCTCTTTTCATTGGTTCTCCGAGAGAGTCAATTTGGGAGAGGGTTATTGAAAGAATTCAAAAAAACTTGCTAGATGGAAAGGTCATCTTCTATCTTAAGCAGGAAAGCTGACCCTCACTAAGGCCTCTCTTGAGAGCATTCCAGTCTATTTCCTCTCCATTTTCAAAGCCCCTGTGAAGGTTTTCCAAAAAATTGAGAAACTCTAAAAAGAATTTTTATGGACTAGATCAGAGGAGAAAAAAAGGATACACCTTGTAGGATGGACCAAAGTGTGCAGACCCAGGGAAAATGGGGGCTTAGGTCTAAGGAGAACTGCTCATATAAATTTAGCTTTACTAGATAAGCAGGTGTTTCGTCTCATTTATGGTGAAGAAAATGAATGGACAACTATCATCAAGCAAAAGTATCTTCAAAATATGGAATTTCTAAGTGACTCAGTTCCAATCAGAGGTTCTGCTTTTTGGAAAGCAATTCTTAATTGTAAGGAAATCATCAAAAAAGGTTTAATATGGGTTTTAGGCAATGGTGAGAGGATAAATTATTGGAATGATAGGTGGGCTAAGGACGAACCACTAACGCAATATCCTAACTTATCCCGAATCAGAGATATCACAGAAGAACTCATTGGCAAAAAAGTCTCCGATTATATGGTTGAGGACAAAGGTAGAATGAAGTGGAAACAAATAAGAATTTAGGGATTTCAAGCGGAATCAAATGATCTTTGTAACATTCTCGGGCAATAGTTTATCCCCATGATACCCAAGGAAGATCAAGTGACCTGGGATCCTACAAAAAATGGGTAGTTCACTGTTAAATAATCTTACAAGCTTCTGCTTGATGACGAAGATTTTGTCCTCCAAAAGGACTTAGTTTGGATAAAAAAATTAATTCCAAAAATTGTAGTCTTTTCATGGTTGGTTATCGAAGGAAGAATTCTAAGCATTGATAATATGATGCGTAAAGGTATTTGTATCACTAATCGTTGTTATCTGTGCAGGGCTAATTGGGAGACCATTTATCATATTTTGCTTGAGTGACCTTTTTCCTTGACTGTCCTAAGTGGGGTTTTTTAGGCCTTCAATATTTAATGGGTTAAACCAACCATCGTACTTGATTTGTTCGTCTAGTGGCCTTACCCATTTTCAAGCCAAAGACTTAGATACATGTGGAAAATTTATCTCAATCACTATCTTTGGCAGGTGTGGTTAGAAAAGAACCATAAAGTGTTTAATGAGTCTATCCATGATCATCAAACTATCATTGCTAGGATCATATCCTTTGCCAATGAGAATGTGAACCTTATCCTTTTTTGATAGATGTAAACCTCATCTACAGGAGACCACGATTGCTCAATATTTAAGCTTAACCTTGTTAGATGAGTTTGTGCCTAGGGTAGTCAACCCCAGAGCCAATGTTAAGTGGTCTCCACCTCCTACGGGTTGGTTTAAGCTTAATTTTGATGGAGCAGCTAAGGACAATCCTGGCAAAGCAGGCGTTGGTGGCATTGTGCGAGATCATAATGGGAATATGATGCTTGCATTTTTTGAATATTTGGGAACAAGGACGAACAACGAAGCTGAAGCTAGAGCTATGTGGAGAGGCCTTCAAATGACTCAAGACTTAGAAGACAATTTGATCATAGAAGGAGACTCTATGCATGTTATAAATCTCCTCAATAATTGGAAAACACCTCCTTGGAGGATTAAAACAATTGTTGAAGAGGCTAGGATCCTTTTCCAGGAAAGACAGGACACAAAAGCCCAACATGTCTTTCAAGAAGCTAACAAAATTGTTGATAAGCTGGCCAATTTGGGTGTCGATGGTGACGGACTTTTCAAATGGGAAAACAGTGTCTTGAGTGAAGTAGAGGAGCTTATTCAACAATAATGCCAAGAATGATAGTCAAATTTACCAACAAGGAAGGCACTGTAAGTTTGAAGGCTGGGAGTATTCCCATCTATTTTTTGAATTGGGCTCACAATAAAAATTATTTGAGCTGTCAGTCTTTGTGGATGCTGCTTGAAAATGCCACAAAGACTAATGGGGACAGTCACATGTCAGATAACATGGCTCCTAGTCATCTTAGTAATTTGAGGTTGGTTGATAATCACAGGGAATGAAAGAAATGATAATATAAGACTTCAAACCAAAGCCACATGGACCACTAGATAGCCACCACCATAAATCTAGCCAGCAGGTTCACTTCTCCAAGGCTGATTGGCCAAGATAGTATGTGGTACCAAAGCATGTCATATAAGGAAGAAAGCAATTACCAAAGAATTATTAAGAGTAACTGTCAATACAGAGCTTGTGGGAGTTTTTTCATTACTCTGCTATGTGTATCTACAGCTTTTTGTTTCTTCATTGTCTCAAGGAAGGGATATGTGTCTGTTTCTTTTTTGTAATTATGATGCATGTGTGTTTTCTCGTGGTATATCCAAAATGTTGTATGGGAAGTTTCTTTTTGATAATAGACTATGTGCCTTACCGGATGTAATGGCTTTGGCGGTATGTAGATTTTACATATATAGGATCCTTAGTAAGGATATGTTCATCAACAGCCCTGGGCTGATTTTTGTAAAACGTTTTGGGTCAACCTATAAAACCCGGTATTAATGCTATAGTATCTTATCTAAAAAAAAAAAGTTAACAATTCGAGCAATTTGCCAAGGTTTCTCAGTTTCCCCATCGATCTACGCTTCTTTAAAATTGGCTATGAATGGCTCGTATTGGGGGGTCTATGTAATTTTCTACTAATGGTTTACCCGCAAATGTCTCTGAATATCGCCCAACACTACTCTTTACCGTTTTGTTCACTGTGTCGAATTCCTACTCCCTATTTCACTATTCACTATTACTTGTCCGCTGAATGCTACTCATATCCCGAGATCATGCTACCTAGCACCTGTCGATCATTGCTAGCTCCTCCGAGCATACCGTGATAATCTGACACCTTCAAAATTGCTAGGGGTATGTTTGTCATTTTCACATCTATATCTCCCTGCATCACTGTCGACATCCACCTCGCATCTCGCCTATGCATTAGTCCATTTCTACCTCGTCCACAACTCTACAACATCTCGATCGCTTCTCCTATATGTGTAGATCCCGACGTTGCATCTATGACTTCTGTGGCTCCATAATACTGACCCAAAAATCTTGCACTCTCATTGAAACCTTGCCGAAACCTTCGAGATTGCTCAAAACCTACACCGGAAATGGTTTTCTGCTGCTGTAATGAGCTTTCATGCCCGCATCATTGGACTCCCGTGGATGCTCTGCTCCTCGCTGCTCATCCCAAACTTTGATATTTGAAGTATCCCCATGCTATGCTATTTTAACATAAATCCATCCCACACTGCCATTAAAAATTGTGATTTCAGGCCTTGGATAGCAAGCTTTCGGTTCCCCAGTGTTACATCCGTGATGTGGGTTATCTATCGGTTGCTCACTCAAAGTAATGATGCCACCCTAGAAGCCCCCTGACACCGCTATCCATATGCTCGAGTTTCCTCTGCAATGAGTCTTCGCTAGGACTATCATTTGAATCTGATGCCTATTTCTTTTAAAATATCTATTTTTTATTGGGACATCGAGAGGATGCTCCACTACATTTCTGAGATTATCGCCACCTATTTTCGTCCGCATCCATGTCAAGTGTCAAACTTCGTCGCTGCCTTGGTCTTTTCCACTTCGCAATCCACGTAATCCACGTTAGCAACGTTACACGTTCCTAGGTTTCGACGGTGATTGTTGTGGAGTCCTGCCCATATTTGCTTCCAGCGTCCATGTTGCCACTCGCTGGCCTATTTTCGGTCGACATCCAATGTCGTCCTCACCAAATCACCTTTCGTGCCTTCGTCCAAACACACAAAACACTTCCACGCTATCCTCATTCGAAGGCTAGTCTTGTTCCGCATCAATACATCTCCATTAGTACCTTTAACATGAACTTAAAACAAAGGAATAAGGATCAATTTAAACTTGAAACTTTACTTTTGTATATATATATAAAACAAAAAAGTACCTTCTTCCTATATATTTTTATCATTTTTATTATTTATATTATTTATTATTATTATTATAATATATAAAATATATATAATAATAATAATACCTTTATCTTTTTATTATTATTATTTTTTTAATTTATTTATTTTATATATAGAAATATCATATATTGGAACCAACAATTATATTCAATAAAAATCAAATAGCTTCTTATGTATATATCAATGAATGCATATATACTTTGTTTCATTTTTTATTTTGTTTTTGTTTTACTTTTTATTATATATATATATATATATATATATATATATATATATATATATATATATTATTATTATTATTTTATTTAATCCATTTGAATGTTTTGAATTTGAATTAATTATTTTTAAATATTTTCCTTTTATTGATTTTATAAATTCAAACAAAAGGTTCCCAAACTTCACATTATTATAACTCCAAATGACTAAATAGGCCACACTGAAACTAATACTAAAAACAAAAGCATCCACCGTAAACTAAAACACCAAAGCACACCCAGAATAATGCACAAAGGCAAGTCACAAGCAAGAACCTTGAAATAAGGGCATCGATATCCCAACCTTATTGCTCAAAGAAGACAGAAGACACTACTCAATAAGGCACATTGAAAACTAAATACAAATGTCATAGCTAGAACATGCTGAAATCATCTCCCCAAGGATACCAAAGTATTTAAATACCAAATTTAAAGGTGGTGTTGACTTCCAAAAAGATAAACACCTTTTGGGAGCCAAAATCATACCTTTTCCATGGGGAGAACAAGGTGGTGTACCCCAAATTAGCCCTGTGCGCTCCACTCCAATGGAGCGCTCTCAAAGTCACCCAGGCGCAAAGGTTGTGCACCCCAAACCAAACTTGTGCACTCCATATAATGGAGTGCAAAGTACACTCGTCAGACACACAAGATTGTGCACCCGCCTTTAGCCCATGCGCTCCATTGAGGAATGGGCCACACAATACCCCTTAGGGGTACACAAGGTTGTGCACCCCACCAAAAGTTTGTGCACTCCACAAGAAGGTGGAGCGTACGATAGCCCTTTACGGTTCACAAGGTTGTGCACCACATCATAAGTCTGTGCGCTCCATGGGGAGGTGGAGTGCACGATAGCCCTTTGGGGCGTACAAGGTTGTGCACCCCATCATAAGTTCGTACGCTCCATGGGGAGGTGGAGCGCACGACAGCCCTTTGAGGCACACAAAGTTGTGCACCCCATCATAATCCTATGCGCTCCACTCCTTTGGAGTGCATAAGATTCCCGTGGGTGCATGAGGTTGTGTGTTCACCCCCACATTTTATGCTTCATCTTGGAAGAGCGCTCTATAGAACTTAAGGGTGCGTACTTCTATGCACACTGTGAAGCCTAATATGCACTTCATTCCAATGGAGAGCACATGATCCCTTGGAGCGTACAAGTCATGCGCTCCTCATCCAACCAATGCACTTCGCTCTCGAAGTGGAGCGCACAACCTCCACCAGGGCGCATAAGGTGGCGTGCCCCTCCCTTCGAGGCACACAAGTGTCTAAGTCGAGCACACAAGGTTGTGCACCTACCTCCGAGTTATGTACCCCACTACGGTGGAGCGCATAAAGTTTATAAGGGCACACAACCTATGCGCCCCGTAAAGTCAAGTGCACCTCACTCCCTTGGGGTGCACAAAGGTCAAATGGGTGCACAACCTTGTGCGCCCACCTTGAAATCCACGTTCCCACTCCCCAATGGAGTGCGTGCACTATAATTTAAAGCCAATGCACCTCACATGAGTGCATACCTACCCGCGTCTTGCCCTCACTAACCCAAAACTGCCACATGTCCGAACTGTTTTCCATAGCTGCAATTCACCCCATAAGTACCTTGGGACAAGAAAAGTGGCAATTGACATGGCGCACCCAGCCAATCCCAAATCTCTTAGAAGGAAAAAAAGTGCATGCACTATCTACCAAATTTAATGCACATATTTTAAAAGGAAGGTGGTGGCCCTGTTTTGCGCCACCCGTGCATGCAAAATTATCCATCGACGAGGTCAAGCACAAATTAAAGGGTAAAGAACATAAATAAATTTATAGTCCTGGGTAGAGGAAATATTACATTCAAGAGGGAAATTCTAGACTTGCTATTCAAAAGAGATGGCATCTACCAGCTCTACGACTCCTAAGACATCCATTATCCGATAGAGAATTGGCATAATTATTGGGGCATGGCCCATGGCCAAGAAGCCGGGGAGGGCATAGAACCCTAAGGCACTTGAGGATTTACCCGATACCAGTAGGGATATCACCGAGGAGTAGCAAAAATAAGTATATGGGGTCACAATTTATGCATTCAATCCCACGAAGGAAGATAATCAGCGTCACTCGATGCTCCTAAGAGACCTCTATGCATAGGCCTACTGAGATAACACCAAGCTGACTCCTGTGTGCAAAAAATGGAATACAAACTTGGGTCAGTTAACCTACCCAAATGTGTACCATTCCTTTGATCTATTGGTGTGGCTTGTAGTCTCTTACAACTCCAGAGCACGTACCATTCATGATTTCAAAGGTTAGGAAGTGGCCTGGGTGCAAAATTCAACAAGTCTTCGGCCTAGCCACCACTTCCAAGGTGGTGGATTTTAAGACGTTGGCCCTCCAGACCAATTATATGTTGAATAATATGTTCCATCATAACCTATTTAAGAGAGGGAGGATGAGGCCAGTGGATTTCCCCATCAAAAAGTTCTTACTCTGTCCCTAGGTGCAGGACTACACCGACATGATCAATCTAGCATTGGGGGAGAAGGACTTGGAGTCAATCATAAAGGAGGTGATGTTTTCAATCCACAATGCAACAGAATAGACAAAACTTCTCTTTACTGATGGGAGGACATTATCAGTGATAAGCTAGATGAATAACTGCAACTGTTGTAGAAGGCCATATTGGCCGAGAAGAGGGAGATGCCTCCCTTTTCTTATTACCCATTTTTCATTCATTTGTTTATAGCACAATTGGATAAAGCCTTGGTGGCCCATTTGGGGGAGTGAATGTGCCGACTATACAGGATCAATTATTGTGCATCCGGGAGGGATGTTCCAGTTATATGACCTTCTTCGAGAAGGTCCTCATCATAGTGCACTTTCTATTATGTGGGAACTTCCCAAACAGAATTGGTGCAAGGGTTAGGAATTTCCTACACCAGGAGAAAGTAGTTGACTACTTCTATGTGGAAGAATTTTCCTATCTTAGGATATATGGATCAAAACTGCCTCCAAAAGCACTACCACTCCACTGCCCAACTTCCATCACCATCCTGGAGATCACTCAATAGATGGCCGAGGAGGTAAAAATCTTAGCCACTTTGTCATGCTATGGGCTATCTGGAATATGGACACCTACTATTTTCCAAAGGTCGCTTGGAGGGCCTACGACCCAAATGGCCTCCATAGAAAAGAAGTTACCAGTAAGCTGGCCCTTCTGTCAATCACACACAGTGATGATGATTTCGAAGATGCAATACATAAGGCTTTTAGGAGTAACCAAACCTTGGAATTGATATGGAGGATGCCTAAGGATAAGTGACCATACAGTGAATTGGAGGTTGTTGGTGATTATAGTGCCCAATTAAAATTACACCAAAGCTTTCTAGTGGATAAGATGGCCCCACTGGTCCCGATGGTCCCTCCAGAAGAATTCAAAGACCCCACTCTACAAATCACTCAACAAGACTCTGACCTCTTCGAGGTCAAGATGAAGATAGTTGATGAGGCCCAACAAAAGCAAGCCAAACTCCCTTATCCTTCCAATTCCCTTATTGCTACTTCAAAAGGGAAGGAGTTGGCCATTGGACCATATCAGTAGACTGCCACATCATTAAAACTAACTTTAATAAGCCCACGAGAGTAAGGCCAGTTGGTGGAAGGTCAACACACTTTGTATTTCACCATGTTGGTAATCAATCAAGAAGAACTTTGAGTATGCCCCAAGGTGATGAAAAAGATAACTCAAGTCGGGGGATTGTCTAATATCCTAAGAGTTTATGAAGTGCAAAGCCCTACATGGTCTCCTACTTGCAAAAGGGCTAGGACTGAATCCTCAGATCAAGGGGTTGAAAGTTTGACAATGGCAAGGGTCACTAACATCTGCAAATTTACAATTGATGAAGAGGATCAGATTCAAGACATGGAAGAACAAATATCTCCTAGCAAGGAGATAGTCAGGAGTAGGGAGATAGATGGTCAAGGGGTCATTAACACATCTACTACCACATTTGAGATCCCCTTTCCACCTAGCATGAAAGAGGCCACTATTGATGTGAGTAAAGGTGTCATAAGGACATCTGATGCACCCATTGAAATGATGAAATCCCATATGGCATCTCAAGCACAAGTGGCTGAAGTGATAGAGAAAGAACTTGAAGAATGGAAAGCCAAGGCTATAGAGGTAGGGCCATTATAGACCTAGGTCAAGAAACTTTAGGGAGAAGTTGATAAATTTAAGATGTCTGTTCCTTCCACTGTGCAGGCCAGTGTCCAACTTGGGTCCATAGATGAACTTAAACAAGAAATGAAGGAGAAAATCCAATCAAATATGGGGGACTTGGAGTCCATTCTCATAGATATATATGCTATGAGGTATGCAATAGACCTCATCCGAAACAACTTATAGCAAGGAAGATAGAGAATAGATGCGATCATGCCAATCTACAAAAGGTTCCAGGAGAACTATGTGCCTATATTGGGGTTATCGGCCACTCTATCAGATGACTCTTTATGCTTCTTTATAGAAGAATACATTAAGGTCTCCTTGTTCTTGCAAAATGAGTAAAATTGGCTCCAATAGAACCAAGAGATGGTAGATTTTGAGTATGAGGCCAATGATGAGTTGGATAACTACAACCTCTCCATTGAGGACTTTGGGCGGCCCCCAGTCATTAAGGATTTTGTCTTTCAAAGGATCCAAAATTTTGATTTAGAATTTGGTGACAGGCTATCTAAGCACTTCATGACTTTTGTGGATATGGTAGACCACCTATGAATTTACGAATCACAATGTGTAGTGGGTAAATAACCGTATAATCGAGGCCACACAATATTTAAACATGCTGCTCTTCTCCTTGACCTTTCACGATGAGGCTTGGGAGTTCATTGACCAAGCCATTCAAAATTTGAAGGAAGTAATGGGACTCATCACCGCTGTGGCACACACACCAGGAGGACCACAATTGCTAATACAAGGCAGTACCAATGGAGATGCACAACCGCCACCCGTATGAGAGGGAACGTGGGCTACATTCCCATTTTTGAATGCATCTCAATTTTAGGTACAACAAAATTCTTACAGCGAAGCAGGCGGTTACAACAGTTGGGTGGCCTTGCACTATGAAGGAGAGGAGTGCTATAGCTAAATTTTTTTCATCAAACCTCTAAGAGAGAAAATCCAGGTATAGCTTTATCTATTGTTTGAGTTATATTTTCCCTTGTATCTCTTTTATGTGTGTCTTATCACCCTTTTTCTTGTCATTCACCATGGACTGTTGAGGTGCACTATTCACTCTAATTATTTCTTGTGGAACACGTCAGAGTTGAGGACTCTTACGTCACTGCAATCAGGACGTAGAGGAGATATCCCTTGTTTTGAATATTCAAACCAAGGATTTACTATAATCAAATGGCATATGAAGATCAATCACTCTACTGATCTATTATATGTACATATTTTATTAATGAAAATATCAACTCTTCCCTTGGCATATTTTTGTGTGAATGTCTTGTGTTAGCTTATTTATGTATTAGTATAATCAAAATATATAAATAATGCCTTCTATTGATAGTTTAATTGTTTTATTTACATTACATCATTTGAATGGAGTAAAATGGACTAGTTCTTCTTCCTATTATCTTTTCTAAGATCATTTATCAACCTTCTACGACTATGTAATGGATAAGGCACCGGTCTGAGTTTTATAGGCTTTAATATTGATACGTTCGATCACCAAAAATATCAAAACAACAAAGTAACAACATTTTATCTAGCATAGTGGGCATGTGCACGATAGAGTATTAGTAAAAGGACCCACTTCTTGGCATTTCCTTACCCAACCTGGTTTGTTTAGAGCTGTCTAAGATAGTCTATTCCTAGGTTAATGAGGTGGATCAACCATAATCCATAGTGTTGGTTGTGATTTTAAGAGTTCCCCGTGACATGACAGATCTTTTAAGGGTAAGCGGGAAAACTCCACAATAGGTGGGTCCCCAATTTTGGGGTATGTTGTGGAGCAGCTACAAGAATAAGCCTTGGCACTATTTATGTAGTTGATTTGGGGTGGAAGGAAAGTGTCGATCATAGATAGAATATCTAATAGTTGACATAGTTTCTAAGTTTGTTTATCCTTATTTGAACCTCCTTTATTTTTACTATAGGTGGAAAGTACTTTTCGACAGTATTGCCTTGGCCTTGTCCACTTTTGACTGGTCTATTTTGGAGTGAAGTAGGGCTATAGGGAAAATTTCCCTATAATTAGCACCATGGAAGAAAAAATAAGAATAATATTTGAGGTCAAAAAACTTTGGGATATAGTTAACAGTGATGAAAGTTGTCCAAAGGAGATATAAGATAAACATAAGTATATTGAGAGATATGCAAAGGAAATTATCCTCATCAGATTTGGAGTGGTTGATGAAATACAACCACATATTAGTGAGGTAAAAATAGCAAAATATGCATGGGATAGACTCTATACCATATTTTAAGGGAAAATAGAAGCCACAATTCTTCATCTACAATTGCAACTTCATACACTAAGGGTCCAAAAATGTTTAGAATATAATTTAATTCCTTTTAAGAATTGTAGCTTTGAAATCAAATTTGAACATTATGGGATAAAAGGGGGATGATAAGATCTTATTTTTAGTTTTACTTTGATCTCTCCTTGAATTATATAGAATTGCGATGACCTATCTCCAAGTATCAAATAGAAAGATGTCATTTGAATAATTGGTAAACAACCTTCAATAATATGAAGAGAGATAAGTTGTCCAATAATATCCTTATCTCAAAAAATAAACCTAAAAAATGTTCAAAGGCTCCTTCCACTTCTATTTCATCACAAAAATAACCTCAATGGAGAAGGAGATATGGTCATATTTGTAAAAAAGGACATGGCACCAATTTTTGTAAATATAATTCATTTAGTCAAAGGAATTAATTTCAAAAACCTCCTCAAAGGAATCAATAAAATCAATCACAATACCAACAAGGGCAAAAAGGACAAGGGATATCAAAGAGAGAAATCCCAACAAAGGCCACAACAACAATGGTATATTGCACTGGGTTAATCATAACCAGATTTTGAAGAAGAATGTGAAATAACACATAAGGTCATCATGGCAAGGGAAATATCAAAACCAAGAAATAAAAGTGATAGTAAACACACCAAGATAAAATGTGAAATACAAAATTGTGTGTCATCCAAAGTTAGTGAAGTTGGAGAGTTTTTAAAACTAAGGTCTTGTTTATAAGCTATACTTAAAAAAGTTGGTGAAGGATACTTTCAAAATGGTGTGACAATCTCTATTGGTTCTATAAGAATAATGTGCATGGTATTATTCGCCCTTGCAATGTCAAAAGCAAATGAAAATAGTTGAAAGATATTTATAATGATACAAGTGAACTTCTTCAAAGAGAATATATAAGTTATGTTACAGGTGATTTGAAGATTGATGAGAATAGATTTTACGTACAAGATGGTTATGGAAGCCATGACAAAGGCCATATTGTTAAAGTTGAAAGTGACAGTGATTTGTACTACTAGATATTATATTGATAATTTAGATTTTTTTGAAGGTCATTGTGATTATGATGTATGTGGGTATTTAATTGGTGATAATTATAGGGATCAAAGTGATGATGCAAAAAATTGCTATTTTGAAAGGCATACAAAGTTACTCATTAAAAAATAATGATAAAAATGGGATATGATAGTAAAGGTTTGGTAATATATGGGCAAGGGGTGAAAAATCACATAGTACTAGATATAAGGCCAAATAATAAAGGCCTTGGTTTTGATGGTCTACCATGAAGCGATAAGACCAAATTTGTGAAAAGAGAAATCTATACAAAAGATAAAAATATAGGTCAAACATAAAGCAATGACACTAAATTCATGAAAGGTGGCAATTACACAAGATTTATGAAGAAATAATCATATGTAAAAGTTCCTAGTGTGGTTTGTTAAAGTCATTGTGAAATAAGAGGACATGTGAAAACTAGGTGTTGGAACCTACATTCTTGTGAAATTTTGTGGAGGTAATAGTCAATCCAAAAGAGAGTGTTGACATATAGATAAAGTCACCAATAAAATATAGATGAATTGTGGATGGTTGAATATGACAAAATGGGATAAAGCAAAAGAAATATTGAATGGTTTCTATAGAAGGAGATCAAGTTTGGTGATTGAAAAACATCATAGTTTGTTGAATAATGTAAGTTTTCCCATGGAGAAATGTGTTGGGAAACTTGATCCAAGTAGTGCTTCGAAGACCTATAGTGATAAAACTTGTAGATGAAACATTATGTGGAAGATTCTAAAGTTATATTCAAGTCATAATTTCCTAGATATGATGCCATAAAGGCTAATCTAGAGACTGACCCATAGGTAATCATGACTTAAAGGTGACCCACAGGTGAAAAGGTTACCTAGAGAAAATATCTAAAGGCAACCTAGGGGTAATGACCTAGTCTAGAAGTGATCTAGAGGCAAAAAACTAGAGGTAGAGAGCCAAAGGCAACCCATAGGTAATGACCTTAATTTAATAACCTAGAGGTAGACCCAAATATTATCCAAATATTAGGACCTGGTGGATATTACTTAGATGCAGAACCAACACAAACTAGAGTCAATAGAGTAGAGTAAAATTAGTGTAAGCCCAAAATGACCACACTCTTAGGAAAAATTTGCAAATTTTGCCTAAGTCATAAAGTCCTCATTCCAAAAACCTTACAGTGTATTTTGGAGCAGATCCGCAATAGAAGTCACGAGCCCGCCCAACACTTAGTAAATTTTCACACTTGGAGCAATTTCGGAAGACTTCTTTTGTTTTTGGCTTCGAACTAGCAACGCATCCCGAATCTGCAAAATATTTTGATAAAGGATGATGTCAACATAAAAAAGGTGCATATTGGTGACCACTTGATATTTTTAATATCCACAAGTGGCTAAGTGTTGGAGTGCATGATTCTGGTGATTACACCAAATATTTTTGCTCAAAATGGTGATGAGGAAGAATGTTGTAAATGTAGTAGAGGTAGATTGACGACAATGGGTATTTTTGACTAACTCTTTTTCGGAATGGTGATAAGCAGTGTTTTACTCTGAAGACAACACAAAATGGAAGAAGAGTCATTTTACATTGTGACAGGTCTAGAATGATGGTCATACGCCAATACACTTGCCCAGTGCAGAATGGAATCCGTAAAAGTTTTTAAGAAGAGATGATGTCATCGATATTTTTGTGCGGATTGACGAATGATTTACAGACGATGAGGAAACTTGAAGAATAAAGATCATATTCGATCTCGCTTAACCTTCAAGGCATTTCAAAGCTGGATTGGTGTTCCATAGTGTCTAATATATAAAGGATGACATCATCAAGGTTTCAAAGTGGAATGGTGTTGTGTTCTCCCTACCATTATAATAAGCTTATATCATAATGAATCATACCCATACAACGGGGGAGATCAACAGTGGTAATTATGTCAAATAATCTGAGGTATTTAAATATATTTGTTCACTAGAGTTGTAATAGTCAATTGGAGAGGAAGTTGAAACATCGAGTGTTTTCAAGAAGATAGAACCAAAGGTGGTTATAGATCGACGATGGCAGATGGCTTGCAATAAGGATCAATGATAATGTGTGATCTTCAAATACCTAAATTCCAATTTGTGCCAAGTGACCAACAAGTTTTAGAGGCCCCGAGATGCCATGGCGGTCCTACTACAGTGGATTTCCCAAAGGGTGTACCAGTAAGCAAATGCCAACAAGAACTCTCTGCTGCATTGTCAAAAATTGATCTTTGTAATGTTCTTGATAATTTTAATTTTGCAAAACTATAAGTAGAGGTTGAACCCTCATTTTTAAAGGGTCAGCTCTAGCATGTTTTCCTATGCTACTATAAATATTCCCAAGAGCTAATGGAAGGAGCATTACATTAATCTTCATCTCAAAATTTGTATCTTCGTGCTTGATATCAGAGGTTAGAATTATTTAGTTGCATTTATGTGAATACTTAAGTGGTTAGTTTGTGCCAAATAATGGATTACTAGTTGTTAAAGTAATTGAAATTTGCTTCTGATATTGATCTTTATTGTTAGAAAGTGTATTTCTATAAAATCTAGATATTGGTGAATTTTGTTATTTGGATTATCATTGTCTGGATATTGAAATCGTTGTTTGCAATATTTATCTACTATGCATTAATGAATAGAGAATCATAAAATTTGAGATAATTTTGGTCTAATTTATGTGTCTTTGGGTTAGTTTTTTGAAGCTTTTTATTGTGGTGCAATACTGTTAGCCTATTCATCCATTATTGTTCACATTTCTCTAACCCTAATATTTTATTACCCTAATATTCAAACCCTAAGTGAGCATAATGGTGTCAAAATCCTATTTAAGTTGACAAGAAACTAGCCTACTTTGGAGGTTGTATCAGAAACTCTGTTTTGGTCCATCCAATGTTGGGTGCTAAGCTGTAGCTATCGAGTACAAGCCTAGATAGAAAGTAGGAAGATAGACAATCGTAGTATTGAGTAAAACTCAATGCAATTTAGTTCCCAATAGTTTTTGGCATGCTTGGTGGGACAAGTTCACAAAGAAAACGAAACCCATCAAATGAGTTGTTATTATCTCAACCCGGAGGAATCAAGATTTGGTGAATTGTATTGACCTTGTAAGCAGAGAAGAGCAAGTTCACCTGGTGACTCCTTGGTCTTTAGACTCAGAAAAATAATTATCCCTATAGACCAGTTTCCTCTCATGTATACCAGGTCTTTCAAAAGGAATAACCCTAACTCCTATTTTTACTATGAGTTACCTTATAGAGGGGCTATTGTTGCTAGAAGTTTGAATCAATATTTCCTTGTAGAGGAAGAGCTTCTAGAATAAAATCCTGCAAACCATCCAATAGTCCCCCCAATAAGACCTATAGCAGGAAATATGGCACAAAATGTGGCTCCTAATCAGCTATTACAGAAGTTCCCCAACTGGAACACAACTGGTCCCCTTAGATTAGCCCAAATGAATGCCATCCCCCAAGATGGATCTAGGAAAATAGCTTATGAGCACTATCAAGATATCTTGAATCTGGAAGAAATCCACAACATAAAAGAAGAGGATATTATTGTAAGGATTCTAGCCCTGTCCTTCAAAGGAAATATATTGCATTGGTTTAGAACTCTAGAAGACAATACTATCACTTCATGGCAAGAATTAGTTGAGCCATTCATAGAGGAATTTAATAAATCTATTGATTCATTTTCTCTGCTTAACCAGTTTACATCCATGCAAAAAACCTAGCAAGAAACTATCTCAAATTTTAATTTGATATTTAGTAGAACATGGGAAAGAATTTCCCCCACTACCAAACCAACTATATATTTAGCTTATATGTATTATATTTGGTCTCTTGGATCAGATTTAGGGCTGCAGACACAAAAATCAGGAGTAGAAACCTTCCCCCAAGTTTATAATGCAATAGTTCATGCTGAAAATATCCTAATTAATGTCGGAAGACTTCCCCCCAAAACTGTGCTACCTTACAAATCAAAAACCACTAGTAGCCAAATTCAATCCATGAACCCCTCTCACATGGACCCCCTTTATTTATCATATCCATATCCAAAAATGAATGCGATCCCTCAACCAAACCCTATACCCTATGTAGCCCCTTTTCCTCCCCTTCTCAATCATATTAGGAGTTTTTTGCTATCCTGGATATACAAAATACTCTAAAAAATATGAGTAATAGAATGAATTCAATGGAAACGAGAGACCAAGAAAGGTCACAATAGATGATATTTCCATATGTAAATAGAGATCAGAGACTTGGTCCTAGTAACGATATTGGGGTCAGGGTGAATGTAGTATATGAGAAGCCAAAATGTTCTTCAGATACTATTCTTACAAATATTTGGTGTTTAGTATGCAATGATCCCCATGACTCACAGTATTGTGTGATGTACCAACACCATGTTCAACAAGCTATGGATCAAGCTGAAAGGAATAAAAAGGGGAGAGTTAATATGTTATGGCACCCTAATCAAATCATGGTTGGGAAAGAGCTGGCTAAGGAAAGCCCAATTGCCATTATGACAAGGTTTGGGAAGAAATATATGCAAGAAGATCCCCAAAAAATGGGGCAATTCCACGTCCCTTACCAAAAGAGAGTTGATCACCTCCCTCAAAGCAGTGACACTTTCCTTATTCCTAAATCTATAGAAAAAGAGAAGACAAATAGTCTTCCTAAGAGATCAAAAAAGGAAATAGAAGGATACTGAATGGGATCTAAAGATGAAGATCATGAAAGGCTTAGGTTCCCCTCTATTACTAAAATACAAATATTAGAGGCAACCCAAAAATATAAAATAAGATATGGTGAGCCAAAAAGAAGGTTGGAAAAACTCTCTTTGAATAAGTCTGAATAAAAAATTATTGAAGAAATAAAAAATATTCCATCAAAAGCTAGCCTGTATGACACTCTGTTCATTCCTGGTCATATTGACCTACTTAAAGCTTCCCTCAACAAAAATCCACATAATAGGTTGGCCACTATAATCCTTAGTATGCCATTGGAAAAGAAAGAAATGATGCCTGTTGTTCTAAAAAATAAGCCTTCTCCTTTCTATATATCCCTAAGAATGGAAGTTTGGGTAGTCTAAAATTGTATGATTGACTCAGAAGCATCAACTATAGTTATGCCTAAAGCAGTCTATGAGGATATGGGTAGCGAGTATACCCAATATTGTCCTGGAGTTTTACAACTAGATGGAACACCGATCAAGATAGTTGGAGTCACTAAGGATGCATTAATGAGGTTGCATAGAGCCCTTGAGGTAACAATAGTGCAAGAAATAGTTGTGGTTGACTTAGAACCCTATTTTGGATTATGTCTTTCAAGAGAGTTTACTGCAAAGCTAGGGGATGTATGTACATGGATTATTCTAGTATGGTAATTCCTTTCAAAGAAAAGAGAATAAGGATAACACCTGAAAAACCATTAGCTTATCACATTGAAAATATTGAGGAGGATATGTGCAATATTAATCCCTTGGAAGAATTTGAGCTAGTGGAAAACATTGAAGAGTTGGATATTGAGGATGAGTTGCCTTTCAAAGAATATTATAGTCAGTTCAGAACTGGTATGGGAACATATAGCATCTCAACTAAATCAGAAATGAAAATACCTGCTATATCCAACCAATCTCTGAGAGAGAAAGAAACATGAATCATGCACTTTGATGGTGCTAAATGCAAAAATGGTGCAGGAGTTGGTGTACAAAGAAATTTGCTTATATATTGATATGGTCATGTACTAACAATGTTGCAGAATATGAGGCCTTGTGTCTTGGATTGATACAAGAAGAAAGCAAGGGCATTAATATTTTGAACATATATGGTGATTCTGAGTTGATAGTCCATCAAGTAATAAATAGGTGCAATAGTAAGTGTCGTTACTTAAAAGCTTACAGAAATAGGGTGTGGGATTTAATGGAATATTTTGATGACCTAAATTTAAATTTTATTCCCAGAGAAAAGAATACTCTGGCTAATTCATTAGAATCAAAGGGAGCTAACTTCAACCCTTTTGTAGAATTTTGAATCAAGAAGGCCAATGGAATTAAATTAATTTTTAGACCTGCAGTACCAGAAAAGCAGATTTTCTGGTAGGTTTTTGAAAGTGATGAATAAATAGTTGACTTTATGGTGAGAGAAGCATGTTTCTCCATAATCCAAGAAGATAATTTAGAAGAAATTTATTAGCAAGACATTATGCAACTAAGAAATAATCATATCCCAAGAGGGTTGGTCACCCTTGAGAGTTTTTTTGATAATGAGGATAGAAATAAGACCAGAGCCATGAAGGTCAATGAAAAATCTATAAATAAGTTGAAGTCGGTAGAGAAAATAAGCTCAATTTTGGGGTCCGATGTTCACCAAAGGAAGCAAAATATATCAAAGATTTATGCTTAAGATACCAAGACATTGTAGCTTAGTCATATGAGGACCTCAAGGTGTATGACAAAAAGGTTATCCAACATATTGTTGAGCTAGATCCTGATGCAAAACTATTTAGGTATAAGAAGAGGCCAGTAAATCTGAGGATCGAGGCCATTATGAAAGAAGATCTCTTAAAGTTGTTAAAATCTAAGATCATATACCTAATAAAATTTTCTACTTGGGTAGCCAACTTGGTACCTATAAGAAAAAAGAATGGGAATATACACTTTTTTGTGGACTCTAGAAATTTGAACCAATCATCCCTTAAGGATCACTATCCCCTCCCTCAAATTTATCAGATCTTGCAGGTAGTGGCAGGAGCAGAGATATTCTCACTACTGGATGGTTACTCCAGATACAACCAAATTTGGGTGAAATATGAAGACCAGTATAAAAAAACATTCACCACAAAATGGGGTACATTTGCCTACTAGAGAATGCATTTTGGGCTATCCAATGTCGGAGCTACGTTATAGATAGCCATGGATTATGTTTTTGGTGCACTAATCAACAAATTCATTCTAATTTATTTTGAGGATATGATTGTATTTTCCCATGATAAGAAAGATCACCTATCACACCTAGAGCAAGTTTTTCATAAATGTAGAGAATTTGGCATTTCATTCAATCCTAAGAAGTCATTCTTTGTAGTCCATGAAGGAAAGATGCTAGGACATGTGGTGTCAAAAGAAAGCATGGCCATAGACCTATATAGAATCAAATCAATTCTTGCTCTTCCTTTGCCCACAAATAAGAAGACCTTGTAGTATTTTCTAGTCTAGATCAATTTTGTTAGGAAATTCATTTTTGACTTTGCACAGAAGGTCAGGCCTATTTTTGAGTTACTCAAGAAGAATGCTAAGTTCAAATGGACTGAATTTAGGAAATAAGCTTTTGACGTTATCAAATAGTCCATTGCAACAACCCTAGTACTGGTAAACCTATATTTTAGTAAATATTTTATTATTTATGCATATGGAGCTGAAGAAATTTATGCCTTAGTACTCACACAAAAATATGATCAAGGGGAAGAACATCATGTGTTATTTTGGAGCCAAACACTACATGATTATCAGGTCAAATACAATTCTATTAAAAGACAAGTATTTTTCGTGATGAAATCACTAAAGAAGTTCAGGTAGTATTTGGTACAAAGCAAGACCTTGGGATATGTGGTTCATTCAAATGTAAGAAGTTTTATTCTTCAGGGTGATCTAGGAGATAAAAGATCTGGGTGGATTACCAAAATCCAAGAATATGATGTAGAAATACATCCCATAAAATTGGTAAAGGGAAGATCCCTCTGCCAAGATCTAACAAATACTACAACATTAGCAAAAATGATAGCTTGCCAAAAAGCAGATGAAGATCAGGTGGAAGAAGCACAAACTATAGATTCTGATTGGGTTGACCAGATGATCAGGTATTTTCAAACTGGAATATTCCCCCCAAATCTAAATTCTTCATAGAGGAGGATATACAGGCTTCATGCTTTAAAATATGAATTATTATCATAGGGCCTATATAAGAGAAATTTGGATGGAGTTCTTCTAAAGTGCTTAAAAAATGATCAACAAAAGAAGGTCATGGAAGAGTTCCATGGAGGACCAGCTGGTGGACATAGCTCAGGTAGAGTTATAGCTTTGAAAATAATAAGAGCAGACTATTATTGGCCTACTGTATTCATTGATGCTTTCAGGATCATTAGAGCCTATGATAAATGTCAAAGATATGTTGGAAGGACAAGGAATGTTGCATTTCCCCTCAAGCCAATAAAAGTTGAAGAACCTTTTTAGCAATGGGAATTGGACTTCATTGGAGTCATAAAACCCAATTACTCAGTAGAACACAAGTTTATAGTAACTACCATAGATTATCTCACCAGATGGGTAGAGGCTATTCCTACCAAGAAATCAGATCAAGAAGTTGTGATCAATTTTATGGAAATTTTGATTTCAAGGTTTGGGGTTCCAGAGGCCTTGGTAAGTGATAATACCCAAACTTTCATAGGAGCCAAGTATATTGAGTTTTCCAAAAAATATTGCATTACTCTTAAGAATACTTCAAATTACTATCCATAGGGTAATGGACTGGCAGAATATACCAATAAAAACTTGTTAAGGATTTTGAGAAAATCACGTGAAGATAACATAAGAAGTTGGAACCTATTGCTAGACCAGGCTCTGTGGGCAGAAATGATTACTATAAAAAATTCCATCGAGACTTATCCTTATGCACTAGTATATGGTAAGGAGGCAGTATTACCCATTAATTTGGAGATCCCAACACTTAAGCTTGTTAATACAGAGGAATATTCAAAATAATATTCGGTAAAGACCAAGTTGACTCACTTGCTGCAATTGGAAGAGAATAGAGCTCGGGCATATGACAATTTTCAAAAGTATTCCTCAGATATCAAAGCATGGTTCGATAAGAAGGCTAGATTCAAAAAATTCCAAGTTGAAGACTTGGTTCTCAGGTGGAATTTTGATAGAGCAAAGACAGACAAGCATGAAAAGTTTGATTCTTTTGGGATGGTCCTTTCAAAATAGTAGAAGCCAAGGAGTCCAATGTATTTCAGCTAGAGGATCCAAAGGGAAACATACAACCGATTCCAGTGAATGGTTTTCATCTCAAGCTCTACTATGTGTAAAAATTGAGCTCACTGTAACATATGTATATACATTATATAATTATTTCCCCTCCTTTATTCACTTTGTACTTTAATTTATTTTTGCACTTTTTAATTAGTTTTCTTTGAAAAACCTTTTAAAAAAGAAAACAATTACAAAAATGACTAAGTGTTGACTAAGTACACAACAAAGTTCCATTTCGCACTTGAATGCATGTAAATTCTTTTGGAATGACGAATTCTTGAAGCTGCATCAAAATACACTAAGTTTCCTATGGAATGGTGTTAAGGTTTTTATCCTGCATGAAAAGAGAGCTGATGTTCAAAAGAGAGCAAAAGCGTTTCCAATTTGGGAACATTTCGAAGCTAATGCAAGGCGAAGCGAAATCAAGATAGAAACTCGTGCATGGAATTTACTAAGTTTCAGTGGAATAAAAAAGGGTCTTAATTCACCGATTTTAAAATAAAAGAGGAGCCAAGCAAATATTTCATGATCATGCCATGTGGAAATCAAAGAATGATCTCACATTTAATGCTAACAAACTCATGCCATAACCAAAGAGTAGCCGAAGAGGTGCAGTGAGGTGGCAACATAGTTTGAATTTTTGGCCAATGAAAATATATAAGGCCATTGGTGAGCCACCGAATGGAATGATTAAAAATTGGAAAGTGTGCTAGCAGGGAGGTCATGCAATAATTGCATTAATGGCAGAAGATACACACACTCCAAAAAATAAAAGTGATGAAAAAGCATACATAAGGCTCATTTATTAGTTATTTGCATCCACAAAGTGGTAAGAAGGCGAAGTGATAAAATTTGCTACAAATTGTAGAGAGAACAATATTTATTCCTATCAGAATGGCTTTAGAATATGTTCAAGAGTTCAAATATCCGAAGAAAAATGTGGTGGCACCGTACCTCAACAAAGCCGAAGTCATGGCAGACACGAAGATGGTCCTCATAGAAAGAACAAAGCTAAGAAGGAATGTGAATGATAGATACAAGAAGAGAGTTGCTTTGTCTATGGAAGGTAGATGTGTTGACCTTTCTTATCTCTATTTTTATATCTGTGATTCGGTCCCTGTCCAAAATTAATAGCTTTCATAGTTAAATACTATGACCCATTGGCCAAATTAGTAAAGACATTTGAGGAAAAAACCCTTTTCTATATCATCGCCTCCTTTTGTCATGAACTCTTTGCCCTAGGGTCTAAACCGCCAGTAAAACCAAAACCATTTAGGGTCATTGAGTAGGATAGGTTTTACTCTTTGGAGAAGCAATATAATGATGGTGAGTTGTTTAAAAGATAGGTTTATAAGCAGCTTGATACTAAGCCCAAGAAAAAATTGCCTGAGGTCCCTATTTCTATTAACAAATTTACAAACTTCGTCATATTTTCTATGTTGGATTGTATGGAGGGTTTAGACTCTGATAAAATGGTATATGGCTAGAAAATTATCGTAGCTTATTGTATTTATAATAAAAGAATGTATGAGAAATATGTGGGAGAAAATGGGACTAGGGTGATTTATTTTGATTGGCCAACTTTTCTTGCACAGAGGATACACGAGAAGATAGTAAGTATGAAAAGGGGCTTTGATGCTCCTAGTTTTAGGTATTGCTCTAGTATGGTGAGGATGTTCTATACCGCCACTAAAGATAGAATGCCTTGGATTCCAATCAAGAATAAAACCAATTATGGGAAACCCTTACCGACTTATTACTGGATAAGTCATTTGAGAAGCAGTGAGTCATACTATAGATTCAATTTGGAATTTCTTGGACCTGCCCTAAAGATAATGTATGGAAAGTGCCCTAGATTGCCACCCTTGGATGAGAAAACATTGAGAACAAAGGGTGCGGAAGAAGGAGATTGGTATTGGTTGACCGAGGGCACAATTATCAAATTGTATGGTTTCTTGGGTAAACCTTTTCTCCTGCCCCACTTTTTCATGAAGAGGATTTTTGCCTTAGAATATTTGAGGTAGGTGGAGTACATCGATGCGAACTATGTTTCTAAGAGAAAGAGAAAGTCTTTGCTTACCCACAACACTGTGGGGTACATTATCATCACCAATAAGGGGCAAAGCCAACTAATTGACCAATATCTTGACAGGTTAGGTCTTTTTTATATCCCCCAAAGATGAAGCTATGACCCTGATGGTATTTTTATTATAAGGAATAAATCCCTAATTGGATAAAAGGCCTATAAGTTTTAAAAGAGGCCCAAATCTCATTTTGAATAGGGCATAAACAATTATGAGACTACTCTTTTAGAGTGGAATGTCTCAAATATGGTTCATCTGCCTCTATGGTTGGATTTTTATGAGCAAATTTTTGATTTTGATCTTGACAAGAAGCCAAGTCATCGGATTACAGAAGATACAATTAGTAATATTGAAGGGGAGACTTCAAAGAAAAAGGATCCTAAGCCTGAGGGAGAAACTATTGAAGAAGCTAAGGAAGAAGGACAACAGAATGTAGCGAAAATATCAGATTGGTGGAGAATGAGGATAGAAATTAGAAAACCTAAGTCCAAGTTTGGAATGAAAATTGATAAAGAGTTTTCAAAAAGATATAATGAAAATATTGGAACTTGGAGACAAAAAGATGTCAGAAACATAGTATTGATGGCTAAAAAACCTCAAAATGGCTCTGAATCCCTCCCTCCACCTACATATCAAGAATTTCAACTAGAAGATCCAGAAACTCCTTTGACAACACCCCAAGTATTGAAAAATTTTCATCCTACCACTTGCAAGCAAAGAATTTTCCTAAGGGAGCTCAACTTATGAGAAAAATACAATATTCTAGAGAAAAGGTTGTCAGTACTCCAGTTGAATAACACAAGCTTATCCTGAGAGGGGGTGTGAACTATATAAGAGCACTTTTTACTTTTTTCTCTCAAACCAATACATGCAATGTAAAGATAGCAATATCAACAACAGTAATCAAAGCAATGTAAACAAAACCACACACAATAGAGACACAACGATTTACGTGGTTCACCCAAAAATGGCTGCTTCCACGGAGTAAATATTTCACTAAATTTTCTCAATCAATATCTTGGGAATCCTTCCCAATTACAATGTTTATGGACCTCTATCCAAATGAGACACCAATCCCCTAAATCAAGTTTATGGATCTCTATCCACAGGAGAACTCCTCCTCTACTCTAGCTGGTGATCCTCTAGAAAATGCTGCCTCCGATGCACTGACTGGTGGATCTCTCTCCACTTGAAGACTCTTGTTATCACTCAAAATACCTATCCTTAATGTTTTTTTTGATGGATCTCTATCCACTAGAGACTTTGTCCTCTCTGCTCTATCACCTCCATAGCTTTATCTCAATTATATACTAAACACAGTCCAATCGATCTAGCATAGTTCTTCTCAACTCTTGCACTAAACACTGTCCAGTCGGTCTAGCACAAGTCTGCTAAACAAATATTCTCAAGTTTGTACTAAACACAGTTCATTTAGTCTAGCACAAATTTTCTCAACAAATATTCTCAAGTCTATACTAAACACTGTTCATTCGGTCTAGCACAAATTTTCTCAAAAAATATTCTCAAGTCTATACTAAACACAGTTTATTCGGCCTAGCACAAATTTTCTCAATATCTATCTCTATTATGACACAAACCTATCCTTAAATCTACACCAAACTATGCTCTCAAATCTGCACTAAACATAGTCTAGTCGGTTCAGCACAAATCTATCTTCAATCTCTATTCTCAAGCCCTAAATCGAGGCTTGACTCAACTCTGTTAGATCTACCCCAAACCTTAACTCAAGGTTTGAACAAATCAATCAAATCTACTCTCAAGTCTTCTCAAAGACTTGTCTCAAATCTGCCTTGCAATCTTCCTCAAAATCTCACACCAAACTATCCACAAGTCCTCTCTAGAACTTGCTCAAATCTGCTCAATAGATCCACACAGAACCTGCTCAAATCTGCTCAATAGGTCCACTCCTAACCTGCTCAAATATTATCACTAGATCCACTCAGAACCTGCTCAAATCTGCTCAATAGGTCCACTCAAAACCTACTCAAATCTGCTCAACAGGTCCACTCAGAACTTGTCCAAATTTGCTCAACAATATCACATAGAACTTGCTCAAATCTGCTTAATAGGTCCACATAGAACTTGCACAACTCTGTTCAACAAGCTCACACAAAACTTGTCCAATCTCATAGAAACATAAAGAGAATTGTTAGAGACTCAATATGTTCTATTCTCAAAAAATCAATCTCTTTCTCAACTCAATCTCATAGAAGCATAAAGAGAATTGTTAGAGACTCAATATGTTCTATTCTCAAAACTCAATCACTTTATCAACTCAATCTCATTGAAGCATATAGATAATTTTTAGATACTCAATATGTTCTATTCTCAAAAACTCAATCACTTTCTCAACTTAGAATATAGAATAGTTTATTTTATGGAAGTTGAATAATCACTCCATACATCCACTTGACTAGGCTCAATCAACTCTACTCAACCAATCACTTCAAGAAATAACACTTACTCACAAACCCTAGTCCAAGCATGTATCATCCAACTCAAAATTTTTCCAACAATGCTCAACAACAAATATCACATAACAGTGATACTCATGATATTTTCAAACCCTAGATCAAGTTCTTTGCATAACAATTCACTTCAACAACCATGCTCATCAAACAATGTTTTAATCACAACTCTCAATTTCATAAAACCTTGAAACATTAACTCAAACACTTCACTCAACCAATGATCTCAACAACAATGCTAATAAAACAAGGTTTTAATCTCAACTCTCAAATCAGAAAACCTTGAAGCAATAACTCAACCACTTTTGAAAAGGAAACCCTAATAAAGTCCTTTTCACTCCAAACTTAATTTTCAATAAAGCCAATCAATCAACTCAACCAAGAAGGAATTTACCCATACCTTTTTAATGCAAAGGAGTTGTTCTCACAAATCTTCCACTCTCATAAATTTCTCTTTCCAATCACAAAATGGTTAGGAGACTTGAGTAATACCAGAATATAAAAATAATAACTCAATAACACCTTATTACTCCAAATCAATAATAATTTTCATCATAGTCTTCTTATAAAAGAAATAACCCCTTTTATGAGAAATTAATTCACAATAACCTTGATTCTCAATAATGTCAATACTATCCTTCACGAACTCCTCATAACCCTTAATGACAAGTTTTAATTAAATTTCCCCACTAAAATAAATCTACTTTAATAAAAAAAACTTTATGCAAGCCTTATATAAAATAAAATTAAATCATAACCCCCTTTTAATTTCCCTAAGGCTTAACATATCATATAACACCCTTATAAATCCACGTGGGCAATTAAAAATACTTTACAAAAATTAAAATTACCTTGGAGGGTTTCAAACCCTCTCTCGTCCTTCCCTAAATGCCTTAGCCATGGCCAAAACCACCGTTGAGCCACGCGCTCACACAAAAACCAACAAGCACAACGTGCTTGTTATTATTTGCAAAAACATGTGCCTTAAATAAAAAACCGTGTGTGCCTTGGGTGCCAAACACGTCTTCCTTTTCTCAATACCTGCGATTCAAACACAGGACCTCCTGCATCCAAAAAACTCAACGCACCAATAGGCAAAGCTGGCCTATGTACCCTCAAATCGTGCACCTTCTACTTTTCTCCTTTCCACAGTGAACAAAAATGTTTTTCATGAGCTCTTTCCTCTTCTTCACATGCAATTCGATATTCGAGCAAGGGTAATTACCAATGGTTTTTGGAAATGCTTTTATATTAATTTCTTGCCAACCTTAATACGTCGGCGCTATCCTTGTTGTCTTCTATGACATCGACGGAGATCATAAAGGCATCAAATGCCTTTGGTATTAAACCCAACCTTTGGGTTTATTAAAATATCTTTAGACTTTATAAAACCCACTTTTGCCTTATAAAAAATTATAATAAGAATTATAAATGTTTTATTTGGGTTTTCACCATGGCACATTTAATATTATAATAACCACTATTATAATAAAATACCTTTGATAAAGTACCTTTAATATTTATTTATAAAATTTAAATTCACACCGAATTTAAATAATTTATAAAATAAATATTATAACTCCCTTTTTACTTCTGTATTTTGCACTATTTCACTTGATCTTTGGTCTTCTTCTTGGATATCAAATAACTATTTTTATACTTTTTGTTTCCTACTGAAATATTTGGTATTAATGATGACTTCAATTGGTGACATCAATGATAAATTTGACTTAGGGACTCAAAATGTCCAACACCATTTATTGAAACATTATCTAGGCCTAAATGCTTAATTTTGGGAGGTCAACCTCCAGAAACAGATATTGACTGGAAAAAGAAAGATGAAAGTTTCAATTTTAAACCCCTGTCTTTTACTCCTGCAACATCAGTACAATTACATCATGTTTCTAAGAAAGTTCTAATTTTTGGAGTTGTGCAAGGAAATAAATCAGAAGAGGAATATGAGAATGAGATGGCTGCTTTCTAATTGGTTCATACAAGGATTAAAATAGTTACAGAAAGAATGTAAAGAGAAATTTCAAAGAAAAAAAAATGAATATGGAGGAGATTGCAAAAGAGGTAGCTGATTCTGCTGTAGAAGAATTGATTCATCAGCAGCAGCAAGAAACATAGATAGAGCAAGAGCACCCTACATCTATACGCAAAGGTATGGTTTCTAATCCCTCTTCTCCTCTACATACTCATTAATCCCCAAAGAAATATTACTCCCTTTCTAACCAAGAAGATATGACAAGAATACCTCATCCCTCTCACAGTACACCACATGTGTCATCTATAGCCACTGAGGTAGAAGTTACTTCTATTTCATCACAGCCACCTAAAATTCCATTTTCAGCATCTGAAGTTCCCACTTCATCATCTCCTATCATTCCATATTCACTGTTTCTATCATCACCATATATGGGACATGTTGTTCCAAGTACCACCATCCATACAATTGTTAGTATTGTGTTAGTTCCTATGAGTCTATTAATAACAACAACAACAGTAGTTATAGAGTCCATTGTTGTCAAGAAGTTGTTGTAACTATCTCCACACCCCCATCATAAGCAGTTCAGTCTGCCCTTTTGTTTCTGGTATCTTCATCTCTCTTGGTTGCTATTTTCTCAAGACCTATAACTATATCAAAAGAGCAAGAAGCCACTCAAAGTATAAATTATTATTGGGCAGAGAAGCTTGCTAAGCCTTCTAGCAATATGGTTGTCAGAATAAGAAGCATGTATGTTGACCCTATTTCTAGACAGAGAGTATCAAGATCTATGACTCCATTGGTGATCAAACCTAAAACTAAGATGACTATTCAAGATTATTTAGTGGAGGAGGTCACAAGATATTGACAAGCTTCCTGAGGAAGATGAGCTGATTATAGTCAAATTCCACTTGGATACCTTCTATGTGAAAAATGATATAGTCAGAGAGAAGGTGGATAAATTGGAGAAATAGGTTGAAAAACTCAAGAAGGGTCTGAGTAATAAAAAGCAAGTGGAAAAGGCTTTGAGGAAAGAGGCTAAGGGTTGGAAAGAGAAGTTTCAAGAAGCCAATAAACTAAAGGACCAATTATAGGAGAAAAATAAGTTGAATGAAGATCAGATGAAACAAATTCAAAATTTAAAGCATCAGATTCAAGTCAAGAAAGCTAAGTCTTCAGGATTTTCTAAGAATGAGTTGAAAAATATTAGAAAAGAGTTGCTTTCTGAGGTCCAGGAGAAATTTTTAGGGCTGCAACTTGTTATTTATTATCTTAATTATGCCAACCGCCTACTGTCCAATATTCAAAAATATCTAGGTCAGATCACTGGAGAGTTGTAGCTTATGGTGATTCTGGTAGATCAAATGTACAAGTTGGTTGATAGCAGACTTAGTGATTCTGCTAAACCTATTCCTAATAAAGAATAAAATCTTACTAGATTTTCTACCAAGATAGTGATTAAAAAGCACAAGGCACTTCAGAAATCCTGGTTGTTGGTTGACAGGATTGAAAGAGTGATTAAGGATGTTGAATTGAACAAAGAAATGATTCAAGTTGGATTCAAAGGCCTATGGATGGAGGACCACAACTTGTTATCCATGGAAGAGATCCAAAAAAGCATTAATGAGAATTTGCAGGATGAATCTGGAATCAATTCTCTGGAAGAGCCAATATCCCAAGAACAAGTTTTCCAATTAATTATTGATTTTACTCGATTGAGAGATATCATGGAAGATCTGGTAAACATAGAGAATGTTGCTAACTATGAGGATATTTTAGAGCTACAATATGTTTATAAGCAGCTCAAAGAAACATCAAATCCCTCTAAAGCAGCCTGGGAATGGGCTTTATAATATTTGAAATTTATGGTTCAGTTGTTTGGTGATACTTCTGGAGAAAGGAGTCAGAAACACCGGCTTCACAAGAAGAATATGAAGAAGAGGCTTATGAAGAGGCCCATGAAGAAGAAGAACAATACAAAGCGGTTATAGGCCTAGAAGGGGCTCGCACTTAGTTCATTTTGTTTTGTATATATGCATGAGTTTTGTATTTTTATTTTGACTCTGACAATTGTTAGAAATGAGCAATAAATGCATGAAGCCTACAGAGGTAGAAGAGCAGCAGACTATGTGTAAAGGCATTTTGCAATGAGATCTTATAAGAAGAGTAGAGTTATACCTGATTTTTGAAGACAATGAAAGTAGGTCTGTGTTTTTGGTATAGTCTCATTATAAATGGATGAGCCATGATGTTTTTGGCATGATTTCCATATGAACCTTTACCCTCTAAGCAGATTGTTGAATTTTTAGAGGGTAGTGTTTATATGGAAGTTATTCTTTAAAGCATATTTTAGAGACAAGTATTTTTTTAACTCCTAAGGCCTAATGGATAAGACTCTTATTTTGTTGGATTTGCAAGCAAATCCACCCGAGAGGCACTAGAATGTAGGCCCAAAATGGCCAGATACTTAGGAATTTTTTGCAAAATTTACCTAAGTCATAAAGTCCTCATTCTGCACACCTTATAGTGTATTTTGGATTGGATCCACAATAAAAGCCACGAGCCCGTCCAACACTTAGTAAATTTTCATGCTCGAAGCAGTTCTGGAAGACTTCTTTTGTTTTTGGCTCCGGACTAGCAACACATCCTGAATCCACAAAATATTTTGATAAAGGATGACATTAGTAGAAAAAGGTGCAGATTGGTGACCGCTTGATATTTTGAATATCCATGAGCGGCTAAGTGTTCGAGCACACGATTCTGGAGAACACACTGAATATTTTTACCCGAAATGGTGATAAGGTGGAATGTTGTAAATGTAGTAGAGGCAAATTGGTGACAATGGGAATTTTTGACTAATTATTTTTTGGAATGGTGATAAGTAGTGTTTTACTCTTAAGACAACATGGAATGGAAGAAGATTCATTTTACATTGCAATAGGTCCAAAATGATGGTCATAAGCCAATACACTTGCCCAACCTGGAATGGATTCCCTAAAAGTTTTTAAGAAGAGATGATGTCATCGATATTTTTGTGTAGATTGATGAATGCTTTGTGGACGATGAGGAAACTTGAAGAATAAAGAGCGGATTCAATCCTACTTAGCCTTCAAGGAATTTCAAATCTGGATTGGTGTTCCATAGTTTCTAAGATATAAAGGATGACATCATAAAGATTTCAAAGCGGAATGATGTTGTGTTCTCCCCAAAATTATAATAAGCTTATATCAGAAAGAATCATAGCCATACAATGGGGGATATCAATGATGGGAATTGGGTCAAAGAATCCAAGGTTTTTAATTTATTCACTAGAGTTGTAACAGTCAGTTGGAGAGGAAGCTGAAGTGTTGAGGGTTTTCAAGAAGACAAAACCAGATATGGTTACCTATTGACGGTAATAAATGGCTTCCAAGTAGGATCAATGATAATGTGTGATCTCCAACAACCTGAACTCTTGTTTGCGCCAAGTGACCAACAAGTTGTAGAAGCCCCGAGATCCCATGGTGGTCCACCTACAACGGATTTATTGGAGGGTGTACCGGTAAGCAAATGCCAACAATAACTCTCTGTTACACTGTTAAAAATTGATCTTTATAATGTTCTTGATAATCTTAATTTTCCAAAACTATAAGTAGAGGCCGAACTCTCATTTTTAAAGGGTCGGCTCTAGCGTGTTTGCATATGCTACTAAAAATATTCCCAAGAGCTAATGGAAGGAGCATTACATTGATCTTCACCTCAAAATTTGTATCTTCATGCTTGATATCAGAGGTTTGAATTCTTTAGCTACATTTTTGTGAATACTTAAGTGGTTATTTTATGTCAAATAATGGATTACTAGCTATTAAAGTAATTGAAATATGCTTCTGATATTGATATTTATTGTTAGAAAGTGTATTTCAGTAAAATCTAGATATTGGTGAATTATGTTATCTGGATTATCATTGTCTGGATATTGAAATCATTGTCTGCAATATTTCTCTACTATGCATTAATGAATGGAGAATCATCCAATTTGAGATAATTTTGGTCTAAGTTATGTGTCTTTGGGTTGGTTTTTTGGAGCTTTTTATTGTGGTGCAATGTTGTTAGCCTATCCATCCACTATTGTTCACATTTATCTAATCATAACCTTTTCTTACCCTAATATTCAAACCCTAAGTGAGCATAATGGTGTCAACATCCTGTTTAAGTTGACAAGGAACCAACCTACTCTGGAGTTTGGATCGAAAACTCTATTTTGGTCCATACAATGTTGAGTGTTGAGTTGTAGCTATCGGGTGCAAGCCTGGACATAAAGTAGGAAGATAGACATCCACAGTATTGAGTAAAACTTGATGCAATTTAGTGCCCAACAGTTAGAGCTAAAATCAAAGCTAGAGCTAGAGTGATAGCTAAACCCAAAGGCAAAGAGTAATTCCAGTGTACTACTAGATAATGGAGGGTAATGATCTTTATGTCAAATAATGTAATAAGGGTGGGTGTTAGACTTTATTACATTATTTGGAGTTATGTAATCATTTAACGTTTTTAATCATTGGGTGATTTGTAAATATTTTTCCCATATAAAATTGAATAGTGATATTTCTTGTGAGAATGTGAGGAGATGAAAATACATGTTGATGATGAAACACCAGAGGTCTCTTGAATCAAAGAGAAACATATTGATGCATTAAATATGCATGTTGTATACAAAATTAGGATAACTAATATTGGATGAGTAGTATGAAATATTGCTAGATATTTGTGAAAATATTGTGTAAAATATTTTGTTTAGAACATTGTGTTTGTCTTCCCCCATTTCCAACTAAAATTCTCATACTATTATATAGGGCTAGGGAATTTTGCAATGTGGTCATAATCATATTGAAGAAAATCCTTTTCTAGTTTATTCCAATTTTTAACTTTAGATTTCAATTTAAGTTCAAGCTAACATTGATCTAATTTCTTACTAAATTATTTAATAAAATGTTTTTATTGTTGGTATTGCAAAAAAAAATATTGGTTACTGAGAAGAATACCATAGGCCCTTCATTTGACCTTTCACTACTCAAATAGTAATACCTTTCTCTTGAATTCCACATTCAACCCATTGTAGTTCTTAATCAGTCCTTTCATTTATGTTTCTACTAGACAACAAATACCAAAAGAGAAAAGGAAATACATTTATGAAAAATCCATAAAAATTAAATGAGGTTTTCAAGGAACCCTAGAAAATACAATCTTAAAAATATAACATTCATCTAGTCAATAAATAAAAAAAGAGATTTGAGTGAGTATCGAGAGAGAAAATAAGAACCTATCAATGAATATTTTTCTTGGAGTAAATCTATTAGAACTAGTGAGATCCTTGATATCTAAGCCCTTCTTGGGTTCCAACACAAAAACCCTTTTTAAAACTATTGATGGCACATGAAAATTTCTTCTAACTACAATTAATGCTTCCTTTAGGAGACACTAGAGAAGATAAATTATTGAATACATGCAATCGATTAAAGGAGATTCACAACCTATTAGATACCATTTTAGATTTCATAATAGTTCTAAAAAATGAATAGAACCAACACATTACCTATATATGTAGTATTAACTCTTAGAAATAAAATATGCATTGTAAAATATTATCTATGAGCACCAAAATATCTCATTAAATAAAATAGAATTACACTCCAATTAATAACCAAATGGTTTGTATGGTGTATTTGTATCCAATTACAAGAGACTTTTAGATTATGTTAAAAAAATTGACCTTTAGGTTAAATAACAAAATATTTTAAATTATTTACCTATATAAGGTGTACAAAGGCATATACTAATACAAACTCATACGTGGCCTCAAGTTAAACTTAACCATCACATACTTCAATACAAATTTGGTTGGATATTATCAAAAATAAATAGAAATGGTTGACTACTTTAAAGTGGTTGTTACACTGATGAATAATTTGGGGAAATAGGAAAACTTTATATCCCACCATAGGAAAAGGTATTTATCAAAAAATATATAGATTTTGTAAATAAAATAAAAAATATCAAGAAATGAACCTTGCATAGGTGTTCAACAACATAGAAATTCATATAAAAGAGTTTATATTAAATAAACATGTATGTGGTAACCATATTATGAAGGTCTTATTTTTTTGGTATAATGATTGGTTGATGGCTTATCCTCTTTTGTGAAAAATAACAACCATTGGATCAAATACTATTTAGATTTTAAATGCTTAAAGGTAAAAAATTATATTGATATCATCAACAATTCTAGATCTAGGATTTCTATTAGCAACCTAGGTAATTGAGGCAAAGGACCTCAAATAGAAAATGATCTCCAAAATATGCTTTGATTGTATTTTTTATCTATTTTGACATGTAAGTATGAGTTGGTTTGAAATATATCAATATATGGTGGATACTCGACCATGTTGGAATATAAGACTTTGGAGCCATCAAAATTTTCTACTCCCAAGGATTTCCCTTTGAATAATGTTGGGTCATTTGAGACCCTCTCTAAGGTCTCAACATTCCTTTGGTTAGCATTCTAAAATAAAATTCCTATAGATGATAGTCTCCAAAGAAGAGGATATAATAGACCTTTTAATTGTACTTCTTGATTATCCCTTGAATTATAACATTTGGGGTTACATTTTAAAAATAGAAGAATATGTTGAATGGATCCTTCAAAATTGGAAGAGAAGAAGGAATTCTATATAAATTATTTCAAATCTAAATAATTATCTATTTTGTAGAGGATTTGTCTAGCCATTATTTTTTAGGATATGTAGCTTGAAAGAAGAAATAGATATTTTGAAAATAAATCTCAATTTAATTGTATCTAAGCTTCATAAATTGTTATTGTCTCTCTTGCATAATGTTTATAATCATAGTACTCATTTATGATAATCATCAAGTATGGAAAAATAGATGCTAGTCTATCAAGTATAGAAAAATAGGAGCTAGCCTCTTGGATACAAGATTAAAAAATACATTTAAGGGTTACCTACAACAATGGAATTAATACACATAATCTATGTCGATCTATGGTAAAATAAAAATACGCAGAAGTTGGATCCATGAAATTAGTTTTAATGGTCCTTGCAATAAAAATTTTAAAAAAATTGCAAGAGGTTATGCTTTTCATATTAATAATAAAAATATTCTCCTCATCTATTCCAAATCATATGGAAAATAAACTAACTATGTAATGGCTAGGGAATTTCTTATATGGAACAACAATGCCAATGAAAAATTATGAAGATATGTTTCAATTGATAGGGATTCATGATTTATTATTAGTGTTATTAAAAAATGGATGTAGGGATCATAAATACTATTCTTTTTAATATCCATCAATTATTTATGGATGTAATATCTTGGAAATTCAGCAGGTTATTGCTTACTAGAGATTATATATCTTAATAAAAATAATATCAATGAGTTGATAGAGAAAAAATATTAGTTCTTTAGAGAGGAAAGTTCAAATAGAAGCTACATATATATTTTTGATTGTTAATACTACTTCTATGAGCAACTAATCATAGACCCATCACACAAATGAATAAAAGGCATGGGTTGATTTAATAAGAATCTAAAATAGAGTATATGGAGTTATTAGATTGAATAAGAAATCAATGATATTACTAAGTTAATAACCACCTTGATTTGTTTCTCACTAATTTGCTACATTGTGACCAATATGACAAGTAGGAGATAAGGAGGAGATCAAGTTTCTAGACCAATTTTCTAAAGGGGGTATGTATATTATATCCATTGATGTCATAATGACAAAATTTGACCAATCATAAGAATAATTAGTATTGAGAGAAAGAATGAAGGACCTTCGTCTAGTCAAAAATTGATCCACTTTGACTATGATATGAAAATTTGCATCATCTTTGGCATCAAATCACTAAAGCTATATGGAATCCAACTAGACACTAGTTGTGACAAAATTGAAGAACACAAACTTATACTGAGAGAGGGGGGGTGAACAGTATAAGACCTATTTTTACTTTTTCCATTATACTTCAAAATAGTAAAGAAATATACCCAAAGCAATATCAAAGAAATGCACAATATCATCCACAAAGTGACACCAATTTTAACGTGGTTCACCCAGAATGGTCGGGCTACGTCCACAAAAATTTTCTCTAAAATTTATCTCAAAGTTCTTTGGGAATCCTTCCCAATTACAATGTTTATTAGCCTCGGCCCAAAGGAGATACCTTCCCCCAATCAAAATTTATGAGCCTCTGCTCAAAGGAGATACCTTCCCCCAATAAAAATTTATGAGCCTCTGCTCAAAGGAGATACCTTCCCATCTTCTCTGGAAATGATCCCTCAGAAGATCAACTGCCTCTACCTCTTGCCATCACATGGAACTCCTTTCCACTGAAGACCTCTTGTCCTCAATGCTTAGCCTAAGAGACCTCTGCCTTCTATGATCATGTCCACAACAACTCAACAACCTGTACCAAACACATTCTATCGATCTAGTACAAGTCTTCCTCTGTCTGTCAGATCTGTCCAACACTTGAACAAACCAATCCTCTACACACAAGCCTTCTCAAATACTTGCCAAATCTATCCTCAGGTTCTTCTCAAATAACCAATGCACCTTTGTCCTCAAGTTCTTTGATAGAACTATCAAACTCAGCTCACAAGTCTTCTGCTAGGACCTATCCAAATCTGCTCACAAGTCCCCACCGAAACCTGTCCAAAACCTGCTCACAAGTCCCCACCGAAACCTGTCCAAAACATCAACAAGCTCACCAAGAAAAACTTTCTTAGCATGAACCCACAAAGAGAATTGTTAGAGACCCAATGTGATTCATAAACCTCATAGAAGCATAAAGAGAATTGTTAGAGACTCAATATGTTCTATACTTAACTCCCAATATCAATCTCAAATCTCATAGAAACATAAAGAGAATTGTTAGAGACCCAATATGTTCTATACTTGACTCCCAATATCAATCTCAACTCAATCTCAATCTCAAAAAAATAATATAGATGTAGTATGCTTTTCTCAATAATATGAAACACAACCCAACAATTGCCAACCATGCAATATCTCATTTAACAATGATACTCATATTTTTTTTACCAACAATTAGGGTTTCAATAACAATGCTCATCAAACAAGGTTTAGTCAACCAACACCATTCAACTTAACATCAACCTTGAAGCATTCAACCAATCATCACAAGAAAAGGAAACAAGTAGAAATCCTTTTCCCTCCAAGGATATTTGAACAAAATAGCCACCAACACAATATCACCAAATGCAAAGAATAACTTGCTCAAATCAACTCAATGGAGTAAGCCCAATATCATGTATCAATTAAAGCACTAACTTGATCAAAACAACCTCTATGGAAGCAACTCAACCATCAATATCAAAATAGCTAACTAAGGGTTTCATCATCTCAATGCAAGTAGCAAGACTTACTAACATAAAACCTTAGTGCAAAAAATGATTCCTCTTTCTCAACCAGAATTATGCATTCACCCAAAAACTCATCAATGATTTTAATGCATAAACAATCTTCAATATCCAGAAAATAGATTTTACACCAAAAATACCTAGTAGACAACCTTTTCACTCCAAACTCAATTTCAAAAAATATACCATCAACAATATACATGGAAGAAGTTGCCCATACCTTTATTTTTATGAAGAAGGAGAACTCAAAATCTGTCACAACACTAACTCTCAATTTGCCACCAATTAGAGTTAGCAACTATATAACAATATACAATAATAAAGATCCAAATTAACACCTTATTTCTCCAACTTAATAAAAACCACCAGAAGTATAATATACATACAAAGTAAAACCTCTTTACACCTTATTACTCCACATAAACATTAAGCATCAATAAAACAATGTCAAAGCAAATATGATAACTTAACCTTATACCTCCAACGCATTCACAACCACTATCCTTTGCACACCGCAACCAAAAGAAAATTACCAACGAAGAGAATCGAACTCGGCACCTCTGCCTTCTAGCGCCTTCGCTTAAACGCCACCGCCATTGGGTCACAAGTGCCCAATGAAGAAATACAGTGTTGCCCTATATTTTATCTTCCTTTGACACCAAGAATCTAGAAAACGTAAATGTCTTCGTCAAGCCACATGCAAACTGGTGAGCGCTATCCAAAATGTAACTTACTGGGCAACATAAATAATCTTCCACATAGTGCAAACAAAAAACTGTTATCCTTCGTGCAATCCAATCAATCGTAGGTGAAAGCAAACTGTCGGATGTCAAAGCGCAAATTGAAAACGTAATTCGAGTGCAGTGCCAACAATTGTAGGTGAAGTGCAATCTGTCGGATGTCAAAGCACAAACTGAAAACTCAAGAAATTACTTGGGCAACTCAAAATCGATAATCAACTCTCAATGAAATACAACACTTTCTCGAAGATCACAGGGCTACGATTTTCATTACTCGAAGTTACAATCACTTTAGAAAATCATCCCCACTTATATAGCCATTTCTCCTTAACTGCTTTACGTCAGTGCTCCTCCAACTATGGCAACACATCGGTGAAATAATTCTATATCCGCGTCGCTTAAGGGTTAAAAGACCCTTTAATAATAATTAAAATAATAATTATTATTATTTTATTAATAATAAATTAAACTTAGACCCTTGTCAAAGGTTTGAGTTAATTTAATTATTAATAATAAACATGGACCTTCAAGGTTTTTCAAGAAGTAAAAACCTTTGCATTAAGTTAAGCTTGGTTTTAATAAAAACCCTTAATGAGTCCAAATGGTTTTAAGAAAAACCTTTAACCTTGTCACCATGGTTTTAATAAAAACCCTTTAACATTATGAAGCTTCTCAAGATATTTTTGACATCACACTCTTTTTGATATCAACACAAAAATGCCTTTTGACATCAATGACAACTTATACACTTGAGCAAAGGCAATGTACCCAAAGTACCCAAAATTGCCAACAAAAATACATACTAATGAACCACCATCAAGTTTCATATTTAGGGATGGCAAGACCAAAGTGACCCAACAACAAATAATATCACATGACACATTGACATGACACTAACTCACTAGGTCAACCTATCAATGCATGTTGATGCACTACCGACTATTGAACTAAAGGATGTTGATTCACTACATATCAGTCCTTAAAAGCATAAATTTGCTAAATATATAGAAAAAATAACATTTATTCATTGGTTTGAAGCCCAAAAATATATGAATAGAAATTGTTAAAGTGGCATAAGCCACTATAATTTTCTATAAAAGTTGAAGTGTTGGCTAAATTGACTTGGAGGAATAAAATAACCATGAAAGTACATATTGAAGAGAATTAATTCAATCTTTGGCTAGATGAGCATGCATGTTTTATCTAAATTTTATTTTTTTATTATTTTGATTTTATGTTAACTAGATTTAATATTTTTTTACCATAGTTAGGGTTTGAATTGGATTCATATTACTATAACTATGAGCTAAGGGCTGATTTATAATTATCCTTTTGATAAAACTAGAAAAATACATTGATTTTTAAATCAAACTTATGATGGATGTTATCAGTGAAATGAATGAATGGATCATACATGATATTTGCTATTAAATTGGTAATACTATTTTATTATATTCTTAATGGTGAATGCATTATATTTATGGCATTGCATTTATATCTTCAATTAGTTATTTTCATATATATTTTTAAATATATCTATTAATATTGATGCATTGAAACTATTTAGACTTTCTAAGTATGTTAAATCAAATTGCTATAATTATATAGTTGTATTTACTTTTATGCATTTGTGTTTTATCTCACATAAACCTTTTCCTTGGACATTTAGACTAGGTTATTATACTACAAGGAGTTGGCCTTCTCTAGAGGTTGAAACATGTAAAACCTTTTCATATAAATTTGGCCATGTTGTAGGTCATGATCATAATTATATAGAAAATAAATTTCAATAGCTTTGGCATGAATAGTGGGAGATGTTTTTACTATTGTAAATCAAGGATATTTTTGAGGAAATTTTGATATAGTGGTACCCACTAAGTAATTATCTAATCTAGTGATATTTTAACCAATAAAATTATTAATAAGCTCTATATCTAATTAGGTCTAGCATTTTGCATAGATATTTAAAGGTTTCATTGCATTTTCCCTTAAATTTGCTCATATCCATTAAAATATTTTTGTATACCAATTATTTTATTAAAGAACCCATCCATTTTTGCATAGATCCAAGGATTTTATTAGTGTTTTGTCAAGATTTGTATTTACTAATAGAATATTATAAATTTACCAACATGTGATTCAAATTATACAAAAAGAGCAAGTGCCATAAAGGTTTTGATAAAATCCCATCCAAATATACATAAAGTTAAAATTTTACACATATTTATGGTGATTTTGTTGAGATTAAGGGTTTCACAAGTTTACGATTACAAGATTTAAATCCCTAAAGGACTTGTTAAATTTTGTTAAACTACCTTAAAAATGAAAGAGGGTTTCTAATCACAACAAATCCCCTATATAAAAAGGAGAAAAATATTAGAAATATGTAGGACTTGGAACTTGAACAAACAAGAAGGACTAGTTTCGCCATCTTATTCTACCTCAAATATGGCTTAAACTCTTCAACCCAACTAACTTTCCCAATAAACACCACTTTTTTAGCATGTGATACAATAAGTGCAACCCAATGGAAAACAAGTGTTATGTGATACACAACAGTGATGTTAAATGCATAGTATCAAGCTATAGAAAAAGTTGCATAATAAAAGCTTATAACGTTGTTCAATAACAAAAAATTCAATAGCAACCTATATAAAATACACAACAATCCCAAAGGGCATACAAATACACAAAATGCGTAATTCATGCAACACTTTTCCCAATAAAATGCACAAATCACTAATCAATCCCTTTTAATCCAAATAGGACAACCTACTCTATAAACACAATATATACAACAAGGGTATTGTGTAATGAAAATGTTAGTATTAACGCCATTTTAGAATAATTTTACACAATGGAACCATTGAGGTCCTTCAAACCTACCTATATTTTTATTCATTCCTCAAGTGGCATTAAAATTTTTACCAATGTTTAACAAGGATGCTAAAAATACAACCTTAAAACATTTCAATAGTATCCAAATTGAAATAAAAACACCATACTAAAGAAGAATATTTTATGGTAATATTTCCAGTATTTTTATTAAGAGAAAAAATTGCTTTATGGTTTATGATCCTACAAGACGGATCACAAATTGAGCACAACAGTAGACCCATTTAAGGATATTTAATAATCTAGTTGATTTGTATTTGGTGATTTTTAAACTAAATGTCATGATTAAACATCCAAATTATAATGTTCATGATTTTTAACATCAAATGCATGTGCACATTATATTAGATCCCAACACTCATCCACCCATTTTATGAACAAGCAATGGTGTAATATATGAGGTTGTTGCAATTGGGTCTACTACTGATGGTAAGAGTAGATAATCATGTCATATTAGCAAAAGCATTTAAAAGAGTTGCTCATGTATAAGTAATACTCACACACACACACACACACACACACACACACACACACACACACACATATATATGGAAATTTCAATTGACACCTCCAATGCCCTACTTGGTAAATATGATTTAGGTATATGCTAAGTAGTTACAATTTTCCACCATTAGATTACTTTGTTGCCTAATACATCATATCATATTGTTAAAATGCACCAATAACCATTTCCCATATTACCACCACCTTCTCAAATCATACAATTACCATAAATACAACCTCCAAATATATTTGCATATTAATAACCCCACCAATGACTCCCTTGATCTCATACATCATTTTTTTAAAGTTTTTTGTTTTAATTACTACCTTGTACCAATCCCAATAATTGGTATTACTTACACCATGACCAAAAATATTCTTATTGAAGAACACAAGCTTATACTGAGAGGGGGGGGGGTGAACAGTATAAGACCTTTTTTTACTTTTTCCTTTATACTTCAAAACAGTAAAGCAATATACCCAAAGCAATATCAAAACAATGTACAATATCATCCACAAAGTGACACCAATTTTAACGTGGTTCACCTAGAAAGGCTGGGCTATGTCCACAAAAATTTTCTCTAAAAGTTATGTCAAAGTTCTTTGGGAATCCTTCCCAATTACAATGTTTATGAGCCTCGGCCTAAAGGATATACCTTCCCCCAATCAAAATTTATGAGCCTCTGCTCAAAGGAGATACCTTCCCCTCAATCTAGATTTATGAGCCTCTGCTCAAAGGAGATACCTTCCCATATGCTCTAGAAATGATCCCTCAGAAGATCAACTGCCTATACCTCTTGCCAGCATGTGGAACTCCTTTCCATCGAAGACCTCTTGTCCTCAATGCTTAGCCTAAGAGACCTTTGCCTTCTATGATCACGTCCATAGTAGCTCAACAACCTATACCAAACACAGTCAGTCAGTCTAGTACAAGTCTTCCTCTGTCTGTTAGATCTGTCCAACACTTGAAAAAATCAATCTTCTGCACATAAGCCTTCTCAAAGACTTGCCAAATCTATCCTCAGGTTCTTCTCAAAGAACCAATGCACATTTATCCTCATACAACAGCACTCCACGTTCATCTTTGCCCTATGTGCTCTCTTCGCCCTCTGCTCTCTCTGCGCAATCACAGCCACATTTGGTCGAACTTCAATCACAACGACACTTAGAACAAATTCACCATGACTCTTCGCTCACTCTGCACACTTCGATCAAATTTTGCACTCTGCTCTTGACGATCAAACTTCTCACTCTATGCTATATCTACGAACATCGCAACTAATAATGCTACCAACTCTTCAAAAAGGTCTGCCTTTTATAATAACACTTTCAAGATCAAAAACTTAATCTTAGTCGGCTATAACCCTGATCTTTAGTTGGTTGCACAACCCTAAACTTCATCGGCTGCAAACCCTAATATTCATCGGCTCACATTTAAATTTGTCGACTTCAACTGCCTCTATAACTCTTCTATAGATTTTTCCACGAAACTACATGTCGTGATATTGTGACACCTTTGCAACCGTACACTTTCTTTTGGATTTTGTCGTGATATCACGACACTTCTGTATTTGTCAACATCAACTTTGCTTTTGTCATGATATCGTGACACTTCTCCCTTCGTCGACCTCCTTTCTACTTTTGTTGCAAAATCATGACACTTTTGTCTTCATAGCCTTCCTCTCTGCTTTTGTCATGAAATCATGACACTTCTATAGAAGACCTGCTTTCAATTTTTGTCATGAAATCACGACACTTCTGCTTTCGTCTGCTTTCTTTTCTGCCTGTCGTGAAATCATGAAACTTTCTACATCCGTATGCATTCTTTACAACCCATCGCAAAATTGCGGTGCTTTCAGCTTTCATACGCTTTCCTTGTAACCCGTCGCGAAATTGTGATGCTATCAAATTTTTGTATGTTTTCTTTGCAACCTGTCATGAAATCATGATGCTTTCAACTTTCGTATGTTTTCTTTGCAACCTATCATGAAATCGTGACGCTTTTATCTTCCGTACATTTTCTTTGCTCTTTGAGTCATGAAATTGCGACATGTCGCAATATCATGACACTTTTCTAACTTGCTTTCTCTCTCCTACTTAAGTCACAAAAATGCGACATGTCGCGATATCATGACACTTTTCCTCCTTAGCTCTTTTATGTTCTTCGGGTCACGAAAACCCGACATGTCGCGATATCGTGACACTTTTTCTCCTTAGCGCTTTTCTTTTCTTCAGGTCATGAAAACCCGACATGTCACGATATCGCAACACTTTTTCTCCTTAACGCTTTTCTTTCGAACCTGTCAACTTGGGGTTTGCAAAAGACCTTTGAACTGTCATTCCATAACCTTCATCAAAACAAATTATTTGACATCAAATCAAATTCCTTCAAAAGATTCTTGACATCAATGACAACTTATATACTTGAGCAAAGGCAATGTACCCAAAGTACCCAAAATTGCCAACAATCTCCCCCTTTGTCATTGATGGCAAACCTTTACTGAAAAACACTTCTCAAGAGCTAAAACTGAAACCAACTATGCTCACAACTGACCAACTGTGCCCACAACTGATAATATTCCTTTGAAGTTTTGCTCCCCCTGACTTGAAGCTTTCCTCTTCACTTTGAAGCTCTCCCCCTTACTCATATCTCTCCCCCTTTGTCATCAATGGCAAAGGGTCACCTTTGGGGCTTGGGACTAAGAATGAGCCTCTTAGCTTAGTCCCTCCCCCACCTCCTAATGAGGTGATTAATTTTGGGGTGGGAGTAAAACTCCCATTAGGCACTGATCATCATCAGCGTCTATAACTTCCTTGCTGGGCCTTCTCTTGAACACTCTGTTCTTGTCACTGTTCTTGTTCTCATCCCTATTCTTGTTCATGCCTTGATCCTTGGACCTAATCATGCCAATATTCCTATTCTTGTATTCTAGAATTTTAGCTCTACATTGTCTGATTATGTGACCTTCATTGTTGCACTTGAAACACTTGACGATGTTGTTTCTCTAAGGTAAACCTGATCTTTGAATCCACCAGTTCTAACCAAACCTGTTCTAGCCAAACCTATTCTTGTTATTTACCTTGCAATAGACTACCTTGTGCCCAAAATGTTTACAAGAGTAGCAATACCCTTGAAAAAAACTAGCACTTCTGAAACTGTCATTTACCTTCTTCACTTGAGCCATGCAATGTGAAGCCATGTGACCAAACCTATGACAAGCAAAACATCTGCCTTGAAACTTTCCTTTATTTGAACTCTTGGGTCTTGAAAAGTTCTTCTCATTTTGAATTCTATTTTTTGTTTCTATGCATCTATCATTCAAGGACTCCTTTTCTGAAGTACTTTCCTCATCAAAACTCTCTTCCTTTTGGAGTCTCTTACTAGACTCTCCAACTTGTTCCTTGTGTGGCTTAACAAAACCAAGGCCTGTTTTATCTGTTATCTTTCTTTGACCTTTGATGAGTGACTTAACATTTTTGGAGCTATCTTGAAACATGTAAAGCTTATCCTTGTACTCTTTAGTTTCCTCTTTCAAAGAAGCCATTTTCTGTTCTAACTCACTATACTCAAGAACCTTAGACTCTAACTCATCCTTGAGTTCTTGTGTCTTAGCTATAGAGAAATCAAGATTTTCTATAAGATCATCTCTCTCCATACAACATTCATCTAACTTATCCTTGAGTCTAGCATTCTTCTTTCTTTCTTTTTTCAAAGCACTAAGAGCACTAATAAGTTCACTTTCAAGATCCTTTATTTGTTTGCTTTTTGAATCATCAAATCCTTTTTCAGATTTCTTATCACTAGAGGTGCTACCTTTTTCAAAAACCATACATACATCTTCCTTATAGTTTTCTGAAGCATCCTCATACATACTGGAATCCAAATCATTATTTGTACAATCCTCCTCAAGGTGACCAAAATTTCCACATTTAAGACATTTCATGATAATGAATCTATGTTTCGATTATTCCTCTTTTTCTGATATGAACAATATCTCATTTTCATTATCACTTGATGAACTTTCACTATCACTACTAGAACACTTACTTTCTTTGTCTAGATAGAAACTCTTCTTGTGCTTGTGAGAATACCTCTTTCCTTGATTGTTGTGCTCATCTTTGTTCTTTCTGTGATGCTTATGCTTTTCAGAAACCTTGCTCATAGAATCCTATTTATCTTCATCACTTTCATTCTTGGGAACAGATACGATCAGTAGCATAATGACCAAACTTTCCACAATTGAAACATCTTATATTTTTCACACTTTTGTGCTTTCTAGAGAACTTGCCTTTCTTGCTGTAATATGCCTCTTTATCACTAGAAGACTCATCACTATCTTGAAGTTGTTTACCCTTAGATTTCTTGGTAGCCTTGAAAGCTGCCTCTTTCTTGACATCAACCTTCACTTGAGTTCTCAACTCAAATGTTGCAAGTATACTATGGAGCTCATCCTTTTTCAACTTATCCAAATCTTTAGCTTCCTCAATAGTAGAAATATTTTCACTAAATCTATTAGGAAGAGATCTTAAAATATTATCACAAACATCATTTTTAGCAAGATCAAGACCTAAGTCTTTCATGGAGTTAACAACCTCATCCATACAAAGCATGTAGTCACTAATATTTTCATCATCATTCATCTTGAGTTGTTCAAACATACCTTTGAAGTGTCTCAACTTGGCCTTTTTAACATTTGTATCACCTGTATGAACCACCTTCAACTGTTTCCACATTTCACTAGCTGTATTGCAGTGGATCACTTTGGTGAGATCTGCTTTTTGTAATCCTTTCAGGATTGCATTCATTGCTTTTGAATTGTTGTGATGTAGGAGCCTTTCTTCTTTAGTATTAGGACCATGTACAGGAATAGTGTACTCATCTTCAATCACTTCCCATACCTCATTACCAAGTTCCATTAGATGAACCTTCATCCTTGCACTCCAAAGACCAAAATTTGACCCATCAAGAATAGGTGTTGCATTGCTACTTGAATGATCCATTATGTTATTTACTAGCTTTTCCTTCAAGCTGTTAAACTTTTCGAAGGCACTCGCTTTGATACCAATTGAAGAACACAAGCTTATACTGAGGGAGGGGGTGAACAGTATAAGACCTCTTTTTAATTTTTCCTTTATACTTCAAAATAGTAAAGCAATATACCCAAAGCAATATCAAAACAATGCACAATATCATCCATAAAGTGACACCAATTTTAACATGGTTCACCCAGAAAGGCTGGGCTACGTCCACAAAACTTTTCTCTAAAAGTTATCTCAAATTTCTTTGGGAATCCTTCCCAATTACAATGTTTATGAGCCTCGACCCAAAGGAGATACCTTCCCCCAATTAGAATTTATGAGCCTCTGCTCAAAGGAGATACCTTCCCCTCAATATGGATTTATGAGCCTCTGCTCAAAGGAGATACCTTCCCCTCTACTCTGGAAATGATCCCTCAGAAGATCAATTGCCTCTACCTCTTTCTAGCATGTGGAACTCCTTTCCATCGAAGACCTCTTGTCCTCAATGCTTAGCCTAAGAGACCTCTGCCTTCTATGATCACGTCCACAAGCAACTTCAAGCAACCTGTACCAAACATAATCAGTCGGTCTAGTACAAGTTTTCTTCTATCTGTCAGATCTATCCAAAACTTGAACAAATCAATCCTCTACACATAAGACTTCTCAAAGAATTTCCAAATATGTCCTCAGGTTCTTCTGAAAGAACCAGTGCACCTCTGTCCTCATACAGCAGAACTCCATGTTTGTCTTTGCCTATGTGCTCTCTTCACCCTCTGCTCTCTCTGCATAATCATAGCCGCATTTGGTCGAACTTCAACCTTTGCACTGTTTGCACAATCACAGTGGCATTAGAACAAATTCACCATGACTCTTCGCTCACTCTGCACACTTTGATCAAATTTTGCACTCTACTCTCGATGATCGAACTTCTCATTCTGCGCTCTATCTACCAACGTCACAACTAATAATGCCACCAACTCTTCAAAAAGGCCTACCTTTTATAATAATACTTTCAATATCAAAACATTAATCTTAGTCAGCTGTAACCCTGATCTTTAGTTGGCTGCACAACCCTAAACTTTGTCGACTACAAACCCTAATCTTTGTCGGCTCACATTTAACTTTGTTGGCTTCAACTGCCTTTGTAACTCTTCTATAGCTTTTGTCGCGAAACTACAACATGTCGTGATATCGTGAAACCTTTGCAACCATACACTTTCTTTTGGATTTTATCATGATATCATGACACTTCTATCTTTGTCAGCATCAACTTTGCTTTTGTCGTGATATCACAACACTTCTCCCTTCGTCAACCTCCTTTCTACTTTTGTCATGAAATCATGACACTTTGCCTCTGCAGACTTCGTCTTCACTTCTGTCACGATATCATGACACTTCTGTCTTCATAGCCTTCCTCTCTGCTTTTGTCATGAAATCATGACACTTCTCCTATAGAAGATTTGCTTTCAGTTTTTGTCACAAAATCATGACACTCTGCTTCTGTCTACTTTCTTTTCTGCCTGTCATGAAATCGTGACACTTTCTGCATCCGTACGCATTCTTTGTAACTCATTGCAAAATCATGATGCTTTCAGCTTTCGTACGCTTTCCTTGTAACCCATCGTGAAATCACGACGCTATCAACTTTTTGTACATTTTCTTTGCAACCTATCACGAAATCACGATGCTTTCAGCTTTCGTACATTTTCTTTGCAACCTATCATGAAATCGTGACGCTTTCAGCTTTCGTACATTTTCTTTGCTCTTTGAGTTACGAAATTGTGACATGTCGTGATATCGCGACACTTTTCTAACTTGCTTTCTCTCTCCTTCTTAAGTTGTGAAAATGCAACATGTCATGATATCGCGACACTCTTCCTCCTTACATATTTTCTATTCTTCGGGTCGCAAAAACCCGACATGTCATGATATCGCAACACTTTTTCTCCTTAGTGCTTTTCTTTTCTTTGGGTCGTGAAAACCTGACATGTCACGATATCATGACACTTTTTCTCCTTAGCACTTTTCTTTCGAACCTGTCAGCTTGGGGTTTGCAAAAGACCTTTGAAACTGTCATGCCGTAACCTTCATCAAAACAAATTATTTGACATCAAATCAAATTCCTTCAAAAGCTTCTTGACATCAATGACAACTTATATACTTGAGCAAAGGCAATGTACCCAAAGTACCCAAAATTGCCAACACTTATCCACTCCCTTGATTTATTAGAGTTAATATATGTAGGAGTGGGGAAGAGTATACAAAGTCAAAGTGTGAATGGATAAGATGCTTTTGTTAATAATGTAAATGGAAAAAAAATTATAATCAATGAGTGGAAAAAATGAAAATAAGTATGATGGAGGATGGAAATAGAAAAAGACTCCATATGTATCCAATAATGAGGTTCCAAAACAATAAAATAGATCAATGCATCATGATAACATAATAAACCAAGATCAAAATAACATGATAAATATAGTAGTGAATGCAATTATGAAATTGAATGCAATATGGTGTGTCAATGTAATTAACCTCATAACCCAATGAAATACACTATGGCTATATAAAGAGCCCAAAATATGATATAAAATTAATAAAATCAACAAACTCAACAAGACGTAGAAATGGTTTAGCCAATGATGAATCAACCTACTATGATCAATTAATAAGGGATAAATTCCTAAGTTATAATTCAACCATAAGTTAACCAAGCAAAAATGTCTTGATAAAATATAATGGAGAGTAATAAAGCATGATATACTATTTACAATCTAGTAGAATATGAATATGAATTTTCTTTTAGAGCTGAACAACATGAGGTCAACGAAATTAATGTAGGAAAATCATCAAAAATTTGTGTCTCAACCCACATCATAAAAATATGCTAATATAGGGATATGTGCCATAGTTTTTAGGAGAGGACAAATGCCAACATATGTTAAATACAAAGGTCTACAACCATTAAATTAACAAGTTTCACAAATGCAAACTACTACTCTTATTCCAAAAAACACAAAACTAGAAAATGGAAAAATAAAGAAGTCCATAATAGGCAACTCAAGGGTCAAAAATATTAATAAGTCCATAAGTTTCAAGGGTCAAATAGAAACTAGAAACTTGAGATGATATAGTGCAAGTAGTCAATAGATCACCATCTTCAAAATATTTTGTATAATCTTGGAAATATTTATGTACCTTCTACTACACCGTGATAATTATTCATTTAGAAGGATTACTACTCTAAAGTAGATAGATATTTTGACATTAGACACACAATATGATGTTATAGTAGTTATTTTAATGGCAATTCATGTACTAAAAATTGAAGCTTTATGTCAGACCTTATGAACCATGTAGCATTACAAAACCAAATAGTAGGAAACTAGGTCTCTACAAATCACTCCCAGTTTCGTCTAGGTATTGGAAATCCATCATTATGAATTATCTCTTAGGGTTTTCAACTACCAATAATCAACATGACTATGTTTCAGTAGTTGTGGATAAGTTCACCAAGTTCCATGTAAGAAGAGCATGGTTATAACAAAGATTGCTTAACTATTATTTTATCAACTTTGGGTCCACTTTGACACCCTAAGCTCAATTATTTTAGATCAATAATAATTATTTATTAACAATTTTTTATGTCATATCTAGGATCAATTAGAAATCAATTTCTAACATTATCCTACTTTCCACAAAATATTGGTGTATTTAATTTTAATATATAACCAATAGCATCCTTAGATGTGTGATGAGAGTTTACCCTACATCCACTATTTCTATAATCATACCCTACATATTTTAATAGAGAATGAACCATTTTGTGGATGTATTGAATTTCATCCTATCACCTGATGAGCATATCTTTTTGTATTCTAGCTAATGATGTGACACTAATATATGGATTAAGGAAGTTGATAAGGATAAACAATTTTTACAACACATACAATATATCCAAACATAGTTGTAGGAAATACTAGAACACCAACAATAGAAGTACAAAGAGCATCATGATTAGCACAAAATCCCATATTAAATTTAGGTTTGATATAAATTTTGGTTCCACATGAAGAAGGAATGCCTATGCATCCCATGTCAAAATATCAAGCTATTATGCTATGATCCTTATACCATTTAGCATATGATAGGTGAGAGTGATCTTGTTCTTGATTCTCCAACCTTACATAGGTATGCATCCATTGTTTCTTGTAGAAATCCTCAAGCCATATCATCTTCCTCTACTAAATCATGTGATAGTAAAAATTCTTCTAAATCTAGTTCTAACTCAATTGAATCCTATGATAAAAAATAAATTGGATAACATTACCAACAAGAGTACTAGAATATCATCAATCAACCCTAACCTATGATTTCATGATTACTAGTGTATCATCCTTTCCTTAGAACCACTTTTGATGGATATAATAAACATGGATAGAATAATTACAATGCAAACACTATGTGTCAATACCAAATAAAATGCATATAGGAAATGTTTCTAGTGCCAAGAATTAGGGACACATTTGCATTTGTCCAATTTTTCAACTTGTCATTGTAGACATGGAAAATTGACCCATCAAAATGAGTCATTTTCCCTTAGGATCCCTAAAGAGTCCCTCAAAATTGATATGTGAAATTTTGAGCCTTACTTTCCTCCTTTTTTTGCTTTTTTCCTTGGCTTTGTTGAATTCATAGTCACCCAAGACAAGGCACGAATTTGGCAATATTTGGATTTTTCTCAAAAAGCCCAAATTTTAGGCTAACCTATAGGCCGTCGACTCTTGGCAAAGCTTTTTTTTTGTTTTCCCATATAAAACTAAGAGAATGTGACTCCATTTTTGGTAAGAGAAGATATCATAAGAAGCATAAGCCATTTTCTTCTAGGTGATCTAACAAGTTTTTGAATGCCATCAAGTGGTTTCAAGTGATCTTTCTATTTTGAATTATTCTGTTTTGTTACTTTTAATGAACAAGTATGGGAGCCTTAAGGAGGATTCTACCATTTTGATTGTTTCCTTCATCCTTTCATCGATTCTACCACAATCTAAATATGTTTTCTTTGCATTATTGGTTTTCTAGTATTAATAGATTAGTTAAAGGCTTTATTCCAAACTCATACCCCATACTTACAGTGCACAAATTTATTGAGATGCAATTTGTGATAATACCTTACGGGGAATTAATTTGGTTCATGAAAGACTTTGGGGTAAGTTTCACTCCCAAATCCTAACTTGTCTCTTGCATATTTTATATTTCATTATATTCGTACTATGTTTACACTATTTTATATCATTTCATTTTTTCTTGTTTACTCCCCAAAGTTCAACAATCATTTTTTTTAAATGGTTAGCTAAAAGGACCAAGGGGGCTTGATTTTTTTACCTCTAATATATGTCATATAACATCCTAAGCAGCCCCCCAAACACTGATCAATTTTTCCAAGGGTTTTGAAGCTATTTTGTAGGTTTGAAATTGTTGGATATAAGTTTTTAAGTGAGAATCAACCATCATATCAAGTAAGTATTTTGATAGATATTTAGGTTATTTTATAATTGTATTTTTTTCATTTTAATCTATTTTTATTTCAGATTTAGATCATAAATAAAAAGAAAAATATTTGGTTTTATTTCTAGGCGTCAATAAAGAAAAGCATGTAGTTTTGCATTCTAGGTTAATTTTGTTTGTGCATTCTCTTGAACCCTTATTGAAAACAAAAAGATTTAATTATTTAAAAATTTAGGATTTTAATTCTCATTGAAATAAAGAATAATTCTAGGATAGTTTATATTTACTTGCATTATTGTTTTCAATGCATTGTTTTTTAATTCTTCCTAGCTTAGATCTTAGTAAAGCCAAACATAGGTGCTTGTTCAATAAATACATCCAAATATTTCCATCCTAAACTTGGAGTGAGTCTTTAAAACATTCCTAGTGAACCATTTGATCCCACAAGCCCCCATTTGTAGGGGAATCAACATACCCACGTGATCACCTCGGATCCTAATGAATCCAACCGAGAATCATACGTAGTAGGGCAATTTTCCTCCCTCTACATATTTGGTGAACCCAACATGAAATACGTCCTTAGTGGCCATATAGGAAGCCTTTTTTCCCTTTTGCATCTTTTATTTTGGTTTTTAAACTAAAAACAAGACCATTTAATTATGTTTACATTGATTAGAAAAGTAAATAAAAACTTAATCATCTCTTTTGTGCCATTTGCTTTTTTGTGTTGGTTTTTCTCTCTCCTTTTTCTTTCTCTTAATATTATGGCCCAAAAACTTAATACCAAGTGAAATATGATAGAACTAAAATAGAATACTCTATGCCACGAGGATGATCGGTTTGATAGGGAGAACCCTAATATAGAGGAGGAAGAAGAGAACATAGAGACCGATGAGGGCTTTAATCCTATTGAAGGGCCTCAGAGTCAATTCACCTTCAAATCATAATATAATTTCTTGAATTTTTATAGGTGAAACAAGCAAGCCTTGAAAAATTTCATGAATGAAGACACCCACTTTGAAGAAGCTGGGACATCTCATCATCAAATTAATTTGTCTCTCAAAATTTGTGTCAATAATTTTTTTCAATTTGAGCATCATGTTAATCGATTTCATAAACCTACATATGCTACTATAATAACCACAAACATTGGGGGAATTTCACAACCTCCTCCAACTAGTAGTTCATTTCACCATTATGTTCAATTTCTTTCTCATTCTTCTCATATCAACATTCCTTCTTCTGTTCCACCACACAGGACTACATCCTACAACAAGATACTACACAAAACATCCCATTCCATAACCCATACCATAATAGTGTTAATGCATCCAACGTTAACCAAGTTATCTTTAAATAGTCTACCTATAATCCACCCTTAGGGAATATAGGGGTATTGCACAACAACAATCTTGACATGCAAAGTTTGACAAGTATTGTGACAAATATTTCCTTAAGAATGAATTCACTTCAAAAACTATAAGGAAATGTACAATCAACCCCTAGATCCTATGGTAGTTTCCAGGCCCTACCCTAAGCATTTTCTAATATTGGTTTTACCTATTTATAAGGGAATAGAGGACCCAATAGAATATTTAAGGATGTTTAGAATAACATACCATATATATGATGATATGTTGTATCTAAAAATGTTACCTAAGAGTCTTGGTGGTATGGCATTGGAATGGTATTATTAATTACCCCATTATTCTTTGAGGAACTTTGAGGGACAATTGAATTCTTTGTTCAAAATTTTTGATCTTATGTGGAGACCGAAGTAACCATTCAATGTTTATATCTCCTAAAGCAAGGTAAAGATGAAAATTTCTCAAAATTCTTGTCTCGATGGATAAGTTTGGTTGGATGATTAAGATACACCTTACCTCCTCGAGACATGCTAGATATATTTATTGGAAATTTACAAGAATAGATCTCATATGAATTGGAAACAACAATTATTACCTCTTTTGAATAAGAAATAGACTTAGAAAGGAGAGTAGAGAAGGATCTCATTTAAAGAGGTCAAATCAAGTTCAGGAAAGAAGAATAAAGGACCACAAAAACCCAATATAATAATAAGCATGCGGTTGGTGATGGCATAACGGATAATAGGTAAACCAACAATGTTAATACCACTAGTACCTTACAAAATTTGATATTTGGTAAACCCAAAAACCTCCACCAAGAAATTTAACTAGACTTAACCAGTCTATTTTATCGATCCTTAAGCAATTTTTGGAAGCTAAGATGATCAAGTTACCTCTCATAAAGCAACATGGTACCACAACATATTGGTATAATCCTACTCAACGTTATGAGTACCATAGAGTGGAGGGGTACATGATGAACTCATGTAAGAGTGTTGGAATATATTAAATTATTTGGTACATGCCAATGTACCACCTTGGATATATCTATATATTAGGATTTGGTCTTAGATTAAGGTTTAAGTATTTATTTTATGCAATGTAATAAATGCACAAGTGTTAGAATGTGCAAAGTACTTTATGATGTAAATGTGCATGTAGTCTACATGTACATGAGTCATAGAATAGGAAGATGAAGTATCATAGGTTGGTGAAAGACCAAGACACATATCTCTTTATATATAGGCATTTGATAGAGTGGTAGAGATAGGGTAGCATAGATAATAATAGAGAAAAGAAAGGAGTGGAGAAAGTAGATACAATGTAGAGCATACATGAATAATGGAGTGTTTGAGACCTCCATTATACAACATTGTACTATTTTTATGATATTTCATTAATGGTAGTTTTATGAGTTATTACAAAAGTTTCTTATAAGTTTTTCTTGCTTATTATATTGTCATTATCATATAGTTAATATTGCTTGCTCATTTTAGTTCTTGTGGTTGCATTTCCTTAAATATATAGCATCAAAAGCTAATAGTGGTATCAGAGCACAAGGTAGATTGATAGGAAATAGAGAGAGCCACAAGAGATATTGAGAGGAGATAGGGAGATTTCATTTCTAGAAGTTTCAAAAATTCTAGAATTGCTATTTGGCTAGAGTCTTTCCACAGAGTTGCAAATTTTTTTGTGAATACTAGGACTCAACATAGATATCTTTCCACTAGATTGAAGGATAACTAGTTATGTTTATTAACTTATAGATATATAGATATTTTCATGGATTTACTTGCTAATTTCTAAGTTTTTGTTACAAAAAATTAGTTCTTATAAGTTGAGAAGCTTCCTATAATGGATAGATAAGAATTTCATCTTCTATTACCTGAAAGTCTATGTGCTTTCCTCATGTAGGTATTATTTATTTGTTACAAAAAAGTAGACATTGGAGATTGAGGAGAACCAAGAAGAAAGTACCCATAGAAGCTTGAAGCTTGAATATCTCTGATTGAAGATTGAGAAGAAAGAAAGAGGTCAAAAGAACCATATTGAATATTGAGGAGACTTAAGAAGGAGGTTCCCATAGAATATTGAAGACTGCAGATTGTATATTAAATAAATTAGAAAGCAACTCTAAAATGAGACCCAAGAAAGATGTCCCATTGAATAAATTCTAAATTTGGAAGATATAATATTGAAGAGTGAATATAAAAGAGGACTAAGAAAATTCATATTAAATATTTGAGAAGCTGTAGAATTTGAAAACCCACATGAAGAGGTCCCAAGAGAAGTTGGAAAGAGAAAGAAGAAGAAGGCTAGAGAAGACTTATTGTAGAAATTGAATAAGTGGTAATTGGAGAATATTAGAAGAAAGATCATAAAAGAATATTGTAAGAATGAGTAGCTCCTAAAAATAAGAATTTGGGATAATTGTTGCCATTTGACAAAAAACCCAGATGGAAAAAGGATTTGGCAAGAAGTTTAACCAATTTTGGAAAGGATTCTAGAAGACTTCAAGACATTTATATTATTGAGAAGGAGACCATTAAATAGGTAAATTTTGAAGTTAGAATTCAATAAGAGCTAAGGAGGAGAAAGGATCTAGAAGAATCCACAAGATCAGAGGAATTGAAGACTGCTATTGAAAATATAAGATTGTTATTTTCATAGCAAAAGTTGAAGAGTCACATGATAAAAAATTAAAGGTGACATGGAGCTACAAATTGTATGTGTTTCCTAGCATAGTTGAGAGAGTTTAGGACAAAAAGAAGGTAGCATTTTAGGCAACACTAATAGCTACAAATTTTAGATTCTAAGAGAACAAAGTTAGAGGAGAATTGGAGCCATAAAAATCAGATTTTTAGATAGAAAATTAAAGGCTAAGAGATATAAATTGAGTAGAAGGAATATCTACAAAGTTTATAGATTCAGAGCAACAAATAGGTGAACCAAATCACCAAGAAATATTGCTACAAAGGAGGCCAAAATAAGGTTTGAAAATTGGTGTTATTAAAGTTTTTTATTCAAGTATTATTTAAGTTTCTTGAAAACACCATATTAGAGTTATTAAAGGTAGAAAAAGGAGTTTAAGTTAAAGGTCTTCAAGTCAAGAAAGGAGGTAGCATTATCATATTGAAACCTACAAAATACATCAACACAAGATTGAGTTAAAATTTTCTTGAAAGGAGTAATAAGAAGAAGTAGATAGTGCTTAATGCATGTTATTTTTGAGAGCTATCAAAGTGCAATATTATTAAGCAAGGGGAGAATGTATAGTGCACAAGAACAAGGTTGAGTTAGAGTGTCCAAAGACACCATAAAGCACAAGTAAAAGCTACAACAAGTCTTGGTGAAGAGGAGCCACCAGAGGAGTAGTAAAACCACCAAGAGAAAGAGGAGGCGCCACCATATTAAAACAAAGAAGGGCCATTTGATAAATTCAAGAAGGTAAGATACAAAATGAGACTTAAAAGGTCTTAAAATTTTTGTGCAATAAAGGTATTTTATCTAAGTTTAAAACAAATTCATTTCTAGTTTTTAAAAGCACCATATTTGTTTTTTTAAAGTAGCAAAATAAAGGCAAGAGTTGAAGTGTCTAAAGACACCAAAGGGGCACAAAAATTTGCAGCCATTAGTGGTAGAATCACCAAGTGGAAAAGGAGAAGCCATGGAGTGAAGAAGAAAGAGTTGAATAAGTGCTCAAATTTGGCATATTCAAGGTGTCTAAAGACACAAAATAGGGTGCTAAAAATCGATAAAGATAATTCCCACATTGGTTCAAAACCTGTAGAAAAAGAAGATAAAATTAATATAAGGACAAATCCAAAGCAAGGACAAAGGTGCAAGTCTTAAGGAAGAAAAATAAAGCAAGTAATAAAGTTTTTACCTAGGTAAAGAGGCTTGTATATCTGGTATAACAATAGTGAAATAGCCACCAAAGAAGAAGTGTTGAAGTTCCACCAAAGGAGGAGCCACCACCACTGAATAGGAGCATCCATTGAAGGAGAAGAGCCACCACCAAACATTAGAAATCAAGAAGTGCTTAGTAGTTGCAAAAGGAAGATCAAACAACATACATTGAAAGAGAGAAGAGTTGGAAAATAATGTTAAGGAAAAGAAAGGAATATTGAGCACCAAAATAAAGGTTACATGCAAGAGAGGAGTGGATCCACCACTTGTCATGTTAGTTAAAGACTTCATAGGCCACTTGGCATAGAAGAAAAGGGAGTGCCAACATTGGTACATGCTCATAACATTCCAAACTAGCACTCACTGAGAAAGGAGGCCACATGTTATAAAGTAACACCTACACTATCCAAATATTTGAGTAACATCTAAAGTAATGCCTACACCACCTAATAGAGAAGAGCAACAAGGAGTAACATCCAAAGGTTACATCGAAGTGCAATTTGGTACTTAATAAAAATAATATAGTCAGGTATGAAGAGCCCAAACCATTAATAGAGTGCACATACTAAGCATTCAAGGTTAGAGAATTTTGAAGAGGCAAGAGGAGGATAGTCAAAATTTGAAAAGAGCACCATAAAAAGTAAGAGCAATAAATGTAGTGAGAGGACATTTCCAAGCATTGAAGATCGAGAGAAGAACATGGCCCAAATTAGCACATAGGTTACAATTAAAGGAGCAATAGACCAATATGTAGTGCCTCATCTCCAAGGAGGTATATTAACATTCAAATATTATTTGCATATTCATTAAGGTTAAGGAGGCATAAGGTTTATCAATTCTAAGGTTAAGTTTAGTTAATTAAATACATGGAGATATAAGGAAATAAATTGGTAAATTACAACCTTAGATGATTTATTGATTGATTAGAAAATCTATTGAAGTAAGGAGAATATAACTTGAGAGCTTTTTGAAAATTGCATTATTTGAAATTCAAGTATTGAAATATTTGCAAATAATTTAACTAGGAGGAATAAGGTTTTCTACATTGAAAGTGAAACATTAAATTTGCAAATATCCTTTATTTTCTAAATTTCTAATTAGGGAGATATAAGGAGTTCAACACCAAATTAAATATCTTGAAATTTAGAAACTATATCATTGAAATTTAAAGGATATAGAAAGCAAAACATAAAGTTATTAGAAAGTTGAAAAATTACACTTGATATTAGTCTCTTGCTCAAATTAATGAGACATAAGGAATCCAACTCTAAAGTCTTGAAGATAGAAAATTTCATCAATTGAAAGTGCATTAAAATTATTTTTAGCTTTCTATTCACAAATAGGGAGAAATAAGGTGAATAATAGTAGTTGAACATTAGGGAGATAAAATGGATTCAACTCAAAGAAAAACTAATAAAACTAAGCACTTTATCAAAATCATAGTATTTTCAAAACACTTGGGAGATATAAGGGGTTCTATAAAACTTGAGAATTAAAAAGGTTTTATCAAATTTGATATCATTCTCAAAATACTAGGGAGTTAAAATAAATTCTACCTAGAGAGTTGACTATTGTTTGATAATTATCTAAGCATTAGGAACACAAGATATATTACAATAAAGAATTGAAAGTTAGAATCTGATTATATACTCAAATTCAACTTAGAATTTAGAAGTTAAAATATAGGGAGATATAAGGTTTACATTAGTCTATCAAAACTAAGGAGGAATAAGGATTTATACTTCAAAGAATACAATATGATATGAAAAACATCATTAGAAAGGAAATGGAAAGCATCATAAAAATTGGAATCAAGAATTTACATACAAAAACTAAAGGAAACTTAGATCTTACTTCAAAATTGATCTATAGTGAAGCCCTAGAAGAAAAATTTAAAACTCTAGACTATTATCTACATGATAGAATCATTGAAGTAATTGATAATGGAAAAGATGATATTTTAATTCCTTTAGACATTGGTAGCGTATTATATGGCATTACTTACATTCAAATATTACAAAGAAGAAAATATGAAGCAAAAGGAATTGATTGAATCACTTAAAGAGAAAACAAAAATAGATGAATCCTTCTTAGAGAAGATATTTCATTATTCATGCAGTATTGATACTTCAAGTTCTTCTAACTCAAGATCTTATCATGATGCTTTAAGTGATTGCTCAAAATATTGTACACTAAAGAAGACTTGTGATAAGAAGGAAAAAGGCAAAGAGAAAATATTTTTGTAGGAATATAATGATAGCATGATAGCCCATGAAAGCACAAACACTAGCTCTAATGATGAATATAAAGAAGAATAAGAAGAAGAACCTAACAAAGGAGGCATATAGTGTAAAGTAAATTGAAGACAAGATGAAGATCCATATTGAATACTAAAGTCTTCAATAACCAAATAATGTAATACAGGGGGTGTTATAATATATTACATTATTTGGTACATGCCAATGTACCACTTTGGGTACATCTATATATTAGGAGTTTGTCTTAGATTAAGGTTTGAGTATTTACTTTATACAATGTAATAAATGCACAAGTGTTAGCAGCATAGAGAATAGTAGAGAAATTAGATGCAATGTAGAGCATGTATGGATAATGGAGTGTTTGAGACCTCCATTATACAACATTGTATTATTTTTGTGAGATTTTAGTAATAGTAGTTTTATGAGTTACCGTAGAAGTTCCTTATAATTTTTTCCTACTTATTATATTGTCATTCTTATATAGTTAATATTTCTTACTCATTTCAGTTCTTGTGGTTGCATTTATTTTAATATATAGCATCAAAAGCTAACAGAGAGGCTAAAACATGTGATTTAGGACTTAATAGATGAGGGTCGTCTTAATATGGATGACTCCCAACCTAAATCCTAACCACAAACCTCCAACTAATCAAACTTCTACTCAACAAAAACTAACTAATCAAGATATGAGGATCTTCCAAAATTCCCTATCCAATCATGGGCAAACAAACAACCAATCAAATATCATATCATATTGTGCCACCTCCCTACAACAACATGGTGGTTATGATAGCATCTAATACAAGGCAACAAGCTCAACTTCAACTGATTTAAAAATCCTAATAGAAGATAAATTCTACATCCAACGAACATTCTAGACCACCTTTAGTTCTCAAGAGTACCCAAAAAAGGAGCACAAGTGTAGAAAAACCAACCTTGGGATTGAAGCCACAATAAAAATTCTCCTTTGACATCCAACAACATTTAAGTAACACACCTGCAAAGATATCCCTCTTAGAACTTTTATAGACTTCTTCATAATGAAGCCTTGTTGAAGCTTCTAAGTCAACAATTTGTCCTCCAAGATCTTCCTCGTAGTAATATAGCCAATGTTGTACGTACTCTTGGGATAAATCACATATCCTTTTATGATGATTGTAGGCCTCTTGGAACTCATTGTTGAAAGATTTTATGATAACATTGGATTTGCTTAAATATTCTTCCCTTAATCCAATTTTTTTGAAAAACTTATAAGTGCATATATTGAGGGAGGAGCCAAGATCTTAGATATTTTATTTTATGTGGTATCTTGACCCACATATTTTAATATTTTTCTTGATCACTCTTGGATTCATGTAATGATAGGTTTCCCTTCTACTCTTCACCAATGTTTGAAATATGAATTCAAAAATTAAATTATCACCATTTTGGGTAACCCTCATCCATTCCAATATTCTTCAATGGTTGAGCAAGCCCAATTTAACATCAATTTTGGTCCACCTATTTCTCTTCATAAAAATTCGTGGGTCATCAAGGAGTTTGAGAGTTTCAAAATAAATGAAGAACCTTAAATCATAATCTCATCATAGGATCAATCTAATTTTATCAATGTTAATCCTCTTCTAGATCTAGCCAAGTTGTCACCTTCACCCTAAACTATGGGTTTACCTCATAAAGAGGGTGAAGTAATACACATTAATATGTGTACCTTTATCTATGCAAGTACATACCACAAAGAAAAGATCCATGGTAGAAATCATTTTCTAGTGGATAGAAAATTTTCCCATTGTTATCTATCCAATGACTACCCACTTTCTAAGCAGATCCTATCTAGTATGGGATATGTAGGTAAGGTTTTAGGACCACAAAAAAGAGATATTAAAAAATATTTGGAAGTTGAGATTTGTCTTCGACGATGTGGCATAGGTTACATCCCAAAAAAAAAAATCCTTACCAATTGATGATGACCAAGTCATTACTTATGTTGAATTCATAGATCATCATGGCTTGGATTGAAGTAATGAGAATGATCAACTACCTTCTCCATCTAACATTTTATTTTATAATGTGGTAATTTGGTGCAACCTAAGTTATTTGTGGCCCTAGGGAAGTATGCTAAAGAGGATACTCTCTATGATATGGATCATGAAGATATCCTTTGAAATAGAAACTTCTTTGATAGGTCAATCCCTTGTGTTGCCCATATTGAGTCTTCTAGTTCTCAAGTGGACCTCATTCCTATGTCTCCTAAAGATATTGAGTAGCTAGAAGTGATCCCTGCCCCTCCCCACTATGATGATGAATCTCACATACTAATTGAGGAGACCCTATATATTAATATAGGTTCTGAGAAAAGACCTAAAATTTTGAAGTTAGGCAAAGCCTTGTCCATGGATGAGTAGGAGCAATTGATCAAATAATTGAAGGAATTTCAAGATATTTTTGCTTGGTCATATGTTGGCATGCCAAGGCTTGATCTCTTGTTATGCATCATTTGGTAGTTAGCTCTAATGCCAAGCCTTTTAAGTAGAAAATTAAGAATATGCATCCTAAGATCACCTGTTTAGTCAAGAAGGAGCTCCAAAAACTCCTTGATGTCAGTTTTATCAAAGCTCTCAACTATTCTAATTGGATCTATTGTTATAATATCATATAGAGCACGTATATTTCATTATTGGGTGGGTTAGATAAAAATCTTTGTAGACACCTAAATCATTTCATGCTTAGGGGAGGTGCTCACATAGACACATTCATAAGATCAAATGATAGAATCTTAGACTTTCCAAGCATCAACAACGGTTCTCACCACTCATTTAGGGCTTTTCAAGCCATCTATGCCTAGCCAATCAAGCCAAAAGTGAACATATCCTAGCTTCTCAAGCCTAGAGTGGCCAAACCTTAGTCGTTGTAGACGACAGCGACCAGATCTTAGCTGTTGTAGATGATAGCAGCTAAATCCTGAAAGCAGTTTTACCGACAAAAAAGCCTAATCATGGGTGGAAGTGGCAGTCTGCATGCAATAAAGGTGAGTGGGAGTAACTTTTCATTCCTTTTCATGACCAATTCACATAGGATACTTGAGTTTGCATTTAGAATTTAGTTAAATAGCTTCCAAACATAAACAAAGGACAAAAGCTTCTCATGCTAACGACCAGTTCGCATAGGAGACTCAATTTGGTAGTTATATTTCAGTTAATTGGATTTCAAACATAGAAAAGACAAAAATCCTCTCATGCTAACTTGCACTACGCATGAGAAATTCATTTCTAGGTCTTGGACATAGACCTAGGGTTTCACACTATAAAAGGTGCAAGCCTAAGAGCACCAAAGAGGATCCATCCATCAGAATCAATCTTTTATCCATCAATCTTGGTCATTGAGGAGAGGTTTCAAGACTTGGAGAGTTCCCTTGGAGATCACATGTATGAAAAATCCCTGATATATTGGAGATCATAGCAACCATTATTTCAACATCGGATACAAGCTTTGGTCCATAGCTTTGGAGAAAAGAGGACGAGAGTCACTTTAGCGGTCGTTGTCTTGGACAGTGGCCCACAAGCTTAGCTTAGGGTTTTAGACATTAGATTCATTATTTTAGCATATCATTAGCATAGCATCATTTCATTCATTTGCATCCATAGCATTAGTCTAATTTGCATTTGCTTTCATTTGTTATATTCAGTACTAACAACCTCATCTAGGGAGGCATTCCTAGACATCTAAGCATGTGTTGTTGTTTCATTTCTTATAGGGCCACAGGTTGATCGGATGAAATCTACAACATACGAGAGAAAAAGGGATCCCTATAGGAAATAGACTTGGATAAAGAGGCATCTATAATACCTCATACATATTTATGTGTGGAACCAAGAATATTTTTGAAAGTGCACCACCTCTTCATGAAAGGGGCACTCTTTGCCTATTTTTAACCTCATTGTATCGAAATGGATATCCCTAAGAGGTACCGACATCTAACCAAGTTTGAATATGAATAAAGAGATCTATATTTTTTATTTCTATGTTATATGCTTTTCATTGTCTTTCATTTCATCTTGAATTTTTTAATAACATTGCAAGTAGAGTAAAGCGATGCGTGCGTCTCGGGGCTGCTACAAGCGCTTTAGTGCTCTCTAATTAAGAGTTCGTTCAATCAACCAACTCGGTGGTTCAACCAACCAAACCACCCAGCAAGTGAATGTATTTAAACCTACTTCACATTTTACCATCTTTCAGATCTCTTCATGGTACCAGAGCCAAGGCATGGAAGTTGGGCAGATTGAGGCGATAGGGAGATGAGTCCGAGCACGAGGCCCGAGAACGAGGCTCAAGCACGAGATCCAAGGTTACTGAAGATGCAGTAGACTTTGACCCTGAGCATGAGGCCCGAGGTGACTGATGATGCAACATACTTTGAACCTGAGCACAAGGCCCAAGGTGACTAAAGATGCAACAAACCCTGACATGATCAGGCATGAAGCTTGAGGAAACTCTGACTACTGATGTGGCAGAGGTGCTGACTCATTGCTGACATGGCAGAGGTGCTGATTGAATGCTTACATGGTAGAGGTTTTGATTGACTACTTATATGGCAGAGGTACTAACTAACTACTAATGTGGTAGAGGTGCTTACTAGGTTGTTGACATGGTAGAGGTGTTGATTGGGCTACTGATGTGGCAGAGGTGTTGACTAGGCTGCTGACATGGCAAAGGTGCTGACTAGGATGCTGACATGGTAGAGGACATGTGGTAGAGGTACTAACTATAATTTTGATGAGGCATAGGACATATGACAGAGAAGTGTTGTTGATAGGGCATTGATGTAGCAGATAGAGGGGTGACATTACAGATAAAGTTTGGTTGTTCATGGAGACAAAAATTGCAAAAGGAAGATGGTACTAACCGAAGGCATTCAAACTTTATAGTAAGAAGTTGGGTATTTGAATACCCAAACATGCATCCCACGATGCATGTGGGATAAAAGGAAGGTAAATTTTTTTTTGCCTTTGCCCAGGCTTGTCGACCTCAAAGCACAGCATGTGATTTTCCTCTCCAACGTGCATTGTAGCGCAGTTGGCTATGGGCATTCCTTTGCGTGGACAAGGTCTACGGGTCGAATCCCATCATGGATACATTTTGTTAGGCACATCATAAGCCTGTGTTTCTTGTATTGCCTGCTCCAAATTCATTGCCCAATAAAAATTTGACGTAAATTTCTAAAACAATTTTTTTTTTGTCAAATGTTGCTCATTTTTTGCTAAATGTTGCTCATTTTTTGCTAAAATGTTGCTCATTTTTTGCTAAATGTTGCTCCAAACTTGTATGAGGTGCAAAAAAAGTTGTTTTCACACACTGGAAGGCTCTTTGATCGGTTTTTTCATGACCAAGGCACAAGGAGGGGCTATTTTTTGAGGTATTCTTCATATGCTTCATTTTTTTCCCTCAGTTTTTTGGAGTGATAAGTTGTGTCTTCTAGGTTTGGAAGCATTCAGATTTCATTTTCCTACTCATTTTTTTTTTTGCAACAAAAAGGGGGATTCTTAAAAGCACTTTATTTTTGCAAAAATCAAAGAAAAATGGGGGAATACAATTGAAAAAAAATTGACATTGTAATAGGTGTATTTTCGGTGGTAACCGACACCTCAAATAGCTTCAAAAATTTGTGGGCACATGTGATTTTTGCTTTCCTATTTTTCTTGCAAATAATAATCACATAAGCAAAAGAAAAGACCCCAAATTTATACACCTATAAGTGCAATTTATTGCACAACAACATTCGATATTTGTGATACCTCTGGCCCACACTTACAGGTAATGTTGTCGTGCTTTGGGCTATTGTATCCACCGCCTAATATAGCTGCAAAAATGATGTCTGAGCTTGTTCTCTATCAATCATTAGGGAGAAATAAGGCAAACCAGTTCTATTGTTCACTCCATTTCATACCCACATCGTGATTGTTGTTAGGCGTAAATCCTGACGAAGGTTTTTCCAAAGTGTTTAGGGGAAGTTACGCCCCACGCATGAGGAATAAAATTTCTATGGTAGGTGTCATAAACAACACGATGCCATTTTAGTATCGCCTAAGTTCCATATATCGTGCTTCTCATATATACTTATAGTCTCCATCGTAATACTTATAGTCTCCCTCATGTAAGGGCGGGTATATATAGAGTAGTTTCGGTATATAGGTCTGGAAGGTATAAAGAAAGGGAGACCAATTGGTGATATAAGGAACCTTCACAATGGCCACTGTTCACAAGTATCTCTCAGATTCACAGTTGTTGAAAGGTCCTAACTTTGTTCCATGGAAGACAAAGATGAGAGCCATTCTTCAGGTGGAAGATTTATGGGATGTAGTGACTGGCACTACAAAACACCCTCAAATAGCAAGAACAGATCAAGAAGCTTGGGATAAGAAGGACAAAAAAGATCTCATGTTTCTCCTGCTTGCTACTACAGATGAGGTCCAGCCTCATATCTATGATGCCAAAACCAGTAAGGAAGCTTGGGATGCTTTGATTACTATGTATGAAGGAAAGAATCAGTCCACTATTCTACACCTTCAAACTCAACTACATACCCTCAGTATGAATTCTGGGGAGACAGTTGATCTATTCCTTTGTAGAGTGGCGGAACTGAAAGCCAAATTGAATGCTATGGGAAAACCAGTGGATGATGATGTCTTGAACTCTATCATCTTGAGAGCATTTCCAGATTCCTATAAGATGTTGATCACTTCCCTCAATGTTTTTGGTAGACAAGTATCTTTTGTGGAGTTGGTAAATTTACTTCAGACTGAGGAGGCAAATCAGGTTCAGAAATATGAGGTGCCAGATAATGCCCTTTCCACCCAACAAAGGGGTAAGAAACAAGGTCAGTTTCAAAAAGGGGGTTCTTCTTCCAAAGGAAAAGGGAAACAAAATCAGTAGAAGGATAAATATTGCAAGATTTATGATATGAATAACCATGATACCAACAGGTGTTGGTTCAAAAACAAGCAACAAAATGATCAACCTCATAGGAAGAAAGGGAAAGAGAAACAAAAATATAAAAAGAAACATAAGCAACCTAAGGGACATGTTGCTTGTGTTGACTCCAACTCAGACTCAAATTCCTCTGGGTCCGATTCATATTCTGACTCTGAAAGAGCACACAAGGTGCTTATGACCCATACTTCATCTTCCTAGATAGATGTTGTATGGTATATTGATTCAGGAGCTAGTAAGCACATGACTGGAGACAAATCATGGTTTGACACATTTGAGGAGAAAGAGGGAAAGCCAGTCACCATTGCTGATGATCAAGTCTACCAAGTAAAGGGTGAAGGGAATGTTTCTGTCACTCTTCCAGATGGTAGATGTCAGATAGATAAGGTCCTCTATGTCCCCGGATTAGCCAATAATATGTTGTCTATTCCTCATATGTTGGATAGAAAAATGGATGTTGTGTTCCGAGTTGTGAAAGGCAAGAAGAGATGTTTTATAACCCAAAAAGGTAAACATGTCGCAACCGATTCCTACAAGCATGGCTTGTTCATTCTAGATGCTCTTTCAACACCTCATGTTGCTCTAGCTACAACTACAAAGGAGGCCACTTCTCTCTGGCATAGAAGATATGGGCATCTCAGTTTAGGATATTTTCTCGAATTGAGAAAATATGAGATGGTGAGAGGACTTCCTCATCTCTCCTCCATCTTACCAGTTTGCTCGGATTGCTTAGCAGGGAAGCAACATCGGGTACCTTTTGAATCTAGCTCTTCCAGAGCTAAGAAACCTTTGGAGTTGGTACACACCGATCTGTGTGGTCCTATGCCAACCAGTTATGGTGGAAAGAAGTACTTTCAATTGTTCATTGATGATTACTCCCGAAAGATGTGGGTTTTCTTCCTCCAATTGAAATCAGAGGTATTTTCATACTTTCGATAATTCAAGAAACTTGTTGAAAAAGAGTCTAGATGTTTCATCAAATCCCTCCACTCAGATCGAGGGGGGAATATACTTCCAAAGAGTTTTCATCATTCTTGAAAGAACATGGGATAAAGCAACAACTGACAATAGCTTATACACCACAACAAAATGGTGTTGCTGAGAGGAGAAATCGCTCCATTGTGGAAATGGTCCGATGTATGATAAAAGGAGCACATCTTGAAGATCAGTATTGGGTAGAAGTAGTAAATACAACATCATACCTCTTGAATAGAGCACCCACAAGGGCTCTACAAGGCACAACTCCACAAGAAGCATGGAGTGGTAAGAAACCCTCCATTTCTCATCTAAGAGTGTTTGGATGTAAAGCCTTCATGCATATCCCAAAATAGAGAAGGAAGAAGTTAGATGAGAAAACCTTGCAATGTATCTTTCTTGGTTATGATGAGCATTCAAAGGGATATCGCTTGATCGATCCTATAACCAAGAAAACACATATAAGTAGAGATGTAGTATTTGATGAAGCTTTCACATCAAATAATACCTCTATAGTAGTATATCATGAGGATGATGAGCCTAAGAAAGAGGTTTCACCCCCTCAAAAAAATATTCCAAAATGGTATACCAACACTTTGAGAGATTCCAAATTGACCTCACTTCCAGATCTAACTCTAGATCGACCATGTACTCATAGTATCACTCAGCAGAAGAAGGCAGAAGCATCATCTTCAGAAGTTGATGAACTTTGTCACCAGTTTGATGAATTATCCGTGGATGCAACAGAAGATAGAGAAATGGATATAGAGGATGAAAGGGTTTATCTGACAGCATTGGATGAAAATGAACCCACAACTTCTCAAGAAGCCCTTAGTAAGCCTCAATGGAAGGTTGCTATGGAAGCAGAGCATACATCTCTCATGAAAAATCACACATGGAAGCTAGTAAATCTGCCTTCAAGAAAGAAACCCATTGGTTGTAAGTGGGTATTCAAAGTAAAGTATAAGGCAGATGGTACGATTGATAAGCATAAAGCCCGTCTGGTTGCAAAGGGCTATGCTAAAAAATAAGGCATAGATTATGAAGAGAATTTTGCCCCTACTACAAAAATGACTACCATTCGAGTATTGTGTGCCATGGCAGCTCAGTTTGGGTGGAAGTTACATCAGATGGATGTAAAAAGTGCCTTTCTTAATGGTGATCTACAAGAAGAAGTATACATGACCCAACCTGAAGGATTTTTTGTTAAAGGGTAAGAACAAAAAGTTTGTAAGTTGATCAAATCCTTGTATGGGCTAAAACAAGCTCCTCGAGCTTGGTACATCAAAATTGATAGTCACCTATTGCAACATGGATTCCAACGAAGTTCGTCAGATGTGAATCTCTATATAAAGAACAATGGTTCTGACATAGTGATTCTGGTGTTGTACGTAGATGATTTGATCATAACAGGTAGTTTAGACAGTATGATTGATACAGTGAAAAATGATCTAAAGACATATTTTGAAATGATAGATCTGGGGCTTCTGCACTACTGTCTTGGTTTAGAAGTAACTCAAAAGAAACATCATATCAGAGTTACACAGAAGAAATATGCCAAGACTTTGATTGATAAATATCGCATGACTGACTATAAGTCAAAAGCTACTCCAATGGAAGCAGGACTTAAGTTATCTAGATATGATCAATCTCCAAAGGTAGATGGCACTCTCTATCATCAATTGATCGGGAGTCTTATATACCTAACCAATACCAGGCCTGATCTCAGTTTTTTTGTGGGGTATCTTTCACGGTTCATGCAGGAACCCAAGGCAAGTCATTGGAAAGTAGCAAAAAGAGTTCTACATTATGTCCATGGTACAACAAATTTTGGCTTGGAATACAAAAAGAATAACAAGTTTTATCTACAAGGATACACGAACTCTAACTATGTTGGATCCATTGATGATCGAAAATCAACTTCTGGATATATCTTTCATCTTGGGTCTGGTCCTGTCTCTTGGCATAGCAAAAAGTAGCAAGTGGTTGCTATTTCTTCTATAGAGGTAGAATATCATGCAGCTAGTGGAGCAGTCTATGAGATAATATGGCTACGTCGCATTCTTACAAATATGGGCCTTCCAAAGAATCTTCCACTGCATTTGTTTTATGACAATCAAGGTGTTTTGAACCTTGTCAAGAATCCAATTTTTCATGATCGCACCAAACACATTGACACTCATTGTCATTTCATTCATGATGAAGTTCCAAAGCACAATATACAACTCCAATACATTCCCACTGATGAGCAAGTTGCAGATATCTTCACCAAGGCACTTGCACGTATCAAATTTGAATTGTTTCACAATACTCTTGGTATTTTCCAATAATGTAATAAGGGGGAATGTTAGCATATCATATAGAGCACGTATATTTCATTATTGGGTGGGTTAGATAAAAAGTGCTTTAGCACTCTCTAATTAAGAGTTGGTTCAATCAACCAACTCGGTGGTTCAACCAACCGAACCACCCACCAAGTGAATGTATTTAAACCTACCACATTATGAATATCATTGCTTCACATTTTACCACCTTTCATATTTCTTCATCTAAAACATCATTCCCATAACCAAGAAGAATTGAGGTGCACTCATAATATGTGTTGACTTCTATTTAGATCATTTAAACTAATTGGAGTTATTGGATGAGAAGCACATTCATGCCTTAAGCATCTTCAAGCCTATAAGAATAGGCTCAAGCAATTTTACTCCAAGAAAATTTGTACTCGTTCTTTTGAGGTTGTGGACCTTGCTCTCAAATAAAATTAGAACACAAATGCTTGTACAGATCTAAAAGTTAATTTTCAACCCAATTGGCTAGGCCCATTTATCATAACAACTAACTTTAGATTATAAGCCTATTTTTTGGTAATGTTATATGGTAAAGAACTTAAAGAACCAATGAACATAATGCACCTAAAATGATATTATGCATGATTTCACATCATCATTATTCATCCTACATTTGGTTTTCTTGCTCATACTACATGACTACCTATCATACTTTATATGAATTGCTTGACATTATGTTCCACTATGCATCTTTGTTTATCATATAGATACTTTGTTTCTTGATCATACTTACATCTGACTTCTTGGTCATATATATTCTTGGGGACTTTACAATGAGGGAAGTTATGAAACCTAGTTATATTCTAGCTCACATGCATTGCACTTATACTAGATCACTGATGCTTATCATAACCCCAACTAGGACACATCTTCTTTTCTCTTATTATATGTTCCTTGACCTTGAAAGTTTCAATAATCATAATTTTTTTCTCTAAGTCAAGGTATATAGTTCTTCATATCTTGTGTATATTTTGTCCTTTGAAATTTTTTAATAATTTCTTCTTTTCCCCAATATAAAGAGTATATATTCCTTCTTCTATCTGCACATCTTGTTTTGCCTCACACTTTTTCTTCTTGATATTTCAATTGTTAAGGGATCCTCGTGGGATAGGATAGGATAGATATCATATGAATATTGTTTATGGTGTTCATATGACCAATTATTATTGTACCCACATCTCTTAGCTATTGATATTTCAAAAATGACACACACACACACAACACTTTTTACTTCTTGCTTCTATCATTCTTCTTTCTTATTTATGTATAACATGTGCAAACACCCATACCCTTTTTTGTTGTGTTTTGTTTTGCTCACTCATATCTTGCACACACCACACCCCTACTAGTTTACACTCCTTTTGGTAAAATCAATCAAAATTTCACCCCATATGAGATAGAATGGTCACTAATGAGTAATAACCTCCATTTGACCATTTGTGAGAATACATCCTAGTGGTATCCCTCCAACCACAACCATTAGCGAGCATCACACCCATAACAGATAGAAAGCATTACACCCTTACAATATAGATTTATGGTTACTAGCAAGGGATAGCCTCCATTCAGTCATTTGTGAGCATGCATCCTTATAGAGTCCCTCTCCACTCTTTCTTTTTATTTCCACTTAGTTTATATCTATTTGGTCACACTAACCCCTTGCAGTCTATGTTGACTCAAATGTCATACTCTAAGCACCTTTTGTTTTCATTTTTTTCTTTGTTGACCTTCTTCTTCTTCTTGTTTTTTGTTTTATTCTTTTATTATATTTTGAATTTGTGCCCTATCCATATGGGGTTTGAATTCACTCTACAACAAATTCATGGTCCATTTTTATGAGGCCAAATTTGGCTAGAGCTTTGTTTTTCTTTTATTTTTCTTCCATCACCTTTTTCTTTCCATATCCTCATCTACTCATACATTTTATTTATTTTATTAGTTAGATCTATATCATCATGCATATCACTACTTCAATTCATTTTGTTTCCATTAATTTCATTCATGCATAATTAAAAATCAACAAAACACATAAAAATTTACACTCATATATATAATGCAACATATATTACTAGAAAAATAGGAGTACACATCAGCTTGGTTGGTGTGCCATAGTCCAATCCTGGCACACTCGACCATACCTAGGGTTATATGCCACACTCAAAGTTGGCTTGTCATCTTGATCCTAGCACTAACTCTATGAGCTAGTCTCCTCTATGTTGTCTACTAGAGGTTGTCCTAGTGGAGGCATGTTCATACACCATGAAGCAATTCATGACCTAGACCATGACCTACCTCATGTCTATAAGGATGACAATGGGGGAAATATGTGCTCTATTGAAACTGCATAAAATTATAGGATTTTATAGGTCTCACTCCTTAAATATACCTCTAGACTCTCCCCCATCCTCTATATATCCTCCTATAATAGGCAGATACCCTTGTCCTGCTAGCTTCCTATAGTCACAACCATCTCCTTAGACCAAGCTCATTGTCACTCCTACTCCAGTTAGCTCATATCTCCTTTGAGGTAGTCTACCTCAACCCTCACCAAATTTTGCTCTATGAGTATTATTTTCAAGGTACTTCATAGTCCCTCTATCCTCTTGGATTGATCTACTCATAGCAGGTCCATCTCTTTTTGCATGGCCTCCATCTTGGCCTATAGTTCCTCTCCATCCTTTGTTGGGTCCTCCTGAATGGTCTCGCTAGATCTTATAGTTATCTATGTAGGGGAACCCTATACTATCCTAATTGGCCTAGACATTGTTATCATGGGAGCACCTCTAACTATTCCCCCTCCCCTTGAGCTAGAGAGGGTGATGGTTGTCCTCATGGCCATCACCATATCTATCCTAACTTGAACCCTTATCTACCTAGGAGGGTTTGCACCACTCTATCAATGCTCAACTATGTGTTGTGTGGCCTTTCACAAGGCTAGATACATTCATAAGTTCATGACCTAGTGCCTCTACACTAGAACTGGTGGGGAGATCCTCAAGGGCATAATACCCCTATACCATTGTAGCACCCTAAAATTGGCGCAATAAAACTTAGCAATAATCAAAATTACCTTAGTAATAATTCAAATTCAAATTCAACCCCCAAAACCGCTCCCAAACCGTCGTTTAACCCGTTTCCTCATTTCCCGTGCCATTTTTAGGATTTGTTGTGACCGTTGGACGATATCGTCGCCGATCAGATGATATCGCCTCAGATCGGACGATTTCGTCTGGACTAGGACGTCCAGACGATCTTGTCCCAAAACTGATTTTTCATAATTAGCTTCTGTTTCAACGGCGTCTCTAAGTCGGGCAGAAGCGCGTCTGCACCGTTAGAGACCTCCCCCATTGGAGATCTTCCAAATTAGGATGATCTCCAACCTCCCATATTCCCTCCTAAGTCTATTTAAACCTTAGGACCCCCCCTTGACTTTCCCCTGGCTGGATTTTCTATAACTTGACCTTTACACGCATTAGAACACCCTGAATTACCATCTGCACTTGTCCTATCCAAATTTTGTTGTAGGAACCTTGTCATTCTTCAGTCGGAGCAAGCTCAGGTCATCGCAGATGATCCTGTCCAATTCGAGATGATTTCGTATCAATCCGAGATGATTTCGACTACAGTCTGCATTGGGGCAATCAGTGCCCAGAGTTTGCGCTTTTCCTATACTTTGCTGCTACTTTATTCTACATTTAGTCAGTTTTATTAGTATTTCCTGTTATCTTGCATCTTGGAGTTCACCCATGTAGTTTAATTGCACAATAAGATCATGATTAGTCATTAAAGAATCGTAATTTACTTATATTTCCATTTGGGATTATCTTGTTAACATTCTTATTGTTATTTCACATCATTTGCCTCTATCAGAATAGTTGTATTTCTGGCATTTTGTATCTATTTCTCTGTTTGCAGGTCTTTGACGAATTCGTCAGATCTCAGACGATCCTGTCAAATCAGAGACGATCCTGTCAAATTCCAGATGATCTGGACTGCTTCAAAAATTAGAATCTCCATCAGACATCCGGGACCAGGTATGGATTTCTTCACTTAGTTTGCTCTCTGTGTTTTCTATTAAATCTATTTTCTGTATTTAAATTTGCATTTTCATATAGAATAACTTAGATTCATCTGGCCAAACCTAGGACTTGGATGTTTAAAGCTAAAACTGAACACATTAAACTCATTCCCAACCTAGGCGTGGAAACTGCCACTAAACGTTTCCTGGTGAACCCCACCATCCGTCGAAAAATCACCTTAATACCCCTCCCCCGAGAGGCGGGACCTTCCAAAGGCCTCTCAGTTCGAGGTATTGTCCCATCCTTTTCCCATCCTCCTTCCGGGCGTGGATCCTTTAGCCTGAAGGTAAGGATGCAAAAAATTTGGAGCGATACATTTTGGTGAACCCGACGTGAAACTAAAACCTTTTGAAAAAAAAAAAACACAAAAACAAAAACATAGATGCATTTCAAATCATTAGAAAAATACTAAGTTGCATATCATGTCTAGATGGTAGCTCCTAAGAAAATATTAGCAGTTACTATAAATGTTGAAAACCAATTAGCAGCCATAGAAGTTAATTCTGTGCTTAGTGTGCTTGAAACAGATAGAAACCAACTTCTGTGGAAAGAACTTGATAGGAGGCTAGGTGTCATTTCATCTAGATCAACCGAACTTAGACAAATCAAGAGGTTTGCCCTAGATAGGATCCTGGATCCTCATCAACTCATTGTTTATCATGAACTTCAGAGAGCTTGCCATAGGTGGTTAGCTTATAGGAGAGCTCTTGTGTCTTCAAAATTGTTCACCTTCGAGGAATACCTCGAGAACGCAGCTATTGTACACCAATTTCTAGTTCATATAGAATCCCAAGAAACTGATCTTATGATTAGAAAAATATGGAATAGAGTTCCTAGGGCTGTGTTATATCGAGAATATTGCCACGAACTTTATTTCTACCAACCAGAATCTGAGACAGATAATATCACTATAGCACTTTTTGTCAAATTCTTGAAAGAAAATTTTCAATTTGAAGAAGAACACTTCATGACCCCTGAAGAACTCGAGCCCATTAATGATATTTATAAATTGTTTATAGAAAACTAGATCATTGCTTTCATTATTATTATTATTTGCATTTAATGTGTTGTTTGTTATCTTTATAATATTGTTACAAAAACAAGAAAAAACCAAAACATAACAAAAACCAAAAACATTTTATTTCAAATACTATAGTAGGTATATAATTAAAATATATACCTCTTAAGCTTGTTGCATATATATATATATATATATATATATATATATATATTTATATATATTTGCTGAAATCTAAATTTAAGCACAATGCCTAAACTTAGGAATGGTAAACAAACTGAACAAGAAGAAGAAGATTGGTTAGAAGACAAAACAAAAAACCCAAATGTCCTTCCTGAGGAATCAATTCCGGAAGGAGAAACTCTAGAACAGCCAGAAGATGAGCTGGCTGAAGAAAATGAACAACAAGAAAACCTTAAAGAGGAAGGATCCTCATCCCCTAGAATAGCTCCAGATGGAACTATTGCTTTTGATAACTTAGATCATTTCTAGAAATTTTTCAATAATAACATTGGTGCTCTTAATATGGCAGTTCGTATTGATAAAGGGCAAATTAGTGACACTCAAGCAGCCATGGAACATATGTTTGACATACACACTAATCCCTTGTCTTTCATTGATCAAGAAAGTGATAAAGTTGGACCATCCAATAGAGATATGGTCACTATGATTCAGAACATGCCAAAACAACAGGTTACCCAACCCCCTAAGGAACCCGTTATTGAGCCTAAAATCATTCCCACACAAAAGAAACCTTCCTTCACCGCTTTACTTCGCCAAACTATTGATCAATATGCTTCAAGTAGACAAAAACCTAAAATGAAGCCAAACACCAATTTTCAACAATCGGGCATACAACATAATACAACTTCAAAATTTCTTCATAACACCCTTCCTACCAACAATTTACACAATAGCAATATAGCATCTAATCTCCATGTCCCTCCATCATATGCTCACAAATCCCACATTAATGCCCTACCGAACCAATATGGTGGGCAAACCAGTAATCTGGAAGCCATGGTGAAACAGTTAGCTTCGCGCATGGACCAGATAGATCCCTACCGTCCCTCGTACAATTATCGAGAGATATGTAGTCAACCTCTGGATCCCATAGTTGTAGCACAACCATACCCTAAACACTTTCCCATGCCCGTCCTGCCTATATATAAAGGAACTGAAGATCCCATAGAGCATCTTCGCATGTTTAGGATAGCATGTCATGATATATCGCATGATGACTTGCTATTACTAAAAATGTTCCCGAAAAGCTTAGGAGGAATGGCATTAGAGTGGTACTATCAATTGCCCACTCATTCTTTGAGAAATTTTGAAGAAACAGCTGAATCTTTTGTCCATCAATTTAGTGCCTACATCGAGAGGCATGTCACCATTAAAGATTTGTACAACTTAAAACAAGACAAAGAGGAATGTTTTGCTGATTTCTTAGCTAGATGGAGGCAGTTGATAGGAAAACTGCACTTTGTGCTACCTTATAGGGAAATGTTGGACATTTTTATTAATAATTTACAAGAACAAATATCTTATGAGTTATCAACCGCCACCTTAACTACCTTCGATCAAGCTATAGACTTAGCTCGAAGGGTAGAAGATGCTCTCATTAGAAGAGGTCAGCTCAAAAAGAAAGATGATGAGAAAACATCCAGAAATCAATATAAAAACAAACAAGTTGTAGGTGATGGAGTCACTGATAGTAGAAACATTGCTAATATCAATACAACGAAGACAACAAAAAAATTTATATTAAAACCTCCTGATAAACCTCCTCGAGAATTTACTAGATTGAATCAACCTTTATCAACCATTCTTCCTCAATTATTAGCACGAGGCTTGATTCAATTACCAGCTATCCGGGAACCTGATCCAACTATACCCGGATACAGAGCTGATTTACATTGTGATTTTCATAGAGGACCTGGACATGCTACAAACTCTTGTAAAATATTGAAACATAAAATACAAGATCTGATTGATAATAATGAAATGGAGGTGCAAGCCTTCCAACCTAAACAAAATGCTCCTAATAACGCTCAAAAGACCATTCCCCAAAATCAAAATCAAAATGCTAATCAATCATTGGATATATTTCAACATCCTTTACCAAACCATGGTAAAGAAGTGGCCAATCAAATCGAACATCATAATGTTCCCCCTCCTACCCGATATGTAGGGACTATTAGCGGACAATTATCTATTCAGGATCCTCAAATATTTGGCACAACCTTATCCCTGGTCACGACCAGGCCCCTACATAATATTCAAACTCCCGATCCTAGTGATGTAGAATCAGATACTGAAAGTGAAATAGACATCACCTCAAATCAATCGAATAGTTCTAAAAATGAATCAGATCCTATTCAACCCATCACAGATGCTATGGTTCCAGAAGAACCATTTCCTAGAAGAGTTACTACGCGACCCTCTTCTAATCAGTTCCTTCCTAATGAACAAGCCATAAACGCTCAACCAAGACCAGTTCAACGTCTTCAATATAACATTGTGGGTACCATCGGAGCCGTTACCAGACAACAGGCTCACAACTCTCAACAGGATCAAACTCAGAATGATGGATCAGCTCCATTTATTTTGAAAAATCCCAATAAAGGGAATCATATGTCTAATGTTCAACCAAAACCTCCTTACAATATTAATGAACAATTATCCAATACTATAGCCATAATTTCCCTTTTGGACTTGTTAAGATCTTCTCCTACCCATAGGGATGAGTTAATGCTTACATTAAGCCAAATGATGGTACCTCAAAATATTCAACCCGAAGCCATGTCCAATACTATCATCACTAGAGAAGTTGATTGTATTGACTTTCGGGATAAAGATATCCCACAACATAGTTTACATAAGGATAACCCCTTATATATTACTGCTTTAATTGGAGATGTAGCTATTAAAAGAGTCTTGATTGATAATGGTTCATCTCTAAACATTTGCACTTTTGACTTCTACCAAATATTTGGCTTTCGAAGTGATGAAATGAAGAAAACTGACATGATTATCAAAGCTTTCAATGACGAGACACAAGAAACGTGTGGAGTCATTACCTTACCCTTGCAAGTTGGTCCTAGAACCCTAGATACAACCGTGTTTATTGTACATTGCCCAACATCATACAATATACTTTTGGGTCGCCCTTGGATCAATGCGATGCGAGCGGTTCCCTCCACTTTACATCAGTGTGTTAAATTTGAATTTAAAAATCAGTTGGTCACTATCCATGGTGACCCTAGACCCTTTGATATGTGTGCTTTGGCAGAACCCGTTGGAGTGCAATTTTGCCCCGCTCTGTCATCCACACATCCTAATTCTTATTTTTCATCTAAACGTGTGAAAAACACACACATAACATCATCTACTCCATCAACTACACCTATACATTTAACTCAACCATCTTCTGAACAAATCACACTAAAACCTCAAAAAGATCTTCAATCCACAACCAATCCTTCATGTTCTATCCCTATAATTTCAAAACCTATAGACCCATTTATGGACACTTCCACATTATCAACATCTATCATACCTTCCACATCTAAAGATATAGGGAATGATCCTTCTACATCTTATGCTCTTTCTGATGAACTTTTACCGGATTTATCCACAATCTTAATATCAAAAAAACAAATGCTTTTATGCAAGATTCAATTCTTTTAAACAACTTGCCACCATCTCCTCGTACTTTGGGCCTCCCACAACCTATGGGAAGTACTTACCAAGTCGGGAGTTGTGCTTTTATTTATAAAGGATATGATTGGGGAAGAATACCCAGGAATATCAAAACTCATCATGAGGGATATGCCCGATGTTATTTTGCTAATGAATATATCAAAGCTAAACCCATAATGCTTAAAATGGGATATAAAGGGAAAGGCTTGGGACCTTTCCAAAATGGTATGAAAGAACCTATTGAGGTAGAGCCATGGCCCGCCCGATGTGGTGTGGGCCTATTTCCTAGTAAGGGTCAACCCTTCCCTTTTGAAGATGATGATCAACTCATATGTTATCAAGATTATCTAGATAAACAAGATTCTTTGTGTTCAAAGAATAATCCCTTTACCTGCAACATGCTATCCATAGCTTACCCCGAATTGATTGCTGAATCCGATGAGGAGTTGGAAGGAGATATTTTCCATGATATCTCCGTTGAAGAGTTGTTACACAATGGTTTTTATTTTGATGGTTCTATACCAACTATAGCCCAACTTGAGGCCACCACTCATCAAGATGAATTATCCAACTTAACCTTAAAAGAATTACAAGAATTGGGCGTTTCACCCGCCCCACCTAATTTTGAAAGAGATCTACACATGGAAGTAGAAAACGTCATTAAAGTTAACATTGGAACTGAGGATAATCCTCACATAATCAATATTGGATCAACATTAAGTCAAGAAAAACAAGATGAATACATTGCATTCCTTAAAGAATATGAAGATGTCTTCGCTTGGACATATGAAGATATGCCAGGTCTGGACCCTTCTGTAGTCATGCATCATCTAGTAGTCCATCCGGATGCTAAACCTGTTAAACATAAACTTAGAAAAATGCATCCCAAAGTGGCCCTGCTAGTCAAAGGGGAGTTAGAAAAACTCCTAAATGTTATTTTCATACAAGCTATTGATTATGCTGAATGGATCTCGAATGTAGTTCCAGTCACCAAGAAAGAAGCTACCAAAGTTAGGGTTTGCACAGACTTTAGAGATATTAACGTTGCATGCCCTAAAGATGATTTTCCTCTTCCAAACATGGACCAAATCATTGACTTTACCACCGGAAGTGGAATGATGTCCCTAATGGATGGATTTTCTGGCTATAATCAGATCAGGATAGCTCCTGAAGATCAGGCTAAAACAGCCTTTATTACCCCTTGGGGTACCTTTTGTTGGAAAGTGATGCCATTTGGTTTAAAGAATGCAGGCGCAACATATCAACGAGCTATGACTTACATCTTTCATGATATGATGCATGATATCTTACATGATTACGTAGATGATATTATAGCTCGCTCTATTAAAGAAGATGATCATTTAGATGATTTGAGAAAAGTATTTAATCGATTAAGAGAATACCTTATTCGATTAAATCCAGCCAAATGCATATTCGAAGTTAAGTCCGGTAAACTATTAGGGGTTTTAGTTTCTTTACGTGGTATCAAAATCGATCCTCTCAAGATTGCGGCTATCACTGATATGCCCGCACCTACCAATATATCTGAGTTACGAAGTTTACAAGGTAAGCTTCAAGCCATCCGTCGCTTCATCGATAAGCTGGCGAACAAAACCACTCCCTTTCTTAAGCTCCTTAAGAAGGATGTCCCTTTTAACTGGGACGATGAATGTATAGAAGCTTTTGAACTTCTCAAACAATACCTCCTTAACCCACCTGTGCTTTCACCGCCTAGACCTGATCGCCCGTTTCTCCTGTATATTTTAGCTTCAGATTTTGCTTTAGGAGCTATGTTAGCTCAGCTTGATGATGAGAAGAAAGAACGTGCTAATTATTACATTAGCCAAACTTTAATCAGTTATGAAACTCGTTATACCTCATTAGAGAAACTATGTCTAGCAGTCATATTTTCTACGCAAAAATTATGCCATTATATGCTTAGTCAAAAAACATATGTCATTGCTAAATATGATCCCTTGCGGTATCTTATGAGTCGACCTTATTTATCGGGTCGCACAACCAAGTGGGTTCTTGCTCTCAGCGAGTTTGAACTCACATTCATAGGACAAAAGTCTGTTAAGGGTCAAATCATAGCAGATCAGTTAGTTGCTGCACCCTTAGAGTCTACCCATCCCCTCATCATTGAGTTTCCTGATGAATGCCTTCAATTAGAGGCAGACCATATTGAACAATGGTCCTTATACTTTGATGGAGCCCGATGCATGAGTGGGGCTGGTGCGGGTATTATTTTAATATCCCCGCAAAAACACATCATTCCTCTGTCCTTCAAATTAACATTTGCTTGCACCAATAATACTGCCGAATATGAGGCTCTAATCCTTGGATTACGAGCTGCCTTGGCATTAAAAATCAAACATCTGCTAGTTTTTGGTGACTCTCAACTTGTCATAAATCAAATTAATGAAGTTTATCAGACCAGAGATGATAAATTGCGCCCATATAAAGCATATGTTTTGCAATTGTTATCCTTGTTTGATAAAGTTACCTTGGAAGCTATTCCACGAACTAGCAACCGTGCAGCTGATGCTATGGCCGCAACTGCATCTCTTCTGCCCTTGGAGTTAGATGACGAATATGCCACCATCATTATTCGTCGACTCCAGGAACCCGCTTCAAATAAGTCATGTTTAGAACCTTTGGATGTGTTTCTAATCAATGAAACTACTCCCGACCCTTGGTATACAGATATAGTTGATTTTCTTCAAAATGGGACTTTCCCCGCCAATTCTAATAGAAACCAACATCGGTTATTACGTAGACGAGCAAGTCGATTTGTAATAATTGGCAATACTTTATATAGGAGATCTTTTGAAGGTATCCTATTGAGATGTTTGAATCTAGAAGAATCCAAATCAGCTTTAAGTGAAGTCCACGATGGATCTTGTGGAGGACACTTCAGTGGTAGTGTCATTGCTAAAAAGCTCCTTAGGATAGGCTACTTTTGGCCTACCATGGAAAATGATGCACATGAGTACGTGCGCCATTGCGACAAGTGCCAGAAACATGCTGACCTTGTCCATGCGCCTGCACAAGAGCTGCAGGCTATTTCATCTCCTTGGCCCTTTTCAAAATGGGGCTTAGACATTATTGGCAAAATTAATCCTGTGTCATCTGATGGACACAAATTCATCATAACCGCCATCGAGTATTTCATGAAGTGGGTTGAAGCTATGCCTTTAGCTTCCTGCACTGGAACACAAGTCTCCAAATTTATTTTTAATCAAATCATTTGTAGGTTCGGAATTCTTGCAAATCTCATCTCAGACAATGGAACTTGTTTCAAAAATAAAGATGTCAAGAAATTATGCCAAAAATATAAGATTCAACATCGCTGGTCCACTCCCTATTATCCTCAGGGTAATGGCCAAGCAGAAGCATCTAACAAAACCTTAATCAAAATTCTTAAAATATTGGTCAATAAATCTGGCCGTGACTGGCACATTCAATTATATCCAGCTTTGTGGGCATATCGCACTAGTGTGCGTACTCCCACAGGTACTTCACCTTTTGTCTTGGTTTATGGCGTCGAAGCTATTTTTCCCTTTGAATTAGAAGTTCCTTCTTTGGCTCTACTACTTCAAGATACCGAAGTAGGAGATGAATATCGAGCTGGCAGACTCAGTCAGCTGGAACTCCTAGATGAAAAGTGCATCAATGCTTTGGAGCATCTTCGTGCTTACCAAAACAAGCTTAAAAGATCATATGCCAAGAAAGTTCGTCATCGATCCTTTGAGGTCGGCGACCTTGTTTTAAAAGAAAATCAAAAAAATACTAATGCAACTAAAGACCTTAAAGGTAAATTTGAGCCCAACTGGCTTGGACCATATATTATCACTGCTAAATTTGAATCAGGAGCATACAAATTAGCTACCTTAGATGGTAAAGATTTAAAAGAACCTCTGAATATTATGCATCTTAAGCGATATTACGCATAACATTTGGTCATTTCATCATTTGTACATATTTTGCATGTTGTCTCATTTTAAAAATATATATATAACTGTTTACACAAAAACAAATGAATAAAAATAACAAGTCAAAAACAACAATATTATTGACTCTTTTCAAAACCAAAAAAAAAAATAAAGAAGAAAGAGAGAGTCCAAATTATCAAACTCTTCACAAATATTTGTTGTATATATTTCTTCTTCAAGCATTGCAGTTATATTTTCAAGTTATTTTGGATAAATTAGCATTTATTTGGAATCCCCCACTATCACAAACACACAAAAATAAATATCTTGATTTTATCTGGCATGATTACTAATCTCTCTTATATCAAAGTCCACAAAATTTAATTAAATAAAGTTTGAGCATAGAGAATTGATCTTGTTATTTACTTAAACCAAGCATATCTTTTCACAATAAAATGATTACATTTGTAATTTCCATGCTATGCTACATAGTAGAAGTGGTCTCCTGAGCGAAAAGTTTCCCCTGCTATCCTATCATGCACATGGTCTAGAATCTTTGAGAATTGGCAAAAGGACAAGCTCACCCCTACCCGGAATAAAAATCCCTTGCTCTACAACTAATCCGAGCAAGTATCCCTAGTATAGGAAGAAAAGAAAAGTTCAAGAAAAAGAGAAAAAGAAACAAGTTATTTCAGCATTATCTCAAATATCAAGCCAAAATACAAAAATACAAAAAAAAAAGAGAAAAAGCAAAGAAAAAGAAACAAGCAAAAGCAAAAGCAATAAAATCCCTTTCCCTACCCCTTGAAAAGAAAAGAAGGGTGAATGAGCTTGAATCCCTAGAATTCTCAATTATTCAAAAACTGTGAGGTAAGCCCCATAACATGTGGTTTGTGCCCAACCCGCTTGGCCTTGGGTAATCCCTAGCGTGGTGATATGTCTGTCACATTAGCGACCTTCTTTTGTACAGACCTATGTCTGCTTATGGATTAGCTAGCTCTTGATAACCCGACTTACATAGTAGTTTGGTATGGTTATATACATCTAAATCATGGTTAACGAACACTTATTTGGTTCATTCAAATCACTTGTATCATAGTATCTTGCTCAAAACTGGTAAATGAACAATGCAATTGCACACACATTTTGTATTTGAGAGATTTTGTGTATCATTATGATAAATCAAGATTGGTAATAAACTCACATACGCACATGGGATTCCTTATAAATCTAACTTTTGTCTTTAAAATACTTTGAAATATTTTTGCAAATTGTTTGGAATAAATTCATTTTCTTCTTTGAAAGTACAGTTGTTTAGTATAAAGACAACTACATGCATTATCAAAAATCAAAATCATTTTCAAAACATGCAATCAAGTTACATTTATATATAACTTTTGACTTTCGCGACGATGGTATAGTTCCAAAACCAAAATTGGAATTTTATGCCTAGCGCAAGTCCTCATCTTCATATTTTTTGACTATTTCAAAAATTAAAAAATCAACCATGCAATAAAACTATTATATTATTTTCTTCTTTGGATTTCGCGATGATGGTATAAGTCTATACCTAAATATTCTATGCCTAGCGCAAACCATTGTACCAATTTTATTTTCCATTTATTCAAAATCATAAAAACATATGACTTAAATCATTATGTTACACAATTATGCTTTAAAACAAAACAAACACTTACTCTATTTTCATGTCATTATGTCAAACTTCAATTTTGCAATGATGGTATAATTCCTAGGGAATTATCCAAAAAATTTATCACACTTAGGAATTTATGCCTAGCAAAAGTCATTTTAAAATATTTCATGCATAATATTTTCATGGAAATCTGAAAACAAATCATCATCATCATCATCATTTGCATCATCACACCAAAGTCTTAAGACAGTCTCTTAAGCACTCTTTTACTTTTAACAATATTTCTATACTGGGATTAGCTTGACGACCGAGTGAGCGGCGACTCCATGAAATGGTCTATAATAGCGACAATGTCCTTTGAAATTATTGTTAAAAGTCCTCTTTTATTTTTATCACATTATCACATCACAAAAAACCAATTTGTTCACATCAGATTATTTCATTTAAATTTTAAAAGCATGACATTCAAACCATAATATTTCCAAATGACATAATTACATGAATCATCCAATCAATCACACCACAACAATAAAGCATCATACAAACACATAAGACAAGTCATATGATCAAAAATATCATATATATATATATATATATATATATATATATATATATATATATATATATATCTCAACAATATATGTACATCATATCAAAATCGGATTGGTATGCCACAATCTACATCTTGGCATACTCAATCCTCTCAAATCATATAATCATTCACGTGCAGTGTAGTAGCCTAGCCTCGAGAACCCCTCGAGCTCTCAGCCTCATCTCCTCCCCAGCCCCTGAGGTGGACGAGGTGGCCCCATCATAGTATGTGTGGTACTACGAGTCCTAGTCGTCGATCGAGATGAAGTCCTCGATGACCCAACCCTGATCGGATCCGCAATGTCAGCTAGCAGCTGTACCCTCTAGCCCTCTGGCACCATCTAGAAGTAGATACCCTGATAGAACATGGTCTGAGCAATCGACCACGCCAGCTCCTGAGTGCTCGCTCCTCCGCTCCATGCTCTGAGGCATGCAACCTCATCTCTGAGCTGTGTAGCCTCCGCTCGGTGGCATGTAGCCTCATCCTGTAGAGTCTGCACCTATGCCTAGAGACGGACAGTCTCCGCCCAGAGAGTAGCCATCTCACTACTCTCTCCTGTGTCCACACCCTTGCCCTTATCGAGCGATGGTGGTCTCTCTCTCCGTGGAGAAGGGGGTCTCTCCTCCCTCCTCTCCCACTATCATGGCCTCTGCTGAGCCTATGGTCTCCTCTGCTCTCTCCCTCCATGACCCTGTGCCACCTCAATGGCCGCCTAGCACCGCCTCCCCATCCGATGCACAACTACATGAATCAGACCCTGAGCCCTCATCATCCGAGGAGGGCGAATGCCTCGCGTACCGTGCATCGTAGCCATCGGCTACCCTTGCATCATCCCCATCCACTGGCTGAATGGGGGCATCATCTACATCTTAACTCCAAAAGCGCTGCATATCTGGAGCCCCGCTAACTGTAGTGTTATCCCGGATAGTCCAAGAAAACTCGTAGTCTCTGAGAGATGGGATCCCCTATTGTAGACCGAACTGCCTCAAAACTCGGTCGTAGCGGTGGAGCTCCACCTCTCCCCTCTCCATCCTCAGCCAACAGACTCGCCTGACGTGAGCTAGCTCCTTGTCCATCCTTGGCCCACCCTGGATGATCTCTCCAAGGCCTCCAGGTGATCTGGTCGAAGACAAGGTCATCAAGTAGTCTCCGAGACATTGGCAGATCTATCCACCGCTGTGACCCTCTCTGGAGCCACCAGTAGAAAGCTCGGGGCCTCTCCCCGTCAATCCCTATTAGTGGGAGCCCTACCGGTCTCTGCACCGCAATGTGCTCCCAGCACCAAACCTACAGTAGTGATGTCATAACCAGACATCGACCGCCCTTGTATACGACCCCATGCAGGATCCTATACAATCGGCATAGTACATAACTCCCCCAAGCAAACCTGTATCTGTGGTCTCTCATGTCGCAGACCACATCTATCGCAGCCATGGTACTCGCATCCACTCTGATGGCATAGCAGCAGACCACCTACAACCCCAGCCAAAACCTGTGTCAGTCTAGATGCCCCAGGCATCTGGCGTAGCGACTCGATGTTCACTCCGCCCTTCTCCAGGGCGAAGCTCGGATCTCCGCACAGTCACATCATCGCGTGGCCCTGATTGGCCATGGGAGTTATCAACCGTCCTTGTATGGGGATCCTCAAAATCCTCCATACATCCTCTAGTGTGGGAGTCATCTCCCCTGTCGATAACCAAAAATAGGAAGAACCCGGATACCACCTCTCTGCTAGGGTCGTCAATAGCCCCATATCTCGTAGAAACCTATGGCATCTCTCCCACATGCCGCAAGCCGACTTGTGCCAACCGATCTCGCTCTGCTCGAGATAGAGCGGCCAAGTCATCCCTCAGCCCACCGTATTTCCATTATCTGCTCTTTAGTAATCCTCTCTCGCAACATAAACAACAAAACAATAAAAATCATTAATAAAACAGTGATTAAAAATGCAAGTAAAGCAAGTTCAATTTCATCAATGATGATATCGTCCACTATTGGACGATATCGTCCCAAATTTGAGCAAATTCATCTCCGATTTTGCAAGCCGAAATCGTCCCCTTTTTGACGAAATCGTCCCCATTTCGCCGATTTCGCCCTTGGACGAAATCGGCGATATCGAGACGATTTCGACGAAATCGAGACGATTTCATCCCGACGACGTCGACGGCCCAAAAATGGCCGCGATGCTCAAAAATCATCAAAATTTAATCTACAAAGCATAGAAAATCAAATTACAGCATTCTAAACTAAGTTTAGACCCTTACCCGTAGCCCGCGTCGGACCTCTATCGATCTGTGCGCTGTTTCGACCATCTTGTCTGCAGAGCTCTAGAAAACAGTAAAAATGAACAGTAACAATGAATTAGGGTTTTTCCCTATTTTTCTTAATTTTATTCAAAAAAAATTAAAAACATTTTAATTTTGCTTTTTCGCGTTTTTACCTCAAACGTTCGATTTGGGTAAAAACATGGAGGGGGCACCATAGTAAGCTGTCGTACGATTCGACCAAGAATCGTCGCCTAAAAATGGGAATAATTTTTGCTTTCTCGTAGATCGAGAAGAACTCATCTTTAACGCATTTTCTTCGGAAAATTCGCTAAAGAGGGGGAAAAATGTAGCACCCTAAAATTGGCGCAGTAAAACTTAGCAATAATCAAAATTACCTTAGTAATAATTCAAATTCAAATTCAACCCCCAAAATCGCTCCCAAACCGTCGTTTAACCTGTTTCCTCATTTCCCATGCCATTTTTAGGATTTGTTGTGACCGTTGGATGATATCGTCGTCGATCAGACGATATCGCCTCAGATCGGACGATTTCGTCTGGACTAGGACGTCCAGACGATCTTGTCCCAAAACTGATTTTTCATAATTAGCTTCTGTTTCAACGACGTCTCTAAGTCGGGCAGAAGCACGTCTGCACCGTTAGAGACCTCCCCCATTGGAGATCTTCCAAATTAGGATGATCTCCAACCTCCCATATTCCCTCCTAAGTCTATTTAAACCTTAGGACCCCCCCTTGACTTTCCCCTGGCTGGATTTTCTATAACTTGACCTTTACACGCATTAGAACACCCTGAATTACCATCTGCACTTGTCCTATCCAAATTTTGTTGCAGGAACCTTGTCATTCTTCAGTCGAAGCAAGCTCAGGTCGTCGCAGATGATCCTGTCCAATTCGAGATGATTTCGTATCAATCCGAGATGATTTCGACTACGATCTGCATTGGGGCAATCAGTGCCCGGAGTTTGCACTTTTCCTATACTTTGCTGCTACTTTATTCTCGCATTTAGTCGGTTTTATTAGTATTTCCTGTTATCTTGCATCTTGGAGTTCACCCATGTAGTTTAATTGCACAATAAGATCATGATTAGTCATTAAAGAATCGTAATTTACTTATATTTCCATTTGGGATTATCTTGTTAACATTCTTATTGTTATTTCACATCATTTGCCTCTATCAGAATAGTTGTATTTCTGGCATTTTGTATCTATTTCTCTATTTGTAGGTCTCTGACGAATTCATCTGATGAATTCATCAGATCTCAGATGATCCTGTCAAATCAGAGATGATCCTGTCAAATTCCAGACGATCTGGACTGCTTCAAAAATCAGAATCTCCATCAGACATCCGGGACCAGGTATGGATTTCTTCACTTAGTTTGCTCTCTGTGTTTTCTGTTAAATCTATTTTCTGTATTTAAATTTGCATTTTCATATAGAATAACTTAGATTCATCTGGCCAAACCTAGGACTTGGATGTTTAAAGCTAAAACTGAACACATTAAACTCATTCCCAACCTAGGCGTGGAAACTGCCACTAAACGTTTCCTGGTGAACCCCACCATCCATCGAAAAATCACCTTAATACACCTCCCCCGAGAGGCGGGACCTTCCAAAGGCCTCTCAGTCCGAGGTATTGTCCCATCCTTTTCCCATCCTCCTTCCGGGCGCGGATCCTTTAGCCTGAAGGTAAGGATGCAAAAAATTTGGAGCGATACAACCATCTCTTGTATACAAGTGCCACCTTGACATCATACCCTCCTAGGTCGACATAGAGAGGATCATACAAATCCTCCTTCAAAAGCCTCCCCACATTAGGATTCCCTTCGACTCCTCATGGGTCTCTCAAAACCCATAAAAACTAAGTCTTCCAAGTCTTATATCTCTTTAAGGATGTTAATTTTCCACTAAACTCAATCAAACTAATAGAGATTAGTTCCCCCTTATTTTTAGGTACCCACCTAATCCTTCTCACCCTAGCCAACTCTTGAAATCCAACCCATCCTTAGCCCAACCAGGGTGTAGATGCCATAATCATCATATGATCATATGGTCCGACAACTCATCTATGACCTGCCTCCCTAGTGGTAGGATACCTACGTATGTCCTCTGGACTCACTCTAGATCTTTAGACAATTTGTATATTGTTGGACTCTTTAGGTTGGGTAATGGCACTAGTAGTACATGTGGTCTTTGAATAACCATGTGCTCCTAGCACCACACCTGGGGCAATGTCATACAAACTAGCCCTGTATGCCACTTGTACATGACATTGTGCAATTTCTTGTATAGACATGTCGACACATATGGATCCCATATAAACCACATCTAATGGCCCCACATGTTTTGCACTACTATCGCTAGCACCCATGGAAGGTATATCCTACTAGTATGACACACCAATAATCTATCCACCATATCATAGAGTATGATCATTAATGCTCCACTCCATATATCATGTGCATCTCATCTACATGGAGACCACTCTACTAGATTTCATGCATTGGATCCTCTAACAATAATTGTAGTGATGTTTTATGGCCTTGTACTCTATCAACTACCCTCCTCCTAATGGAAATATGTAAGATCTTCCACACATCCTCTAAAATAATAACTTTGGGTACCACCTCTCTGCCAACATTGTTAGTAGTGTTTTGTCTATGTCCACCCGAGGCATCTTTGCTAGATGTAGTAGCCCCATCACCTGTAGTGTGTGTTTCTCTACTACTATGATTTGTCATAGTATCTCCTCTAAGAATTTTTACTGCCACTCTCTACTCTCTAGTACATCATGTTACCACCAAAATATTTAATAAAAATTTAATCAGTTTAACCATCATTTATTGCCACTCTCTCTCTCTCTCTCTCTCTCTCTCTCTCTCTCTCTCTCTCTCTCTCTCTTTTCTTCTTTGTTGACATTGAACCCCATTTTTCTAGGGTGCAAATTCGTGAATTCATGCTCTGTATTTTTGGGGCATGAATTTGGTTGCTATCAAGTTTCAACCAAATTCATGGTTCAACCCCAAATTCGTGTTGGGTCACACACGATGATTTATTCTAAAAAAGATAAAATTTCACAAAAAGCACTTAAATACTACCCTAGCCTAGTCTAGAGGTTGGGTTTTGGTTCTTACCTATACATGCTTCACTAATGCATCAACATTACCCCTCATAATGGTTGAATAGTGTGTGGTAAGTGCCATTTATATTTTTCTCCAAATCTCCTTTTCTTTCACAATGAAAATGAATTCATTTTCACCCTCCCTCCTTTATATCCCCTCTTTTTCTCTCTTGTTTCTATTTTTATTATTCTCTCTGTTTGTTGCTCTCTTTTCTTCTGTGTTCACCTTTTTTGAATTTCTACAGGAATATGGCATTCCCTATGAAACACGAGGGTGTACCCTGGTCTTAAACTCATTAATGGAATTAATGTTTCATTTTGCATGTAAAAATGTAAAGTGTTTAGAGTGATACCATTTTTACACCACCCCTTTGTCCAAATCAACCACCCCTTTTTGTGTTCACCATTTTTTCCCATAGGAGTGTCCATATTTCTTTGACACATTTATTTGGCCATAAATGCATCAAAGAGGGGACAAAATGTAGACATGAAAATTTGACCCATCAAAATGAGTCATTTTCCCTTAGGATCCCTAAGGAGTCCCTCAAAATTTCTAGGTGCAATTTTAAGCCTTCTTTTCTCCTTTTTTTTGCTTTTTCCCTTAGATTTTTTGAATTTTTTATTATCGAGGATGGGGCATGATTTAAAAAAAAATTGTATTTTTCTCAAAGAAACCCAGATTTTGGGCTAACCTCTAGGGCATCAACTCTTGGCCAAGGTTGTTTTTCATTTTTCTACCTAAAATCCCTCCAAACATCCTATAAATAAGAGGATTGGACTCCCCTTTTTTTAAGAAAAGAGATACTAAGAATCATAAGCCATTTTCTTCTAGGTGATCTAACAAGTTTTTGAATGCCATCAAGTGATTTCAAGCATTCTTTCTATTTTTGATTGTTCTATTTTTTTGCTTTTGGTGAACAAGTTTGGGAACCTTGAGGAGAGTTATACCATTTTGGTTGCTACCTTCATCCATTCGTTGTTTCTACCACAAGTTAACTAGGTTTTCTTTGCATTATTAGTTTTCTAGATTATTAATCTTCCATTTAGCATTGCATTTTTAGCATTAATAGATAAATTAAAAGCTTTATTATGAACTCATGCCTTGTACCTATAGGGCATGAATTTGACAAGATCGAGTTTGTATTCGCTCCTTACGAGGTGCAAATTTGATTTATTAAAGGCTTGGGTGTAGGTTTCACTCCTAAACCTTAACTCACACCTTACATATTTTATTTTAGTCATATATCATTATGTTTGTACTTTATTTACACTATTTCATGCCATTGCATTTTGTCTTGTTTGCTTCCCAGAGGTCAAAAATCACTTTTATTTTGAATGGTAAGATAAAAGGATGAATGTGTCTTGAATTATATGCTTCCAAGCTTAGTCATATAGCCAGGGTAAGTAGGCCCCCAAACACTGTTCAAATTTTCCAAGGATTTTGAAGCTATTTTGTAGGTTTGAAGTTGTTGGATATATCTGGACACAAGTTTTTAAGCGAGGATCAACCATAAGATCAAGTAAATGTTTTGATATATCTTTAGGTTATTTGTTGAGTGTATTTTGTTCATTTCTATCCATTTTTGTTTCAGATTTAGATCATGATTAAAAGAAAAATATTTGGTTTTATTTCTAGGTATCAATAAAGAAAAGCATGTAGTTTTGCATTCTCTTGAACCCTTGATAAAAATAAAAATATTTACTTATTTTTAAAGTTATGGTTTTAATTCTCATTGAAATCAAGAATCATTCTAGGATAGTTTTTGTTTGCTTGCATTAATATTTTACCTACATTGTTCTTTAATTCTTCCTAGCTTAGATCTTAGTAAAGCCAACTATGTGTTCTTGTTCAATAAACACATCCAAATATTTCCACCATGGACTTGGAGCAAGTCCTTAAACCATTATTGGTGAACCCTTCGATCCCCCAAACCTTCGAGTGTAGAGGAATCAACAAACCTCCGCAGTCACATTGGCTTCTAGCATATCTTGTTGAGAATCATGAGGTAGGGAAGTTTACCCCCTCTATAGTCACTTATCAAACTTAAACCAACTATAGAGGAGGCACAATGGATAGTTTTGTAATTTTTAATGAAATTACTTCTTGATTAGCTAGTGATTTAAATTAGTTTCACCTCTAAGCTACTTTGTAATTATTGCATATTTATATATAGCTTGGGATTTTCTAAGGTTGCTTTTTTTTATCTTATTTTGTCCTACTTCTACTTCTTTGTCATCTTGATCTCCACATTTTTATTCTTCATTTGAGATCCTACTAAGTTTCTCTTCTCATTTTTTCATTCTATACACCCAATTAGTCACTACTACAACTAAGACTTTATTTTGCTACATCTTTCACTACATTAGAATAGAGAACCTTTTATTTTTTTTAGCAAATCACCATATATACTATGCATTTGCATTATTGTCATCATGGCTAAATGAGCCTTACATTCTATAATATTTACAATATTTGTAAATAAAGTTGTGTTCTTGTGAGAAAAAAATTATTTTATGTTATTCTAGTACATAAGTTTAAAGTATAACAAATATGGCACCACAAGATGGTTTAGGAAGTTGTCCTATGTGCCACCAAATCTTGGGTCCTATAGTGTGGATCATACCTCATTGAGTGGGATAATTTATATAAGAAAATAAGTGATTCATTTTTATGTTTCAACCTATTTTTGTTGATTTGGAACATTATAAATGCTCCAAACCCCCACCTATCAATTGTATAGGGTTATATTTGTCAATGATTTTGGAAAATGAGTGCATTCCATTGGTTCTTAAGTAAATATAATTATTCCTTAATATAATCACAATGGTTTAGTTATGCCTTTCTAGTAGTGGAAGTATCAAATCTATCAAGAGCAGGTTAAGATTACCGGTTTCCCTTCTAGTTTAGCTTGGAGTTTGAGTTTTTTCATTAATTTTGTGCATGTAAACACACACACACATAGTAATTTCATAGTTGGAAGTGGTAAAAAATAATTCTTATTATTATAAGTGGTGATGTTGGCTTTTGGATTATTTTTTGGAAAGGTGAGAATAGCATCAATATATACCAAGAGAGGGAAAAATATCCTAAGAGATGGTTTTGCTATATAAGGTAATTGATATAAATGGGAAATATAGAAGGCCAAAATGTGACTATAGGAGGATTTCAACCATGATAAAAATTTGTGTCAAATAGCTTGAATGGAAGAATCTATCACAATGTTGTAAAGGAAGGTAATGCAAACCAAGTTGTATTATTGAAAATGAGTAGTAAAAATGTCAATGCCTATGGATCATACAATTCAATAGGAAATCAATTGCATGCATGGAATGTTCTCATAGGTCTATAATGGATGTGAAGGTTATATTTTAAAGTGAATAAATTTTATCTTAAGTATGGATTTACTTGTTCATATAAAACTAATATTTCTAAATTACATTGATTTGTTGGTAGTTAATTTAGCATACGATGAAGAGTATAGTAGCTAGGATAGGCCTACTGGAGACCAATAAAATTTGTATATATTTATATAAAATAGTAGCTTTACAAAATATAGTGTTGGATACACTTGGCCTAGTGTGCTATGGTTTTGATTTAAAATTATTTTAGTTGAAAACTACATGGGATTAAGAATTATATTTATATTTATTTTAGTATTAAAAAGCAAAAACTCTTCTACTTAAAATAAGTTGCATGTTATTGTTATAGATAAATTATATTGGTTGGAAATTTTATTTTATATCAAACCAAAATATTCCTATCAAAGATAATATTTGATATTTTAAAGGGTATTTTTAAATTTTTATCTTCTTTGTCTTATACGTATCTAGTAAAAAATAAAAAATATTAAAAACAAGATTTATCATAAAGACCTTATCAATGTACTAATATTTAAATGCATGGTGTTGCTATATAAAAATATATTTAGCTTCTTAAGCTTCAACAAAGAAAATTCTAATGGTTAGTTATCCAACTATTCATTTTAAGGTGAGGTAAACAATATTGGTAGTGCTTAGGTAAAATCAAAATAGAGAAAGTAAATTTCCATTGAAATTGAAGTCTATATTAGTAAGCAATTGGTAAGATACATGTAAAGTACATATTTTGTGAAGTGTGAAAACACACCAACCAACTTGGTAAAGTCTATACATTATAAAATTCTAGTAGGTATCCACTTTGAATTTGTTTGTATGGAATATTTTAAAACTAAAATCACTTCCCCTATTACTTTTCTAAAAAAATATAACAAAAACAAGTGACCATATTTTAAAAAGTATTCAATATTATGCTAGAACCTAGTCCTTAAAATTACTAACTTGGTTTTGAAAGAAAATTAAAAGAACACCAATTCCAAAAGAAAATTTAAAGGTAAGTTTGAACCTAATAGGATAGGTCCATTCATGATCACCATAAAGTATGGTTTAGATGAATAGAATATCACACAATTTATGACATATGACTAAAGAACACATGAACATCATACATATCAAAAAATATTATGCCTAAAAGAATAAATTATACACATTTATATCTCTATATTGACTATTGGTTAGCTTTTTTATCAGCATTTGTTGATTTTCTTATCTTATATTGACTAACTTTAATTTTTTGATTGTTGACTATAGATTATATTAGCAATGATAATTTTTCTTTTGCATGGTTTAGAAGATTTGTTGCCTACAAGTGTTTCATGTCTACTTTTTTTTTTTTTAATCTTTTATATCCGTTAGCTTTATGTACTTGTATATTTCATCTATAAACCATTATGTTTGAATTTTACTTTCATCTTTTATTGCATTACTCATTATCCTCAAAGTGACTTTGGAACTAGCAGAGACACACATATAATGATGCTAGCCAAGATTAGTTATTTTTTAATTTTTGCAAGGTTGTTGACGTGATAGGGTACCTATTATCATTATGCTTATCTTGATTATATTTATTCCTTAGAGATGGTATTCATAGGGATAAGCATACATTAGTCAAATTTGGATATGAGAGCAAAAACCAATTATTTTGTTTGCTTGTCACTTTATCCATAATTTATATTTATTCACAAGGGAATACACATACTAGCATGAGTGGATATTAGTATCTTTGACATCATTTTTAAGAAAGAACTCTTGTGTATATTAACATGGTTGATTTTTACCTAAGAGTATAAATATGAAAACGTTCCCTTTGGTCAAATCATCTAGATTTAGAGGTATATTAAGTTCTAATCTTATCTTCTACCATCATCATATATAACACAACTCAAATTATTTAATCTCAATATTTAACCTATATTATTCATCTATGATCACAACAACCAATACAATATGATGTTATTTAGGATTAGGTGACCTTCCTTTTCTATAAGAACCATATGGCAATGGATTCTCATCAATAGTTTCATCTTATCATCCTTATTTATTATCTTTAGATTATTCTCATTATCTCCATTTTACTATCTACTCAAACACAAAATGGCTAGTCCTAGATGTATTTTTAAATGTCTTTATTATATTATTAGATTACAATGTTTGTAATGATTAAAGAGATATTAAACACTTATCCTTTTAATTTACATCACCTTATTTTACATCTATAAAAAAATTATTCTTTAATCTATTCCATCTAATCTCTTTATTTTACTATTCACAAAAAATGATGAATATTGTGGCTTTGGAGATGTTGATGATAATGAATGCTCATTATTTTATGTTCCCTTATCCTCAAATATACAAAATATAATCCTCTCATCAAAGAATTTGTACGAATTAAAATAATAAATATCACATATCTTTGATATAGATGATAACTATTAATATACATTGATGATAATGAATGTTTTTTTTGAAAAAATTGAAAAACTTGTATTAATACAAAAGGCAATTACACAAGGGAGAAAACTCATCCCAACCAATAGTAGAGAACTAGACAACAAGCGAAGAGCACAAAGGCAACACTAACCCCCTTAGAGCACAGAAGACAATAAGGCGTGAAAACGTGACATGTCACGAAATCGCGGCAATCAACCCCGTCGCGGTCGCAGCAGCGCCATCAGTCACGAAAATGCGACATGTCGCGATATCGCGACATGTTGCGATATCATGACATGTCGCGATATCACGACAGACAAAGCCCTCCACGTTCGATCACCAAAAAAGTCGTGAAATCGCGACAGCAACTCCCTCCGACGGTCTATCATCACAGGCGTCACGAAATCGCGACAAGAACTCCAGGAAGCATCAAATCTCCAAAAGGGTCGCAAAATCACGACAAAATTTCTTCGAAGCGCCCAGCCAGCAAAAGTGTCGCGATATCGCGACATATTCTCATCTTGACTCCCAATCCGCAAAAGTGTCGCGATATCGCGACAAATTTTACCAAAGCCATGAATGTGCCAAAAGTGTCACGAAATCACGACGAATTTTCCTTTCAGTTCCCAATCTTCAAAGTCGTCGCGATATCGCGACAAGTTATCCTCATTGCAACTTGTCTTCAAAATTGTCGCGATATCGCGACAATTAATCCAAATGACGCCAGTGTGCCCCAACTGTCACGATATTGCGACGATTTTACCATGCAGCTTCCGATCGACAGAAATGTCACGGAATCACGACGAAATTTGCCCTTTGCTCAAGTTCACCAAAAAAGTCATGATATCGCGATGATAATCCTCATTGCAGCCAGTATTCAAAATTGTCACGATATCGTGACAAGAAATCCAGATGACGCCAGTGTGCCCCAACTGTCGCGATATCGCGCCAGTTTTACCATGCAGCTTCCAATCGACAAAAATGTCGCGATATCACGATGAAATGTGCCCTTTTCTCAAGTTTACCAAAAATGTCGCGATATCGCGACGATAATCCTCCTTATCATCCCTGTGCCAAAAACGTCATGATTTCATGACATGTCACGATTTCGTGACATGTTCCTTTCTAAGGCTGAGAAGGCAAAACCTGTCGCGATATCGCGACAACTTCCAACAAGAGGCCACGACGCCGCTACATGTCGCGAAATCATGACAAAAACCTTCCTTAGCAGCAAAAACTTTGCACATTATCATAGGTAGCATTCAAGGCCTTGCCGAATCCCAGCATCCTCCACAGGCATATCACTATGCATCTGCACTCCAACTTCCTTCTCAGCACCTATCTTAGCAAGGAAATCGACCACCTTGTTGAAATCCCTACTCACATAGATGGGAACCACATCATCTAATTCTTTCCAGAGATCCTTTATCTGAGAGACAAGACTCTGCAACCTCCAGGCTTGCAAATCAAAGTTCCTCATGCAATCGAGAGTGCCCACCAGAATTTGGGAGTTAGACTCAAGAATTATCTTTCTATGGCCTTTCTTGACAGCCCAGATAGAAGCAAATTTAACAGCCAAGGCCTCTGCTTCATTGTTTGTGGCATGACCCAGACCGTGTAGTTCCCAGTAAAGCACGGACCCACCATGATCACGGCACACAACTCCAGTACTAGCACTACCCGGATTTCCTTTTGTAGCTCCATCAGTATTGATTTTGATCCAGCCTGCTGGGGGAGGGTGCCATCTATCATGAGCCTATATTTCAAGAGCAACAACTCCATCAACCAGTGGCACAGAAATAGACTGATGTTCCTCCTCAACGTAGATGGCAACTATTTCCACCACTTTGCTCCATATAACCTGCCATATTCCATCAAGTGAAGAGAATGTTTCACAAAAAATGCGGGCATTTCTCTCCAGCCACACCTGCCACCAAATAAAAAGAAAGCCCATCTCCCAGCCAATTCGGAGAGCTTTGGATTTAAATCTGCCTCTCTTCCATCGGTTCCAAATATTGGTCCGAGTCACCTCACTGTTGGCTTGAATTTTGAAGTGGTAAAACCAGTGCATCCAAATCTGCCATGTGAAGGGGCATTCAAACATCAAGTGATCAGCAGTTTCCTCATGCTTGCGGCATAAAACACACTGAGAAGGACCGATGATGCCTCTGTGTCTAAGATTGTCAAAGGTGAGAATTCCATTGTGCATAAGTTGCCAGGCAAAAAAATTCACCTTCGGCCAACCCTTGGGGTGCCATATCTTCTTCCAAACATGGACCGGGAAAGAGTGTGGGAGGGGCTCTAGAAGAATCTGGTTAAATCCCGCCTTCACAGTGTAAACCCCAAGGTTCCCAAATCCCCAGGCAAGTTCATCCTCTTCATCCCGCCCAGTAAGAAACCTAGCTTTCAAAATTTTTCCTAAGATTGGTGCCAGCTCCGGTGGGATTGGAATTGGCCACTCTTCCAACCTCTTGAAATTTTTGAACTTGTACTCCCCAATGTGGTCGGTATTGAAATAACTCTCAATATGAATCCAGCCCTTGTCTTCTATGGCAGATTTAATGGGTTGCAATTCTGGAAACACAGCAATGATGGGAGGGTGCTGATCCCAGGAGTCAGTCCAGAAATGGGCCTTCTCCCCTCTCCCCACTTTCCAAAACAATTGATCTTTGATAACTTGAGCTCTCAACTTGAGAGTCTGCCATACTAAGGATCCATTACCCTCCAAATGGAAACATCCTAGATCATTGGAGCATGGCCTAGGTATTTGCTAGAAATAATTCTTCTAAAGAGGGATGTTGGCTGGGAAATCCACCTCCAGTACAATTTACCAGCCAAAGCTTGATTATTAAGCTTGGAGCTTCTCAGTCCCAGCCCTCCTTTATCCTTGGGCTGGGTGACCTTATCCCATCCAACCAAGGCCCATTTCTTCTTCCCTTTTGCACCCTCCCATAAAAATCTTCTGGCCATTTTGTCAAGCTCTTTCCATATAGAATGTGGGGCAGCCAGGATGGAGAATTTATATATTGGCATTGCTTGAATAACTGATTGTAAGTAAGTTAGTCGGCCTCCATAGCTTAACCATTTATGAGAACAATGATTCATTTTCTCTTTTATGCCATCCAAAAGATCCTTCCAGATATCAATTTTTAGTTTTTTGAAATGCAGTGGAAACCCCAAGTAAACAATAGGTAGAGAAGTCCTAGTAAATCCCAGGATCTCAGTAACTCTTTCCTATAACCTTCGGTCAAGATTGAAGAAGACCACTTTGGATTTTTTATCATTAATGACTTGATTTGAGGCCCGAAGGTAGATGTTTAAAGTATCTCTAATTCCTCTTGCTTCCCTGAGGCTGGCCACTCCAACCAATCCAGTGTCATCCACAAACTGTAAGTGGGTCAAAATTTTTTTCCCCACTTTAATACCTGTTATCACACCTAGCCGTCGTCTTCTCAGGAAGAGTCTGCCTAATCCTTCTGCTAAGATGAGGAAGAGGTAAGGAGAGCAAGGGTCCCCTTGACGAAGACCCCGAGAGGCTCCAAAAGGAGTTGAGGGAAGCCCATTGATTAGAAAAGAGAAAGAAGGTGTGGAGATACAGCTCATGACCCAGTCAATCCAGTCCTGATAGAAGCCAAAGGTTGCCATCATCTTTGCCAGGAAGCCCCACTCCACCCGGTCATAAGCCTTAGACATATCCAACTTTATGAACATTCCTTTGTTTCCTGAAATTTGCATTGTATGGATTGCCTCCTGAGCAAGGACCACTTCATCCAAGATCTGTCTTCCTTCAACAAAACCCCCTTGCTCAGAGGAAATTATTTTATGGAGAAAATGTTTTAGCCGTTCAGCCATAATATTCGTGACTATTTTATAAATAACATTGCATAAGGCAATCGGTCTGAAATCAGAGAGATGAACCCCCCCCTCCCCTTTAGGAATTAAAGTGATGAAGGTGTGATTGAGAGCCTTAAGCATTCTTTTATTAGTTCTGGACTCCTCTGCGACAGCCAAAACATCTTTCTCCAGAGTATCCCAGAAGGCTCGAAAGAATTCTATAGGAAAGCCATCTGGACCTGGCGATTTTCCCGTGCTCATCCCAAAGACCACTTTCTTTAGTTCATCACTGTCAATGGGTCTAAGGAGAGTCTGATTCTCTTCATGAGAGATAATAGAAGGTATGACATTAATAACTTCATTTTGGGCTTCCACATCTTGTTCCCTACTTTCCTTAAAAAGGTTTGAGAAATAATCCATTGAGTGGAAATGCATTCCAGGGAAAGTATCAAAGGAGTGTCCATTATCATCGTGAAGGACCTCCATGTTATGCATTTGTCTCCTTGCACAGGCTGAGCAGTGGAAAAATTTTGTATTTCTATCACCTTCTAGTAACCAAGTGATTCTTGCTCTCTGTTTCCAATAAATTTCCTCTTGATTATCAATGTCCTCAACCGCTTTGCGCATAGCATCATCCTCAGCTTTAAGGTGCTCAGTAATGGTACCTTCCCTGAAGTGTTTTTGCACCTCCTCCCATCCAGCCATCAAGGGGGCCCTTTGGAGCTGGAAGTCCGACTTATTGTCTTGTCTCCACTGTTTCAATTTACACTTGACAAAATGGAGCTATTTATGGAATTTGAACATTGTAGTCCCCAAGGGTAGGCGGCCTTCTTCCCATCACTGTGGAATTTTCCTTCGGAGATCCTCCTTTTGCAACCAAAAATTTTCAAATTTGAATTGCTTATGGTTTTGACCTGTCATCGGCCCTCCCTCCAACAAAAGGGGATAGTGGTCTGAGACTGGACCTTCCAAAATATGGAACTTAATATTCCATTTAATAAATGCCTCTTCAGAAACCAAAAACCGGTCTAACTTAACCTTCCTGCTGTGTGGCTCTCTCCTCTTGTTTTTCCAAGTAAAGTAGGTTCCAGGGCCTTTGATATCAACCAGATTAAAGGCCTGGATTTGGGCAATCAAGAACCGGTCCCCAGGATCCAAAACTGGGGCACCACCTTCTTGATCCCTAACAGACAATTTGGCATTAAAATCCCCAGCTATGATCTAGTCAAAAACTTCTCGGGATGACCTCATGTTGTGTACAGCTTGCCATTGGAGCCGCTGGCCATCAAAGCATTGAGCCCCATAGAAGTTTGTAATAAGAACATGTTCAGTTGTGGCATTGTTTCTAAACAGAGAAGTGAGAACACCCCTCCAAGCTATGTGTTCTAAAGTTGTCCATACTTGAGGGTTCCAGAGAGTAACAATCCCCCCTCAAGGCACCCTTGAGCGACCACATCCATATAATCGAGCACCCCGCCATATTCATGTAGAGTCTTGCACATAAGATCTACAGACATTTTTGTCTCCTGGATGAGCAAAAAGTCTATTTTACATTTTCCTAAAAGTCCTTGAACAGCAGATTGATGGGTTCTGCTATTTAAACCCCTAACATTCCAGGATTGAATAATCATTGAGGACCTTGTGAGCAATAAGACTCAATTGGCCTCACCGATCCTCCATTGATCAGCTTGTCTCCTTGTACTGCTAGTAGATCCTTATTGGATTTTCTGCCTACTCCTTGGGAATTACTATTTTTAGACTTCTTCTCCACCTGTGTAATCCCTAGAGCCAGCCTTTCCTTGTTCTTTTCAGATCTTCCCATATTGACGTCCTTAATAACCAGCTGTGCTGGGGAGTGGATTACCAGTGTCCCTGAGTTCTCTGGCTGCCTTGTCCCAGAGGGTTCCATTACCTGTTCTAAGACCAGAGTAGAAGAAGGGGAAGCCTGAGAGTGAATGTTAATATCCTCAACATTCCCATCCACTCCTTCCATAACTTGGTCCTCTTGATCTACTAGGGATTTAAAGATTTCATACCGATTGGTTGGTTTAAGTTGTGCCTGCTCCTTGGAATTTTTCTTTTTATTTCTCCTTCGCTTCGGTTGTTCAAAACCATCTTTCTGGAGATCAGAATCCTGAGGAATACTAGATGGATCTTGGACAGGGGTAAACTTGCCCTCTCTAGGGTGATTTGGATTTCCAAGCGGTGCCTCCACTTTTGTGCTCAGAATATTTGGGCAGAACCTCGCCAGATGGCCGTGCTTATGGCAGACTCTGCATCTAAAAGGTAGTGCCTCATAATCTAACTATTGTATCCAGGAGAGCCCCGTCAACTCAAGTTCCACCTCGGTTGGTAGAGGTCAGCTAATGTCCATTTCAACACAGATCCTAGCAAAGACAGCTATGTTTCCCTCTATAGTGTCTCTGGAGACTCCTATAAATTTTCCTAATGAATTACCAATCATTTCTAAAACTTGCTCACCCCAAAACTCCATCGGGAGAGCATACAGTCGGATCCAGACCGGGACTATCGTGGGTTCAATACAAGGGTCAAAACCCACTCTCCAAGGTTGAACAAATAACCCAGCCGGGCCATGGTTCCTATTCTCTGATTCAAATGCTCTGTTTCTATCTGTTAAAGAAGAGAAACTAATAATGAAATATCCATTACTAATAGGCCATAAGGAGTACTCACCTAGTTGCTCCCAATTTTGTCTAACCCAGGTGTGCAAAAAGTTCAGAGTGGGATGGATACCCATGAATTTGCAAATCAGGTCATGATGAGCACGATAGGAGATTGTGTCTTCGACCAGTTTTGGTTCTATAATAATCTTTTGTCTGGAAGTTGATTGCGGAAGGCAACCGTTAACTCAGTGTGTGGAAGCACCCTTGCCAGCGTTCTTGAGTAACTTCTGAAAAGCAGTCCTCTGCGCTTCACCAGTGGAGGGCGAGGGGTTTTCTTTCAGCATCTCAGCATATGAACTCTTTTTTCCAGTAGAAGAGACTGGAGGAGACCCCATCGGGCCCTCCCGGAATAGCTTACAAGTCTACAAAGTAGTGCAGAAACAATCAAACAAAGGCTCTGGGAAGATCTGTCGGGCCAGAGGCCCACAAGTAGTGCCCGACGCCGGTTCAGAAGTTTTCTTGCAAAATCGCCAGAGCGCGAAAACTCATCCCTCGGATCCCAACTATCCTGATGATAATGAATGTTGCCTCATTACAAGATCCTTATCACTAACTTCAAATCGTTTTTCATATTCATATCATATTTTAATCTATATATTTAAAATCAAAGTATGAATACCATGTGTACTTGATTTATAATTATCAAAATTATGGCACTCTAATTATTGTGAAGGTAACCATGTTTATAATATTTTACTATCAATAATTTTAACTGGTTAGCAAATTCATCGTATTCTAGATAACATTTTATAGAAATTTCACTTACCTCTTTTAGTTTTTGGGGATATAAATGTAACCTTAGTCATTATCTTTGTTACTATATATTTTTTAACCATGCAAAATATGGGGTGGCTTCAATAATAAAGCATTTAAGCACCTATGTAGGATAACCAAAACCATCCAAAATGTGTATAAGCATGGAGAAATATAACCTCATCGTCTTATCCAAATTGCTTTATATGCATTTAAAATTTAGGGTGGACTCAATAGAAGTGTATTTAAGAACCTATGGAAGATCCTAAAAACCATATAAAATATATACATGAATGAGAAAATAAATATTTCCATTCATTATCATCAAACTAATGTATCATATCTCAATCCATAAAACCATGCTTTGACTTATCCAAATCATACACCCAATCAAACTTGTACATATTTATACATAAAACATAATCATGTTTAGTGTGATTGTGTACATAAAGCAAAATATTATTTTATTTTGATTAAGTATTGTACATATCAGTTTGAATTTTTTAAAATAAAAATAAATCAAATATTAAATTCCTTGATATCACAACAATCCTTAGGATATTTTTTTAGTGCAAATATAAAATGTACTACATGGTATAGCAAAGTACTCAAACATTTATTTAGGGAAAATATTACAAGTCCCACATGACATAGTTGAAATCCTTGAGCATTTTTCAAGGAAAATAAAAAATTATAAAGTTTCACATTGCACAACAAAAGACTTTGAGCATTTGTATAAGCAAAATCAAATATCTAAAGTCCTCTATGGAATAGTAGAATTCCTTCATATTTATTCAAGGCAAATAAAAAATCTAAACTTTATATGGCATATTAGAAGTACTTTATGTTATAGATTTTACATTATTTGGTAACATTTCACATTTGTAAGTGTGATTTATATTTTCTCTAAAGTATGTGTCAATGTGTGAGAAGAGTGCAAGTGTCATGTAATAAAGTGTGCAAGTGTGTAGAAAGTCAAGAGTCATGTGTGTAGGTGGTAAGTATACAAGTGAAGATGTAAAGTCAAGAGACATGAGAGGTTTATCTTATGTGAGGAATATGAAAGGATCCACTCTCAAATAAGTGAGGAGAGCAATAGTCAAAGTATTGAAATATTATATTATGAAAACAAAGTTCCATAATTTATATTGAGAAAAATTGTAACAAAGTCTTGTATATTTGATTCATCAATATATTGTGAGTATGTTATTGATTGATATTATTATTATTCATGAATTTTATATTCATTGATATTGATAAGAAATATTGAATGCTCTAATATTGAGTTTGTTGAAGATCTTGGATATTGGGATCTATGATTAATCTAGCTAAAAATCCAACACTTGAGCATTTGTTCAAACTAAATAAAAAATATAAATTCCCAAGTGGCACAACAAAATTCCTTGAAAATCCAAAGTCCTATAAGACATAGCAAAATTCCTTAAGCATCTATTTCAGTTAAATTCAAAGTTCCTCTAGGAATCGTTAAATCAATATATTATATTTTTAACATCCTGTAGACACCAAAACAGCACCAATCCGATTATGTGACAACAAGCGCTGATCGCATTGACACAAACAGCCCCCAGGGCAGCCCCAGAGGTTAAAAAAGTGGTCCTAACCACTCACACAACAGTTTTAAAAGTCAAAGATCAATTTGGCACCTTTTAGGCACTCTGCTACTTATTCGCTCCACCCAGGGACGAGTGCAGACTGGTACTCGTTCCACCCAGGGACGATTACCAGTGCTCGCTCCGGGGTGGGACGAATGCCAGGTTTGACCTACAAAAAGTCAAACCTCGGCCCATGACAACTCAGAACTGCCACTTAGCTCTCCCTTCATGGCATAGGGGTGCGAGTGAGTTCTTTTGACAACCACTTGACTCTCCATTCACTGCATGGGAATGAGAGTGAGCTTTTTAGGACAACTCGGATTTGCCACTTGACTCTCCCTTCATTGCATGGGAGTGAGAGTGGGCTTTTTCATGACAACTCAAATTAGCTACTTAACTCTCCCTTCATTGCATGGGAGTGCGAGTGAGTTCTTTTGGGCATGCAGCAACAGTTACAGAAGCAGTTATGGAGCCTTGATCAGGGAGAAGTCTTCTCTTCCCTGAAAAAGCATTCATGCTAAGTAGCACTTTTGCATGCTAATTCAAAGAGACCCCTTGGGTCTATAAAATGGTGAATTTCCTCACCCAAAGATATACAGAGAAGGAGCATTTTGAGCGACGAAGTGCTGCCAGTTTACTTGACTTACGATTTGTGTCTTTACATCCATAATCTCTTAATCGAAAAGGAGGTTATTGGGTGACTTTGAAGGCACGAATCAAGAACCAAAAACCCAATTTTTTTGACCACAATAGCCTATCAATTTGTCGACAACACATCACAACAGGTTTCGGACCCATCCCAAGCGGATTGGTGTCGAAACAAAGTTTCAACCCGCGGGTGGTTTGCCTTCGGGCACCCCCTGCCTTATTGCAGGTTTTCTCGTCTCACCCCAAAACGAGTACCAAACTATCGCAGGTTTTCTCGTCTCACCCCGAAACGAGTACCAAACTATTGCAGGTTTACTCGTCCGACCCAGGGACGAATACGGATCTGTATTGAATTTGGTGACTGTTTCTTTTGCAGTATTTTTCTAGTTACATGATTACGCTTCTATCAAATTTTTAGTCTATTTGGATTCATTTTAATCATCGTTATATTCATCTTTTACATTCATTAACAGTACTCTTTCTGATTTGTGAGTTTCATTATCATACACAGGTGCTACTAAAATTTTTGTTGTTTCTTTGAACATAGGAGGAGCAACAAGGATTAAATACTTATCAATACCAGTAGCGGCAACACTTTGGCTCGCCCATTTCACATGTGGGCACGCGGAAGGAGGAACTCTAAATCCATGATTGTAATAGATCAACTATGTTGACGCTCCTATCCCCTTAAAAGGGAGGAGACGTCTTGTAACAAATTGGAAGAGTATAAATAAAAAGGGTCGTATTTTGTATTGCTTTTATATCTCATGTAAATTCATCTCTTTTCCTTCATTTCATGCATTTCATTTTATAGGACCTTAAGCGTTAATTTTGGTTTTGAATACATCGCATTAGTTTTCCTTTCAATCTTTCGAAATCTCGTGCTTTCAATGGCGATCACGGTGGGACCTTCTGTCCTCTATTTTTTTTAGGTTAGATTTCTGATCTGAAATTGCTTGTTTGATTACAGGTACCTATTTTTTAGTCATCAGACTGTTATTCGTTTCTGTCAGTGACGATTACAGAATTGGGATTCGTCTCACCCAGGGACGAATAGGCATTCGTCCTACCCTGGAATGAATACTATTCTGATATTCATCTCACCCAGGGACGAATAGCGTTCTGTGCATTTTTTAGACCAGCAAATCAGAAGCATCCTTGTGGGCAGAGAAGAGGTAGGGGTTTTTAACAAGCCTCTATCAAATTTCTGTTTTCTGTTTTCTGGTTTTCAGTTTTGTATGGCTTAGGGAAAGTTTCCTTTTTGTTTGCCTATTTCAATTTTTGCAAATTAAAATGAACCCCACACATCACGTGGAATTTTTAAACCAAGGAGCTGGTCGTAAAACCCCAGCCCTTGATCAAGACCAACGGTGGGTTCATCACCACCTTGGCTTGAATTTTGCATCCATTTACCCCGATTGTCACTGTTGCTCGACGTAAATCCTGATGAAAGCTGACCGAGTGTCATTGGGGTGATTCCCAATGCACGAGGATAAGTCTTCTATGGTAGGTGTCATAAACAGGACAATCCCCCTTCCGTACCACCTATGTTCCATGTATCATCTGCTCTCACGTACCTATAGTCTCCCTCACGTAAGGGCGGGTATATAGAGAGGTTGGTATATCGGTCCGACAATGGTATATTGAAGGGCGACCATTTTGGGAGTTATAAGAGCCTTCATAATTGCATTTAAATGGTTTTCATAAAAAGCTTTCAAAAAAACAAAAACAAACAACAAAACACACTAAACCAGATTTAGGGCACACTATTAATCTTTAAAAGAGATAATCATTGCTTGTGTGTGTATGCTATTTTCTGTTTAAAAAAAAAATCATAAAAGAAAAATCATAAAAAGAGTTTCCACATCTTTAGGTTAACATCACCATGGTGTATACTCGTAGCCAAGCTCAATCACGGGCAGAAGCTACAGAGAATGCACCAAGGGGGACAAGTCGCCCCCGATATAGCCCTAAAGACTTGGCCATCCCGCCTTGGCGGCAGGGTACACAAGTTAGTCCACACCATGCAATTATAGAACATGACTTTAGAGGCACCTCCTTGAGGGGCACTCCAACTCATGCCATCACTAGACAAGACTATAGAGGCACCTCCTTAGGGGGTACTCCCATGCAACAAAGATCCTTTCAAGAAAACAACCAACATGTAGCACGTGACCTAGATACAAGGCCCCCCTTTGAAGTTCGTTATGGGTGGCCTAGTGATGAAGCGCTATGTACTGCTCTAGAACAACAAAGGGTCCACAAGGAGGAACCATATGATGTCGTTACTCCTAATTTACCCCTGATTAATGTCAGACACACTAGACCATATCCAGAATATCAGGTTCTCCCGACAGGGCAAGACAATTCTGCCCGCACCTTTTATGCATATAACAGAGAATGTGAGGAAGATCACTACGTTCCTCAAGGATAGTACATAGCATGGGAACGATGCACGTCTGCACCCACTTTATATCCAAATCGCTCATTGAGACCAGAGCTTCAAGTCAATGCTGCTAACCTCGACAGAGGGAAGCAACAGATAGGGGTCTCGGAGTATCATGACCGAGAAAGGCATGTAGGGGAGGCATCTAGGCCTCCTAACCCAGAGACGATGGAACAAAATGACTTGGCATTTGCCAAACTAGCCGCCCACCAAGCGTAGATCACGCGGCTTAGGCAAGACCAACAACAATTAGAACATTTGTGTCGCCTTAACCAAGAGCGCATTCAGCGTCGGACAGCTGAACTGCTTCACAACAATGCGCCTGAGAAGGCCCCAGTCCCTCGCGCACAGCAATCTGAGATGTATGTGAGGCACAACCCCCTAGTGCGAGACAGGTCTCCGTGACTTCATCAAGCACTACCTCTAAGACCTCCTAGGCCTGAGCGGGAGGCCACTCCCCGCAACCGTGATGGGCATCCTCCGCGGGCACCTATCAATGTTCACAGGCCTAGGCCAGACACTCCTCAAGAAGCTTATGAGGATTATGACCAAGAAGAAGAGTGGGCTGAAATGCCCTATCAAGGCAGAAGGGATGCTACCCAGTTACCCCTCCAAAGGCCTCAAGTTCCCCGCAACCCACAGCGGGAGCAAACCAAGGAGGAGGAGATTAAGTCCTCCGATGCATACAAAGTGTTGTTAGAACGCTTAGAGACTATGGAACTCAAGACTGCTGGGCCCCAAAAGCCTACCTTACGCCAACTCCGTAGTCATCCTGTGCATCCATCAGTGCCAACACCTCCATACCCCAAACATTTTAAGCTGCCCCAGTTGGCACTCTTTAGAGGGGATGAAGATGCTCAAGAGCATGTGACTCGATTTTTGAGCCAATGCTTCGGTATACAAGACAATGATGCATTGCTATTAAGAACATTTATAACCACATTCGTAGGACCTACCTCGGATTGGTTTACCCATCTACCAAAGCATAGCATCTACAACTTGGATCAGCTAGTGGACGCGTTCCTAGAACGTTTCACTTTCAACACAAAGAAAAAGGCGTCACTAAGTGATCTAGCTAGCCTCAAGCAGTATGAGGAGGAATCTATGGTGGCATATGGGAATCGATGGAGGACGTTGCTTTCAAAGCTATCCTACCTCCCTCCTATGTCCGACCTAACTCAAATGTTCGCAAAGAGCTATTTGCGATCGATCTCTATGCTATTGCAGCTGCAGCAATACGCCACTTTAGAAGAAGCTCTGGCGCAAGCTAGAATTATCGAAGAGATCAAGATACAGGATGGCAAAATTGCCAAGCCTAAGAAAAAAGAATGGAACAAGAGCACCAAAATAGGGAATACGCAACAGAAACCCACCGTGGTCAATCAAGTTGCTATCAATGCCCCTAAGCCTGCCCCAGCAACACAGCCTCCAAAGGCTAATTATCAGGCGGTGCCTCACAATAACTATGAGAAAGATAATAAAAAACAAGACCATAATCAGCAGCGTCACCCTAGGCGGCAATTTACACCATACACCGAGTCCAGGGACTCTTTGTTTGACCGTTTGTCAGTGGCAAACTTGATTAATCTGCCAAAAATTCAAACAATCGATCCTAATGCGCCAAAGCCTAAGGGCTACAGAGAGGATCTTTACTGTAGATTCCATAGAAGGAAAGGGCATGACCTTAACGCCTATTGGAAATTCAAAGGTTTAGTGCAAGACCTCATTGACAATAACACATTGGTAGTGGATAACCCCATCGCACCCAACAACCAACAAATGGGTGTTTTCAGAGATCCTTTACCCGCACATGATGCACAAGCAAAACCTCTTCATGTCAACGAAGTGCAACAGAATTGCCCCATGGAGGGGTATGTTGGGATGATCAGCATTGTGACAAGAAACAAGAGATACCCAGGAGCTGCCCCCGCGACAGCCACAAGGGAAGTTCCATCCATGTCACAACCTCAACCGAATCCTACACAGCTGCCCCCGCCTAGACCAGTGGCCACGATTCGAACTAGACTTACTCAAAGTCTAAGGACCACATCGGCTAGGCTCTCCATATATGAGCTTATTCAACAATCGGTGCCCCATCGGGAAGCTCTCATGGAGATATTAAAGGCAATTGAGTTGCAACCCCACGAAGCGAATTCGTTCAACAATTTTGTGGGGCATGTCAAACAGTGTACCGAACCAGTCATCACCTTTAGGGAAGATGAATTAAAAATGGTGACTGGGGATGTAGCGGATCCACCCCTGCACGTTATTGCATGGGTCAACGGGACTCCGTACAAGCGGGTGTTGGTAGACACTGGTTCATCCAGTAACATTATTACAACCGCTGCACTGAAACATTTGAAGCTGCCAGCCTCTCACATTGTACCTTCCACTTACACTCTTCGAGCATTTAATGATGCGATATGCTCGACAGTTGGCACAATTGTCCTACCCATACAAGTGGGACAAAAGACCATTCATACATTGTGCCACATTTTAGAAGGTGAGATGGCTTACAATATCTTGCTTGGGCGGCCTTGGATCCGGGATATGAAGTGTGTCCCTTCAATTGCTCATCAATGTTTAAAGTACACATTTGAAGGACAAGTGCACGTGGTCCCCATAGATTTAGAACCTTTTAAATACTGCAATTCAGTGCAACTAATGCCGCAGTCGACCCTCCCTTCAACGCATGTGGATTTCTAGTTAAATCCATCTAAAAGGGGTCCGATTAAGCAAGAATCTCCATTACCAAATCAATCAAATTCCTAGGCGGGTGCATCTTCTTCATCCGGTCCTCCCACAATGATGCCACCTATGGTGGCCACACCAACGGACAAAGGAAAGAAGCCCCTGGAAGCGGAACCACCCTTAGTCTCCACCATCTCGACAGAAGAGATGCCTACTAGAATGGAAGTCGAGACACCTAGTTCACCCCACATGGAGTGGACTCAGGGAGAACTCCCATTCGCTCCCTCTCAATCGCCAACGATTACTGTTGAGATGTCTAACACAGGCATGGGGGAGTATATAGTGCGCAATGTTGTTGCAACGCCCACACTTCAGTCTATGCAAGACATGGGAAGACCTCGACTCCCCATAGGCTCCGTGGTTCCTTTAGGCTACCCACCTAATCAGACAAACTTTATTTTTGGGGGCCTGGATCATGGCGTTGAACCTTCCCGACGAGAAGAGGAAGATGAAGAGCCCTTTGTGGAAGATGTCAATTATCTGTCTAACCCAGACTTCGCATTACGATATCTTAGCCAATGCAATTGGCATGGATACGGGTTAGGCAGGTATGAACAAGGAGTGCGTGTTTTGTGCCAACCAAGATACCAAATGCCTTATGACAAGTCAGGAGTAGGGTTTAATCACCCTTTGCCCCTCGACATCTTGGTCGAAAACATGCAAGGCCTAGGGATAGGCAACAAGGATGGGTTGGCATCAGATTCATATGCCAATCCAAATACAACTTATACATTGGGAGATTATTTCCCATTACAAACAAACAACCTTGTTGACCTCAACAACCCTTTCCCTTCGGCCGAACAAGGAGAAACCTCACGGACTCACCCACAAGGGGAATATGGACAAGACCAAGAAGGGTCTTCCGAAGATGAGTCGGAGTATGATCATTCGCACGAATATCCAATGAATGATGATCAGGAAAGCTTCCTGACGATGTTCCCATTGGCTGCTCCAATTGAGCACATGCCACTTCAAGACAATCCGGTCCCCCCGTAGAGGGCGGAACAACCTAGATGGGACCACATAAATCTGCTTGAACAAGGTGAGCCCCATGTGTCGCAAGCAACCCTTGGAGTTAACGAAGGCCTGTGGTTCTTCGACAGTGATTCGAAAGATGAAACTGAGATGGCCTATCTCAACCACATGCGACAAATGCAACAAAGGCAACAAATGCAACAACGATATCCCTTGGACATAGATGACATGTTTGAACACTTACACATAGGTCCAAGACATAGGTGGCACCTCAACTCGGCATAGTTATAGCAATTACTGCACCCGCCACTCTAGGTATACAGAGAGCATCTTCCACCTGGAGACCCTATCAAACCATCAGTGCCTAGGGCAGACCCTATTTGCATGTCCATGCATAGGGCTGATCCCTTTGTGCCAGTGCCTACAGAGCCAGATCCAACGCATCAAGAACATCTAGAATGTCAGAGTTATCACACCTACGGTAATGGAGGTTACAATCATCTCATAAACATGATCTCCATTGACTTGACCGCCCCCATCCATGATCCAGCCAATCCAACATGATCATTGCATCTAGACATAGAGGCTATAGATTGGGATCGCGTTGACACACCACCATCCCCATCAGAGTATTGGCCTTGCGGTGGGATGTTTCATTTCACTCCAGGACAGACTCAGGATGTCTTCCATGCTGAAGAGGAACTTGACGTTCCTAATGATGATCTTAATTCAGCAAACGATATCCACCTGATCCCAACTCCACACCAGTTGGAGGACGGATCCCACATGTCGGTCGAGGCAACGACTGATGTAGACATCGGCACAGATCCAATGAATCCATGGATTCTCAAGCTAGGGGTAAGTCTTTCCCCCGAAGAGCAAGCCGATTATGTTGCCCTTCTTAAGGAAAAGAAGGAGGTTTTTGCATGGTCATACAAGGATATGCCGGGACTAGACCCACAGCTAGTCACGCATAATTTAACGCTTGATCCGACAATCAAGCCAGTAAAGCAAAAACTACGCAAGATGCACCCAACAGTGGCCTTAATGGTAAAAGATGAGTTACAAAAGTTGTTGGATGCCCAGTTTGTCATCTGTGTGGATTATCCTCCATGGTTGTCTAACATGGTTCCCGTCAAGAAGCCCGACGGGAGGATTCGCATATGCACCGACTTTCGAGATCTTAACAAAGCGAGTCCTAAGGATGATTTTCCCTTGCCAAGCATCGACGCGTTGGTAGATGCCACAACGGGCCATGAAATGCTTTCCCTTATGGATGGTTTCTCAGGATACAATCAGATTCGTATCAATCCCGAGGACCAACTAAAAATGGCATTCACAATGCCTTGGGGGACATTTTGCTATAAGGTCATGCCTTTTGGTCTTAAAAATGTTGGCGCCACTTACCAACGTGCCATGACGTACATCTTCCATGATTACATGCACAAGACTTTGGAAGATTACATGGATGATTTGTTGGCCAAATCTCTTTTGCGCCCAGATCACCTCGGTGACTTGAGCAAGGTCCTCGATCGCCTCATTGAACATAAAGTCAGACTAAACCCCAAGAAGTGCATCTTTGGCGTCACCTCTGGAAAGCTCTTGGGTTTCATAGTCTCCAAATGAGGAATCGAGGTAGACCCAAACAAAGTCAAGGCAATCCTTGAAATGCTTCCCCCAACCACCATCAAGCAGCTCAGGAGTCTGCAGGGAAAGGTTGCGTCGATCAAGCGCTTCATAGCGCAGTTATCTGACAAATGCCGACCCATGAATAAATTATTGCATAAGGGGGTCACATTTCATTGGGATGACGAGTGCCAGTCAGCCTTTGACGACATTAAATAGTACTTGGTTTCATCGCCAGTATTGGCACCACCTAGACCAGGAGTGTCATTCTATTTATACATCTCAGCTACTGAGGTGGCACTGGGTGCCATGTTGTCCCAGAAAAATGAACTTCACAAAGAACAGGCTACATACTATCTTAGCCGCACCCTGGTCAGTTATGAACTTAACTATGCATACGTTGAAAAGCTCTGCTTGGCAGTGGTGTTTGCTACCAAAAAGCTATGCCACTACATGCTCAGTAATAAGACGTATGTTGTGTCTAAGGAGAATCCATTGCGATACATGATGAGTCGTACTTATCATAGTAGCCGCACGACGAAATGGATCATGTTGTTGACGGAGTTTGACATAGAGTTCATTGGACAAAAATCCATAAAAGGTCAAGTCATCGCCGATCAACTAGCCGAGGCTCCTCTTGAAGATGATCAGCCTCTGACTTTCGAACTACCTGATGATGGGGTCTTCCATGTTTCAGAATCGCCAGATTCTGATGAGCCTGAGTCACAGGCTGACATAACCCTATTCTTCGATGGTTCTAAATGTGAGCAAGGGGGTGGCATGGGAATTGTATTCTTCACTCCGCAAGGCACTCCAATGCCTTTGTCATTTAAATTAGACTTCCCGTGCACCAACAACAATGCAGAATACGAAGCCTTGCTCATAGGTCTTCAAACAACAATCACCATGAACATTAAACGTCTAAACATCTTTGGTGATTCGTTGTTGATTGTCAATCAAGTGAAGGGGATTTTTCAATGTAAATGTCCAGTTCTATAGGCCTACAAAGCCCTTGTGGACAAATTCCTGGCACAACTTGAATGGTATGACATCGAGGCACTCCCTCGATCATCAAATCATTTTGTGGATACTATGGCCTCCTTGGGGTCACTAATCCCGCAAGACCCTTCTGGTGAAATGACAACCATTCAGGTTAAAACATTATCGCAATCTGTGATGGAGCGTGCAAGCTCTGATCTGATGCCAGGAATCCACCTGATCCAGATTGAACCATCTTTGGATAAGTTCTCTCGAATCCATGATTGTTTGACTCGAGCCAACTGGGGGTCCTTGTTCTCCCCGACCCCTCTTAATAGCAACACAACGTTATTTTTACAAGTTCTTTCCCGCTCAGCTTTTGTTAGGGATGGACTTCAAGAGGGATTGGTCATTCATACTATCGAGGTTTCTGATCAGCAGGATTGGTACACACCCATTCGGGATTACCTCAAGCTAGGTAACCTCCCACTTGGATTGACACAAGCCATGAAAAGATCATTCAAATAGAAAGCGGCAAAGCATGTCTTGTTAGGAGACATTTTGTATCGTCAAAATTATGAAGGAATCCTCCTTCGTTGTTTGGACCAACAAGAGTCCGCTTGGGCGATCACCCAAGCTCACGATGGTACATGTGGTGGCCACTTCAGCGGTATGGCCATCGCAAAGCGCATTCTTCGCATGGGTTATTATTGGCCATCTTTAGAGCGAGATTGTTGCGCATATGTGAAGAAGTGCGTGAAGTGTCAACACCATGCTAATTTGACACATGTACCTTCTCAGGCCTTGCAGCCGATCCAATCGGTTTGGCCTTTTTTGTAGTGGGGCTTTGACCTAATTGGAAAGATCTCCCCTGCGTCGTCTGGTCATCACACGTTTATTTTAATGGCCACAGAGTACTTTACCAAGTGGGTGGAAGCAATTCCGCTAACCACTACGACTGGATCCCGCATTGCGGAGTTTATTTTGCATAACATCATATGTCATTTTGGTATTCCATCCAAGATCCTGTCAGATAATGGGACACCATTCAAGAACAAAGATGTGCGTGCTTTGACCACAAAGTACAAAATTCAGCACAGTTTTTCAACACCCTATTATCCGTAGGCAAATGGGCAAGCAGAGGCGTCAAACAAAATGCTAGTCGCCATTCTCAAAAAGATAGTTGCAGACAATCATAAGGACTGGCACATTCAGATCCCGCTTGCCCTATGGGCTTATCGCACCAACATTCGGACGCCCACTGGGGCAACTCCATTTTCGTTGGTGTATGGCTCCGAGGCAGTCATGCCTTTTGAGTTGGAAATCCCTTCCCTGCGCATTTCAATGCAAGAGTTCATCGATGATGACACTACATGGCAGGCCCGATTAGATCAACTGACATTGCTCGATGAACGACGCGTTAATGCTCTCGAGCATTTGCGTATCTATCAAGAGCGACTTAAGAGAGCATACAACATGAAAGTCCACCTCAAGGAATTTTAGGTTGGTGACTTGGTCTTAAAAGAGAACCAACAAAATTCTAATTTGTCGTCCCATCTACGGGACAAGTTCACGGCAAACTGGTTAGGTCCTTATATCATTGATAGTCGAATAGGACCTGGAACATACCGGCTTGCCTCTCTTGAAGGAATCAAGGAAACAGAACCCTTGAACATCAGTCATTTGAGGCCATTCCACATCTAGAGAGCCATAGTCCAACTAAAAGCTCCAAGGATTCTCATAATCGCTTGGTCAACCCTAAATGCCCCAAAGGTATCTATAAACCCTTTGGTCAAGCCAAAAGCTCCAAGGATTTTCATAATCGCTTGGTCAACCCTAAATGCCCCAAAGGTATCTATAAACCCTTTGGTCAAGCCAAAAGCTCCAAGGATTTTCATAATCGCTTGGTCAACCCTAAATGCCCCAAAGGTATCTATAAACCCTTTGGTCAAGCCAAAAGCTCCAAGGATTCTCATAATCGCTTGGTCACCCCCAAAATGCTCCAAAGGTATCCATAAACCCTTTGGTCAACACCAAACGCTCCAAGCGTTACCATAACTGCTTGGTCAAAATAAATATTCAAAAATAAACAAAAACAATACAATCATCAAAAATCACAAAAACAATTGCATTTCAATTCCATGCATACTCATAAAAAATCAAAATTACAAAAACAATTGCATTTCAATTCCATGCATTCTCATAAAAATCAAAATACAAAAATATAGGTTGCATTAGGCATCGCATCCATACATTGCATACTTCGCTAGGTCATACAAGTCAAAAGCACCATAGGCTGTCATTACTTGGCAATTCCATTATTTTCCACATCAAATCCATTTTCATAAATGCATACATCCAGCATATCCCCATTTTCTTTTAGCATAGTCAGTTGTCTCCTAATGTATATAGGGTTTTCGTCATTCAACTGTCTTTAATTTTCTAGCCAAAACTGTACATAGTTAAACAGATTTTACATGGGAAAGTTTTACTTGGATCACACCTTGTTACGTAGCATCCCAACACAAATTAACACACATATAATAATTCCTAAGTTGTGTGAATGTAAGAGCAACCTACAAAGCAATTTTGGGTACCATAGGTGAAAGATTAGCCTGTTCATCCCCCTGTGCGAATGGTTCCAGAATGCTGAGAATTGACAAAAGGACGAGTTCTTCCCTATCCATTCCCCATCATAAATAGTGGTTTTCACCACTCCCACAAATCCCAATCATAGTTGGTCCCCAAAGTTGTAAGGATTCGTACTACACGTCCCTGCCAAGGATGGGTAGTCATCCCCAAGACCTAAAAGGATCAACGTTATTCACAAACACCATTCCAACAACCCATCATCACAACCATCTCCACTCACCTTTGGTCTCCAAGTTGTAAGGATTCGTACTACACGCCCCTAACCAGGATGGGTAGTCATCCCCAAGACCTAAAAGATCAATGCCCTTACTTCATAATCTCCATTATCCCCTTGTGTCCCAAAGTCGTAAGGATTCATACTACACGTCCCTAACCAGGATGGGTAGTCATCCCCAAGGCCAACAGGATCAAGGCCATTCACAAGCTCAAACTTACAAAGCTCAAAATACAAAATCAAATAATAGTGGTTATCACCACTATTCAAAATCCTTGCTCAAAAAGAAAAATAAATAGAAAAATAAATAGTGATTTTCATCACTATATAGACGAGCAAGTCTCCCAAATCATTCAGCCAACAAATAACCTGAACTTGAATCCCTGGAAATTCTCAGCATTCGAAAACCATCTAGGTGATCCTCATTACAGGTTTGGTTGATAGCCTACCTGGCAATGGTGGTATCCTACCCGCATGACGATATGTCTGTCACATTAGCTTTGCGTGTGCACAGACCAATGTTTGCATGTGGATGAGCTAGCTTATGGTACCTTAGATTGTCACATGGATTAATCTTGCTAAATACAACAACGGAGTTAGTGGAGCTAATTAGGTGATCCTCAGTACAGGTTTGGTTGATAGCCTATCTGGCACTTGGCGGTATCCCGATGAATACCACATAAACGAACTCAATTGCACACACAGGGATGTGAAATAACTTGGTTAAATTCAAGTCGGATTTAGACCTTGTTCAAAAGTCTTGCGAGATAAATGTACAGTCTTGGCTAGTTAGTTAAAATATCTGCATCTCAGAAAACCTTAACTACATTTTCAAACAACTGGTACATTTCATTCCGTACATCACCATCAAAAAATAGACAAAATACAAAAACAAAGTTTTCACATGCACAGGCATTCCACAAAGTTATCCCATTAATATAGCAAGTCAGTCAAATCTTGTACAGTCTATGGTGCATCGACAAATCATCAACAACTCATTTCATTCATTCCATATGCATACATCATACAAATTAGACCCATCGCATTCATAATCACATATGCATACATCAATGTAAAAACATGTACATAAAAATAAATCATGCAAAATGTATAAACACCAAAAAGAGTCATATGTATATATATATATATCATAACAAAATTGCCCGTAGGCTACAATGAGCTGGTCCTCGAACCTCGCTCCCAATCCAAAAACTCAAAATCCCCAAGTCTAGGGCATCGTCCACCATGATCACGCAGGATCGGTGCGACGGGAACTACCCCCATGGTGCGGGTCCTCTGAGACCTCTCAGGGCGGCTACTACTCGCCCTTGCACCATGCCCACTGGCCTCTCCCTCATCCCACCACCTCCACTGAGAGGATGTTGTCTGCTCCATGTCGCTCCCTCTCGAGCGTCGTGATGATCCACCTCTCGAGAATGTAGGCACTTGCCCACCAAGGCGGGTAATCTCATCCTCTAGCTCATACTATTGCCACAACTAGTCCCTCTCCCATTGATGATAGGTCACAATGCTCATCCATAGGAGATCCCTCTCCCACACTATCTCCCCAAGCTCTCCATCTCACCTCCGTAGCACCTCCATCAATCGTGCTACCTCAGCATGCAACCCCACCTCTGTATCCCCCAACACGGTCGGCTGCATCGGCCTCTCTGGAGCATCGGCCTACTCTGGAGCATCCTACATCTCTGGCTGCTCCTCCTCACCAAAGTCCTCTCCCGCATCTACCACCTCCACCATGTCCACATCAATAGGAGCTCCCCAACCCTCTCTTGGTGCCTCTGCACCCTCTCTGCCTCTCGCTGCCTCATCCCCTCCCAATGGCCCCTCACCTCGCCATCGTCGGAGCGTCCACCACTCCTGGTACTCGGTAGTGACTCCGACGTCATCCACGTCCGGAGTGTCCAGTACTGTATCCACCTCCTCCCCTAGCGGCTCGAGGATCGACAAAACTAGAGTCCTCTCATCGCTCCGACGTCGATAGACTATGGGCTCCCTAGGCAACCCCTGGCGTACCCCAAACTATCGTGTCACTCGAAGATAATGGAAGTATTCTTGCTCTGTCCCGTGTCGTCCAATGACCCACCTCCCCCTCCGGACCCATCGAAGCCACTCATCAGCCTCCGGCCATGCGGGACAATCCCGATATGGCCTCCACACCACATCTCCTGGAGTCAGTCATGCCAATGCATCTACGTAATGGTCCACGTCTCTCGCAAACCATCGACTCTGCCCCCGCTCCTCAGATCGATACCATAAAGCACCATAACCAATGTCTCTATCCACCATGTCAACCCGTGTAGTCCAGGGTAGCCCTCGTGGTCGCTCCATGGCTATATGCTGCCAGGCCCAACACTACAACAAGTAACTATAGCCAATCCCCTTCCACTTTCGACAGCGGACCTCATACAACTCATCATATAGTTGAGCCAAGAGCGTCTGGCCCCATCTCATGATCATAGGCTCTGTCACAGGACAATCCACTAACTGCCACACCACCTCCAGTAGGTTCCATGGGAACCTCGCCCCTGAGGAGTCTGGCAATAGCATGTTGGAAATGAGGCTCATGAGTAGTGTATGCCTCACTCCCAACACCCTCCTCTCATACCACCATCGCACTAAGATCCCACCCACCTGACAATCATCCTCCGCTCTCTACACCGCGTCCTCCACACCCAAGTCCTCCCCATGTCCAAAACATCGGGTCAGTACAGCCGTCCTCTGGCCTCGTGGCATCGTCCGGATGGGAACCCCGTCTATCGAAATCTGAAGAATCCGATACACATCCTCCAAGGTAACTGTCATCTCCCCTGTCGAGAGATGGAAGGTGTTCATCCGAACATCCCATAGATCAAAGCTATCAAGTACGCCCGATCCCCAACAACTGCCTCCAATCGAGCCACATGCTTGAGCCCCAAGGCATCAAGCCACTCCCGATCCTCCGCACTCAACGCCTCGCGGGCACTAGAAAAAATAGTCGGTACCCGATACCGACTCTTCACCACCTGCACATCACAAAACATAAACACATCAAAAACATGCATCAAATCCCCATCACATGTACAAAACTACATCAATGTACAGTAACACCATTCATTCACATGTATATACAATTTAAACAAAAAAACAAAAAAATATATGTTTTCTAGAGTTTTGAATCTAGTGTTAAAAAAAAAAAATTAAAAAAAAAATTTTAAAACAATAAAAACAAAAAAAAAAAAAAAGACAAAAATAAAAAAAAAAATTTATTTATTTTAATATTAAAAAATCATCAATTTTTGCTAAACTATAAAAAAAAAAAAATTTGACAATGGTTTACCTACGGTTTTAACCTAAGTTTACCATTTAAAACAAAAATTAATTACAAAAAAGATTTGAATGGTTTAACCTAAGAGTTTTACCATTTTAAACAAAAAATTATATTTTTATTAGTTATCAATTTTGTTTATGAAAAAAAAAAATTTGACATGGTTTACCTACGGTTTCGACCTAAGTTTTACCATTCACATAAAAAACATTTTTTTATATAACCGTGGTTACCCTAAGGTGTTACTCTAAGTTTCATTTGGGTTTATTCTACGGTTTTCCATCTAGGTTTTCATCGGTTTGCATACACGTTTCATTTTGTTTCATGGTCTTTAATCCAATTCATTCACCTTTTAATTAATTAATTAGGGTTCCATGTCTTAAACAAAAGAAAAACACAATAAAAACACATTTGCACTTTTTCAAATTAAAACTCGAGGAGATAGTTCACTTACTGGTCTCGCTTCGGCTCCGCCGCTTGACGACCCGGTTTGTGCACTCATGGTAGCTGGAAAATTCGACAGCGCTTCGCGTCAGAAAATCTCCCTCCTCCTCAGAGCTCCAAATCGCTCGCGATGAACAGTGCAAATGAGCCAAATCCGTCATTTTTGCATATTTATATTTTTTGCTTGCTGGTATTCGTTCCTGCCTGGAACGAGCGCTTTTTCCTCGGAGGAGCGCTCGTCCCACCCCGGACGAGTACCATCATGGAGTTCGTCCCACCCCGGAACGAATACCAAAAAAAAAAAAAAATCAAAACCAACCAAAATATAAAAATGACAAATGCCAACAAAACCACTAAAAATTGCCGGACAAAAGTGCTCTTGTACTTAATCTCTTGGCATCAAAAAACCAACGTCGGGGTTTACATTGTCCTTATCTGTCTCCCTAAGAAGGCTACCATGGCCGGACCGCTCCATGAGAGATCAGCTTTTCGCCAATGTTAACCCCAAATGGCATCCCAAAATGGGTTCACACCCACCAAAAATAGGTCACAAAAATCGGGAAACTGCTCGAGCATTCAACGGATAGCATCTAAAGGCACCCTCACTTAAGTCATCTTGGGTCAAGCGACTCGTCGCTTTTCTCATGTCGGTCATTCCCTCATCGATTCGTCGCTTGAGGGGGTAGTCACACTTAGTTGCCAATCAACAACAATATACCCAATCATGGAAATGACACGCATTCAAAGGATCATTGACAAAGACAATCACGCTCCTGCTTGGGGCAGCAAACAAGCAATTATCACAAGCTGATCAAACACTTGGCATTCGTGAATCATGAACTCAAGGTTCCCATAGACAAAAGGTTGCGCCCTTTGCCTATTCATGACTGATCAATGTCCAAGTTCAAGTAATACCTCACCGAACCAGGTTAATACTTGATTTAAGTTCCTTAGCTCGTCAGAAGCAAGGATTCAAGAATGCATGCCCTTTCCATACTTGGGGCATCAAGAGTTGGTTAGGTTACTAAGAAATCCTAATCATTAGTGCTTTGGTTATCTATTTTTGCTCAACACTGCACCATGTGTAGCGCTTTCCAAAAGGAACGAGTACCAGTCTGCACTCGTCCCTGGGTGGAGCGAATAAGTAGCAGAGTGCCTAAAAGGTACCAAATTGATCTCTAACTTTTAAAACTATTGTGGAGTGGTTAGAACCACTATTTTAACCTTTGGGGCTGCCCTGGGGGTTGTGTGTGTTAATGCGCTCGTGTTTGCATCCACCTAATCGGATTGGTGCTGTTTGGTGTCTACTATGCCACCCAGGGACGATTACCAGCGCTCGCTCCGGGGTGGGACGAATGCCAGGTTTGACCTGCAAAAAGTCAAACCTCGGCACATGACAACTCGGAACTGCCACTTAGCTCTCCCTTCATGGCATAGGAGTGCGAGGGAGTTCTTTTGACAACCTCTTGACTCTCCATTCATTGCATGGGAATGAGAGTGAGCTTTTTAGGACAACTCAGATATGCCACTTGACTCTCCCTTCATTGCATGGGAGTGAGAGTGGGCTTTTTCATGACAACTCAAATTAGCTACTTAACTCTCCCTTCATTGCATGGGAGTGCGAGTGAGTTCTTTTGGGCATGCAGCAGTAGTTACAGAAGCAGTTATGGAGCCCTTGATCAGGGAGAAGTCTTCTCTTCCCTGAAAAAGCATTCATGCTAAGTAGCACTTTTGCATGCTAATTCAAAGAGACCCCTTGGGTCTATAAAATGGTGAGTTTTCCTCACCCAAAGATATACAGAGAAGGAGCATTTTGAGCGACGAAGTGCTGCCAGTTTACTTACTTACGATTTGTGCTTTACATCCATAATCTCTTAATCGAAAAGGAGGTTATTGGGTGACTTTGAAGGCACGAATCAAGAACCAAAAACCTGATTTTTTTGACCACAATAGCCTATCAATTTGCTGACAACACATCACAACAGGTTTCGGACCCATCCCAAGCGGATTGGTGTCGAAACAAAGTTTCAACCCATGGGTGGTTTGCCTTCGGGCACCCCCTGCCTTATTGCAGGTTTTCTCGTCTCACCCCGAAACGAGTACCAAACTATCGCAGGTTTTCTCGTCTCACCCCGGAACGAGTACCAAACTATTGCAGGTTTACTCGTCCGACCCAGGGACGAATACGGATCTGTATTGAATTTGGTGATTGTTTCTTTTGCAGTATTTTTCTAGTTACATGATTACGCTTCTGTCAAATTTTTAGTCTATTTGGATTCATTTTAATCATCGTTATATTCATCTTTTACATTCATTAACAGTACTCTTTTCGATTTGCGAGTTTCATTATCATACACAGGTGCTACTGACGATTTGTTGTTTCTTTGAATGCAGGAGGAGCAGCAAGGATTAAAGACTTATCAATACCAGCGATGGCAACACTTTGGCTCGCCCATTTCACATGTGGGCGCGTGGAAGGAGGAACACTAAATCCATGATTGTAATTGAAACTATGTTAACGCTCCTACCCCTTTAAAGGGAGGAGACGTCTTTGTAACCGAATTGGAAGAGTATAAATAAAAAGGGTTGTGCTTTCTGTACTTCTTTTTATCTCATTTAAATTCGTCTCTTTTCCTTCATTTCATGCATTTCATTTTATAGGACCTTAAGCGTTAATTTTGGTTTTGAATACATCGCATTAGTTTTCCTTTCAATCTTTTGGAATCTCGTGCTTTTATTGGGATCTATGATTAATCTAGCTAAAAAACCAACACTTGAGCATTTGTTCAAACTAAATACAAAATATAAAGTCCCAAGTGGCACAACAAAATTCCTTGAAAATCCAAAGTCCTATAAGACATAGCAAAATTCCTTAAGCATCTATTTAAGTTAAATTCAAAGTTCCTCTAGGAATCGCTAAATCAATATATTATATTTTTAACATCCCTTTAGACATAGCCAAATTAAAATATTTTGTATATAGAAATTATTTGTTAGCATAGCTTAAAAATAACTTTATACATTAAGTAACATATTGTACATTGAACGTCTCTTCTTAAGCATAGCTATTAAAATCCAAAGTCCTTAGGTTATCACCTAAAAAAAAATCTTTATTACAAGTCCTCTATTGTAATCCAAGGTTGATTTATCATTTTCTTCCCCATAAAAATATTTAAAACATGAAGTATTTCAAAATATTTATGCTCTTAAACATCTCATTCAAGGATATTTTGTTGTATCATTGAGTATGTTATTTTTATTTCAAAATTGTCCAGTTGCATACTTGATTGATTAAATGAAACTTAGTCATACTTAATAATGAAAGTTTGTGCTTAGAAAAATCATCTAAGTATAACTATGTAGACACCTAAAACATGTCATATTGAGGAGACTACCTAAATGGACTCCTTTAAACCATGTGACCCACCTTGGGTAGCCTCTAGGCTAAAATAATGGTTTTCACCACTTAAACAGGGATATTTTCCTTTGCAACTAGGGTTGTCTCACCTTGAGATGACCTCCAGACCTTGGCCATATCACCCCGATATGACCTCCAGATCAGGGTCATCTCACCCCGAGATGGCTGCATCAAAAGCAAAATTTAAAAATAAAGTGGGATAACTGGTAGTCAAAACTACTAGTTAACCCTGCGCATGATCCCACATCTATGATTTAGCACCTTGCATGAGCCAAAATAGAAAAAACATATGCATTAATCAATTGCATGAGATTTTAAAGATAAGCATTCACTTTTCTTAATGTGAATTGCCTCTTCACTTTTTCATGCAAGGGTGCTTGTGCCATTATTAGATTTCTTTCGAGAAATCTATATAATGGCACTCACCCCTTAGTTTTAATGATCCTCAATTTGTGCTTTTTGCAATGAAGTGTTGCCAAATTCCATACCAACCTTAAGAAATGAAATTTTGCCATTATCAATCCCCAAAATCTCTCCCATCATTGAAATCCATGCCATTAGATTGCTACAAGGATTGAAGGTCATGCTTCCATCTTCCATGCAAATCAAACACTTCTACTTTGGTGACTGATCCAACCCACTAAGTCACTCTCACAACGCACCAATCCATCGATAAAACCCTAGATCGAACCTAGAAGTCACCTCGACTCAGCCACAAGAAATACAATCCCAGGATAGCGATCATCTTGACTCGAGATGACCTATAGGTAAGGCTATCTTACCTCGAGATGACCTCTGGTAGAGATCTGATTTTTCTATTTTTCTTATTACAATAGCTTCAAGTTTACTTTTTCCTATTTTTTATAGTAGTTTATATTTTTATTCATGCATTTGATTCAGTTCTATTTTAGTATTCACTTCATTTAATATGGGCCCAATCTCGTTGGGCTCTTCATATGCTATTGATATCATTTTGGTTTCTTTGTGTGCAGATTACAGGTTCATGAAGACTATAAAGAAACTTCTCAAAGTAGCACTCACAAAAAATTTACCTTTACATTGTGTTAGGATGGAAGATCTTATAGAGTGCATCCAAAATTATATGTTGTAATTCATTGTATTGAATTGGTAGAAAATCCCCTCAAAGGGGATCTCATTGTAACCTCTTTGGAAAGAATAGATATCATTAATAAAAGGGAACCATATTTATATATTATTTTTATCATTGTTGTTACAATTGCTATCTTTCACTTATTTTCATTGCTTGGGTGTACTGATTTTCTTGCTATACATATGGTGATCATGGTGGGACCACATAGTCCCATGTTTAGCTTTTTGATGGTTTTTTGATAAGTTTTTGCATTTTATAGGTACTCCTACACCATCGTATTAAGGTGAGATGACCTCTGTTATGTAGTCATCTTAGGTTAGGATGACCTTTAGTAAAAAGTAAAAACAATAGGAAAATTGATCTACATTAGATGTAGGCTATCAAAGTAAGTGCATCTATCCTTATTTTTCTTTTTTCATAAAGAGAAGTAAAATAATTTTTCAAAATACAAAAAAGAGTAAAAATTTTTAAGTGTTGGGTCTTTGTCTATGACCATCTCATGTCCATATGACCTTTGTCTATGACCATCTCAGGTCCATATGGCGTCTTTCTGTAGTCATCTCTATGCGAAATAGCTCCCTATATGCTACGGTTTGGTTTATCTGTTTGTTGCCTATTCAAAGACTATACATCATATACGATTTTGCATTAGAAAATCCATTTTTCTACATTAGTAAAAATAATAAAAATCATTGTATGCTCTTTGATTTACTTTTGCAAATTAAAATGAACCCTCACACACACACACAACAAGTTAATATTGGTTAGTTGGATTTCATCACCAATGACCAATAATAATCACATGATGTGGGCATTCATCTCCCATCATGGATTGGCCCCATAGCAACCCTAGTAGCCCCAAGTGAGTGGCTTTCTAGATTTCATCATCATAAAGTCCCCTACTTTTGGGTGCACTTAAAGTAGGAAGGATTAGCAAGCCCCTTAACCATAGGGCTTTTCAAATAATTAGTGGAACGTAGTTATCATTCTTGTCCATGCCCGTATGAGGGTTAAGTGAAAGCATGGGTATGTCGATAGTAGGACATTAGATAGTGTGACCCCTTCAGGGGTTCTTTATTTCCATAGGTTTACCTTGAGCCATATCTAGTGTAGGAAGCCACTTTTTTCATTTGAGTTACATTCCTCGATAGGGGGTGTGCTCAAACTACCTTTAGTAGCTTTTTATTTTGTTTACCCTTAGTTTTCATAGGAATAGGGGTTTAAACATCAAAACACACTAAAAATAGTAATAAGAATCAATCAAAATCAAAATTTAAAAGAGATAAACACATTATTTTCTTGTTTGTTTCTTTACTATTTGCATAATTCAGATCATGGTAATAACATGCAGCCAAGCTCGATCAAGGGCTAGTATTGCTAAAAACTTACAAGGAGATATGGAACATCTTCGAATCAGTCTAGAGGATATGGCCATTCCTAAATGGCATCCTAGTTTTTATAGGGAATCTAACCTTTAGGAGGTCCCTATTCAGGATGCATCTATAGGTCCTCAATATGATCAGAGTGATGAACTTCCTGGTCAAGATACTCTCTATGCTTTCTTTAGATAAAATCCCTAGCACATGGAGGGTCCTAGTAGGTTAGTGTTATGCATTCATATCCTGGCTCACCCTATCCATCCAATCAGAGCATGAGCAAGAATATACACCATGGCCAGACCTAGATGATCAAGCCACCCCACTTGATCACCCATGGATGAGTCAAAAATATGCCCATCTGGATAGGTATGACACTCATCATCCTAGTAAGACCACCATGTCAGCTCATGCATTTCTCATAGATGAGGAGGAGGAAGACTTGGATCATCCTCCTACTCGTTATGAAGAGTACTCTACACAAGCACGTTGTGCCTCTACACCACCTGAGTACATAGAGCTTACTTTTAAGCTTGAGTATCATGTCAATGTAGCCTCCCTTGATCATGGGAAGTAAGTGGCCAACCCTTCTAGGGTTGAGAAGCAAGTCAAGCCCATTCATATTAATATGAGGGCCAATCATCCCCATACAACTAATCAGATAGATCTAGCATCTAAGCCAAATATTGGTAGATAAGAGTAGTTGAACTAGTTATGACTAGATAAACAATGCTTAGATCAGTGACACCAATTGAATTAGCATAGGTTGCACCAACATAGGTTGCATCAACAATGGTTACATCAAGAACAATTGCAAAAAGTATTGCATGAGATGGTTCCTACTCCTAGCACCCATAGGTTATAGGTCCATCAAAGGTACCTCATGCAATATCAAAACCTACCACCTAGGCCAAACTAGAACCATCCTCCTTGTATGCCCCTCCAACACCATAGGTCTGAACAATGTCAACCATACAACCATCAATAAGAGTATGAGATCTATGAGGACCTTCAGTCAGATTACCAAGAACATGGGTATCCTGAGTTACCTTATGAGGACATGGTTGATGACCACATTCGACCACCTCACCCCAACTAAAACCTTTTGCCTCCCCCTCCTCGAGGACAAAGGTATGCTAATGAGATCATTTCACCGGATGCTTACCAATTGCTAACTGATCACATTAATTCTCTAGAGAAACAAACTTTAGGTATAGGTTATCAAAAACCTACTTTGCATCAATTGTGCAACCAACCCTTGCATCCATTAGTTCCATCCCCACCATATCTTGAGCATTTTGAGATGCCAAAATTGGATAAGTTTAAAGGAGATGAAGATGCTCAAGAGCATATCACAAGCTTCATGAATATGTGCTTTCATATTCAGGATGATGATGCCCTTATGCTTAGGACATTCCTCATAACCCTTGCTGGGCCAACCTTAGAGTGGTATAATCATTTACCATGACACAACATACACTCCTTTGAACAACTAGCAAATGCATTCTTAGAATACTTCTCATTTAGCATCAAGAAGAAAGCAACATTGATTGACCTATACAACCTTAAATAATTTGAAGAGGAGTCAGTCATGGATTATGGCAAGCGATGGAGATCAACTATTACAAAATTACCATTTACCTTACCTATTATAGAGCTAACTCGACTATTTACTAGGAGTTGTTCAAAATAGATTTCACTCTTACTACAACTCCAATAGTACAAAATATTTGAGGAAGCCTTAGCTTAGGTAAATATTATTGAGGACATCAAGGTCCAAGAGGGAGAAATCAAGCTTCAAAAAAGGATTGGAACAAAAATTCTAAAGGCAACTACACACAACAAAAGCTAGCTCTAGTAAATCAAGTTGTCTTAAGTATACTAGGGCCTTCACAACAAACTACCCCTCAACCACCTAATTATCAGGTGCAACCCCACCTACATAGTATAATGCTCAACCTCAGTAGAATCAATGGATGAATCAATAATATCATCCTCCTTCAGTATATACCATTGCTTGAACCATTGGCTTCTATTTTTCATCGACTATGTGAGGCAAAGGCCATCACTCTACCTAAAGTTCGACAACTAGATCCAAATAAGCCAAAAACTAAGAATTATAGAGAGGATTTACATTGTATCTATCATCATCAAAATGGTCATGACATTCAAACTTGCTATACATTCAAGAACCTTGTGCAAGATATGATAGAGCAAAATGAGCTTCAAATCGATAATCCTCTCACTACAAACAACTAGAATATTGGCATATTCTAGGATCCGTTACCTACGCATGGGGGCCAGGTAGAACAACCTAGATAGGTGAATGAGATACATACAACCCCACCACATTAGGGATTTGTTGGGATGATTAACATAGTGACAAGGAATCGAAGATACCCGAACCAACCTACACAACCTGTAGGTCCAACCCATGTTCCTTCAATATCATAGTCATTGCTACAACCAACTCCAATCCAAATTCTACCACCTCATCCGATGCTCATGATAAGGAATAGACTCACTCAAAGTCTAAATATGGCATCGATAAAACTTTCCATATATGAGCTAATCCAACAGTCAACTCCACATCGAGAGGCTCTCATGGAAATTCTAAAGTCAATTGAACTATAACCATAGGACCCTAACTCTTTCAATAATTTTGTGGGGCATGTTCAAAACTACAAGGAGCCTATTATAACATTCCATGATCATGAAATCAAGTCGATACCTACTGACATAGTTGATCCCCCATTACATATCATTGCTAGTGTGAATCAGATCCCTTATAAATGGGTCTTGATAGATACAAGTTCCTCCATTAATATTATTACCACTATTGCACTTCAACATCTTAATCTTCCATCATCACATATTGTAGCATCTACATTCACCCTTTAATATTTTAATGATGCTCTATGCTCCACTATTGGCACAATAGTCCTCCCTATTTAGGTTGGGCTAAAGATAATTCCTATATTGTGCCACATCTTGGAGGGTGTAATGTAGTACAACATATTACTTGGTAGACCTTGGATCCATGATATGAAGTGTATCCCTTCCATATTGCACCAATGCATCAAGTACATCCATGAAGGGTAGGTTCATGTAGTTCCTATAGACTTAGAGCCCTTCAAGTTCTACAATATGGTCAATCATCCACAAGAATCTACCTTGCCTTCGGTGCATCTGGACATCCAACCTAATGATCCTATCAAAGTTCTAGATCCCTCATCATAACCATCCACCAATCCATCACCATCACCCCCATCCCAACCATCACCATTGGTCTCTTCTGATATTCCTTCTTCATCATTAGATCCTCCGAGTAGGAATCCATCAAAGGCACCAATCGATAAAACCCCATCATCCATCTCCACCAGTTTTGAAGTAACCATTCCAACTCCTATGGATGAGGAAGAAGTGCCCATTTCCATGGATGATTCATCCCAACCTACATCCCCATCATCATCATCTACCTTCCTATAGATCATAGTCCACATGACCAATCCAGGACTCATTGAGTATTTGGTATAGAATGTTACACTTACTCCCCTCATCGAGTTAGTGCAAGACATAGGTAGACCTCACCAACCACCCCTACCCATTGGTACCATTGTCCCTCTAGGGTGTCCTCCAAATTAGATAAACTTTGTCTATGGGGGTTTTGATGTTACCTTAGAGTCATCTCCTATGATAGAAGATGATGAGCCATTCTTAGCAAATATCAGTTACATGTCAAACCTAACCTTTTCCCTATGGTACTTTTACCACTACCATTGGTATAGAAATGGTCTTGGTCAGTATGAACAAGGTCTTTAGACCCCTTACCAACCATATTATCAGCTACCTATAGATAGGTTTGGCTTAGGGTATTTCATGCGTATGCTAGATGAGCTCCTTGTAGACTCACTCCAATGCCTTACCATAGGCTTTGAGGATGAGATTGATGAGAATGAATATATCTAATCCTGGCTACATTCATCTATTGAGTGATCATATTCCAATCATGATGATAACTATTGAGCCCTCTGACTCTTCTAGTGAGGCATCTAAATAAAATGAGGATGAGAAAGATTTAGAGTATCTCGGTCCTAGCCATATTTAGTGGCTTAGTGATCATGTTCAAATTGACCCTCTTTCATCCTCTAATCAAGAGCATACAAGTGGTTGGATCTCTGATGATGAGCCTAATGAACAAGAAGAGTCTGAACTAGGTGATAACCCTAGAAATAATTGGATCAAAGAGGATGGTGAATCCGATCAAGATTGTGATGACATGTCTATCGATTCATCTTACCAAGAGTATGATGCAATATCTATTACTTCAGATAGCTTGAAGGATGAATCAACTGCTATCGATCCCCTCAATGATCTTGATGAATTCTACCTTCATCTATTTCCTAGGTGAATACCCATTTTGTGATAACTTCTTCCACCCAAAGATCTAGTCATTGCTATCCTACATAGGCCACACCCTATCATTCCTACCACCTTCATAGCCACCCTTGGTGCATCTGCATCCACCCATATTTGATCAAATTTTCCCACTAGAGAATGGAGATCATCTACCCACCATCAATATGATCTCCATTGACCTCACCACACCACTCCACTACCCAGGTGACCCTTCAAAACCTTTGCATCTCAACCATGAGGCCATTGATTTTGATCACACCATTTTTCCACCATCACCCTCAAAGTTCTTGCCCTATGAAGAAATGTTACAACCATTTCATTTCTCCCTGGAGTCATCTAAAGATGTTTTTCAAGCTGAGATCAAACCTGATGACATGATCGATTCTCCAAATCTAGTTGATGACATCCATTTGATCCCTATACCTCATCAACTCGAGGAGGGATCCCATATGTCAATTGAGGAAACAATTGATGTAGATATCAACATCGACCCCAAAGTTCCTAAAAATATCAAGTTGGGATAAATTCTATCCCTTATAGAACAAGTCGATTACATAACTCTCTTGATAGAGAAGAAGGAGGCTTTTGCTTGGTCTTACAAAGACATGTTGGGTCTCAACCCAAATCTGGTCATGCACAACTTAATGCTCAACCCAAAAATTAAACTAGTCAAGCAAAAGCTTTACAATATGCATCCAATAATAGCCTTAATGGTTAAATATGAACTACAAAATTTGTTGGATGTAGGGTTCATTCAACCTATTGACTATCTTGACTGGGTGTCCAACATGGTCCCTATCAGGAAACCAGATGGGAAGATTCACATATGTACTGATTTTTGAGATCTTAATAAAGTGAGTCCAAAGGATGAATTCCCACTCCCAAACATTGATGCACTCATTGATGTGACTTTTGGTCATGAAATGTTGTCTCTCATGGATGGTTTTTTAGGTTACAACCAAATTCGAGTCAACCCAAAAGACCAGCCCAAAATGACTTTCACAATGCCTTGGGGGACATTTTGCTATAAAGTCATGCCATTTGGTCTTAAAAATGTTGGTGCTACCTATCAATGGGCCATGACATACATATTCCATGATTACATGCATAAAATATTGGAAGATTACATGGATGACTTATTGATAAAATCCTTGTTACATCATGAGCACATTGATGTTCTAAGAAAAGTCTTTGATCACCTCATAGAGCATAATGTATGATTGAACCCCAAGAAGTGTGTTTTTGGAGTAACATCTAGAAAAATCTTAGGTTTCATAGTCTCTAAATGAGGAATCAAAGTTGATCTAGCTAAATTCAAGGTAATCCTAGAAATGCTTCCCCCTACCAACCTTAAGCAGCTTCATAGCTTACAAGGGAATATCACATCTATCCGATGCTTCATAGCACAACTTTTGGATAAATGTCGATCGATGAATCGATTGTTACAAAAGGGGGTCACCTTTAATTGGGATGATGAATGTCAAAAATCCTTTGATGAAATCAAGCAATACTTGGCATCTCTACCAGTACTAGCTCCACCTCGACCAGGTGTGCCATTCTTATTATACATATCAGCTACTAACTTTACCTTAGGGACCATGTTGGCCTAGAAGAATGAGGTAAATAAAGAATAAGCTATTTATTACATCAGTCACACCTTGGTCAGCTACGAGCTCAAGTATGCATACATTGAGAAGCTTTGCTTAGTAGTAGTCTTTGCCACAAAGAATCTTTGATATTACATGCTAAATCAAACAATGTATATCATTTCTAAAGAAAACCCTTTGCGGTATATGATGAGTCAAACATATCATAACAGTCGTACCACAAAGTGGATAATGTTGTTGATAGAATTTGACCTCGAGTTCATAAGTCAAAAATCTATTAAAGGTCAAGTTATCATTGATCAACTAGTAGAGGCTCCTCTCCAAGATGATAAGCCTCTTACAATCGAGTTACCTGATGATGGAGTCTTCACATTATCAGACTTGCTAGAACCCAAAGAACTAGAAAATAAAGTTGATATGATGTTATTCTTTGATGGTTCTAAATGTGAGCAAGGGGGTGGTACAGGAATCATGTTTTTCACACTATAAGGGGCTCCTATTCCCCTTTCATTTAAACTTGATTTCCCATGCACCAACAACAATGTTGAGTATGAAGCCCTTATTTTGGGTCTTCAAATAACTCTCACCATGAACATCAAGAAGCTCAACATCTTTGGTGATTCCTTGCTCATTGTCAACTAGGTTAAGGAAATTTACCAATGCAAGTGTCCAATATTGAAATCATATAAAGCCCTTGTGGATAAATTATTAACTAAATTTGAATGGTATGACATCGAGGCAGTTCCTCACTCTTCTAACCATTTTGTGGATACAATGGCTTCCTTGGGATCCTTAATTCTATAGAACCCATTAGATGATGTCACTACTATTCAAGTCAAAATGCTCTCTCAATATACAATCTCATGAGATACTTCTAAAGATGAGCAAGATGTCCACATGATTCAGATTGAACCATACCAAGATCGGTTCTCTCAAATACATGACTTTTTGAAGCATGCATCCTGGGGGTCCTTGGTCCCATAGAGTCCTTTTGATAACACCATGACCATCTATCTCAAGAACATATCCCAATCTGCATTCATGTGAGATGAGTCACAAAAGGAGCAAGCAGTTCACTTAGTCAAAACTCAACCATATCAAGATTGGTTCACTCAACTAAAATATTTCCTAAAACTTGGTAATATTCCTTTGGGATTGTCGCATGCTACCAAATGGACATTCAAGAAAAAAGTGATAAAATATGTCTTATTAGGAGATATACTTTACCATCAAAGCTATGATGGTCTTCTCCTTCATTTCTTAGAGCCCCAAGAATCTACTTGGGCAATCTCTCAAGCTCATGATAGTACTTGTGGTGGCCATTTTAGTAGTATGGCTATCACTAAGTGCATCCTTCGAATGGGTTATTATTGGCCCACCATGGAGAAAGACTATTGCACTTATGTCAAGAAGTGCATTAAATATCAGCATCATGCTAATCTATCACATGTACCTTCATAGGCCTTACAATCGATACATTCATTATGGCATTTTTTGTAGTGGGGTTTTGACTTAATTGGAAAAATATCACCCCCTTCTTTGGGCTATCACACGTTTATTCTAATGGCCACATAATATTTTACCAAATGGGTGGAAGCAATTCCTCTTACCACTATGACTAGACCTCACATCATGGAGTTCATATTGCATAACATCATATGTCATTTTGGTATCCCATCAAAGATCATCTCGGATAATGGACCTTCATTTAAGAACAAGGATATGAGAGCTTTGTGCACCAAGTACAACATACAACATAGCTTCTCAACACCTTATTATCCATAGAGTAATGGTCAAGTAGAGGCATCAAACAAAATAATCATTGCCATTCTTAAGAAAACTATCAAGGATAATCATAAATATTGGCACCTTCAACTACCTCTCGTATTATGGGCTTATAGAACTAGCATTCGGATGCCAACTAGGGAAACTCCATTTTCACTAGTATATGGCACTAAGGCCATCATGCCCTTGGAATTAGAAATTCCTTTATTGTGCATTTCTTTACAAGAGTTCATCGATGATGACACTATGCGACAAGCTCACCTTGATCAATTGACCCTTCTTGATGAATGATGCATTAATACTCTCGAGCATCTTCACATTTATCAAGATCACCTTAAACGAGCTTATGATATGAAAGTCCATCTTAGGGACTTTAAATTTGGGGATCTTGTGCTTAAAGAGAACCAATAGAATTCAAACTTGCTGCCCCACTTGTAGGATAAATTTATGGTAAATTGGTTAGGCTCATTTATCATCATGCAAAATATAGGGCTAGGGACTTATCGTTTAGCTTCTCTCGAGGGTGTTGAGGAACCTGAACCTCTTAACATTCTCCACTTGTGGGTATTTCATGCATGATACACAATGCATAAAAATAAAAAATAATAAAATAACAAAAATAATACAAAATAAAAAAAATCACAAAAATATTGCATTGCTTACATTGTGCATTACACATTACTGCATTTCATTGATTAATTGCATTAGGCATATTCATCATTGTATACACTTGCATTAGATTATATCATTCTTGCATTGCTATAGAGCACCATGCTTGTATGACTATCATGAGTCTTAATCACACCTTTTTATCTTGTCATCATTTGCACTTTTTCTTGTGATATTTTGATTATTAAGGGGTCCTTGTAAGATAGGGTAGATACCAGATGACCATCAACAATGATGTTTAGATGGCCACTAACTATTTTATGCACACCTCTTAGTTTTCAAAATTTCATAAGGAAAACACACACATCCATCATATCATATACATCCACATTCCCCATCCTAGGTGTTTGTGTTATTTCCCCTCACCCAGTAAGTTGTTATAGGGTGTTCAATAGGGTCTTTTGGTCATTCAACCATTCCTAGTTTTATTTTCAGATTTTGTAGAAAGCTATCTTGATTTTTGAAGGTAGGGTCTTGCTTTGATTGTACCTTGTATATCTCAAAATCCCAAACACATCTTCACATATTAAAAATGATTTAGCACAAGGAAAGATGAAACTATGAAGTAGTCATGGCCTCTTAAGTGAAAGGTTTCCCTTGCTCATCCTATTATGCACATGGTATAGAATATTGAGAATTGAAAAAATAACAAGCTCCTCCCTATCCAAAGCAATAAAATCCCTTGATCTTCCATAAAAAAATAAAGTATCCTTAAAAAAAATGCTTTTCACCACTTAGAAAAATCTGCTTGTTCCTCCTAAAAAACTGAGCAAGTATCCCACACAAATACAAAGAAAAAAATAAAAATAAAATAAGGGGGTAAAGATATTGAATACCTAGAATCCTCAGTTATTCAAATGCCATGGGGTAATCTCCATCACCAGCAATGAACTATATATGCTGACCTAGTAGTGGAGTAGCCTTACATGTGATGATATGTTTATCACATTAGCAACCTTCTTTTGTATAGGCCAACATCAGCTTGTGGATGAGCTAGATTTTGGTGTCTTGCATTACAGAGTAGTTGAGTCCAACCAAGTACAAAATCAAGGTAATGATGACCATAGGGTGATCCTCATTACAACAATGGGCTCTAAGATTCGACCTGGCAATGGGGTAATCTTATGCATCACATTAATGAATTCACTATGCACACATAGGGATATTGAATATCTGGGTCTTCCTAGTAGATTTTTATCTTTTAAGAGTCATGTATAGTCAGTATACAACTTTTGATTAGTCAACTAGGGTGTTTGAGTCTCATGAAAAACCTTGTTGTTCCCTTGTGACCTCTCACTATTCCACATCCATCATTTACATTTTGTCATATTACATATGGTTGACCTTCAAATGTATGACTTTTGTGAAAAGGTTAACATTTTGATTAATGAATTTTATACATTCTATGGTGCTCACACTTAGGTTGTTTTGCATCTTAGATTCATTCATTATGTTTCACATTTAAACATACAACTCATAGCTTGCATCATCATATCATTAGCACATAACATACATGCATACATCTAGGTATACATTCTAGATCTATAATATCAAAAACATACTACAAGTGCATCTAGGCATCCATCTATGCATACATACTACAATATCTAGGCATACATCCATCATCCATCATTGCATCCATATGTGCATCCATACATGAAATAAACACAAGCAATAAACAACATGATAAGATAACTAAAAAGATAATATATATATATATATCATGGAAAGTACATCCTGGTACAAAAATACCTATAGGCTACAATGGAGTGGGTCCTCGGACCTCACACTCAAAAAGAGAAGCATATACATAACAAAATTAGGTTGGCCCCACACCATTAGTCTCACCACCACCCTCAACCTCATCTTGATGAGGCTACCTTGATCCACTAGCACTTGAAGTCTATGGATGATCTAAGTATCTAGAGAACTTGTGGTCTCACTGATGGCTATCTAGAATCACTATGTGTTGGCTCTATTGTGATGGCCCTACTAAACCCATGATGGTAGCCTACCACCTAGTCGCTCCACCTCATCCTCTAATAATATGATATAGCTTTAGTCTGATCGATGATAAGATATATAACAGGACACTATCCCCTATAGATCTATAACCTAAACTTGTAGCCTAGCCATATCACCTATGGCCTACCCACCTATGCCCTACCCTATAACCACCCCTACCACTACCTAGCCCTATCCAATTTCCATACCTATCAACTAAACTTGTAGAGCATCATACTCTATTGTAACACCTAAGATTTGTATCCATAGAGCATCTCACTCTACTATGACTCCAATCACCTATACCCATAGAGCATCTCACTCTATCATCAATCTCTTAGCCTCATCCTTTAGGCTCTCAACCTGAGCCTAAAGGGTGTCCCTCTCCTCACCAAATCCCCTCCACCATTGCCTATCATTGTCCAACTAGCTCTATAGAGATGCCACTATGGTATCCCTCTCTACTAGTGAAGCCTATAGAGTCTAGATATAACCTCTGAGAGTAGCCTCCTGATCTTGAGGATCCTCCTCATCCTCACCCTCCTCCTACTACTCCCCTCTCTCAAAAGTCTCCCCCCACTCCCCCTCAGTCTGGTGATGCACTCACCACTCTATAGAGTCCCCCTCATATCTAGTATCCCTAACCTACCCACCACCACTAGCTCTACCTCCCTACCATAGTAGAGTGACCCACCAAGTATCATACACTACAGTCATCCTTAGGTCCTCCACACTAGTATCAACTAGTGGTTGATCTACCTCCTCACCCATAGGCTCAACTCAAGGCCACTCCAGCTAAGTCTCATCATTTTAGTATTGGTATATCATAGGCTCATTAGGTACACCCTAGTGCACCCTAAACTATCGAGTCACATGAGAATACTGAAAGTACTCCCACTCAGTGCCATGGTGGTCAATCAACCATCGATCATGCCTCACCTACCTCATCTATTGGTCTACCTCTGCCCATGGTGGATAATCCTTGTAAGGTCACCATATCACATGCTCTCACCTCAGCCTCCCAAAGGAGTCAATATAATGTTGAATCCTACTTAAATTGGGATGACTCTATCCTCACTCTTGATCCTACCTCTATTATATTGCATAGCCAATCTCCCATTCCACCATCTATCTTTGAGTCACCCAAGGTAGCCCATTCAGTCTATCCACCTGAATGTGCTCCCAACCCATGATCTAAAGGAGAAAGTTGCACCCCAAGCTGAGTCTACCTCACTGTCGTATATCAAAGATCTCATCATATACCTACACCAGTAGTGTTGTACCCCATGCCATAATAATCAACTCATCCATTGTGCACTCAACTAAGTCCTGAACCAAGTCAAGGAGGTTCCATGGGAACCTCACACTAGATGAATCAGGTAATAATATGTTAGACATGAGTGACATAATCACTACATGCCTAGCTATCAAGATAGCTCTATCATAACCATCCTCCATCAACACCCCATCACTCTCCAAATCATGCTCTACTAACTCCCAATCCTATGGGAATACCCTCTACAACATTGTCCTCCATTGACTAGTGTGAGAAGAGACAATGGTATGTCCCTCAATCAAAATGTAGAGAATCTAGTAGACATCCTCCAATGTGACTATCATCTCACCAATCAAAATATGAAAGGTGTTGGTCTGGCTATTCCACAAATCTATCAAGGTTATCAAGTAGGCTTGGTCTACATGTACTAGCTCTAGTCTAGTAATCTGCATAAGGCCTATGACCTTCAGCCAGTCCCAATCTATATTAGAGAGCGCATTGTATGCTCTCCTATATATGGTGGTAAATTGATGATGAGCTCTAAGGAGCTGAAATGATAAAATAATGGCACAAATCAACAATCAAGCTCCCCAAAAAAAAAATAAACAAAAAACAAAAAAATTTTGAGGTAATCTACAACCTCAAAGAGGTCATCTCGACCCAAGATGATCTCCAATCATGGTCATCTCAGCTCGAGATGACCTCCATAATGGTCACATTTTTTATCATTGGGATTCAAACGAGGCCATCTCACCTTGAGATGACCCCTAGCTCCCAAAGAGGGGTCGTCCTACCTTGAGATGACCCCCAAATTGGGGCATTTGCAATCAAATTAAAAATAAAATCAAAAAAATCAAACAAAAAAATAAAAATAATGACAAATAAAAAATTGCAACCTACACTACATTTTAATCTATGGTGTGGTTCATTGCCTTAACTTTTTAGGTGATGTTCCTTTACCATATTAATTAGTGAGGTTCATTTTATCTTTTAAAATCAACAAGGTGAGAATGAGGTACTTACCCTCCTCTCTCCATCTCCTCCACTTGAAGAGGTCTCGGGTTGGTCCATGGTTGAGTTGAATCTACTTTTCGATAGCACTTCACTTTGAAATTCAACTCCCTCCTCCCTGTCTCTCTCTTCTTCCAATCATGCATGATGAGAATGATATCAAAAATCATGAATTGTATTTTATATTTTTCATCACCAATGCAACCATCTAAGATGATCACCTAAGCACCATGCAACCATCTTGAGGTGAGATGGCCATGCTTTTTGCAAAAAATAAAAAATGAATGAAAATAAAAATTACAAAAATTCATAAAAATAAAATGGGTCACAATCATCGAGGTCATAAGGAGATAAACCCTCAGAATTGCATAATCACCCAATCAAACTCAAATCAAGTCATCTTGGTCAAGTGACTCATCACTTTCATCATTTTCCATCTCCTCTATCGACTCATCGCTTGAGGGGGTAGTCATATAATTACAAAATTTATAATCAAGTCAATAATCAAACACTCAATCATGCAAATTACATTCATTCAAGAATCATTACCAAATACAATCATGCCCTTCTTGCTTGGGATAGATAACAAGCAAAAATTTAAACTAAACACATAATAGGTAGTCTATGCATATTTGGTATACCTCCACAGTTTCTCCAAAGCCTAGGGTTATAAGACCCCTTAGCCTACCTGTAAACTAAAGAGAAACCAAGACCAATTTATTCAATGAGTTGGAAGCAATGATTAAAAAGAGTATCCTCTTTCCATAATTGGGGTATCTTACATTGATTAGATCAATGGACATCATCAACCATCAATTTGACTTTAGATCATCTATTTTTGCTCTGCATTGTTATACTTTCACACAACGCATCCCAAAAAATGGGTATTCTATAGACACCTAAAACACATCATATTGAGGAGACTACCTAAATGGACTCCTTTAGACCATATGACCCACCTTGGGTAGCCTTTGGGCTAAAATAATGGTTTTCACCACTTAAATAAAGATATTTTCCTTTATAACCAGGGTCATCTCACCTTGAGATGACCTCTAGATCAGGGTCATCTCACCCCGAGATAACCTCTAGATCAGGGTCATCTCACCCCAAGATGGTTGCATCAAAAAGCAAAATTTAAAAATAAAGTAGGATAGCTGGCAACCAAAACTACTAGTTAACCCCACGCATGATCCCGCACCATGATTTAGCACCTTGCATGAGCCAAAATAGAAAAATCATATGCAATAATGAATTGCATGAGATTTCAAAGATAAGCATTCACTTTTCTTAATGTGAACTACCTCTTCACTTTTTCATGTAGGGTGCTTTGCTATTTTGAGGCTTCCATCTGAGAAGTCTATAAAATAGCACTCACCCCTCAATTTTAAGGGCCTCAACTCATGATTTTGTGCAATGAAGTGCTACCAAAATCCATACCAACCCTGAGCAATGAAGTGCTACCATTCTCAATCCCTAAAAGCTCTCCCATCACTGAAAGCCATGTCATTGGATTGCTGCAAGGATTGAAGGTCATGCTTCCACCTTCTATGCAAATCAAACATTCTACTTCGGTGACTGATCCAACCCACTAAGCCACTCTCATGAGTGCACCAATCCATCGATAAAACCTCAAATCAAACCCAGAAGTCACCTCGACTCGACCACAAGAAACGTAGTCCCAGGACAATGATCATCTCGACCCGAGATGACCCATAGGTAAGTCCATATTACCTCGAGATGGCCTTTGGTAGAGATTCGATTTTTCTATTTCTTTTATTACAATAGCTTCAAGTTTGCTTTTTCCTATTTTCTAAAGTAGTTTATATTTTTGTTCATGCATTTGATTCAGTTCTATTTTAGTATTCACTTCATTTAATATGAGCCCAATCTCATTGGGCTCTTCATATGCTACTGATATCTTTTAATTTCTTTGTGTGCAGATTACAGGTTCACAAAGACTACAAAGGAACTTCTCAAAGCAGTGGTCATGAAAAACCTGCCTTTACACCGCGTTAGCAAGGAAGATCTTGTGAAGTGCACCCATATTTCTATGTTGTAATTCATTGTATCGAATTGGTAGCAAATCCCCTCAGAGGGGATCTCATTGTAACCTCTTTGGAAAGAACAAATATCATTAATAAAAGGGCACCATATTTATATATTGTTTTTATCATTGTTGTTGCAATTGCTATCTTTCACTTATTTTCATTGCATGGGTGTACAATTTTCCTGCTATACAAATGCATTCACACTTAATGTTATTACAACATTATATCATCACATAAATACATCATAATAAGAGAATATAAAATCAAAGGAATCATATATTTTTAATATATGTTTATATAACATGTATACAACTAGATCAATGCCATAGCAAATCATATCACTCATAATATCTGGTGTAGGCCAAAATCTACCACATCCCTAAGTTGGTGGCCTCCCAAAAGTCCTCCATTGCTAAAATTTACCAATGTGATACCTTGATCTAGGTCTCATCTAGGAGGGAGCTTGAGGAGGATAAGGTAACCTTCACTTAGTCAAAAAGACCCCATAATAAGTTAATGAGTATTAATTCATAGTAGTTGACATACTAGCCAGGTCCTAAATATGCATCACCTCCTTTTGATGTGCCTTCTTAGTTTAGTTCATCCATATTTATATATTTTTGAATATATTCTATAAAAATTGGACCACCTACCCATATATTGACTTATTAATTTTTTTTTTTAAGTTTCCTCCTACTAGGACTGATCATGCTTCATGCTTAGAGCTACTACTAAAGTATGAAAATAAGTAATCTATCCTACTAAGCAATCCATCTTAATGATCATCACATATTTCCCTAAGGTTAGTATTGTCATATATTATTATCCTTGATAGGGTAAATTGTGCCTCACGGGGAGCAACATAGCAATACCACGACCAATAGTGTAGTGTTTGGCTCAATAAGGGGTCTCCAAGAGCTTTTACAAGGCCAAATCCTTGTTAGGATGTGATATTAAAGGCACACTTGGAATCAACAAAGTGCAAGGGGTGCAGGAGATAAAATAAAAACAACTCAAAAAAATAAAAGGGATGGTGATGCACTAAGATATCTATTAAGATCTTCCTATAAAAATAGGCCTAAAATCTATGTGTCAGTGATGAACACTTCCTCTCCTTGACACAGTGAAGAAAAAAAGTGAGTTACTAGTTATAGGCATGCATAAATATGTAGGTATCATAGGAGAGAAAAGGATATATGACTAGTACAAAAATAGATGCAGGCCCCTCACATACATACACTTAATAAAACCTAGAATAGGCAAAAGGTCATAGACACATACATATACACAGAAATGGGTTAGCACGAGGTCATAAATGGCTATACCAAAAACTTGACATAGGCTCTCATATATATATTTATATATATGTAAGCAAAATTTTACAGAGATTGTGCTAGGAGTGGGGGTTCGAGATTGCCCACAAGACACTTAAGAGATGACTATTTAAAAAAAAATGAAAGGAAAGCCTACAAGAGAATACAATTGCAGACTTTTGATCCTTTACAAAGATAAATCTATTTCTATTTATAGACTACAAGGGGAGGGTATTCCTTCCAAAACTCATGTACAGATTTCCAAGTGGCTATTGCTTATGATGGCAAATCATGTCTTATTTGATTGTTTGTACCTCTAAGATTTTTTGGATTTGAAGTCATAAATTTCAAATGGTCCTGAGCCCTTGGATGGGAAACTACTATCTTTATTATTGTCTACCCATTTATGGATATTCCCATAATTTGGGCACAAAATATCTCTTTATTTAATGTTTTGGATATTTCGGTTGCTTTTTCCATGGATCCTATGTTGTTGTTTTCCTTTCACAAAGATATGATACATTTCTTTGTAGGAAAGTATGATATTCCTCAAATAATTTGCACCTTATTAGTTTGATTTTCAGGGCATCAATATTTTCTTCTTCGAGAGTTTTCTTCAACACTTGAGCTTGGGACCACTTGAATTCAAAATTTTTTCTCCTTATCTTCTAATCATGAATTACAAAATTTTTACTTTTAGATATCTTTTGTTGACCTTCGAATGTCAAATTTTTTTTATCGAGGTTTCTTTTATACTTATATGTGACTCATACTTCTACTTTCTCTTATTGGAAAAAAGTTGTAGTGATTCATCATTACAATTAGTACTACAATAATAGCCTATTAGTTGATAAGTTGACTCACTTATCAATTTATCTCTTCTCTTAATTGGTCTTACTATGTGGTCAATTTATCTCATTAAGTAGTTATCTGATATCACTTTATAGCAATCTAGTCTCTCTATATAATAATGACTAATATAGTATCAATACTCACCATTTGGTCCTTGCTCACTACTAGCCTTGTTGATAATTGTAGATTTCTTTATTGGTGGCTATGGTATCGATGGCATTCTAAATTTATCATGCCTCAACATTTATCTCAAATGACACACTTGTCTTATAAATAGAGGCATAAGCTATGTCACATACCTTCCCAAGTATCTAGATCTAGAACATTGGAATACATGGACCCCACATCACATAGTGATCCTAATCATTTAAATCCATTATACCACATAGTATAACCATCCATGCAATCATAATCATCAACCCTAGGATATTGGATACCATACAACAATGATGATACCATACAACAACTAGTGATTTGACCTATCAAATTAAAACTCCTTAAAAACTCTTTCATAGTGAAATATGTCATACTTTCCATGATGGTTGATAAACCATCACCTACTAATCAAAGACAACTCATATATCATTATCCCAATAAATATGGCCTCTATAGAAGCATAATATAATATCCCATATTTGAATCTCAACCATCTATATATGTGAACATTATGTCTCCTTTGTGAGGGTTAGTATGGTCCACCTCTAACTCATAGATCCATTTATAAAAAAGGGAATATTTATATTTGTGATAAACCCTAGTAAACTTTATGCACAAACCATATAATATTATATTATTTTTAAACATGGAGTAATGCACAATAGGTAAGGTTCTTTACCTTCGTATATGATATTCTCACAATGACACTGAGAGGGGGGGTGAATCAGTGTAACTATTTAAAAACTTGAATCTGCAACTCTTAAAACTTAAACATGCAAGCTTAAAAATAGATAAAGCAAGTATCACACAAGAGCATCACACAACACAAGATTTAACGAGGTTCACCGATGTGGCTACTCCTCAAATAATGACTGTTTGGACTACAATCCAAATCCAGTCTTTGCAAGGATTCAGTCTTTACAAATTATTTTACCAGCACCCACTGGAAGGAGCACCAACCCCTGATTTTTCTGCTGCAACAGAAAGGAGCACCAACCCCTTTTTCCAAGCACCAACTTGGATTTCTATTTTGCAAAATAAATTGACATAAAAATGCCTTCTCTATTGCAAGACCCTTACTGGTCTAGCTCATACAATTTAATCTCACAAAAGTATAAAGAGAATTGTTAGAGACTCAATATCTTCTGTTCCAATCTAAAACCTCTCTCTTAAATTTTTAGAATAAAATGTGCAGGTTTTAGTTCTCTGGCTGTTTTTCATACAACACTCTTACCACACCACGCCTTTTGATATATTCAATAAAGCACAGTTGCAGTAACCTTCTAACTATGCCTGTTCGATCCTTATATTCTTGATTTCCTCGAACGGCTCAATTCGAAACGGCTCAAATTTTCCCTCCAATTTTTCATGCATTCTCGGCTGTAATCAATCTGTCAAACCTTCTCTGACTCGTTCTGCCTTTTAGCCGCTTTCTTACTGACATATTCTGACATTCTTCTCTGCACTTTCTGACAGCCTTATTCTGCGTACCTCGGCTCTCTGATGTTCTTCTTTCTTCTCTTTTGAATACTGTGCGACCACTTTCTTCTGAGCGTGACTGTCATTTCTTGAAATATGCAACCTGATAATCAATTTCTCTATAATCGTGATTCTTGGTATCCACCCTTGTAACGCCCGTTCTGACTTTTAATTTATTGTTCTTGTAACTGCCACCTTTGCCAGCATCTCGCATTACGGCCCTGCAATAGCCGTTCTTTTCTTAAATGTGTTGTTTCGTATCTTCCCCTTTTTTTTTGAGTTAACTTGTCCTTGGTTGGCTGCATGAATTTTCCTTAGTGCTTTTTGACATCTGTCACTATGACTGCAATTCTGGCTCCACTAGCTCTTACATTATTGGCTGCATGATTTTCCTTTTCTCTTTTTGACACCTGTCACTATGCATGCCTCTTTGGCCTTTTTCCCGCCAAACTGTTACCTATCGCGATATCGCGACATTTCTTCCAATTTGACTTTCTCTGGTATGTTGACTGCGAAAAACTGACTTGTCGCGATATCGCGACGTCTTCTGTCTCCTAGACTTCCTTTCTGTATGCAACCGCGAAAACATTACATGTCGCGATATCGCGACGTTTTCAGCCTCCTTCTTCTTTACTCGGCATACACCCGAGAAAATGAGACATGTCACGAAATCGTGACGCTTTCCACTTTCCTGCACTTTCCTTCGCTTGCCTCCGCGAAAATGATACATGTCACGAAATCGTGACACTTCTCAGTTTCTGACGTCATCTTCAATCTCGTCGAAATCGCTTTTTTTTCAACTTGTAGAAATCGTGACACTTTTTTATCTTCATTGTCGTCCTTGCGGCTTTTCTTTCAACTTGTCATGAAATCGCGACACTTCTCAGTTTTGCTGACGTCATCTTTCGCTTTGTCACGAAATCGCGACGCTTCCGGCCTCCGTACAATTCTCACTTCATGCAGCCATGAAAACCTTACATGTAGCGAAATCGCTACACTCTTTTGACTTAGTATTTTTCTTTGCTGCAACTTCCTCTTGCTTCTACTTGCTAAGCTTAGACTTGTAGCGAAATCGCTACCCCATCTTGTTCTGTGTTTTGCACTTGTAGCGAAATCGCTACACCTATCTCCCTTGCATTCTGAACTTGTAGCGAAGTAGCTACACCTTTGTGCCTTGTGTTTCAAACTTGTAGCGAAATCGCTACCCCATTGTGCCATGCATTTTGAACTTGTAGCGAAATCGCTACATCTTTCCCTTGCATTTTGAACTTGTAGGAAATGCTACACACTCTTCCTTGCATTTTTGAACTTGTAGCGAAAATCGCTACCACTCTTTGCCTTGCATCTTGGACTTGTAGCGAAATCGCTACCACTTTGTGCTTAGGCATATTGACATGTAGCGAAATCGCTACACTTTCTTCACTTAGTACTTTTTGTTTGCTTTTGCCAGCAAAACTCAGACATGTAGCGAAATCGCTACACTTTCTTCACTTTGCTGCTTTGCCTCCAACATGTCACGAAATCGTGACAGTTTTCATCCTAGGCGCTGCTTCTTCAAACTTGTCACGAAATCGTGACACTTTTCGTCCTTGACACCTTTGCTCCAAACTTGTCGCGAAATCGTGACAGTTTCTCGACTTAGCCTCTTTCCTTCCAGCATGTCGCGGAATCGTGACAATTTTTCATGAACTTTCTCTCTCCTCCTTTTTGTCGCGATATCGCGACATTTTTCTTTCTCTCTCATCCTTTTTGTCGTGAAATTGACAATTTTGCTTGCGCCTTCTCTCTCCTCAGCCATGTCGCGAAATCACGACAATTTTGCATGCATTTTCTCTCTCCTCCGTTATGTCGCGATATCGCGACAATTTGGCATGCATTTTCTCTCTCCTCAGTTTTGTCGCGAAATCGCGACAGAAAACATGTCGCGATATCGCGACAGTTTTCTTCCTTGTCTTTTTCTGCAAATTTTTGGATCTGGGTCCCCTCTGTTTTCCTTGAAATTCACTGCACTTGATCTGATCGACCTCTGAACTGCATCAACTGCACCATTCTATCTGTGTTGACAACAATGACAATACTTTTGCAATGCTTTTGCTGCACCTTGCTCAACAATCTCCCCCTTTGGAATTGTTGGCAACACACTATAACCTTGCTCAATTTCTTCTCCCCCTTTGCCAATAATACCAAAGGGCTACTGCAGACTCCCCCTGAGTCTATGCACAACATTCTCGGGCATAAATAATTTTAATGCTCCCCCTGAGAATGTGTTCCCCATAGCTAGTCAGTGCTTGGGAAGTGTGACTACTCCCAACTTACCCCTAAGGTATTCAAAGACTTCCTTGGGCAAAGGTTTGGTGAATATGTCTGCTACTTGCTCTGTAGTTGGAACAAACTCCAACTTGACCTCTCCTTCTGCAACTTTATCTTTCAAAAAGTGATACCGGATTGCAATATGTTTGGTGCGGGAATGCATGACCGGATTCTTTGAAATGTTGATTGCACTAGTGTTATCACATTTGACTGAAATGGGCTCATTGAAGTGAATACCTAGATCTTTCAGTGTTTGTCTCATCCATAATATTTGTGTACAGCATGTTGTTGCTGCAATGTATTCTGCCTCGGCTGTGGATAGAGAGACTGATTCTTGCTTCTTGCTGTGCCATGCCACCAATTTATCTCCAAGATAAAATGCTCCTCCACTTGTACTTTTTCTATCATCAATACATCCTGCCCAATCTGCATCAGAATATGCAAAAAGAGTGAAGTCCTTTCCTTTTGGATACCATAGGCCATACTCCATAGTACCTTTGAGGTACCTAAAAATTCTTTTCACAACTGTCACATGAGTTTCTTTTGGACTAGCCTGAAATCTTGCAACCATGCAAACTGCCCGTAAGATATCCGGTCTTGTGGCTGTCAAATACAACGAGGCTCCCAATCATAGATCTGTACATTGTTTGATCAACATCTGGAGATTTATCATCCTTGCTCAACTTGCAGCTTGTTGTCATGGGGGTGCTAACAGGCTTACTATCCTCCATAGTGAACTTTTTCAGCATTTCTTTCACATATTTAATTTGAGAAATAAAAATCCCTTTTTCAGTTTGATTAACTTGCAATCCCAGGAAGTATGAAAGTTCACCAATCATAGACATTTCAAATTCTTTCTGCATTTTGTTTGCTATGTCTTTGCATGATTCATCATTGCTGCTCCCAAATATTATATCATCTACATAAACAACAAGGACAATAAAATTGCCATTTTCAGTTTTGATATATAAGTTGCTATCAACCATACCTTTCTTGAATCCTTGCTTAGTGAGATAGCTGTCCAATCTTGCATACCAAGCCCTAGGTGCTTGTTTCAAGCCATACAAAGCTTTCTTCAGCTTGCAAACAAAGTTAGGATTGTCACAGAGTTGAAAACCATCAGGCTGTTCAATATATACTTCTTCTTCAAGATTTCCATTCAGAAATGCTGATTTTACATCCATCTGATAAACTTTGAAATTTCTATGAACTGCTAAAGCCAAAAATAGTCTTATTGCTTCAAGTCTGGCCACTGGTGCAAAAGTCTCTTCAAAATCAATCCCCTCAACTTGAGCATATCCTTTGCAGACTAATCTTGCTTTATTCCTTACAACCTGTCCGTCTTCATTCAATTTGTTTCGAAATATCCATTTAGTACCAATTATGTTTTTATTTTCAGGCCTTGGTACTAATTCCCAGGTATTATTTTTCTCAATTTGATCTAGTTCTTCATTTACTGCCTCCATCCAGCTTTCATCTGTGCTTGCTTCAATAATATTTTTGGGCTCAATACTGGATAACAGAGAATAGTTATTTACTACTCTTCTTCTTGTCTGAATGCCAACTGTAGGGTCCCCAATAATCTGCTCTTTGGGATGATTTTTCTGCCAGCTGCCTGTTCTGAATTTCCTGTTTTCTTCTCTTTCCAAATCATCTGAATCTGATTTTTGTCTCTCTTCCTTTTCTTGATCTTCATCTTCTTCAATAAATTCTTCATAGGTTGGGTAGTTTTCATTATTGCTGATTTCTTGTTTCCTGCCTTCATCAACCTTCACATCCGCACTCTCCACAATTTTCTTTAGTCTTTTGTTGTAGCATGTGTAAGCTTTACTTTTTGTTGAGTAACCAAGAAAAATTCCTTCATCAGCTCTATCTTCAAACTTGCCAAGATTGCTTTCAGTTCTTTTAATGTAACACTTGCTGCCGAACACTTTGAAGTATTTTGTTGTAGCCTTTTTGCCAAACCACAGTTCATAAGGTGTTTTGCTTTCATGCGGCCTCAACATACATCTATTCTGAATGTAGACTACAGTATGAACTGCCTCTTTCCAGAACCTGTCAGCAATTTTGCTCTCTGTTAACATGGTTCTTGCCATTTCCTGCATAGTTCTGTTCTTTCTTTCAACTACTCCATTCTGCTGAGGTGTTCTTGCTGCTGAAAACTGTCTTCTTATTCCATGTTTTTCACAGAATTCTGCAAACTCATCTGAAATAAACTCTCCTCCTCTATCAGATCTCAAACATTTAATTCTTTTTCCAGATTGATTCTCAACAAGATTTTTGAAGGTTTTAAACATCTCAAAGGCTTCTGATTTCTATTTCAGAAAGAGTACCCATGTCATTCTGGAAAAATCATCTATACACAACATAAAATATTTGTATCCATTTATGCTTTCTGTCCTCATGGGTCCACACAAATCAGTGTGAATCAGTTCTAACGGCTTGCTTGTGAAATACTCTTTTGCTTTGAAAGTAGATCTGGTTTGCTTCCCCTTTTGGCATGACTCACAAATGTTGTTTGATGGTTTACCAATAGTGGGTATGTCTCTTATTGCTCTTTTCGAGCTGATTTTTACCAGATTATCAAAGCTTATGTGACCGAGTCTTTTGTGCCACAGCCAATTTTCTTCTTCTTGACCAACCAAGCAGGCTCCTTCCGAAGTCTCAGAGAGAGTGTACAAATTTCCAGAAGTTCTCGATCCAGTGGCTATTAACTTTCCATTTTTTGTCTTTCTTACTTCATAGCCCTCCTTCTTGAAAATTACTTCATGACCTCTGTCACAAATTTGACTTACACTCAGTAAGTTATGCTTCAGACCTACCACAAAAAGAACTTCCTTAGAGTTGATTTTACCGTCACTTAACTTAACTGATCCTTTACCCACTATCTTTGCTCCATCATTGTTTTCGAATTTCACAGAACCACCTTCGTATGTCTGTAGCTTATCAAACTTCTGTTTGTCTCCTCTCATGTGACTGGAGCATCCACTTGTCCAGAATCCAAGGAGCAGATTTATTCTGTGCTTTGAGAGCTGTTTGAATGATCAGAGATTCCTTGTCTTTCTTCGGTTGTTCCTTTTCTTTCCATTGAGATTTGACAACAGATCTGGTCACTTGCTTTACCTTCTCCCTTTCATTGGCTTGTGACAGTTTTTCGAGAAATTTTTTGTTCTATTTTGATCCAGTTGATTGATACTTTCTTCCCTGGTATTTATTTCTTGCAAAAGAGCTACGACAATTCCTTGCAATATGTCCGAAGTTATGACAGTTATAACATTCTACAACATAATCTATCAAAGGAGAAAAAATATTTCTACTAGTAAAATTTCTTTGTTCTACATTATATCTACAACTTGAGATTTTATGACCATATGCATTGCATTTAAAACAATAACCGAGAAAAGGAACGAGTGTACCCGGGTAATGGTTGTTGCCATGTTGTAGTAGGAGCCATGGGTCTTCTTCTTCTTTGATATGTGACTTTGGTAAATCCATCATTTGCAGAACTCCTTTCAAGCTTGGACTTATTGTTTTCTTTTGCTTGATACGGTTTGTCTTGATCAACCCCGATCTTGTCTTTATTCCTTATTGGTTCTACGATTCATAACCTTTGAGTCCTTTGAGGATTCTCCTTCATCAAAGCCCAACCCAAATTTGATACCCGTAGGCCTTTGATCATTTAACATTTTATTCAGCTTCGCAGAACTGTCTTCAAATTTATGATGACAACTCAGTTTTCGATTCATCTCTTCTAGCTGCAACCTTAATCCAACTATGTCTTCTTCTAGCTTGTTGCACTCATTTATTTTCACGGTTAGCTATGCTTCAAAATCTTCAGACTTTTTCTTATATTCTTCAGTTTGTACTTTCAAACTGATTATTAAATTGCTAGCATCCTCAAATTTCCTTGAAATATTTTTATTTCTTTTCCTTTCTGCACTTAACTCTTCAAGTGCAGCAACCAACTCACCTTCCAGATCTATCTCAGCCTCATCCTCTAATTTTTCTTCACACTCCTGGGTTTCTTCTGTTCTCTGTTCTTCAAAAGCCATGAACAAGGCTTCACCAGTTTCTTCTTCTGAGTCCTCACTGGAACTATCTTCAGAAGAGTCAATATTCTTTGAAATGAAGCTTTTCTTCTTGAAGTTCCTTTTTCTAAAATGTGGTTTCTTTTTCCAGACATTTCTTTCTTGGTGTGTCCCTTCATCACTTCTGTTTTTCTCATTCATTGGGCATTTTGTTGCAAAGTGCCCGATGCCTCCACAGTTAAAGCACTTGAACGGCAGCTTACCTCTGTACTTTCCTTTTCCCTTTACCAATTTTCTAACAAAATTTGCTTCAGTTTCATCTGTAGATTCTTCTTCCTCAGATTCTTGTTTAGATTTTATATTTTTCTGTGCTTGAAAAGTTGCTTCTCTGTCTGAGGGCTTAGTTTGTCCAATCCTCATTTCATATGTTGTTAGAGAACCATGCATTTCATCCATACTAAAAAAATTTAAATCTTTTGCTTCTTCTATGGCAGAAACCTTTGCATCAAACCTTTTATTGAGAGTTCTTAGTACCTTCTTCACAACAACTGCATCTTCCATTTCTTCCCCGAGTCCTCTTATTGCATTGATGATTCCATTTACTCTCAGCAGATAGGCTTCAATGTTCTCATCATCGGTCATCTTTAATGCTTCGAACTGGGCACGATGTGTTTGCAGCTTAGCTTCCTTGATTTTGCTATCTCCTTCATGAATGCTTTGCAGTTTGTCCCATATGTCTTTAGCAGATTTGCAGTTCATGATGCGTATCAACTCACTGTCTACTAATCCACACATAATAGCATTCTTGGCTTTCGAGTTGTTCTCAAACTTTTTCTTCTCAGCCGCATCTGTTGGAGGAACAGTGGGTATGGTGTATCCATTTTCAACAGATTCCCAAATGTCATAACCCAATGCACATAGATAAGTCTGCATCCTGAGTCTCCAGAAAGAATAATTTGTTCCATCGAACAGAGGAGCTTTGTTAGAAGAAAAACCTTCACCACCGGCCATTGTGTTTCTTCCAAGATCACCTTAGCTGATTAAGCTTGTACAGGTGCCTGGCTCTGATACCAATTGATATTCTCACAATGACACTGAGAGGGGGGGGTGAATCAGTGTAACTATTTAAAAACTTGAATCTGCAACTCTTAAAACTTAAACATGCAAGCTTAAAAATAGATAAAGCAAGTATCACACAAGAGCATCACACAACACAAGATTTAACGAGGTTCACCGATGTGGCTACTCCTCAAATAATGACTGTTTGGACTACAATCCAAATCCAGTCTTTGCAAGGATTCAGTCTTTACAAATTATTTTACCAGCACCCACTGGAAGGAGCACCAACCCCTGATTTTTCTGCTGCAACAGAAAGGAGCACCAACCCCTTTTTCCAAGCACCAACTTGGATTTCTATTTTTCAAAATAAATTGACATAAAAATGCCTTCTCTATTGCAAGACCCTTACTGGTCTAGCTCATACAATTTAATCTCACAGAAGTATAAAGAGACTTGTTAGAGACTCAATATCTTCTTTTCAAATCTAAAACCTCTCTCTTAAATTTTTAGAATAAAATTGCAGGTTTTAGTTCTATGGTTGTTTTTCATACAACACTCTTACCACACCACGCCTTTTGATATATTCAATAAAGCACAGTTGCAGTAACCTTCTAACTATGCCTGTTCGATCCTTATATTCTTGATTTCCTCGAACGGCTCAATTCAAAACGACTCAAATTTTCCCTCCAATTTTTCATGCATTCTCGACTGTAATCAATCTGTCAAACCTTCTCTGACTCGTTCTACCTTTTAGCCGCTTTCTTACTGACATATTCTGACATTCTTCTCTACACTTTCTAACAAAATTATTCTGCATACCTCGGCTCTCTGATGTTCTTCTTTCTTCTCTTTTGAATACTTGTGTGACCACTTTCTTCCTGAGCGCGACTGTCATTTCTTGAAATATGCAACCTGATAATCAATTTCTCTGTAATCGTGATTCTTGGTATCCACCCTTGTAATGCCCGTTCTGACTTTTAATTGATTGTTCTTGTAACTGCCACCTTTGCCAGCACTGCTGCATTACGGCCCTGCAACAACCGTTCTTTTCTTAAATGTGTTGTTTCGTATCTTCCAGTTAACTTGTCCTTGGTTGGCTGCATGAATTTTCCTTAGTGCTTTTTGACATCTGTCACTGTGACTGCAACTCTGGCTCCAGCTAGCTCTTACATTATTGGCTGCATGATTTTCCTTTTCGCCCTTTTTGACACCTGTCACTATGCATGCCTCTTTGGCCTTTTTCCCGCCAAACTGTTACCTGTCGCGATATCGTGACATTTCTTCCAATTTGACTTTCTCTGGTATGTTGACTACGAAAAACTGACTTGTCGCGATATCGCGACGTCTTCTGTCTCCTAGACTTCCTTTCTGTATGCAACCGCGAAAACATTACATGTCGCGATATCGCGACGTTTTCAGCCTCCTTCTTCTTTACTCGGCATACACCCACGAAAATGAGACATGTCGCGAAATCACGACGCTTTCCACTTTCCTGCACTTTCCTTCGCTTGCCTCCACGAAAATGATACATGTCACGAAATCGCGACACTTCTCAGTTTTGCTGACGTCATCTTCAATCTCGTCACGAAATCGCGGCTCTCCTCGGCTTTTCTTTCAACTTGTTGTGCCTTCCTTCTCTTTCGTCTCTTTTCAACTTGTAGAAATCGTGACACTTCTCAGTTTGACGTCATCTTTCACTTTGTCATGAAATCGCGACGCTTCCGCCTCCGTACAATTCTCACTTCATGCAGCCGTGAAAACCTTACATGTAGCGAAATCGCTACACTCTTTTGACTTAGTATTTTTCTTTGCTGCAACTTCCTCTTGCTTCTACTTGCTAAGCTTAGACTTGTAGCGAAATCGCTACCCCATCTTGTTCTGTGTTTTGCACTTGTAGCGAAATCGCTACACCTATCTCCCTTGCATTCTGAACTTGTAGCGAAGTAGCTACACCTTTGTGCCTTGTGTTTCAAACTTGTAGCGAAAAATCGCTACCCCATTGTGCCATGCATTTTGAACTTGTAGCGAAATCGCTACATCTTTCCGCCTTGCATTTTGAACTTGTAGCGAAATCGCTACCACTCTTTGCCTTGCATCTTGAACTTGTAGCAAAATCGCTACCACTCTTTGCCTTGCATCTTGGACTTGTAGCGAAATCGCTACCACTTTGTGCTTAGGCATCTGAAGTCTGCTTCGGCCCGCGAAAGTCTGACATGTAGCGAAATCGCTACACTTTCTTCACTTAGTACTTTTTGTTTGCTTTTGCCAGCGAAACTCAGACATGTAGCGAAATCGCTACACTTTCTTCACTTTGCTGCTTTGCCTCCAACATGTCGCGAAATCACGACAGTTTTCATCCTAGGCGCTGCTTCTTCAAACTTGTCACGAAATCGCGACACTTTTCGTCCTTGACGCCTTTGCTCCAAACTTGTCACGAAATCGCGACAGTTTCTCGACTTAGCCTCTTTCCTTCCAGCATGTCGCGGAATCGCGACAATTTTTCATGAACTTTCTCTCTCCTCCTTTTTGTCGCGATATCGCGACACTTTGCGCCCTTAGTGCTTTTCTTCCGAAACTGTCGCGATATCGCGACACTTTCTCATGCACTTTCTCTCTCATCCTTTTTGTCGCGAAATCGCGACAATTTTGCTTGCGCCTTCTCTCTCCTCAGCCATGTCGCGAAATCGTGACAATTTTGCATGCATTTTCTCTCTCCTCCGTTATGTCGCGATATCGCGACAATTTGGCATGCATTTTCTCTCTCCTCGGTTTTGTCGCGAAATCGCGACAGAAAACATGTCGCGATATCGCGACAGTTTTCTTCCTTGTCTTTTTTTGCAAATTTTTGGATCTGGGTCCCCTCTGTTTTCCTTGAAATTCACTGCTGACCTCTGAACTGCATCAACTGCACCATTCTGTCTGTGTTGACAACAATGACAATACTTTTGCAATGCTTTTGCTGCACCTTGCTCAACAGTATATGCCACAATGTACAGCTAGTTATACAACTTGGTGAAGATAGTTGATCCTCATGTAGAAAAAAATAATTCTCAGTTAAATCACTATAACCACTTCAAGTACCTGATACATCGCCCTCCCATTAGTATCTAGCAACCTCAAGCCTAAAATAAATGATAATAAAAAATCCTTTCCTAAAAAATATTCTCTTTGGTATGTAAAATTTATGGCAATGCCATATCTAACAATAGAAAAATTAGGATTGTCTATCAATCTCACTAGGCATCTCCTTTAAGACCAACTCTACCTCAATGGGGTACCATGGAACAACACCCATAAAATATGCCACCAATCCTTCAAGGTTAATATCATCTATCTTGTTGAAAACCTACATGTTGAAATATGCAATGGTTAACCTTTACTTTAGACCACATACACATTTTTATTATATCATATGCATAAGCCCTTTGGGCCCTTGTAAACCTTGAAAAAGGTATTTTTGTAATATTTTATTATTTTAAACCTAAAGGTCGATTACTTAACCTTGACCTAAAGGTAACTTGTGTTTAGGTATAAATACCTCATTGGACAACCTTTTTGTTATTTGTTGGGTGTATTTTGCCTTTTTTATAGTAATATTATTTGGTGTTCATGCAACCCCTTACATCATATGCAATGCTTGATATGTATTTATTTTCATCACTACTTGGTAATGTGTTAATTTCATTCAATTTCAGAAACTATTGTAAAATCCAACATCGTACTAGAGTAGATGTGAAGCTCCTTTACTTAATTGGTTGTCCTTAATAATTTTTCTTCTATGATGTCTCTTGAGGAAAACAATGTTTGGAGTAGCCTAAATATTTTTTGTAAGTTGGTGACAAATTTGAAATATATATTTTTTTATATATATAAATTCTTAGGTTGGCTTGGATCACAAGGATATCACTATATTTAACAAATCTGATCTAGGATAAATATTCACCAAGAGGTTTTTTTATTCCTATCATTGGTACAAACCTAATTTTTTATTTTTTACTAAATGGATGCCCTAGTTTCAATATTGATCTCTTCAAGATTTTCTACAAACCTAATTTATCACATTTAAAAAATAAACAAATTTCCTTTCCTCTTTCAACTTTTTATGTCCAATAGCAACATAGATGAGACGATAGACTTCTTAGCTACCACAAAAGTAGAATAAAGTAAATTGAATACTTTTATATAGACCCATGGTGTCAAAGAAGTCATTTATAGGATTCCATGCATGGAAAATACCTTTGCGCTACTTGATAGAGTTGCTAAATGTAATCCCAAAATTATTTTCAAGAACATATCTTATTTCAAATATTTTATGCATTTCTATATTCATTACATGTACATATATACGATCATAATAAATTCCCATAGGAATAAATTCTTGTATGAGAAGGTAATGAGACAACTAACAAAAAACTCCAAACATTAGATGTAACATCTTGATACCCTTGATATAACAAATGTAGATGATATATAGTATTAAAGTGCTATATAAATACTTTATCATAAAATAATACCCTAATATACCCCCTTATTACATTATTTAATAAAGGAAATTATAGAATAATTGTCCCCCTCTAAATCTTGAGGGAAGCGTTACGGAGAATATAAATTGAATATGCATGAGACTTGGTTTTCTTTTATAATTTTCATAAAACATTTATTTTCTTTGATGTCATTCCATAAAGTCTATCCATCCATAATTCAATTGAATATTTTTGTTCTTTCCTTTGGGAGTGTTTCAAAAAATATCTAATGAATATTTGAAGATGTGCTAAAAAATACACCTATTTCTTTGTGAATATATATATATATATTATAGAAGAAGGGGTTTTGAAAGGATCCTTGAACCTTTTACAAAGACAAACAAGGGATATTAATCAAGAGACTATTGTTGAGCAAAAGAGATAAAAAAAGGAAAATAAGGGTAAATACCAAAGGAACAACTCAAGAGGAACATAGAGAACTAAGAGAATCTAGGGACTTGCGACACTCCTACAAGTCCACAACCTCCTTCGATGATATTGCCACCACCAAAGAGAATAAAAAAAAGGTGAGGAGCCTCCACCTCAACCAACTGACCAAAACAAATAACTTTACAGATAGATATTTTGATCTTAAAAGAGAGCGTAGAAGATCCCTACAAAGCTTCAATGGGATCTGAAGGGCTCCATGAGAGACTCTTTCCTTCCAAAAAACAACAAAGTTGAAGAATTTTTTCTGTCTTCCATAACTTAGGTTTTGAGAATTGGAAATTGAAGCATTAAATTCTAAATATTATTTACCTCCTTTTAGTATCTGGATCATCTAGGATCCATTAGCATTATCTATCTCAGTCTCATGATTTCTAGAAATTTTATTTGGAGGCCTTCCCACCTTCCTCCAAAAATTAACATCCTTTCCCCCTTTAGATTAATTTTTTGTTATTGGCCTAGGGGATAAAAAACCAATCCTCAATTTTTTGCTTCCTTTAAGAGGATAACCCTTAAAACCATATGAAAAAAGTCTTCCTTGCCTAAATTTGAAGGTAGAGAGGACCAGAGTCTAAGGCATCATTTTTTGAGATAACTGATTTAGGTAATATTCTTTCTAAAATAACTAAATCATCCCTTGAGGCAAAGGGTTTCCATGAAGGGGTTTCAAAGAGGGAGAAGCTAAGGAAGGAGCCACTATGCAAACCTAAATGGTAGCATCCATAGGATCTCCATATTATTCAACCAGAGATCCACTAGGGAATCATCCATTAGAAATCTTGGGAGAAGTTCCATCTTGAGGATTCAAAACCTCATTTCTAGAACTCTTATTGAAAGGACACTAAACCAAAGAATGCCCACACTTTTTGCACTTACAACAAATTGAAGGTTTATTTTCATATTCAATAGATTGAATCTGAGAACCTAGATTTGAGATAAGTTCAATGGATCTATGGAGATCAACATCCAGGTCCACCATTACACACATTCTAGCAAAGACCATTTTGGATTTTACCCAGGTTGCAACATCAATCAAAACCATATTTCCTAATATTTTTGCAATACCTCTTAGAATAACCTCATACCAAAAATAAAAATGAAGGACAAGAAGCCTAACACAGATAGGAGTTGTGTTGATATTTTGAGATTTTAGATCAAATTCCATTTCCATATGTGAGGAAAAAAATTCTCTTACCAAAGAATCAGGGGTCACCACTGAGGATGTGATTCATGTATTCCTCTTTGAACAACTTAATAATAAAGAAACCTTTATAGGAGTTAATAATTCCATGTGTCCACATGGGGACCATTTTGAAAAAGTCCATTTATTGATGGAATGAATATCTAACCAGGAACCTAAGAATTTTCCAACCAAGTTGAAAACACCCTCTTCCATGGTTAGCTTCAACAAATCCATCAAGATATATAATGACATTTGGATTGGTTCAAGGTCAAAGGAGCAGATCAAAAATTTCCCTTTATTTTCATTTAAAACAATAATTACAAAGGATATACCACTCAAATCAATGGATAACTAGACCTCTTATGAGCCTAAGGGAGGGAAAAAACCTCCAAATTGGGCTAAGGAGTTGTCTTGGCCCCAGAAGATACTCCAAAAAAACTAGAGGTTAGTAAAAAATGTAGACCTGAGTCCCATACTCCTATAGCAGAGGTTGAGACCCCCCATGATCATAAGGTAATAACCTAGTGGGCCGACCACTATTGGTATTATTCATAATCTCATCTTCAACCAATTTCCTTCTAGAAAAAACATTTAAATTTTTGAAAAATAATTCTCACCCAAATTTGAAGGGGGTTTACATGAAGGAATTTCTTGGAATTTGTTCTCATAGGATATGCTTTCTCCAATAGAACAACGTCAAGGTTAGATGATTCATCACTATCATTTCTTTTCCCACTCAAATTTAAATTTGAATTCTAAAAATTCCTCCTATCTAGAATAGATGCCATGGAAGGTAAATCTTGTAAGGTTTTTTCAAAAACACAAACTCAAAATTATCAACCATAATCTCAAGGATATTATCTCCCTTTTTGATTCGAACATATTTCATATCATCCCATTGTTTTATCCATTTTTCAAATTTGAAATAGGGATTAGGAATATTATAGGACTTTTGCTAAGAAGCACCTCTCCCACCAGCAAAACTCACCCTTCCTCTCCCTCTCAAACTCCCTCTCCTTCTCATATATCTAGTTCTACATCATACTTCTATAATTTATACAAGTTTTATGGGGTTCTTGGTCCCCTCCTATTGAATGGGGTTTGAACCTTGGACCTCTCAATATATTTTAAGTTGTAAGGTAAACCTAGAATTTACTTTTTGTTTGTTCAATGTGGTCATGTTCATGATCAATCTACTCAATAGTAGTAATATTCCTCTTCATTGCTCTAGTGATGTTTTCTTGAACAAACTATAAGTCATTATTATCATAGCTAAAAACATTTATTTTAACTTCTTGATCATTATTGTCATAACTGACATCCTTTATTTCCACCTACAAATCATTAGTGTTACAATTAAAGTCCTTTGTGTGAATATGGGTTGTATTACAAGCAATTTCATTTTCTATGAAAATCACTTGTATCATATATCACATTTTTCATCATATATTTGTTTTATATTTTTACAATAATTCATATTATATTACATTTTTTCTTTGTATATTTTAAGTATAATAAATAACACAAATAATCTTGATTAAATTAGTAAGAAGCGTTATATCGATTTCTCTACTATCAACTACTTTGTCAAGATGTAGACTTATATAGTTCTAAGTTTAGTAAATGTGTCATTATTAGCTTTTTGAAATATTGATTACAAAATGTTTGGACCATTAGCTCTTTTTGCAATAATTTGTATTCATGTTTAAGGATTGTATATTCATCATCTTCTTCTTTTGAATCTACCAAAATATTTTCACTTTGTTTATCAATTGTTTTCTTTGAACTATTTTTATTCATAATTTTCTTTATTTATTTTTTTGCCATTAGAGCTCTATCCCATTTATTGTGACTTTTAGATAATATCTGAAATAGTTGAGATGTAATGACATCTAAAGAAAATTATCCATTTTTAGAGGATGTTGTTCCTTCTAATTTTTCTTTTCTTGATATGAAGCATATTTTATGTTCATTAACAACTTGGAAATCAATAAAGACTCTATCCATCATTTAAGCAATATAAATTGAATGATCTATAATTCCAAGAACATTTAATACATTTACAATGGTGCATTCTTAACAACAATATGAGGGAAACTATTCATATTCCCTTTATGTAATAACTTGTGTTATCTGCCATTGTCACTAGCTAGGGTTGTATTTCTTGAAAAGTATCAAACCATTATAGACTATGTATCATATGAATAGTATCTTCTAAATAAACATACCATTTATTATCCTTGATGTTATCCCTTTTGTGTGTCATCAAGATCTTACAAGCTATTTTTGGTTCATCTTCATGTTCCAATTCTAACTCTTTCTGAGCTACTTCCTGTGCAACATAACCTTGTTATGAAGAATTTGGTCTATACCCTTGATTTATTTTGGGTTGATTATTTCTATATTGAAGAGGTTATTATAGTGTAGTTTGTGATATGTTCAAGGATTTATATCTTCAAAATTTTGTATCATGACTCCTTTCTTTTCATATATGTGACAATATATTTAATGTTTTGGTGTTTCTTTTCATAGATTGAAGAGGTTCTTATATTGTAGTTTGTGATATGTTCAAGGATTTATATCTTCAAAATTTTGTATCATGACTCCTCTATTTAGGTTGCTTTTGAGAAGAAGAGGATGGATTTAATGTTTTGGTGTTTATTTTAAATATTCTTTTTGAAACAAGTGCATTATTTGTAGATTCATATCATAGTTGAAATTCTATTTCATGTTGTTGTAAGATATTAATCAATTTTCAAAAGAAACTATGCAATTAGAGACTCGTAATGAAGTTACGAAGGATAGGTGCCAAGGATAGGAAAATATTTCATCTGGTCAGTTGGTACAAGGTGTGCTCCCCAAAACGTCAGGGGGGATTGGGGCTTCAAAGGGTTTGTAATATGAACACAACATTGTTATCCAAGAAAGAATGGAAGGTTTTCACCACCAAAAACCTTGAATGGGTATCAATTATCAATAGAAAATATCTTCAAAACCATTATTTCCTGAATGATGATATTCCCCAAGATGGATCCACTTTCTAGAAATAAATTACCCAAACTAAATCTCTAATTCATAAGGGGATAAGATGACAACTAGGAACAAGGACTAAAATTAATTTCTAGACTGACAGGTGGATTTCTAATCAACCAATTTTAGAGAAAAATTAATTTTTTGTCTTATAGCCTTTCCTAGACACATTAATTAGCAACAAGGTTGAATATTTCATTGATATTTCATCAGATTCCAAGTGTTGGAAACATTTCCATATTTCATGTGTTAATGGTCAAATTTTTGCTACCTTAGAAGTTCTCAAAACCATCCTAAATGCAATAATCCTCCCCAATGGTAATTACCCTAACTCTCCTTTTTGGAAAGAAACTGATTCTAGGTTTTTCATTGTTAAATCTACTCATGATCTGACTATTGATTATCAAGTGGTCCATATCCCTTATGATTGAGTGTGGATTAAATACCTCATACAAAAAGTTACTCATTTCAGTTGGTTGGCCATTCAAAATAAGATTCTAATGATTTATAACATTATGAAAAGGGGCATGTATGTCCCCAATAGATGCTATTTGTACATGAATTCTTGGGAATATACCAATCACCTCCTTATGGAGTTCCCTTTCTCCAAGATAGCTTTGGATCATCTTATGTCAACTTTTCATATCTCTTGGGTTCCTCCTAATTTTTTGAGTCACCTTTTCACCCAATGGCCTACTCCATTCAAAAATATCATATTATCTTCTTTATGGAAAGTGAGCCTTCATTATATCTTATGGTAATTATGGCTTGAAATAAATAGTAGGGTTTTTTCTTCCTCCTTTAAGGATACCATCTCTTTTTCCAATAAATCTATTACCTTTGCTGTTGATAATTCCTAGCTCTTCCCTTATCCCAAACCACCTAATTCTATATTGGAGTCTATTATGTTCTCTTATTTAAATATTCCCTACAACTCTAGTTCTAGTTTACCAACCCCCATCCCAGAGTGGGTGCCCATTGGATTCCTCCCCCAATTGAGTGGCTGAAATTTAACTTTGATGGTGCCTCCAAAGGAAACCTAGGGGATGCTGGTGTAGGTGGCCTAGTCAGAGATAGTAATGGGCAACTTATTATGACTTATGCCAAGTATCTGGGGTACCAAAGTAATCATTTTGCTGAAGGTTGTGTGTTGTGGAGATGGCTATATCTTATCAAGGATTATAAAGGTAACATTTTTATTGAGGGAGATTATTTGAAAATTATAAATATTCATAAAAACAATAGGGTGTCCTCTTGGAATGTCAGAACTATTGTTCAGGAAGCTAAGAAACTATCCCAAAATTTCAATGATATCTCTATCAACCATGTGTATCGTGAAGCTAACAGACCTATAGATATTCTTTCCAATTGGGGAGTTATCCATAAATCTTTGTCCATTTGGAAATAAAGCTTTCCCAAAGAATTTTTAAATGCTACTAATAATGATTTGGTTTGAAATATGTGGTCACATATTTTTGTGAGTCAACTTCTCCAATGTTGACTCTACCCTTTTCAGCATGATGTGTTTTTTTGGTTCCAGTTCTTATGGTGGAAATTTTCTGATTAGCGTGACTCTCATTATTTCTATCAATGCTAGTTTTTGGTTCTCCAGTTTCCCTTTTGTGAAGTATGCAATGTCCCAAGATAGGCCCTGTTAGTGTGTTTACCTCATCTCCAAGAATGTCAAGTCCTTAAGTAGGTCTAGGCTGTGCAATTGGAAATTATCTAACAATGTCAATATGTGTCAAGTCTTGAGATGCTTAATTTTATGTCTTGTGAATTTTAAGATTTATTTTTTCAGTCATTTGGTACTCCCAATCCTTTCCCAGCCCTATCATGTGTGAATTTTGTCCTGTGTCATATTTGTTTTTTCTGAAGTTAGTTTCCTAAGGAGAATTATTATGTGGTCTATCAATCACACAAAATTAGCTTTCAAAAAGGGCATCTATGGTGCCAAAAATTTCTATATTTACATCCTTGGTCTATGTGAATCCATCACCATCTAGTTTTGTTCACTATTGTGTGTCCTAGGCAGTAAGAATCTTCTATGGTCTTCCTTTCTCCTCAATATTGCCAACATAGCCTTACTTGATCCATCTACCCTTCAGATTGGTCCCCTATATCATGCCTTTATAGAAGCTCATGGTCTCATTATATTTATAAATAAGTTCAAAGGAGTTGAACAAGATATCACTAAAGCCTTCATCCACTTCAATTTAGGAGGTCAGCCCAAATTAAGAAATCAAGGTTTGATACTAGTCAGAGCTCCCCTTACCATATTTTGGATGAATACAGTGATGATCCTTGCATTACTACTTGTAACACAATCCATGTTACCATCGTCAACAACATTATCAACACCATGGATAAGATCAATGAGACTCTTAAGGTGCTACTCCTGAACCATCCTAGAGATGATCCTACAAATGAAGATGTTATAGAGGTCTCGTTTTAGTTCTATTGAGTACTCTATTTTTTCTCATAATGGGTCTTTTTATTTTTGGTCTTTTGATCCCCTGCATGGGATTTTAATTATAGTCTATAGTGCCCCTGCATGGATATTTTTGAGCAATGTGTTTTCTGTACAGGTGTCTATTATAGTTTTTATAGATATTTTACGAGCTTCCCCCATGTGGGTTTTTGTCATAGCTCCTTTAAAAGTTTTTTCAAGTAGTTAATTCTCTTAAGAAACCCCTATGTGGGTATTTATCGGACTATATTTTGTTTATCTGATGTCAGTGTTCGATCCAACCTTCTCTTTTGTTATTTGGACCTTTTTGTTCAGGTTGTTTCTGGCCAATATGTAGGCCTGTGTTATCTTATGATATTGGTTTAGCTACCAGTTTATGTACTTGGGTTTGGGTCCTATTTAAACCCCACACTTAATCATTTTTAACTACAAAAAATAATGAAGTTACCAAATATAGTACTCATGTAAATAATGAAGCACAATTGAAAAAATAGGTTATCATCAATTATTTCTCATAAAGTATTTAACTTTCTTTTTAATTATGCTATATTTCAAATAAAGTGTTCCAAATTATCATTTTCTTGCATTTATAATGTGTATATTTGTGACTACAAATGATACCCTAAAAAATTATGTAAAGAGTATCTCATACTTCTGTTGATGTACTAGCTTCACTAATATGATCTTGAGTTTCAATTGTTGTTCCTATGAGGATTATCAATTTGTCTATGTTATCTTTTTTATCAAAGTCTAAATGTGTTATAGGTTCTTCAAGGCATACATATTTGTATACTATCTCCCAAAGTTTTCTACAACAAGAATTGTCTTCATTTTATTCTTCTAAGGAATGAGATTTTGAACCTTTAGTTGTTGAGATTTTGAAAGGAATAATTTAGTAGGAGTCATATATTTGTCCTAAAAATTTTAAGCAATCTCTCCCTTTTCTTAATCAACCTTAAGGGTTTCTCTCCTCAAACATAAAACACTTTACCAATAAATTATTTGGAAAATAAATTTGTATTTTTTAAATTTGTATAGCACCATATTTGGATATTTTATAAGTATTTCAACTTATATTTTTAATATCTCTCATCTAAAACAAATAAGCACTCAATTTTATTCTTACATATTTATAGTGACCAACTTAATATGTGCTTAAACTTCAACCATATAATATATAGGAAAGTATGTGCTCAATCAACCTTATATTAATATGCACTTATCTTTGGCCTTATACTAGTGTGCTTTAATAAATCAAGTTTTTGAAATACTTTATAACTTTAATAGTGTAGAGCCATAGATGGATTCTACACTGTAACATTTCCATACCTAGATTTTTGCATTGTGTTGTGGTTAGATAATTTTTTCAAATCCCTTAAAGGAAATACATCACCTTTTGCCTCTTTCAAATTGTGTGCATCATAGGTCTAATTTTCATGGACTCTCAAAATTCCTTCAAGAAAGTGGAGCAACTTCAAATCTTTGTGTGTATTAAAAATCTAAATTTTTGCAAGGGAAGATGTATTCTTAAACTAGAGCAAATGCCTCTGAGATGGTATGAATGTACACAGGTGCCTTTGCACTAGTTGGTGACTTTCTTTAAAATACTTTGCTCTTACATTCATTTTTCCACTTAATTTCATACATTTTCCATATACATATGATGTACGAAGCAAATCTTGTGCGTGCATTTAGGGAAGATAAAATAAATTTAATTAATGCTTTATAAATAAAACTTTATTCTCAAATATCTAATAAGATAATTTTAAAAAGGAACAATGCATTATATAAGTATGTTGAAACATTTTTTTGTATAGCATGGGTAATATAAAACTTCGTTACTAAAACCTAGCATGATGACTTTGAAAGAGAAACTGATTCTAGTAGTGTACCAAAAACTAGCACTAGTATATTTTGTTAAAATTAATCAAGCAACAAGGTACAATTTTAAGATATTTGGTGTAATCAACAAGAGAAATCAAGACAACGTTAGTAGGAATATGGTGTAGTAAACCATAGAGACATTATCTACTCAACTATATAGGCTTTTCCTTTGATGAAAAATATCAATCAAGGTTTTAACATAAAGATGCTTATGGTGCTATATCAACTAGAAAAAAATCTCTACACTAGGTTTTGATACCACATGTAGGTCCAAAATTATTTTAAAGAACATATATTATTTCAAATATTTGATGCATTGCTAATCATTAGATGTACATATATACAATCACAATCAATTCTTGTATGAATAAATTCTCGTTTGATAAGGTAATGAGATAACTAAAAAATAACTTGATGTAACATCTCAATATCCTCGAAGGAAAAAATGTAGAGGATATATAGAGTATTAAAGTACTAAATAAATACTTTATCATAAAATAATACCCTAACATTAAAATAGTCTAACAACTTTTTAGTTGCATAGATATGGGAGAATGTCCTAATTGGTTGCATTTGACAAAATGGTTTTATAGGGAAAACCATGATAAATATGAATGAACCATCAACATTTTTGGATTATTTGTAAAATTATATGGGGACCAATGTAGTACTTTGTCTCATTTTTATCTATATGCCTCTTTTTGTATCCAAATGTTTTCTATATTCCTTCAAAATTCAAATACTAAAAAAGGGAATATGCCTAAGAATATTCCTTCGGATAGCAAGCACCAAAAAATATTTGCACATGCATTTCATGGGGATGCATGATTATATCATACACAATACACAAATAGGAGATATTTAGAGGTGAAATTTGGTTTAAATGCGATGTTATACGTTTGTATTATTAAATGGACCTTAGCCCTAATGGCTTGAATATCCCACTTTGGGGTGTTTACTCTTGGATATTCAAGGTTTAAACTCACTTTCCCATAATAATATAATTTTTTGATGATATTAGCAGCCTCCTCAATGATGTAATCAATGATGACATCGTACTACATGATGATGTGACATTACATGATGGCATGATACTAGATGACATCACTATTTTTTTCTCAAGAGTTATGACACAACACTCGATGATGTAGAAGCATTTATATATGCTAACATGGTAGGTGACATAGTAGTCCATATAGTACCAAGTGCTAGTATGGAAATTTTTACAGTAACAAGTACTAACATGGTAGTTGATATAGCAATCCATATGGATTATGACACGACTGCTAATATGGCAGGAATTGATATGACGGTATGTATAGGTATTGATATAACAATCTATATAGGTACTAATGTGGTAGTCCATACAAGTGTTAACATGATAGGATTTGATATATCAATGGTTAATATGGAAGGTATAATGCCACATGGTAGGTGTAAGTAAAGGTTTGAACAATCGCATTCTACCAATTCATCAAACCCAATGATTATATAGTTGCACAATAAATAATAGACTTGGCAAAGCATAGATTTTGGACCAAATAAAAATATGATAAGTGGTGCAATATGGTTTATAAATTGCAAAGAAAAATAGAGAACAATAAATACTCCAATTTGGTGTACTAGTAATCTTCCTAGTGTTCTACAATCAATGCATAATCGATAGTCCCTTATTTCAAATCATAACAAGTGGTGTCACCTCATAGACCTATATATTATCTAGTCAACACACAATTAACACCTCTTTAGCCACTCATGTAGTGATATATGGAGGTATCCCATTTGTTAGAAGCATTAAACAAATAATAAATTTTTAAAGGTTTAGAGGCATTTTGTGTGATTTTTGGGCAAAACTTCCAAGGTCCATAAATTTCGCATACAAAAGAATTTTGAGCCCTTTTTTTTCAAATCGCATATTTTTAAGATATCTATATTGGAGGTGTTATTTCTAGATATAATTGCATGTATAATTTTTATTTTTATAGGAAATTTATGGATTAGCATGTGCCCTTGTTGAATGGTCCAAACCATGTTACCTAGAAAATTAAGATTGAAGCTTTACTTTGAAGTAAGAAACTGCTACAATATGTGAATGAGAAACCTTGTGATACTAATTTTGAAGATAAATAAAATATACAGGGAAAATACGGATGATAATATTAGTGTGATATCTCTTCACATTTATAATATCTATGACATTCATGTTAGCAGCACCATGGATCTTAAGGAACTACTTTGTAAGTTTCAAGGATTGTGTGATCACATTGACTCTACACAAATAGGTAGGTTGGATGTAAATATTAATACTTTGACTATGGAATGTTTTGATATCATATTAACTAAACTAAAAAATGTTATCCACAATATTAGAGGAATTTAAAGGTGATAGGAGAAGTTCAAAAAATTATGTATAAGGAGAAAAATATTGAACTACTCAATATTATCTTCAACAAATATTTTTAAGACATATGAGATAGTTGCAATTATGCTTGATTTATTTTATGTTTACTTTCTTAATTATCCTTTTACACCAATTGATAAGGTGTTCAAGTAATTTCTTCATCATCAGGCTAGAAGACAGAGGTAAAAGGGTAATTCTTTCATAAATCAGGCCCATTCAAAAAAGTTGTCAAAGTTTAAAATGATAAAAGTCTAAAGTATAATGAAAAGAAGCCTAAGAATTCCTTCAAAAAACTAGCATGTGAGTTTTAAAATAGGAAAGGATAAAGTAGAGTTTTTCTATATTTGCATCAAAAATCTTGAGAAAGTAGTGAAAACATATGTGCTAATTTTGTTGTCTTATATTCATAGGGTTAGGATAGTTTTGATGGAGAAACCTAATAAGTATACATAGTTATTCATTCAACATATTGGACATCCACATCTTCTGAAGAGTGGATTACAAATTTAGATAAAACAATGCATATGACAAAGCACAAACATGTCTTATATAGGTACAAAAAAATTCATTCATGGGAGCACGTTGTCATTGGAGATGACTATTTTTATAGGTTGCAAGATGTAGAGAAGCTACTATTGTATCTTCTTATTTTAATAAATTTATCTATATTCCTAGTATTTTCATTAATCTATTGTTTATTTATTACATTACTCATATAATCACAAAGCCTAATCATTGAGTAATCAAGGATATAAATAATGGATCCCAGATAGTTACTGTTGGTTATTGTAATGAATCATACCAAATTTATAAGCTAGGTATAAGGTTGAATCATTCAATATATTCCTCTTAAAAGAAATATTTTATGGCCATAGTGTCTCATGTAGGTGGTAAGAGATAGAAATGGCATCACAGGATTGGGTATCTCAGTTATGTATATTTTATATACATGAGCAATTATCAATTTTCCATTGTACTTCCTCATGTTTTTCCTCCAAGTGGTGTATGTGAGGGATTTATTCTATGGAATCATCATAGGAAAACCTTACCAAAAGGGATAGTGAGGCATGTTACTCAACCGTTGGATATCATACACACCGACATATGTGAGATCATGGATACACCCTCCATTTTTGAAAATAGGTACTTATTTTTATTTATGATTCACACCAAAAATGAGGCCTTTGATATATTTAAAGAATTCAAATATCTTATAGAAAAATAGCTAGATAGGAAGATCAAGTGTCTTAGCTCATACAAGGGAGGTGAATCCATGAGAAATGTCCTTTATGATTTTTTAAGTCTTAATGGGATAACATATTATAGGATTGTTTTTTTCATACCCTAAAGTATAATGAGGTGGGTAAGAGGAAGAATATAATAATCATGTATATGGAACATTGAATGATTCATGCCAAGAGGATGGAGCACAAATTCTAGGGTGAGGTTTTTACTTGTGTATCATACATCATCAATAGGGTTTCCAATAAAATTATCAAATGTATAACACCTCTTGAGAGGTTGATAGATGATAATGTGGATGTGTCTTGATTTCGCCTCTTTGGGTATTTAGCATGGTATCACATATCCAAAGATTTTGAAAAAGAAGAAAAATAAAAGTGATAAATAATGTTTTATGGGATACTAAGATACTTTTTAGGTATATCATCTCTATGATCCTCAAAGGCATGAGATCCTTATTTTGAGAGATGTCATTTTTTTAGGTTTTCTATAACAATCCAAAATCTAGATACAAGAAAAAATACAAAAAAGAAAATATTTTTTTAAAACTATGGTGAGGGATTTATAAACCCCTAACCAATATAAGGTTTATCTATTGTTTAATTCTACTAAGGTTCCCAACTTTCCCATTGAGTTACACCTCACTCAATACCCTACACAAGTTCATATGTGCAGGTGTATTTATGTGTGATCACAAATAAGCTTATCAATATCATCACTCTTGATGAGCTGAACTTATCATCTTTAGTCAATTGAAGGTATATGCCCATCACCATACCATACACAATTCCATCTATGTAGGTATGCTACACATATTGTGAGTTATGCTATCCATCGTGTCTCCACGATGAGCTATCTTAACTCATATGTAATCAATTAGTTTACCTTAGTTAACATTATCCCTAAGGGGGTCTCAATTCCCTTAGGTATTCCTACATTCACCCTAAGAGGTCTCAATCCCTTAGGTCACTTTCTAGGTTCACCCTAAGATCTCAATTTCTTAGGTCACTTTTATGTTTAGCAAAGAAAATAAAAATGATTATATCTAATAAATAAATCAAGAAGAAAAATTCATAAAGCATAAGGAAGTACTTATAAAGGAATTGAAATGTAAATGAAGGTAAGCATTAAATAAGAAGGAAAAGCTATATAACAAAGCTTAAACAAATCATAACATTAAAATAATGATACATTTCCCATCAAGTTAGTAATCTATTATATATATTCAAGTATGGTAAAAACCTCCATAATTATAAAAGAATAACGTAATACATCAATCATCTAGGGATATATCCCTACAATTCTATTCTATTTGAGCATACGTAAATAATTGCAATAGTAAATAAAATAGTTGCATTGGGTTCGTCTACTTCTTTGGTAATTCTCTTTCCTTCATTCATTTGAGGATAGTAAGGGATCATGGCAACTCACGATTCCATGATAGACATGCTTCTAATGCATCTACTATTTACTTTACCAAATTGAAACTATACAAATTAAATCAAAGTATCTAACCATATACTGTATAGTTGATATCATAAAAATATCTATTTTTATTTTCACCTCTCATTGTCCATAGAGAGTCTTTCAACAAATACAGCTAGATCACAGGTTTTACTTTAATAAATTCATTTCAACCCTTATTCAACAAATTAAAGTCCCATACCTTCAATCCTCAAATAACAAGGTTCCTTCATTTTCCATAAATCAAGTCTCATACCTTCAATATATAGAACAAACTATTTCCTTTATTTAATAAATCAAGTCTCATTACTTAATCCATAAATGAATCATTTTTTATTTATTTCATAAATAAAACTACTATACCTTCAATATATAAAACAAACTATTTATCTTATTAAATAAATCAAGTCTCATCATCATCTTTCCTTCGTTGGTCGCCTTCCCCCCTCTCTGGTGTAGTAAGCCCATCAAAACTCAGGTCTTTGCTATTCCTTCTAGTCCTTTCCCCAACCCTCACCACCATTTCACCATGAGTTTCATTGAGCCCAGCAAAGTCGAATGTGACGGCCTAGCTAAGAAAATCCTCACTAAGTGACACTTATTTTCCTTCTTCCATATGTTCACTAGTGAGGAGCTTGACATCACCATGGATTTTTTGGAATCCTAGGATAATGGCTTTGTCATGGTTCATGGGAGAAGTTTCTACATGGATTTCAACCTTTTGTCTATGATTACTAGCCGGTCTATGAAAAGTCACTCAATCCATAGATAGAATCACAATTGGGAGGTGGAACTTAAGGAGTTTAAGGACAAAGAAAGGATATAAAAAGGAGCAAAGCAAGATATCTATAGGAGTTATATCAACACCCCATGGAATTATGTGATGAAGATAGTAATGGAGTTCATCACTGGCGATAACCTAGAAAAAGTGCTTTGTAATTATCATTTGGCCTTCGTTAACCACTTCTGTGACATTACTCCCATAAACATCCCTGATATTTTTCTCAATTTCACAAACTATTCAATTACATCCTATAGGAATAATAAAGGCCATGACCTCCCTTTCCATAAAGGAATGTTCAAGGTTATCTACACCTATGTCCTAGCTCTCAGTCCTAAGGTCAACCCATGCATTCCTAGTCCAACCACCAATCCTGCTAGGCCTTCTACCTACCTATCTCTTGCAGAAAGAAAGAGGAAGGCCATTGAGGATGTCCAAGAGCTGAATACAAGGAAGAGCATTAGATTTAAAAATACGAAAGGTCCCATAAGGAAATATGCCCACCTTCAAAACTAGGTGGTGAGAGGCATAAAGAAGATAATTGACATCAAGGATGATGATGAAGAAATGGATGATGAGGTGAAGCAGCTGAAAGATTTCATAATCTCCACCACTACAAGTATGATGAATTTCATGGTTAATTTGATAATCAATCTTAGTTAAGGCCTTAAGAAGCTTTTCTTTGGATGTTAGAGTGGCCAGAAGGTTTATGATGGGTCTGAAGTGGAGGACGTGGTCACCATCAAGGAGGAGCCTAAGGATCCTATTGAAGGTGACACTAATGATGAGTACAAGAATTCCACTAAGGAATGATCTCATCAGCTTCTTACATTTTGCTTTTTTGGCTACCCTGAGTGGAGCCTACTTCTTTTTTTCTAAGCTAGATTCGGTTTGTTCCTGCGGGTACCCTATGAGGAGCCTATTTCTTTTTGCTATGTGGGCTGATCTTCTTAGGCAGTGTCATTTTTATTCCTCTTTCCTTTTTTTTGAGGCTATATCCTCATTTTTTCTCTTTACTATTTTAGGCCCAGGGTGGCATCCCTTGTTAATATCCTCTCCATTCACAACAAGCATGGTTGTTTTTGTAACAATTTTTTGGGATCCTTAAAACACGTCTAGCAATGTAATCCATTAACTTATCAAAAAAATAAAAAATAAACTATCTTACTTCATTTAATAAATTGAATCCCATACCTTAATTATTTAAATGAATCTAAATGCCTTTATTTATCATAATCAAGTCACATACCTTAATTATGTAAATAAATATAAATACCTTTATTTTACACAATCAAGTCCCATGTCTTAATTATTTAAAATAATATAAATGCCTTTATTTAACATAATCAAGTCCCATACCTTAATTATTTAAATAAATCTAAATACCTTTATTTAACATAATCAATTCCCATACCTTAATTATTTAAATAAAACTAAATACCTTTTATTCTATGGATATATTATACATTATGACTTCTTTATTTAATCACACAAAGAAATTATTAATAAATTCATTCTTAATAAGCGAAAGGAAACATAAGAAAATATTCTGCTCAAAGAATAATATAAACCTTAGACTTAAGGTAATGTTGAATTGTCAAGAGGGAGGAGGATTTACATAGAGTGCAACAGAGATATAGAGCATACAAATTTTAGCTAGGATGGAGAGTCAACACAAGAGACCATCATGATTAACGAGGATCCATAAATATTAAGCAATGACGAACCCACTCAAATAGGTAAATCCAATCTACTAGAAATGGAAACAAACTACTGATAGTCCAACCATGACCCAACTAAGGATTAACCTCATGTCTAACTTCACTCTAGGGTTTCTAAGAATGAACGAATCTCCTACTTAACATAAAATAATGACCAAAAAAGTAGGTAAAATAGTGTGTAGTTAGAACACAAAGTTGAAGGGATAAGAGATGCAAACAACACCCATTGGTTGAGTAAGAGGTTAGATGGCCAATGGTTGAGGTAAGCATTCACAGAGGGTGGACAACATCCAATGATCTAAATCATTATCAACACTATGGTCCATCCTAGTGGCACTACACAAAACCTCAATGCTAACCACCACTACAAAAGTGAAAATGCTATGGTTACTAAGTGATCTAATATCATGCACAATAAACACAGATACAACATTGACGTAACAACAAAAGGGTTCATTGAATAGATGGATAGAGATGGTTATGAAGATCTAGAAATTTGTAGCACACCAAGAACATCAACATGAACTAGGGGGTGTTTGGCATGAGCATACCCATAGTTAGAAAACATAGAAAAAGGAGATATTATCTCCATAAGCCATACATAATGCCCTTCCCACACAAAGACAACAACAAAACAGAAAGGCAACAATACCTTTCCAACCAGCAAGGTGTCGTCTCAAAATAAACTATCAAAAAAAATTACAAAATTAAGGGAGATGGATTCATTTTAACCTACTTGTAAATTCCTTAAGCTATTCCAATTTGGAAAGCTGGATTGCGTAGATTCCTAGTCCTCTTATTTTTACTTTATTTTTTTATTTTTCTACCTTCTTCCATGAGCCAAAAAATGAACTCCTCTAACCAACCATCCTTCCCCTCATAAGGTGTGAAGGCCTATGGATTTCATCCACCGCCCTCCTTCTTCATTACTAACTTACCTATCCACCTTAAATTCTCTTTATCTTCTTAGTGGGTGCACAAGTTATTGAATTTTTAAATCATTCTTCACATACTTTGAAATATCACCATAAAGAAGTTGACGAAGAGAAACTTCTCTTCACTACACGTACTAAAGAACACAAGCTTATAAAAATAGGGGGGTGAACAGTATAAGACCACTTTTTAATTTTCTTTCCAAAATAATATTTTGTAATATATCAATGACAATATCAACAACAATAATCAAAGCAATGCACAAATTACCACATACAATAGAGACACCAATTTAATGTGGTTCACCCAATGTGGGCTACTCCATAGAGAAAATATTTCACTAAAATTTCCTCAATAAATCTCTTGGGAATCCTTTCCCTATTACAATATTTATGGACCTCTGTCCAAAGGAGACACCGATCCCCTAATAAAGTTTGTGTATCTCTATCCACAGGAGATACCAATCCCCTCAGCTAGTTTATGGATCTCTATCCATAAGAGAACTCCTTCTCCTCTGCTCTAGTTGGTGATCCTCTAGAAGACTACTGCCTCCATTGCACTATCTTGTGGATCTCTCTCAACTGAAGACTCCTATCCTCACTTAGAATACCTCTATCCTCTATACCCTGGATAATGGATATCTATCCACTGGAGACTACTATCCTCTTCTCTATCACCTCCAAAGCTTACTCTCAACTCTGACTAAAATCTACACTAAATACAGTCCTTCAATATAGTAAAAATCTACTCAATATTTGTCCTCAAATCTACACTAAACACAGTTATTTAGTCTAGCAAAAATATACTCAATCTATGTCCTCAAATCTACCCTCAAGCCTTAACACAAAGCTTGACTCAATCACAAATCAACTTTACTAGTTCTGCCCCAAACCTTAACTCAAAGTTTGAACAAATAAATCAATCAACTCTTCTCTCAAGTCTTCTCAAAGACTTACCTCAAATATGTCCACAAGTCCTCTCAAGGACTTATCCAATATTCTCTCAATATCTATCTTCAAATCTGCATTGTAAGCTTCCATAAAAGCTCACACTAATCTGTCCACAAGCCTTCACCAAGACTTACCTTAAATCTGCTCTACAAGTCCTCACTAGAACTTATCCAATCTACTCAAAAATTCTTCACCAATACTTACCTCAAATATGCTCAACAAGTCCTCTCTATAACTTGTCCAATATGTTCAACAAGTCTTCACAAAGACTTATCTCAAATCTGCATTGTAAGCTTCCACAAAATCTTACTCAACTCAACTCAATCTATCATAGAAAACCTCTTCAATCACACAAACAAGTTTCACACAAAATATTGTTTAATATTATAAAAATATATAGAGAATGGTTAGGGACTCAATATGCTTCACACTCATAACAATGCTTAATCACTTTCAATCTTTCTTACTTCACCAAAGAAACATATAGAGAATGGTTAGAGAATCAATATGTTTCACACTCAATCACTTTCAATCTTTCTCAAATTAGTAAGGAATAATTTGTTTCACTGAACTTGAACTATCACTCCAACACTTCCAATCAACTAAGCCCAATCAAATCCACTCAACCAATCACTCAATGAAATCTTAGTAAAAAATTCTTATCAAACAAACCTCACATAACAATGATACTCATGATCTTTCACAAACCCTAGTTCAAGCATATGAAATCTTACTTCAATATTTCCAACAATGCTTATCAAACAAGGTTTCTAGTCTCAACTTTCATTCCAAAAAATCCACATCAATCAATATTGGATTTCTCAAAAATAAACTCAACAATGCTTATCAAACAATCCTTTTCACTCCAACTTAGCATTCACAACATCCAACAATATTTCACTCACAAGGAAGATATGCCCATACCTTTTGTTTTATGAAGTTTTGACCTCAAAACCTATCTCAATCACAATCACTCTCTTTGCCAATATCAAGGGTTAGATAGCAAAAATATATCCTTAATATTTTCTTTCAAAAATATTTCACCAAATCAAAATATCAAAAATCAATTATGCCTTATCTCTCCTTTCAAAACAATTATAATATAACTTTATTTCAACAAAAATATCTAACACCCTTGGCACACCTTATTTCTCCTTTTATAAACTTTAACCACTCAAAAATCAAACACAAAAATAAAACTTTGCATACCCTTTTATCTCCCTTGTATAACTCACAAACCCTTTTTAAATATGCAATTTCCAATTAATAAAACCTTAGGAAATTAAAAATTAATTTCCACCTTTGCAATTTTTGGATGCAATGTTTAAACCTTAGCAATGTGAGCGCATACCTTAGTCAAACCACCAAAAAGGCCTTGGTGGGTTTTGAACATGTAAACCCCTCCTTCCAAGCACCTTTGCACAGTGCACACCCACCAAGTGGGCTACGTGCCTCCACACAAAGGGAAAACTACACACTTTCCCTTTTTTCCTCTTCGATGACGCAAACCAAAACCTTCTTTGCTTGCAAAAATGAAGACCATGAGAATCAAACCCCTAACCTTACACCTGTGAACATCTTAGTGCAGCCCCTGGCTGCCAACCACGCTACCTAATGCCTTGCAATGTGAAGTGGGCTCCCCACTTATTTATCCCTTGTTCTACCTCTTTAATGCTTTTAAAACACACACAATTTTGCCTCTTTACCTTGCGCACGATTTTCTATTGCATTTGATGGATCGCATGGATGATTATTTGAAATAAGTCTTGCCCCTTTTTATATGCAATGTGCCATGTGCTCAAAATGTCGAAAACCTTTTTAAATTCGATTTAATTATAATTAATTAAAACTTTGTGCCCTTATAACCCTAACCTTTAGGGTTATTTAAATTAAATCATAAACTAATTTATAATTAAATTATTATAATTAATTTATAATTAATTTAATAACTCTTAGAGTTAATCAAATTAAGTTATAAATTAATTTATAATGAAATTATTATAATTAATTTAAATCTCTAGGTCTTGAAATTAGACCTTTAATATTATAATAAAAAATTATAATATTATTTTTCTTGGGCCTTCCTATTTCTCTTTAGACCTCATATGACCACCTTGAATATTATAATAAGAGATATTATAATATTATTTTCCTTAGGCCTAGAAGCAATCCTTCTCTTGCACTGCTTACTGAAACTGACTCTTGACATCCTTTCTTTTGTCCTGCTAACTGAAACTGACTCTTGACATCAATGACAACAAAACCTGCTCATATTTGTAACACGTACCTTACTTTATTAAATAACTCCATTAATTTACTTAGATTAGGATCTTTTCAAATATTTAAATAAATTTTCTTTATTATTTAAGATAGATTCAAACTATATATATTAAATAAAATCTTTATTATTTAAAATAGATTCAAACTATCTATTTAAATAAAATATTTATTATTTAAAATAGATTCAAACTATCTATTTAAATAATTTTTTTATTATTTAAAATAGATTCAAACTATCTATTTAAATAAAAAATTTATTATTTAAAATAGATTCAAACTATATATATTACCCTATATAGTTCCAATTCTAACAACATGCTATATTTTTTTAAAGGTCCAAGCAAAACAAAGAGTTTCAAGAGCAACCAACTTATGCATATTTTTTCCAAATTATTGATGCAACAAGTGATGAAGTAAAAGACAATCAATGATATGCAACAGATAAAGAGGAAATATTTCCATCAACCCAATCACCCGTTTTAGTCGAAGAATTTAAAATAGCTACTAGGCTATCAACTGAGGCTCTAGGTGGCTAACCGATTGATGATTATACCTATCCAATTATGATTACCTATATGAGGATATCTATCCATGTTACCCCCGAGTTGCCATAATCATCACTTCCCCTATGTTAGGTACCCCATTTCTGGTGGACGACTCTACTTCTTCCACCCATGAGTGTACTTGATTCTGCATATTAACAATATGCCAATAGTATCATATTCTTACAAAATATTAAACTAGAATCACATAGCTATATAATTGCATAAAACTAAGTATTAAAGCATCATCAATTAATACATTGTTTTTCATGACAAAAGCTTACCATGGAGGGTCATGACATCCTACCCCCTAGGGCTAAACACCATCCCGGGTATTTCTAGTTTTTACAAGAATACAATTATTACATTATATTTTCAAACAAGAAGGAAAAATATTTTTGCATATCCTCCAGTTTTTCCCAATTGGCATGTCTTTCATAAAAATGGTCCCACTAGACCTTACATTTTTAATAGTACGATTTCGCATAGACGGAGAATGGAACTCAAGAATATTTACCAGTATCACTTCAATAGCCTTCATATTTACCATTTGTAATTTAAAAACATCCCACACATGTTCAGGATCAACAACATATTTCCTAAGCACAAATATGTGGAAGGTTTCATGGATCTCTAATAAGTTAGGTGGTAAGGCAAGTTGGTAAGCAACTGGGCTGATATTCTTAGTGATTTCAAAGGGTCCCACATACTAAGGATCCAACTTCATGGATTTAATAGCACTCTTGTTCAACTTAATCCTTAGGAAAACTTTATCTCCCACTGAGTAATCTCTTGGAGTCCTCTTCAGATCAGCATAACTTTTTTCCTATCATAAGCTTCTTTAAGTATTTACTTAATTACCTTTAACTGATCCTCCATATTTCTAACCATATATGGTCCAATCACAACTCTATTTTCTAGGTTATCCCAAGACAATGGCATTCTACAATTTTTCCCATACAATGCATTAAAAGGAGCCATTCCAAAAGAGAAGTGATGTCCATTTTTATAGGAAAACTCTACAAGATGTAGGTAGTCTTCCCAATGAGAATTTTGATCCATGCAGTACATGCAAAGCATGTCCTCTAGTACTTGCTTTACCCATTGAGTTTGATCAACTATCTCAGGGTGGTATGTCAAACTCATATTCAGTTTTGTGCCTAATGCACAATGAAGGTCTTTCTAAAATCTAGAAGTAAATATGGAATATCTACCAAAATAATTATTTTAGGAAACCCATGAAATCAAAATACCTCCTTGGAAAAATTAGTTAGACACTTGTTGCGGGCCAAACAAGGTGAATGGTTTCCTATTTTTGTCACATGCCCGTGCATTTAATTATCAACCCAGGGAGCTTCGTAAACTTGCGAAGAGTCGAATTAGGTTACTACAATACCACTGGAGGTGAATCTGCTAATCCTACGTTTTGGGGGTGTTCTTGAAATGGTTGTCAATCATTCCCGCACTCCTCAATAAATTACGTAAGAAGAACATAATTAAATCTACAGAAATAAATCATGTACACATTCCTGAAAATAAATCTACTGCAAATACTAGAACTAGCAAACCAATGAACATTCCTATGAAAGCGATAAACTAATTAAAATAAATAAACAAGAAGGAAATGGGGAAGAAATACTGGCTTGGAGTGGGCCCAGGCTCCAGCAGCTTCTTCCCGATCGAACACGCGCTTTAGAACTTCTGGAACTGGAATATATTTATCAACGTATTACAATCTATCTTCTACAACTCTAAATGGATCTTTATTAATTATTTCTATATATCTCTCTATATATTTCAGAATGATCTACGTGTGTTTATATAACACACCCGTAGAACTTCTATTACAGAAGTGGTTACAATAGTCGATTCTTCCTAGACTAAATTAGAATAGTCTAGCGAATGCAATCGACGTCTGGCATTCTATTTTGATGGTGGCATGTTCGCTTCGGTTCATGCTTTTCCTGGCATCAGTAAGACATTTTGATACATTGGTGCTATCTCCAATTTAGCTCTGCATGATGCAGAGCTAGAACTGCACTAGCCACTGCTGTCCACGTCGTTCGAATCTGGTCAACGGGCAAAGAATCAGTGGCACCTTCCTTATGAGGAAGGTACCTTGTTATCATGGTGCCTTCTGGTTGTAGGGAGGCGCTTGCCTTCTATTAGCGCCTTCCAGCTATGGGGAGGCGCTTGCCTTCTATTGGCACCTTTCGACTGTAGGGAGGCGCTCGCATTCAGTTGGTGCCTTCTGACTATAGGGAGGCGCTCGTATTCAGTTGGCACCTTTCGATTGCAGGGAGGCACTGGTATTCAGTTGGTGCCTTTTGACTACAGGGAGGTGCTCGTATTCAGTTGGCGCCTTTCGACTGCAGGGAGGCGCTGGTATTCAGTTGGCACCTTTCGACTGTAGGGAGGCGCTCATCTTTGGTTTGGCGCCTTTCGATTGCAGGGAGGCGCTTGTTCCCTTGGCGCCTTTCGGTTGTAGGGAGGCGCCTATGTTCTCTACATTGACCCCCAATGAAATAAAGTGCCAGGTCCATCAAAAGGACCTCGACTATTCCAAATCTAACTAAATCAACTGCAATTCCACAAAACATACTAAAAGCACACAAATTAGATAACACGCATAATTATATCAAATATCTATATAATCATTCATAAAAGTATGCAATCCTTATTATACAACCGCATATTGATCAAAGAAATATGTACAAAATATGAGCATTTCTGGTGCTCATCATCCCCCCACGCCTAACATATGCCACGCCCTCGTGGCATCCAAACTGTAGGTAGCCCTCTGACTTTTCATCATCACCATCTCTTGGAGGATTCGGCTGCCCTTGCAGCCCGAGTCTATCTTTTCATGCCGGCATTTGAAGGTGTGGTTCACCTTTGCCTATGGGAAACTACGGCTATCAATTGTCCCCTTCTTGTTCTGGCCGCTACTGGTGGTGGTCTAGCCAGCGTTGTTCCTATCGATTGAAATGCAGCTTCGACAGCTTGCCAGAGGTCGACGTCTGGAGGTCTGACCACTGCCAGAGGGATATCCGAGTTATCCCCTCTGGAAGGCACTACTTGGGCCTTGTATAATCCGGCCGCTTCAGGGGTAAGCCCTGCATTCTCCTTTGCAATTGCAGTAGCCTCCAATTGTGGGCCATATACTCCCCACCATTCCAAGTACCTCCTCATCATGGAAGGCCACCCTCGGGATGAACCATAGATGTCCCAAAACTGGTTGTCTTCTACCGGATTGACGCAGATGCCAGAATCTCCTTTTACCCTCGAGGATGCCTTCCTGGCCTCCTTGGCTGCTTTCATTTCATTGCGTAGCTACTCGAAATATTTTTGCCTTTCGACGAATGGCTGCATGTCCCATTCATCCTCCTCTGACTCGACGAAGGTCACTTTCGCCTTCTGTCGAGCCGACCTGGGCCTCTTTGCCTTGGCTTCTACAAAAAATGTGGTGGCTCGGACCGGGGTCTCTTCTTTCTCCGGGGGTGATCCTTCGTTCTCCTGTCTACCTGGTGTCGACCCCTCAGGCTCTTCTCCTTCTTCAGGCCTGGGGAGGTCCTCCTTATCCTCTGGTCTTATCTATTGCTGGAGACCTTCGTCCTGCTCTGTGTCACTCAGGACAATGACAGGGGGCATCGTAGGACTTCTTTCCTTTTCACCCCTAAAAATAGAGGAATCCTCCCCTGCCTTCGGGCTGCTCTGTCGGGCATCCGATCGAATCTCCCCTGAAGAGAATACTCATTCGACGGATGTGGGAGAGTTCATCGGCACTTCTTCTGCCCAATCAGTCTGAGTGGCCGCCTCCTATCTTGCTGTTCCTCTGTCCTGGAGCATTTGATTTTCCTCCTGCAACTATCGGACCAGCTGCTCGAGCTGAGCGATTCATCTATCCCTTTCCTCCAATTCCCTTTTATGCTGGTTCTGGCAATCTTCTAGAGTCTGTTGTGCCATCCAACAATCGGTTTGCCATTCGAGCGCCTCCTCCAAGGCCGCATCGATCTGGTCGTTACTCCCGAAAGTTCCTTCATTCCATGGGCTCTGGTTCATTAATTCTCGAAGGGTTTGGGCGGCAACGTCTATCTCCGGGTCACTCTGTCCTTCCTCTATCGAGAGGAATCACCGTAGACGTTTCCTCCTAGGGATTGGTTCATCCTCACCACCAGCGAGTGGCGCTCCTTCCTCCTCATACTCGAGCACTAGGGAATGCCCTCTGTCCTCTATGTCTTCGGGCATCGGTGACTGCTCTGCCCCTCCTAGAAAATAGGGTGATACCAATTGCTCGATGTTTGTTATCTCCTCTATAGGGGATGCTTCATCTTGCCCTAATTCGGCAACCGCATTGTGTTGCTCTATTTGGCCGCCATCTCCCTCTGCATCATGGTTCTGTCTTTGTGCTTCTGCATGGCGGACCAATGCCGATATCAGCCCATGGTGGGCTAAGGCGGATGGTGCCCCCTTCTGGTACCGAGCCACTTCATCTTTCAGAGCAGTCGCCAGGTAGAAAGGTATATTTAATTTCCTCCCATGCACTAGGTGATTGAGGAAGTGCACATGATTAATGTTCAGATGGGTATACTTCCCTGTGCATGTGAAGAATCGAGCAATCTGCTCGAACATCTTCCGCATATTCATGGGGAGACTATTTTTGAGTAACCCCTCCCTGTCTATCTGCACATTTCCTCCTAGCAGTAGTATTTCGGTGTATAGTTTTAACACTCCGCCCTTGTATGTACATTCCCCCATGAGAGGCAATCCAGTCGCTTGTGAGATGAACTCAGGGGTGACTAGAATTTCCACCCCTCGTACTTGGGCCGCATCGCCCCTCAAAGAGGTGGCAAATTCTCTAGCTGCCTCCACATCCTGGCCCTGACTGACCAGGGTGCAGTATTCGAGCCACCCCTCGGCTTCGAATTGGGTCTTCACTGCCCCTCTGATTCCATCAGTATCACTGGGTTCATTCTTCTTGATCGCGTGGTTCTTGGACCTTCCTCCCATGGCGCCTTTCGGTGTTGTATATTTTTTTTTGTCCTTCCTTCTTCAGGAAGGCACCTTCTTATAGAAAAGATGCCTAACCCTAGCAGTTATGGAAGACGCCCTATCATTGGCACATGTTTTCGGCTTTGGGGGGATACGATCTCTATGACGACGGTATTTTTTTGGTACTACGTATTTATAAATAATTATATAAACGATTTGATTTAATATGCGCGTACCTGATTCGGCGTTCCTGTCGTCATGGTAGCCACTGATTTGCTGACTTGTGACACGAGGGAGGGGTATGGTCATTTGATGTCGCTCATTCGTGCGATGCTTCGTTCCGCTCGAGGCGTCCGGTAGATGTAAATGTTGTACACGAAAGGCATTCTTTGGTACCTTCCCCATGTGGATGGTGCCCTTGTAGCGCCTTTCCAACGTTGTCGGTGCTCTTCGTCGAACGAATGCGCCTTCCGGCTATAGGAAGTGCCTCTGATTGGCTATCGTCTAGCGATGGAGGGCACTTTTTGTCTGCATGCATCTTCCCAATGTGGGAGGCGCCTCCTTCTGGTTCGCGCCTTCCCGATGTTGGAAGGCGTTCGTCTTGATGAATGTGCCTTCCTGATGTTGGAAGGCGTATTCGGCTGGATGAATGCGCCTTCCTGATGTTGGAAGGCGTATTCGGCTGGATTTTTTTTTAGATTTGGTGCCTTCCTGCCATGGAAGGCGCCTACATATGTATTTTTTTTTGGAACTTCTGCATGGATGGAAGGTGCTGTCTTTCGATTTGGTACCTTTCGGATGTAGTAAGGTGCCTTCTTCTAGATGGGCGCCTTTTGGATGTAGTAAGGCGCCTTCTTCTGGACTTGGCACCTTCTTCTGGACTTGGCACCTTTTGGATGTAGTAAGGCGCCTTATTCTGGACTTGGCACCTTTTGGATGCAGTAAGGCACCTTCTTCTGGGTGGCGATTTGACTGGAAAAAGGGTGATCAAGCCTTCCCAGTTTTTCACGCTGCCCAGATTCTACCTACGAGCCGGTGTCGGAATGTTGAGCCGAATCAGGCCTGGTTTCCCAGATACCTATCCCTCGTGCTGTCAGGTCCTCCACCTACAAAAAGCAACCAAAAAATAAAGGAAAATAAAGGCAGTTAGACGCGTTCCATGCCTGTTAGGCCCTGGATTAGGATGCCTGCAGCTTGCATGCGGGCGTCGTCCTTGCAAAAACACACATTACAAAAAAAACTATATTAACTAAAAAATTTGGGTGAGCACTTTCGTGCCCACCATTTCACCTGTGAGAGTTCGGTCCAGATCTAGCAAGATGGGGTCTCCCCCATGCCTACTCTGGATTCCACCTGTAATGTTTCGGACGTATTATAGGGGCGTAGTCGGTGGCCATTGACTGTGAACATGGTGTTGCTACCATCAATTGTCTTAACGCGCACCGCCCCATTCCTAATGAGCTCTGCCACCTCATACGGCCCCATCCACCTCTGCATAAGTTTGCCCTTCCTTTCCTGGAATCGAGAATCGTACAATAGTACCCATTCCCCTACCTGGAACTTCTTCAGCTTGATGTGGTTATCATGCCACTTCTTTCTCTGCTTCTGTATAATCTCTGTCCTCTGCAAAGCATCCAGTCGAATTTCGTCCAGCTGATCTAGCTGGCGAATCCTCTATTTTTGAGCTTCGTCCAAGCTCAAATTTAATTCTGAAGCCGTCCTTAGAGTTTTGATTTTGAACTCGATGGGCATCATCGCATTTTTCCCATAGACCAGTTGGAAAGGTGTGCATCCTGTGGTGGATTTCCACGTGGTGTTGTATGCCCAAACTGCCTCCGACAACCGTGTGGCCCAATATTTCTTGTGTTGCTGCACGGTTTTGGTCAAGATGTTTTCTATCTCCCTGTTTGTCACTTCTACTTGCCCGTTCGCCTACGGATGGTAGGGCATGGTTTTATTGTGCCAAACTCTATATTGCTCCATCAGCTCCTCAATCAATTTGGAGGTGAATTGGGGCCCTTGGTCTATTGTTATCTCTCGAGGAACCCCAAATCATGTGAAAATATGGGCAAATAAGAAATCGATGACCGTTCTTTCCTTTGAGTCCCTTAATGCCTGCACTTCCACCCATTTGGTGACGTAATCCGTGCAGACTAGAATAAACCTCCTTCCCATCGAAGGTGGATTGAATGGTCCCACGAAGTCCATGCCCCATTTATCGAAAGGTTCCAGGTGTACCTAGGGCTGTAGGGGCATTTCATCTCGGTGGGTTGGTCTACCCATCCTCTGGCACTCGTCACACTTGCTGGTATACGTTGTCGCGTCCTTGAACAGAGTGGGCCAAAAATACCCAGCCTATAGGATTTTGTAGGCAGTTCATTTCCCTACAAAGTGTCCTCCGCATGGCTCATCGTGACATGCCTTGAGCACTTCTAAAAACTCTTGTTCTGCTATGCATCTTCTTATAATTTGGTCCCATCCTATTTTAAATAGGAGACCATCCATCCAAAGGAATGATGCACTCTTCTCTATGACCGCCTACTTTTCTCGGTAGGAGAGAGTAGGTGAGGTCCTTCCAGTGGCCAAGTAATTGGCTATGTCTGCATACCACGGAGTTTGTTCACTAATAGCGAATAGATGTTCATCTGAAAACTGATCTTCCACTGCTTGATGATCTGTTGGTATCAATCTGGATAGAAAATCTGCCACGACGTTGTCCTTGCCCGGTTTATCGACTATAGTGATGTCGAATTCCTGCAATAGCAATAGCCATCTGATAATTCTGCCACCAATGGCCGGCTTGCTCATCAGATACCTGATAGCCACGTGGTCCGTATGGACGAAGACCTTGTATCCCGTTATATAGTGGCAAAATTTGTTTATTGCATGGACAACTACGAGGAATTCTTTTTCTATCACTGTATAGTTGAGCTCTGCTCCCGCCAAGTTTTTACTGACATAATAGATGGCATAAAATTCTTCACCGTCTTTCTGCCCGAGGACTGCTCCGATCGCACCGTTAGATGCATCGCAGTAAATATGGAACGGTATGGCCCAATTCGGTCCTCTCAAGACCGATGCAGATATCAATTTTTCTTTCAGCAATTGGAACGCTTCTTCGCAGTCTCCCATCCAATTGAACTCTACGTCCTTAGAAAGTAGGGTGTGCAGTGGTTTGGCAATCTTACTAAATTCGGCGATAAATCGCCGGTAGTACCCGACTGATCCAAGGAAACTTCTTACCTCCTTCTACGTTCTAGGGCTAGGTAGGTCTCTGATGACCTCGATCTTCCTCTTGTCTACTTTTATTCCTTCCACAGAGAGGTGGTGTCCCAACACGATGCCTTCCTGCATCATCATAAAACATTTTTCATTACTTAGGGACAAATGATTTTCCTTGCTCCTGTCGAGCACTCTTTCCAGATTTGTCATTGCCTCCTCGAAGGTTTCTCCATAGGCGGTGAAGTCGTCCATGTATACTTCCACCCCGTCTCCTATCATATCAGAGAATATGCTAAGCACCGCCCTTTGAAAGGTGGTCGGTGCGTTGCACAGTCCAAAAGGCAATACCTTATAGGCAAACGTTCCCCATGGACAGGTGAACGTTGTTTTATCTTGATCTTCTTCCCCTATCTGAATCTGGTTGTAACCACTGAAACCATCCAGAAAGGAGAAGTATTTTCTTCCTGAGAGTGTGTCCAAGACCTGATCGATGAACGGGAGCGGGAAGTGGTCTTTCTTAGTCGCCTTGTTCAACGCCCGGTAGTCCACGCAGATCCGCCATTTCTCATTCTTTTTGGGGACCACCACTAATGGTGATACCCATTCACTATCAAAAATTGGATATATGAATTCGGTAGCCAAAAGTTTGTGCAGTTCTTCTCTGACAATGTCTTTCATTGTTGGGTTCATCCTTCTCTGTGGCTGCCGACTAGGAGTTGCCTGGTCATCTAAATAAATCCGATGGGTACATATTTTTGGGCTGATGCCATGCATATCTGCGTAGTCCCATGCAAATGCTTGCTGGTGTTTTACCAGAAGCTCTTCCAATTTTTCTAGTTGTGTGGGCGTCAACCTGCTGTTGACGTTTAATATCCTCCCTGGCCCAACGTGTATTTGTCGGATGTGCTGATCTTGGGTGCCAGTCAACGATGATCCAGGTGTGGGGGTGGATGATTCTCCATGGAGAAACTCCATGATAGCACCATCCTCGTCCTCTTCTGCCACCTCCTCCAAGGTCATCATCGGCTGGATTATGGACAACTCCGTAGTTCCATGCTCGGTGATCCTGGGTTCTTCTGTCGAGTCCATAGATTGAGCTGGCGGTGAAATGGTCAGCCTTTTGACATTTTTCCCATTGGAGATGGTCATTAGCCCATCCCGATAGCTGATGTAAGCGTCAGCTATTGCCAGCCATGGCCTCCCCAAAATGAGCGGGTAACCACCCAGCCTGGTCTTGGTTTGCAAAACTAAAAAATCGGCTGGATATTCCCATGCACTGACTATTACGATCACATCTTCCAGCATCCCTTTCGGTGACATGGTTGATCGATCGGCTAACTACAGCACTGTCATGGTTGGCTTCAGGTTCGTGAGCTGTAGCCTCTGCATGGTCTCTTGAGGCATCACGTTGATGGCTGCCCCGAGGTCAACCAATGTGTTGGACAGGGAATGTCCTCCAATTTTTACGGTCAGCACTGGGCTGCCTGGATCTGCATACTTCGGATGATGTGTTCTACCCATCATTAGATCTGCCAGTTTACCCATGACGTTGATAGTCTGGGTAGCTTTTCATCCCGGTCTCCTTAGACACATTTCTCTAATTGCCTTGGTGTAAATGGGGACATCTCGAATTGCTTGAAATAATGGGATTGTCACCGTGAGATTCTTCAAGCTCGACAAGATGTCAAATTTTGGCTGTGTTGTTTTTCTTTGTTCCTGCAATCGGCTAGGAAATGGAGCCTCCGCTCTCTCAAGTGCTTTTCCCTCTTCTACCAGAGGTGTCTCCTCTATTTCTTCCTCCTCTTCTACTAGTGGAGGTGTCTCTACTATTTCTTCCTCCTCTTCTACCAGAGGCGGTGTCTCTACTCCTAGCTGCCTACCTGATCTAAGCTGAATATTGTACATATGATACATCTCACCTTCTACGTTGTATGCCGACTGATTTACTCTGTTGTTCGGGTTTGTTGTCGGTTGTGTTGGTAGCTACGTAGGTCTCACTACTGGCAATGCTGGTAAGTTCTGTTGGATGTGAGCAAGCGCTGCACTCTATGGAGTCTGATTCCATGCATTGTGGCCTCTCCACTGCTGCCCAGGATATGGATATGGCATCCATGGCTGCTGATTCGAAAATGTTGTTGGGGGTGCGTTAGTCCAGGGTGATGGTCCCCACCACCCCATATTAGGTGGTTGAGGGGGTCCTTGGTGCATGTATGACCCTCCCCCATATGATGGCATTCCGGTTGGTATATTCCCCATGGGGGGCTATGGCCAACTCTTCCTATTGCCTATGAAGTAGGCCTCCGTGCTCTCAGCCGCTTCTTGGTTACTGGGCAGTTGTGGGCACAATCGAGTTTTATGATTCAGCCTACAAACTATGCATACTCTGACCTTGTTTTTTGGACATGCATTCTTTGCGTGCCTTCCTCTGCATTTTGGGCAGAAATAGGCTAATGCTGCATCATTTTCTTGTTTCTTCTTTTCTAACAGTAGCGTATCCATCTGCAGTGCTAGAGATGAGAGCATTTCGCTCTTCAAATCCTCCAGCATGTTGCCTATTTCTATTTTGGTGACTAAAGCAGTCGCCTTCATGGTCCTGGCGATGATTTTGCCTCGCCTTCTCGAGTAGTTCCGGCATAATTTCTGGATGTCATCCATAGCATGCTGATAGATGTCACCTCCAAGAGATCATGTTGAGAGCCTCGAGTGACTCATTGGTAAGTCCCCTCAAGAAGATGCTTTTGAGGGACTTATCAGATAGCTTCGAGTGAGGGGACCGTTGAAGATTAAAGTTGAATCTCTCCCAATACTCCTCGAGAGACTCATCTTCTCTTTGTGTCATGCTCAGGACCTCCTCCCTGGAGTCTCTTGCTCTCCCAAAATCTTGATATTGCTCTAGAAAGAGCTTCTTCATCTGGTCCCAGGTGGTGATGTGTTTGTCTCCCAGACCGATGAACCATCGTAGAGCTGCATCGTCTAATGTAGAAGGAAATAATTTCAACTTCTGCATGTTTGATTTGTAATCCATAGACCTGCACAAAACATCAAACTTGAATAAAAATAGGTCAGGGTCCTCAGTCGGGTGTCCTTTGAAGGACGGAAGGTGAGCAGGGGATATGTTTTTCATTTTGGTATCTCCTACTCCCTCCTCTATTGGGAAACTAAAGCCAGATGAGACTTCATCATTATCTACCATTTTTTTAGGAAATGTGGTTTCTAATGCAGCGTTTATGGCCTTCCGATCATTTAAAACTTTCTGAGTCAATGCTCTAAGGTTGTCTGGCGAGATCGTCTGATCCTCCACAGCCTTCCACAATAGGGCTTCCTCTAGAGGAGTCCTATTAAATAGGGGATTTGTGATGATTCGTTCATCCCCTTGTTGATGGGATGAGGCGGCACTTTGCACAAAGTGTGGTTCCTCACTCCAATGGATTGTTGGTAGGTCGGGCGAGTCTAACTCAAATCCAAAATGCTCGGCTGACTCGGGTCCTGATGGATTAGTTCTTATAAAGCGACCGTCAGGTCCTCTTCTTCTCGAAGAACTCATACAAGGTCAGATGGAAGGTTTCAGGGTATTGTAGGTAATCTAATTAAGACGCTTCCCCGACAACGGTGCCAAAATGTTGCGGGCCAAACAAGGTGAATGGTTTCCTATTTTTGTCACATGCCCGTGCATTTAATTATCAACCTAGGGAGCTTCGTAAACTTGCGAAGAGTCAAAATTAGGTTACTACAATACCATTGGAGGTGAATCTGCTAATCCTACATTTTGGGGGTGTTCTTGAAATGGTTGTCAATCATTCCCGCACTCCTCAATAAATTACGTAAGAAGAACAAAATTAAATCTACAGAAATAAATCATGTACACATTCTTGAAAATAAATCTACTACAAATACTGGAACTAGCAAACCAATGAACATTCCTATGAAAGCAATAAACTAATTAAAATAAATAAACAAGAAGGAAATGGGGAAGAAATACTGGCTTGGAGTGGGCCCAGGCTCCAGCAGCTTCTTCCCGATCGAACACGCGCTTTAGAACTTCTGGAACTGGAATATATTTATCAACGTATTACAATCTATCTTCTGTAACTCTAAATGGATCTTTATTAATTATTTCTATATATCTCTCTATATATTTTAGAATGATCTACGTGTGTTTATATAACACACCCGTAGAACTTCTATTACAGAAGTGGTTACAATAGTCGATTCTTCCCAGACTAAATTAGAATAGTCTAGCGAATGCAATCGACGTCTAGCATTCTATTTTGATGGCGGCATGTTCACTTCGGTTCATGCTTTGCCTGGCATCAGTAAGACATTTTGATACATTGGTGCTATCTCCAATTTAGCTCTGCATGATGTAGAGCTGGAACTACACCAGTCGTTGCTATCCACGTCATTCGAATCTGGTCAACGGGCAAAGAATCAGTGGCGCCTTCCTTATGAGGAAGGTACCTTGTTATCGTGGTGCCTTCTAGTTGTAGGGAGGTGCTTGCCTTCTATTAGCGCCTTCCGACTATGGGGAGGCACTTGCCTTCTGTTGGCACCTTTCGACTATAGGGAGGCGCTCGCATTCAGTTGGCGCCTTTCGACTGCAGGGAGGCACTCGTATTCAATTGGTGCCTTCTGACTGTAGGGAGGCACTTGTATTCAGTTGGCACCTTTCGACTGTAGGGAGGCACTGGTATTCAGTTGGCACCTTCCAACTACAGGGAGGCACTCGTATTCAGTTGGTGCCTTTCAACTACAGGGAGGCGCTCGTATTTGGTTTGGCGCCTTTCGACTGCAGGGAGGCGCTTGTTCCCTTGGCGCCTTCCGGTTGCAGGGAGGCGCCTATGTTCTCTACGTTGACCCCCAATGAAATAAAGTGCCAGGTCCATCAAAAGGACCTCGACCGTTCCAAATCTAACTAAATCAACTGCAATTCCACAAAACATACTAAAAGCACACAAATTAGATAACACGCATAATTATATCAAATATCTATATAATCATTCATAAAAGTACGCAATCCTTATTATACAACCGCATATTGATCAAAGAAATATGTACAAAATATGAGCATTTCTGGTGCTCATCAACACTACCTAAGCATCATCCTTGATGTTCTCTGGTATGAAATGTGTAACCTTAGTCAATATGTCAACTATTACAAGGATTACATCATGTTGATGCCTGGCCTTGGGTATTCCTACTATAAAATCCATAGATATAACCTACCATTTCTACGTAGGTACATCATGTGGATAAAATTGTCCTACAAGGTGCTTACGTTCGTTCAACCTTATATTTTTGACATTCAAGGCACCAAGCAAAAAAAATGATGATATCCTTCTTAATTCCTACCTAAAAGAAGGTTATTTTCATGTTTTCCCTCATTTTGACCCCTCCAAGATGAGCAAAATAAGGGGATCTATGGGCTTCTTGCATTATTAATTTCCTTAAATCACCCATTTTGGTATGATGATCCTACCTTTGTATTATAATAGGTCATCTTGCATGCCAAATTCCTTATTACCCTTAGGGTCTCTACCCATTCTAACTCAAATATCCCAGCGATACTCATCTTGAGATTACTCCTATTTCACTTGATCCATCAGATTTATGTGACTTCCTGGTTATGGCTACTATGTATTTACTTCTACTCAAGGCATTAGTAACCTTATTCTCTTTCCATTTTATGTACTCAATCTCAAATTCATATTCAACAAGAAATTCAACCCATGTCATCTATATTGCATTGAGTATAGGTTGGGTGAATATGTACCTCAGAATTTTACGATCAATTTTTAATTCAAAGGTCCTTCCCACCAAGTAGTGGTGCTAGGACTTTAAAGCATGTACCACTGCAGGTAGCTCTAAATCATGCATAGCATAATTAACTTCATGCTTCTTGAGCTTCCTTGAAGTGTATGATACTACTAACTCTTCTTGAGAGATTACTCCTTCCAACCCTTGTAGTGATGCATCCGTGCATACTAAAAAGTCCCCTTAAGGGTTAAGAATTTTTAGTATTGGTGCGATAGTAATTTTATGTTTTAGCAATGCAAAGGCAACTTCACACTTCTATGACCACTTGAATTTGTTCTCCTTTTTCTGAAGGTTAGTTATTACTATTGCAATCTTGGAGTAATACTTTATATAACATCTATTGTATCCCATTAACCCCATGAAGCTTCACACTTCAGTCGCATTGGTAGGGGGTGGCCAATAGGATAGCTTCAATTTTATCTGGATCTACAGAAATTCCTTCTACTGATATGATATGCCCAAAATATCATACCTCTGAGGTGTAGAAATCACTTTTTTCTAGATTTTGATAGAGTTGATTTTCCCTTAACAACTCTAACACGATCTTGAGATGTTTATCATGCTCTTCCTTGTCTAGAGAGTATATCAAGATATCATCTAGAAATACAAGTACAAACTGATCCAGGTGCCTTTTGAACACACTGTTCATTAGATTCATGAATGCATTTGGGGCATTAGTTAGTCCAAAGGGTAGAACTATAAACTCATAATGTCTGTACCTAGTTTTGAATGTTATTTTGTGAGTGTCCTCCTCACATATTTTTAACTTATGGTACCTTGATATTAGGTCAATATTTGTGAATACTATGGCATTTCTCAGTTGATTGAATAAATATTTGATTATAGGTAGGGCATATCATTTCTTGATTATAGCCTTATTAAGCATCTTGTAATTAATACACAACCTTAAATAACCATCTTTATTTTTCATAAATAAAACCACACACTCCAAGGTGACACACTTGGTTTTATCAATCCCTTTTCTAATAACCCTTGTAGTTGCACCTTTAACTCCTGCATATCAATATAATTAATCCTATATGAAGATCTATGGATGGGTTTTGCTCTTAAAATAAGGTCAATAGTAAAATAAAAATCCCATACAGGAGGAATTCCAAGTAAATTGGGTGTTTTTCCACCACCTCTCTCTTCTAATATTCTCCAACTTCATTTCATTTAACCACATAGACTACCCCTCCTTTCTTGAGGGATTTCTTTAGCTGCATATTTGATATCATATAGGGTTTGAATGCCCCCTATTTGCTATGAATTATTAGTATTTCCTTATATTTCTATGAATATTCAATCCATCTATCCTAGAAACTGATCAAGGCTTTATGGGCCTATAACCAATCCATCCCTAGGATTACATCAAAGGTATGAAGTGGAGCTACATATAAGTAACCTTCGGTGGTACCACTAGCTAAAGTAATCTCTACCATTAGAAAATACTAGTTTACTAAGTAGGTTTATCCTGAACCATACTCGACCTTCCAACCATGGGCCAAATATCCTAGTCTTTCCGACATATCCCTTGCTAAATTAGAAGAAATAAATCTATTTGTGGCCCCACTATCAATTAAAATATTTATTTTCTTATTAAAAATATTACCTTTCACAAGAAATGAGGTAACTTACCCATCTAGCTTATGTTTTTTGATTGTAGCATAGATCCGGTGTGCAGGTCCTTTCCTTTATCACTTTATGTGGACATAAATTAGCATAGTGAGGGTCTTTGCAATGATAACACCCATCCTTGGGTCCTTGCCACTTCTCTAGTTTTTACTCCTCCATATTACTTGCTGGAGCTAAAGATTATAGTTTTTGAGGCTGAGGTTTTACATTGTTGGGATTAGTGTTGGTGTTCTTTTGAAATTTCTTGAACCTTCCCTATTTCTCATTATTCCTCTTCTCAAACGTTTGAGGTTTTTTGGTCTTTTTATCCTCTTACTCTTTCTATTTCAAGAATCCTTGACTATTCCTCTTCCTTAGTGCTTATCGATCTTGCTCAGATAGGGTAGCATAGTTGAATTGTAGGTAGGAATTTGCTTTATTTTCTAATTCATATCCCTTTTGCGGTGATTTAGGCTCATGCATGTTTACATCATTCTTCACTCTAGGTTCTATAACCATAAACTTGTGAATCCTCATCTTCTCATCATAGGCAGACACATACTTAAGTAACCGGACCAACTTATTATAGTATATATCTACCATTTTTGTCCCTTTTTGTAGGCTAGAAAACTCTTTCTCTATAAGGAAATTCTTTTTTAATATCTCAAAAAAATATTTCCATTTAATGTTAATAGGTTCAATCCTATTCTTATCATATTGAGTTTCCCACAAATATAGAGCAATCCCCTCTAAGTAGATTGTTGCCCAAACTGTTCAAGTTCCTAGGGAATAGCCTTTAACTATAAAATAAACTTCTAATTCTCTTAGCTAAGCTTCAGCTGCATCCCACTCTCCTTCTCTAACAAACTTGGAGATACAAACATATTTTAAATCCCTAGCCATTTCCTTTTCTAGAAGGGCTCTAACTTGCAACTATTCTTCAGTTAGTCCATTATCTTGGCTAACCTCTAAGCCTCTACCTTGCAATTTTTTATTTGCAATAGTTTCCAAAATTTATCTCATATAATCCTACATGGCAACAATTGTAGTAGTGAGGTCTTCTATCTCTCTATTGGAGTTTTTTGGATCCTCATCTTGTATTCTTTCATTGACATTATTCTATCGAGTTCATATAATTGAAGGCATTTACCTTTATTTTCTAGGCTTATGGGGAATTCTAACTTGGTTACAACCAAGGAGAAGATTAGGTTACAACTTCACTTTGAATTTCACAACTAATTCAAGCCACAATACAAAGTTCTCTCACTAAAAAGTTTCAATAATCTAATTAGGATGGTATTTCAAGGTTATGATGTAACTTCAATGCCAAATAAGGTATCATAACATTCCATTCACCCTTGGGATTAGTTCCCATTATATTCTAGCAAGTAGGAGATCCTAGGTCTTACCGACTTCAGCTTAAAACTTAAGCAAACCTTCATTGGAAGACATCCAAATCTCTTTAACATATAAGAAGCTCTATACCCTCGTACCTAGAGCTCTGAAACAAAATATAACAACTCAAAATATAGCTACAATAAAACACACATAAAAGAAAATATTTTTTGAACCATAGTGAGGGATTCATAAGCCCCTAACCAATATAAGGTTTGACTATTATTTAAGTCTACTAAGTTTCCTAACTATCCCATTGAGTTACAACTCACTCAATACCCTACACAATTTCATCTATGCAGACGTATTTATGTGTGATTACAAATAATATTATCAATCACATCACTCTTGATGAGCTAAAATTATCACCTTCATTCTATCGAAGGTATACATCCATCATAATACTATACAAATCCCATTTGTGTAGGTATGTAATGTGTATTGCAAGGTAAGCTATCCATCTCATCTCCATAATAATCTATCTTAACTCAGATGTAATTAATTAGTTTCCCTTAGTTAACAATATCCCTAAGGGGATCTCAATTTCCTTAGGTCTTCCTACATTCACCCTAAGAGGTCTCAATCCCTTAGATCACTTTCTAGTTTCACCCTAAGATCTTAATTTTGTAGGTCACTTTTATGTTTAGCAAATAAAACAAGAATGACTATCTAATAAATAAATCAAGAAGTAAAATCCATAAAGCATAAAGAAGTACTTAGAAAGTAATAAACATGTAGATGAAGGTACATTAAATAATAAGGAAAAACTAAATAACAAATCTTAAACAAATCATAACATTAAAATAAAGATACATTTCCCATCAAGTCAATAATATATTACATGTATTAACGTATGGTATAAACCTCCATACTTATAAAAGAATAAAGTAATATATCAATCATATAGGGATATCTCCCTACAATTCTAGTCTATTTAAGCATAAGTAAATCATTGCAATAGTAAATCAAACCTCCGCATTGGGTTCATCCACCTCTTTGGTCCTCCTTCTCTTTCCTTCATTCATTTGAGGATAGTAGGGGATCAAGGCAACTCACGGTTCCATGATATACATGTTTCTAATGCACCTATTATTTAAATCAAAGTATCTAACCATCTACTATATAGTTGATATCATAAAAATCTCTATTTTTATTTTCACCTCTCATTGTCCATAGAGAGTCTTTCAACAAATACAACTAGATCATAGGTTTTACTTTAATCAATTCATTTAACCCTTGTTCAACAAATTAAAGTCCTATACCTTTAATCCTCAAATAGCTAGGTTCCTTAATTTTACATAAATCAAGTCTCATACCTTCAATCCATAAAATAAACTATTTCCTTTATTTAATAAATCAAGTCTCATTACTTAATCCATAAATAAATCATTTTTCCTTCATTTCATAAATCAAAGTCCCATACCTTCAATCTATAAAATAAACTATTTCTTTTATTTAATAAATCAAGTCTCATTACTTAATTCATAAATAAGCTATCTTCCTTCATTTAATAAATAAAATTCCCATACCTTAATTATTTAAATGAATATAAATGCGTTTATTTAACATAATCGAGTCCCATACCTTAATTATTTAAATAAATCTAAATACCTTTATTATAATAATCAAGTCTCATACCTTAATTATTTAAATAAATATAAATACCTTTTATTTTGAGGATATCTTATATATTACGACTTATTTCTTTAATCACACAAAGAACTTATTAATAAATTCATTCTTAATAAGTGAAAGGAAACATAAGAAAATATTCTACTCAAAGAATAATACAAACCTTTGACCAGCCATCCTTAACCAGCCAAAAAATGAACTCCTCTAACCAGCCATCCTTATCCTCATAAGGTGTGAAGACCTATGGATTCCATCCATCACCCTCCTTCCTCATTACTAGCTTACCTATCTGTCTTCAATTCTCCTTATCTTCTTGGCGGGCACGCAAGGCATTCTTGCATTTTTAAATTATTCTTCACATACTTTGAAAGATCACCATAAATAAGCTAAATGTGAGAAGCTTCTCTTCACCACATGTACCTTACTTTATTTAAGAACTCCCTTAATTTACTTAAATTAGGATCTTTTCAAATATTATAATAAATTTTCTTTATTATTTAAGATAGATTCGAACTATTTATTTAAAACAAAATATTTATTATTTAAAATAGATTCAAACTATTTATTTTAAATAAAATATTTATTATTTAAAATAGATTCAAACTATCTATTTAAATAAAATATTTATTATTAAAATATATTCAAACTATATATATCACCTTATATAATTCCAATTCTAAAAACATGCTATATATTTTTTAAAGATCTAAGCAAAAAAGAGAGTTTCAAGAGCAACCTACTTATGCATATCTTTTCCAAATAATTGATGCAACAAGTAATGAAGTAAAATATAATTAATGATATGCAATAGACAAAGATGGAATATTTCCATCAACCCAATCACCCATATTAGTTGAATAATTTATGATAGCTACTAGGCTATCAACTGAGGTTCTTGGTGGCTAGCCAATTCATGATTATCCCTATCCAATTATGCATACCTATATGAGGGTATCTAACCATATTACCCTTGATTTTTCATAATCATCACTTCCCCTATCTTAGATACCCCATTTTTGATAGATTATTCTACTTATTCCACCCACGAGTGTACTTGATTTTGCATATTAACAATATCAACAGTATCATGTTATTACAAAATATTAAACTATCATCGCATAGTTATTCAATTGCATAAAAATAAGTATTAAAGCATCATAAATTAATACATTGTTTTTCATGTCGAAAGCTTGCCAAGGAGGGTGATGACATTTTCTAAGAGCTCGATCTAGTCTACCACCTAATATTTTGACAAGATATTCTTCTATTTATTCAACTAACTTAATAGATTCTTCAAAGATTATTTTTATCTATTCCTAATAGAGCATCTTCTTCATATTCTCATGGTGGTCCTATACCTATAAATCTAACTCTTTCTCAATAAGCATCACGCACAACACCATATTCTTATATTTAGATAATTTTGAGCTTGAAACACTAGTTTTATGTGCTTCAATTATGCATGATAAAGTGAGATGTGACTTCAATTTTGATTCTTCATTTTTGGCTTCTAATGTTGCTTTACTACAAGATATTCCTAGTTCTTCTTTAGTTAATCTAGTATCCAAGGGGGTTTGGAAACTTCTTTAGGATGATCAGCCTATCTTATCACTAGAGTGACATTGGAAGTCTCCTTATTGAGCATTGGTCTTGAAGGTTGATAATTCTAGATATATTCGTAAACTTAGGGTCAACTAAAGTAAGAAGATACTATTCTTGAGGAGTATGATTTCTTGATGAAGAGTAAAACCATAGGAACTTGTTCCTCTTCTAGAATAGAAGAATGTGGTTGGATGAAAATGGTTCAATAGAACCAAGCACACTTTAGATGAACACATGGAAAAGCTTAAGGTACACTTTGTTGCTAAGGAATTCTCTCAATATATAGGAGTTCACTATTCAAAGAAATTTACTCCAATTGCTAGGATGGATTCTATTAGGATAATTATTTCTATAGATACTTCCTTTGGTTGGAAGGTACATCAAATGTATGTAAAAAGTTTCTTCCTTCATGGTGCGATTTAGGAAGAGATCTATATACAACCACCATCTAGTTTTGAGCTTGAGGATCCAAATCCTTTGGATTATTAGTTAACTAGGTTCTTATATGGACTTAAGTAAGCATCCCATACATAGTATGAGGAGATCCATTATTTCTTTCTCAATTATAGTTTTTAAAAATGCAAGGTTGAGCATAATATTTACATCAAGCATTAGGATGGGGAGACCTTGGTTATGGTTCTCTATGTGTATGATTTCATTACAGTATCTCTATTGTCTTGATTTAGGATATGAATCCATAGCTTTGTGCTTCCTTTGATATGATATATTTGGGTCTCTTACACCATTTATTTGGGATTCAAATTTATTAAACTACTTCTAGAATCACTATATTATTTCCCAAGTATTCCTTGGATCTTCTTCAATGCTTCATGATGGAGGATTTTAAATCTGCTAAAACTTTTTTTGCTTCAAGGCTAAAGCTTTAAATTAATTGTATGAATTCCTTTGTGAATTCCATTTTATATAAATCCCTTTTGGAAGGTCTCCTTTACCTTACTTGCATGTGATCCTATATAGCCCTTATTATTATATATTACTCTAGGTACATGCACACCCATCAAGAGACTCACTAGACCATGGCCAAGAGGATTAAAAAATATAGATAAGGTACTTATTATATGTGTATTTATTATTTAGTCAGTTCATCTCCAATTATGATAGGATTTTTGTATGCATACTAGGTCAATTGTTTTGAGGAGTGGTGCTCTACCATGGGATTTATGTTCTATTTGGGTTTTGTACATGTTTCATGGCTATTATAATGATATTCTACTATACTTAAATCTTCTATGAAAACTTAATAGTGTGCTTCCAATGAGGCATCTAAGCTCCTTCAATGGATGCTCATGATTATAGAGTAGATGTACATTACTTAGAATTATCTAGTCAGTAATTAATGTGACAGTTAAAGTATCATCTAGCTTGTTCATATTTTAGTGTTTCATCAATAGACCAAACACACTATTATTGAATGCATTATGTGAGATGTATTTATATGTGTGATATGCTAGATCATATTTTTGTGTCATTAGAAAAGAAAAAATGGATATCTTGACCAAGGTCATGCTCAAATTTCCTTTTGTGTGCATGTAAGAGCTACTTGAATTGGGAGAGTATCCTTAAGTTGCGTGACTAGTAAGGATCTCTCTCTATGTCCCTAATTTATCTTAAGGGATTATTTTAAAATATGTAGTAGTTAAGGTTCATTTGATGCCATAATCGAATTTGTATTTTATTGTATGTATAAGCCCTTTAGGCCCTTATAAACCTTGGAAAAGGTATTTTTATAATTTTTTATTATTTTAAAACTAAGGTTGCTTACTTAACCTTGACCTAAAAGTACCTTGTATTTGGGTATAAATACCCCATCATACCAAACATTTAATTGTTGATTTTGTATATTCTATTTTGATATAGTGAGATTATTTGGTGTCCATGGAAACCCCTTATATCATGTGCATTTCTTTGGGTGTATTTTATTTTAGCAACATTAGGTAAATGTGTTCATTCTATTCATTTCTAGAAACTATTGTGAAATCTAAAACTAAAGATATATTATTCTAAATATTCATTCTACTAGGGAAATAAAAAATGCTCTATTAAATTTTACCTTTGAAATAGTAACTAGACAATATAGTCCAACCACTTCCAAAAATCCATAATCATCCTCATCCATCATTAGTAAAATTGAATCCAATATTTTTGGTTTCTTCTCTCTCATATCTAACATATTTAGCTTTACATGCATTCAAATAATAAATATTCTATCAAAAAAATTACCAATTAGACAAGCAAACTTTAACTATTAATCAAATAACCTTAAATCAGTCTATTAAGCCTACATTTTAACCAGACAACACAAATATTCAATAATTCATCTTAAAGATATTTAAAAATAATCTTGGAAAAAAAGTGTCACTATTTTTCAAAAGTGCTATTGCTTTTCCATAAGGATCATGTTTCTATTTCAAAAGTGTGACTCCATTACAAAAGTGCCACACATTAGCATCAATGGCACACAAAAACATCAATTTTTTACCATCTCATAAAATAAATCTAAAAAATAGAAAATTTTTAATTTTTAAACCACATACCTATCCAAATCTAACTCCTAGGATGGGTGGTTGAACCAACTCTTCATAATTATTTGACAATTATATGTTTTTGGAATTCATAATATTTTCCAAAAATGAATAGAAGTAATCCATCCACTCAAATATTATATAGAAAGCATAAAAGGATGAAAGAAAGAAAAATAGAGATAGATATTTTAGGGTATAGGAACCATAAATAATCATTGTATTATCCATAGATAAGAGTCATTGCACTTTGATATTTAAATGAGGAGTGGTGGGAATAGTTATACCAATACCAAAAACTCCAACTACATAAATTATTTTAAACTAAGATGACATGACAAGAGGGCTTAAGGTTAATTGCAAGTAATAATGTGTGTTTAACCATAACAAGGTTAACTATAATCTATAGGTATTACATAATAAAATATGACAAAAAAATTAATAAATTGTAAAATGAATGACCTTAGGCCTATCCAATATTGCATCGTACAATGTTGGCCTTACTCATGAATCAGATTGTAATTTCAACAACCCCACGTAATCTAAAATGAGTAACCAAGAAGAGAAAATATTAGTGATAATAATATCTTCCCCCTCTAATGAATTATCTAGTGCACCTCTATAGTTGAGGAAGATTCTTTAGAATGTTCCTCATCATTTGGAAGTCAACCATTGATCTTAAGAAACTCAACTTGTATCCTTTGCAATTTTAAAAAACAATTCTTAACTAGATATTCCCCTCTTGTAGTATCTATAAAAATTATTTGACTTCTTTGAAGACTTAGCCTGACCTTTGGTCACTTTGGTCTGAGGCCCATTATATTTGAACTCATTTACATGAACTTGTATTTATGGAGTGCCAGCATAATTCCTCATTGCCACCTAAAAATGAACTAGGAGTGAAAAAACTTGATTAAGAGTAAGAGTCTTTTGATATTTGAAAAATATAGAAAACATAAGAAAATATTGAGGAATATTACATTATTTGATAAATACTAATGCACCCTCATGGTACCTTCATGGTACAATTATAAATATGTAATAGATTAGGGTTGAGTCTATAGTTTAAATGAGTGATTTATATTTCCCATTGTATGTAAGTGTCAAGTAAGGTAGAGTGCAAGCATGTATTGAGAGAATGTGTACAAGTATCTTGTATGGAAGTGTACAAATATGTAATGTGAGAATATCCACAAGTGTCTTAGATTAGGAGTGCATGTAGAAGTGTGCAAGTGTCATAGAATCAACTATGCATGTAAGAAGAAAGTAGATTCTAGTATAAAAGTGGTAAGATGAGCAATGGAGAGCAATGGTCAAGTACATTAAGAGTCATATTCTATGTCTATATTACGGATAAAAAGCTCCATGAAATGATATTAGAATATCTTATTATCCAATTGTAAATACGAAGATACAAAAAAGTGAATAAAGCTTGTATATAGGTTTTAAGCAACTAATATTGTAAGTTTTTTTCATACATAGTTCATGAATGATTTAGGCCATTTACATTCATATTTAATATTATAAGTGAATGTTATTTTCAGTAATATATTGGCCTTGATAAACATATTAGATTTCTCATATATAATTTTACTCTTCATTATTGATATTTTGACCTTTAATATTGTGGCTTATTTATATTGGGACTTATGATATTCTATGATAGCAAGGATTGAAATCCAATAGTGGTATCAAAGCTACCACCTAATAGTATCCATTTTTATAGAGTTATATTAGCCACCTTAATATTGGAGCCTATCCACTTTGATAGTAGTGAAGACTTGGACTCTATTTCTAAAAGGTCTGATTGAGTAGAGATTGAGGGGACAAGGAATAGTCACCCTAATTTGGATGTTAGGATCTTTCCACTTGGTTGAAGGAAATATATTGAGGATTAGAACTCAACTAAGATTTAATTGAAGGCCAAATATAGAAATTTGGACATTCATATTGATAACCAACTAAAAAGAAAGTTAGAAATTCAAGGTGACCTATCTAAAAAGCATGCACCTAACTAATACATCAATTGGAATCAACATCAAATCATGAAATGATAGACAAGATTTCATATAAAAAAAAAGGATGTTTCTTCTATTAATATTGGAAATGAATCTCGGTTACAATCATGCCCCTCTTAGCGTCACCCAAATATTGATACAATTAATACAATTCGAAAGCCCCAATGAGGTAGGCACAATACTCAGGCTCTCTAAATAGTCACAAACTGCTCCAAGGTGTCGATGACCTTCTTATCCATGCTTAGAGGGATTTTATGCATTGAATGGCATGATCCTATCAATATTGCATTCAAGAAACAACAAGAAACATTAAAAACAAAGGAGGCCTCTCTTGATGAGGCTTTAAAATTATATTTCACAAAAAGATGTCATAACAAGCATGTAATCAAGAAAATACATAAAACATGGTAAACCTATATTAATCATGAAATGTTATCATCAAAAATGTATAAGAAAGAAAATACTATCTATCTATTGGGTTAGTTTATCAAATAGAAAACATGAATGCATGAAATAACCCACAATTGCACTGATTACCAAATTGACTTAATGAAGGTAAATATACTTGTAATGATTAATTCCATTGGGTATATGTCTCTAAAATTTTAATTAAACCTATACTAATAATAATGGAATATAATAAAATAATATAAATGAAAGAACACAAGGGGATCTGTAGCCATTTAATCACTGCGGGTCTAATGTGCAGTAAACATAGTTGATCGCAGCTGATAGTCGTGGCCGAGCTTTGAGTAAGCTTGACCTCAGAATTAGAACTTCCTCTCTGATCCTCCTTGCCAAATAGATGGTCAAGGGTCACCTTTGTATCCTCTAACAGGTTTTGCAGTTGAATTGTCTGAATTATGCACTAATTGCATAAATTTGTGTTTCTTGGCTCTCCTAGGCTCCTAGGGCTTCCATAGCGATTCGATCTCCAATTGCGTAGCAAAAGTGTCCCTCTCAATGTATGCAAGTGAGTATGCAATTTGACAAGGCTTCATTGCTAAACTGATCACACTTCATCCAGAATTATCCCTAATTTGAAGGGGGATCTTATAGCATTTGCCAAGGGCTAGGGGTGGCTTCCTCATGAAGCCAAGATCAATATTGGGCAGTTGAGTCTATTGGATGGAATATTTTGGATCCTTCCTCACTAAAACCGCTCCAATCTGTAACCAATTGGCCATTGCAACAAAATTTGGGTCAGATGAAGACTAATTGACTTTAAGTGTTGACTGCGACTAACATGCGCGATGAGCACTGCTAACCACAGGTGTCAGCAGCGACTAGCACTGACTAGGCAAATATACCCCAAATGAGTGGTAAGAACCACTTCTATACCTTGGATCTATCCAAAGGTCTTCCATATGGTCTTCTAGCATGTCCCATATGAGTAGTTGCCTCAACATGACGCATTTTAGGTGTCTACAGATGCCCCTTTTGAGATGTGTTGTGAGATCGAACAACACTGAGAAAAACTAGACCTCCTAAAATGATGTTGTAGGTTGTATGATGATCATTTGTCTGATCAACATTATATGCCCCAAGTCTAGAAAAAGGATGTGCATCCTAGAATCATTGCTTCTAACTTGGTAGAAGGCTTAAATTTGAAAGAGTTTGCACTCGTCACCATAAATTTAGATATCATCAAGGCCAAGTAGGTTTTCATGCATATCAATCTAAAAGTATGAGAGTTACAAAACAATTGTCATATATGCTATTTTTCCCAACAGAAGAGTAATCTTATGATAGTCTTTGGAAATGATTTGCAAGGATGAATGCAATTTTGACAAGATCTAGGGATCTATGATTAAGGTATCTTCTATTGACTTTGATTATGATTTAATATTATGAATACCCCCTCAAGCAACGAGTCTATGAGGGTAATGAAAATGAATGAAGCGACGAGGTCTCTTGACCACTATGAATGATCTTGAACAAATTTATATTTAGTATTTGAATACTTGGAAAGACCTAATCAGCTATTATTGAAACTATCAATATTAATTGCCTATTTCTATCCCATGGAGCGGTCTAGCCTTAAAGGCCTTCTTAGGGAATCAAAATAAAATCAATCCTGATTAGGCTAGGTTGAATCATATTGTTGATGATATGCTAAAAATATCATAGGAGAATTACGATGAATATCTCATTCCAATGGAGCAGTTCGGCTGTGTAGGCCTTCTTAGGGATTGAAATGAAGAATAAAAAGTCTACAATGATGAATTTGCCCCAAATGTCCTTATGGTAATTTACTCATCTTGCTATATTGCATGGATCGCAAATCGCTGCAACCACCAAGTGTATAGGGTAAATAACTGAATACAAGGTGCATCTGGCTTTCGATTTATTTGATTTTTTTTGTTTATTTTAATGAATTTTAAATTGAGTGTTTTATTGGTTGGGAGGTGCGGTTCTCAAAGAAAGGATTTCCATGGTGATGAACTCAGTTGAATATACTTTATAATCTCATCCAATTATTTTATTTTTGTCTTATGATGACATTTTTTGGTGTCATTATGCTTGGTTCACTTATTTGGAGTTTTTAAATTGTCATTTAACAACTTTCCTCAAGGTAAATTAAGGGTATCATATGTAATTTGCTAGTTGTGGGTCTTAACTGTGGGAAATTTTTCTCACCACGGCTAGGACATGCGGTTGGAAAACCCAAACTCGGGGGCTACGGGTGTCAGTCGTGGCCTGACCTAAATAGGAAAAATTATAAAAAAGGTTCCTCTTTTTGAAAATTTTTCATTATCTCCTGACTTCAATAGCTAACCTGAGAGCTCTAGAGGTGAAACCATAAAATTTAACCTAGAACACTGCTAAAACCAAAATGGATTACCTAGAATTCACACTTATGGCTGACCAAGGAGAGGCATCGACCAACTAGAGAGCCGGGAGCTCAAAGGTAACTCATAAACTGAGACCTCACTTGTGATTACCAGGTTTAAATTAACCTTATTAATTAATCAGTAACTAAACCACACTAAACCATAGGTAATGAACCTCACTGTAGATTAGGATTTAGCGGATCTCACAAATGAGCATGATCTGGCATAGGCACGACTGAGTGTAGTTACTGCTGAGAGGGACCTACTCAGGGTAGCTAGGGGAGATACTTTATCCTCCTAGGCCATCATGAGACCTCCGTCCACACCAGCTTATTTACTGCCAGTAGGTCATGACCCATGGTAGATATCAAGAGGTTTCGTTCCCTCATGGAGGAGGGTAACGAGTGAGATATAGTGTGAGTGGATCGTATCTCCTAGTTGGAGGACCACATCAGGTTGACAGGTGGGGAGGTTCTAGAGGATACACACACAACAAGGACTCATCGAAGTTGATCCTAGACCAGAGAGACAGGGAAATCTACTGCTAGCTTCATTTGTAGGATTCATAGGACCAAGAGGACACACAGGTCTTTTAGAACTCATGGATCCATCTTTTAGAGGAGCCACAAATATGGCAAGGGTTATGGCAATGACTCATAGGCTAGGTGTGTAGGCCCTTAGTACATATCTCAAAGATAATTTGTTGTACTATTTTTTAGTGTAAGGTCGAGGACCTGCACAGTTGTAGCCTATGGGTATTTTGATGTATCTCTATGTATATATGAATACACACACACACACACACATATATATATATATATATGATATTGATAATTTTGGATCATTATGTGTACTTATTTAATTTTGATTTTATGTTTATGTTATGCACATGGATGCAGATGTTCATATTGATGCTATGCTTATACGATGTGATGTATGGATGACATGCACTAGATAGCTATTTAATTTGTGATGATGATGATATGCAGTGATCTATATGCTTAGATGTGCTATTTATGATGGATGCATATGGATGTGATGTTTACTTTTAAAAGCATATTTAATTTTGTCATATTGTATGCATTTAATTTATGACGATGTCGCGATACGTTGGTGTAATGTATGTAATGCTTTATTTACATGATGGTAATCTAATGTAAATGAACCTGTATGTTTTAATCACTTAAAACATAAGGAATGGATGTGATATGTGTCTTAACCATTGAATGGACGACACCATAGAATGCGTAAAAATAATGAATGTAATTAAAATCCTCATTACAAGAATTTAATCAATTAATCACCCATATATGAAATGCAATGATATGAAGCAGTATGATGAGAATGATATAATATGTCACTCTATATTCATTTTTGTAATTTGAAAGATATGCACAATATAGTCAGTGGCCGTCTAAATATCATTTCTGATATCCATCCGATATCTATCCTATATCTTAAAAATTTTGTGCTCAATGTAATGATGTATCACGGATTCGATACTTTGCAATCTGATGATTGAATGAATCTATTTTTTGATGGTTTGTGATTTTTGGTATTTTTTGCTATTAGAGAAATTTTTGAGGTTTTCCAAGAGACTCAAACACCCTAGTAGACTTATCAAAAGTTGTATACTAACCAAACTAGACTTCTGAAATATAAGGCTTTTGCTAGGATAGGCCCTAACTGTTCATTGTCCCTATGTGTGCAAATGAGTATATATTAAGATAAAGCATAAGCATACCCCGATGTTAGGTAGGATTCTTTTAGACCATTTCTAATATTGGGGATCCACAAATGTTTATCCAATCCTAGGTTTAGATTTTAGTTGGACTAGACCACTAGGCGATACATGACACCTAAAGCTAGCTATTTCACATTCAAACATTGGTCTGTACATAAGCGAGGTGCTAATGCATCAAATATATCATCATGTGTAAGGTATAGTAGTGCTGGAAATTCCATGGATTCAAGTTCACTCCCTTATTTTCTTCAATTTTTTAGGATACTTGCTCATATAAAGTGATAAAAATCATTGTTTATTTTTGTACTTTAGTGACAATAATCACTATTTATTTTGTACTTTCTTTTCTTCTACTTGAGCAAGGGATTTGATATTGATTTTTCTTCCTTTGTATAATTTGTCTTCATTTGACTTGAATTTTTGGAATCTTACATTTGATAATTTGCTTCAAAAACTTCCTTTGGGGATTTTACTTTGGGGAACTATTTCTAGGATATCAATTTTAGGATATCGATCTATGATATCAATATGGGATATCAATCTAGGATGTCGATATATGATATCGATAAGGGGTATCAATATTGAGGATTTATGTGGGATATCACTCTGGTATATTGCTCATTTTAATGTAAGCAAGGGATTCTGGGTAGGGAACAAACTTGTCCTTTTTCCAATTACCAACATTTCTCGTATCGTCCACATAGGGGGATAAGCGAGAATAACTCTTTTCACCTCAGGATACCTGGTCCTACTTCGTGGCTTTCATATTCCCCTAGTCCTTATTAGTATTGTTTAATTTATTGATTAGTGATAGAATTTTGATATGCTAAGGACTATACTAACTAGACCTCAACTACAAAAGCAAAGCAAGCTTTCTATCAACTCTTGAGAATACCCCTAGGTATGGTTGAATAACCGAAAAACCCTAGTATATTCTTCATAGCAACATTTTGGGTTGTGTTGAAAAACATAATTACTCACATGAATGATGTATTATGATAAATGTAGAGGTGAATGATTGAAACACAATGTGGCATCATTTGTAAGATTGACAAACAAAATCCATTCTACTACGGAATGCAACGGATGAAGAATACCTACATGCAATGCAATGATGAAATGTATGTGGAACATGAAATGCAATGATGCAAATGAAATGCAAATATTTTTGGATTTTGATATTTTTCTAATTTTTATGGATTTTGAGCCTTTATATTTTACCAAATGGTGAGTACATGCCTTTGGAGCCTTTTGGATTTGACCAAGCGGTTTTAAGAACCCTTGGAGCCTTTAAATTGACCAAGCAATTTTTCAAAAAACCCTTGGGGCTTTTAGGTTGACCAAAGAGATTATGAGCACCTTTGGAGATTTTAGGGATGACCAAGTGATTCTAAGGAACCCTTGGAGCCTTTTGGGATTTACCAAGCAATTTTAAGCAAACCCTCAAGGCCTTTTACTGACATGACCAATCGGTTTTAGGAACCCTTGGTGCCTTTTTGGGATTGACCGAGTGATTTTAAGAAAACCCTCAAGGCATTTTGCTGACATGACCAAGCAATTTTAGGAACCCTTGGTGCCTTTTTGGGATTGATTGAGCAGTTTTAAGCAAACCATTGAGGCCTTTTTTTGACATGATCAAGCGATTTTAGGAACCCTTGGTGCATTTTTGGGATTGACCAAGCGACTTTAAGCAAACCCTCAAGCCTTTTGCTATGCTCTCAAGAATAGAACACCTTAATATGGATGATGTTGAGAGGTTTAGGCTCTTCAACACCCCCTAGCAACGTTAGGCGATAGGTACCCGGACCAATATTTTCAAATATGATATAGGGTCCTAGCCAATTAGCCATGAATTTGTCTCGCATATTAGGCAACAAATTAGAGTTATGTTGGTTCTCTTTCAGCATAAGATCCCAAAATTCAAATCCTATTTGATGCACTTTGTTATTATAAGATCATTTTAATCGCTCTTGATAAATACGATGATGCTCCAGGGCATTCACGTGATGTTCATCAAGTAGCATCAATTGATCCAAGTGAGCTTATCGCGCAGTGTCATCATAAATGAACTCTTTCAATGCAACACGTAGCATTGGAATTTCCAACTCTAAGGGCATAATGGTCTCAGTGTCATTTACTAGTGAAAATGGTGTTGCCCTAGTGGGTATTCGAATGCTAGTCCTATAAGCCCATAATTCAAGGGGAAGCTGGATATGCCAAAATTGTTGTGTTTTTGTATCGTATTTTTCAAGATAGAAACCACTGTCTTGTTTGAGGCCTTAACTTGCCCGTTTTCCTACGAATAGTATGGAGTCACAAAACTATGTTTGATTCTATACTTAGACGTCAAAGCTCTCATAGTTTTGTTCTTAAATGATGTTCCATTATCCGAAACTATCTTGGATGGAATCCCAAAATGACATATGATATGCTCGAGTATAAACTCTATTATGTGAGCTCTAGTCGTCATTGTTAAGGGTATTGCTTCCACCCACTTTGTAAAATACTCAGTAGCCATGATAATAAATGTATGTCGGCCTGATTATGGGGGAGATATTATCCCGATGAGATGCAATCCCCATTGAGAAAATGGCCAAGCTTATTGGATGGGTTGTAAGGCCTATGATGGCAAGTGCGTAATATTAGAATGATGCTAACATTTTATGCATTTATTGATATACACATTGTAATCCTTCTCCATAGTGGGCCAATGGTAACCCATTCAAAGGATGCGCTTGACGATGGCCATGCCACTAAAATGGCCATTGCACATACCATCGCAAGCTTGTGAAATCGCCTAAGATGTCTCTTGGGGTTCTATACAATGAAGGAGAACTCCATCATAGCCTCTTTGGTACAAAATATCTCCTAGAAAGACATATTTAGTCATTTTTTGCTTAAATGTGCATTTTACAGCATGCGATAATCCCTTTGGGATCAAACCAAGTTTTAAAAAGTTTTGGATTTGTGACATCCAAATCTGGTGGGCCTCAGCTTCAAATGCCAAGATGACTTGCTCCCCTTGCGTATTTACATGTGCAAATGCAGATTGGAAAAAAATATTGTGGTGAATGGTAGTTCCAATCCCTTTCAGACTCTGAGAGGTTAATGACCCCTAGGATGCCTTCTTTAGAAAGTCTTCAGCTCTGCAGAACCATTCAACTTTTGGCTCCATGCTAATCATGTTGATTGACACTTTATTATCAAAGGCTTCATGCTCTATCGTAGGATATAAGAGCATTTTAACATGGATGGTAGTAAAATCCAAATGGATTTTGAGGGATTAAGGATCCCAAAGATGCCATGGTGTCTGTGAACCTATTTGACGAACGAGGGATTGCCTCGATGTTGTACCATTCCAACTTAGACAAATATGTAACAACAAGATCTTTATAAGATTTTAACATGGGACATCTATGATGAGTTTCATTGAGTCTCATAATTTAATCTCAATGATTTATCAATCCAGGGTGGTGTCCAAGGCTGTCTACGATAGAAGGCTAGGGCAGAGTACAATTCAGGCATTCAGATTTTAAGCATTTATTGGGTGAGATAGATTTGGTTTAGCCTTTTGGTGTCACACTAAACCTAATATGCAAAATGGAAACTTACAAGAAATAAAAACTAATTCTAATTTCAAAAAATTAAAGTTAACTACAATTGCATGAATTGAAATTGTTGAATTGAAATCTAATCTACTTTTGCTGAATTGGAATAACAGAATTGAAATTGCTAAATTGAATTTTTGCTAAAATGAAATCCTAAATTACACTTGCAAAATTGAAACCTATTTTACTCTTGCAGAATGGAAATGATGCTTGTAAATAAAACACCTGTCAATGCCCTGCCACAAAAGGTCATCAAGCTTCTGCTATAGGAATTGACAACAAAATGAAATATACTAAAAATGAAAAGTTTTTTAAAATAGAAAATTAGGGAAATTATAGAAAGCAAAGGAAAAATGCTTTAATATAATTTGTCAGCTGACATACACACAAATTTTGTACACAAACATAATAGAAAACATAAATCACATAATACAAAATAAAAATAAGGAAATGAAATTTGGCAAGCAATCTATTAATTCTACTACAACAAAATTACAGATTAAAACCTGCCATAAAATCCCTCCTTCTAGATCTGAAAGTGGGACCATACTTCCTAATCCATAAGGAGGTGAAAAGCACCCCTTAACTGACTAACACTCAGAACAAAAAAATGATAAAATAGCTGCACTTTTATTGATGACAAAACATGCTGAAAACTATTACAAAAAATTGTTGTACAGTCCTAATTACTATTATTGAAAACTCTCCTCTATTCTAATTCCTAACTGGCTCAACCAAGGAGGGATCTGTGTTTTTTATATATAAATTTACAACATATCCCATGCTCAAATCATCCTATGTGCTGCTTTTTAGTGATTTGCCAATAATTTTGGATCTGAAATAAATGCAAATTTGGACAGTTTGTGTTGCAGTAGTAGTCATTGGCCCTTTAGAAAGCATCTTCAGTGGTGGGAGTAAATGGGAGAAGTCTAGAAATATCTCACATATCTTTCTTCACTTCATAATATGCCCTTTCTAGCTTGCAAACAATTTCCTATTATGCTACAGTTATTTCTGTGTTTATCTTAGAAGAGGATCAAAATTGATATTTTCCATGAATGGTGGCTTTGGACAGCAAGGACGACAAAGTCATATGGGAGATATTTTCCTTTAATATTTTCAACCTTCTTTCCCTTTTTCCATCATCAAAAATCAGTCAAAAATTCAAAAAGCACTTTCTATTCTCATTTCGAAGATAAGTGGCTCATTCCGAAGAGACTGTATTTCTCATTCCAAAGATGTCTGCTCATTTTGAGGAGACTGTATTTCTCATTACAAAGATGTTTGCTCATTCCGAAGAGACTGTATTTCTCATTCAAGATCTTTAGAATGAACAATTGTGTGCTCTTCAAGTGATTTTAGCTGCATTTCTCAGGTGGATTAGCTCTCAGGATCATATTGCAATAGCCTTCATTCCTCTCCATGTGTGAATTCCATGCCTTACCATTCATTTGTAGCTTGCTAGAATTTACATGGTAAATTACTGCATTTTTCAATTTTGCTGCATAGTTGTTAAATATTGGCATTTCTTGCAAATTCAAACAAATTAGAACATGGAAAAATTATTCAAATATCAACATGAAGGATTACATAAAGTTGCTACTAAATTCTTCATTCACCAAGTAACAATGCTGAAATAGTGCAACAATGCTGCACAATTGTCCCTGCTCTATTATACCTTGTTGTTGTCTATTTAGACCATGTGGTAATGATTCTAAATAGGTCAGATGTCTTTTGTAGTCCTTCTGAACTCATTCCATCCATATCCTCATGCTTTGTTTGACAACTTCAAGGTGTTCCTATAAAGTGACAGCTTGCTGATTTTTATATGGCTGTTTTTTTTAGATTTTCAGATTTATGATAGTCCTAATAATTTGGCTTCAATGTGGACTTCAAATAAGTTGAAGGGCAGGAAAACATTCATAAACCATTGTGAATTTAATTTATATCAGCATACCACATTTGGTTAATTGAAATGCATATTTTTACTTGCTACTTAATCAAGCAAAATCAGTCACAAAATGTTGAAAATAGTCAAAAATAGAGATATAGTATTCCTAACATAAAATCATGCAAACACTTAACAAATATATATTCTAATCAACTATTTGGAATTTAAATTAATAATATGACAATTTTTATATGTCAAACATAGTGTAAAAATGAGGCATTTTCAGGCCTCATCAATCGGCACTGAAAAATCCCCTTAACTTGGTTGACTATGAGCAAGGAGTCACCAAAGATGTTTAATATTTTAATATTCATGGTGATGGTTGTGTGGAGGCCCAAAAGTAGGGCTTCATATTCAGCATTGTTTTTGGTGCAAGGAAAGTCTAATTTGAACGACAAGGGCATTGGAGCTCCTTGCGGTGTGACAAACACTATTCCTACACCACCCCCTTGCTCGCACTTCGAACCATCAAAGAACAAGGTCATATCAACATTATTTTTTGGTTCTTCGGGTTTGGGAGCTTCGGATACTATGAAGACCACATCATTCAGAATCTCAATGGTAAGAGGCCTATTGTTTGAAATTTGTGCCTCAACCAGTTGATCAACTATGACTTATCCCTTAATGGACTTTTGGCTTATGAATTCCAGATCAAATTCTATCAGTAGCATGATCCACTTCGTAGTACGTGTATTATGATATGTCTTGCTCATCATATACTACAAAGGATTTTGTTTTGATATTACATATGTCGTATGACTTAGCATATAGTGCCACAATTTCTTTGTAGCGAACACTACTGCTAAACACAACTTCTCCACATATGCATATCCTAGCTCATAACTCACCAAGGTTCGGCTAATATAATATATGGCTTGCTCTTTGCCTTGCACATTCTTTTGGGCTAACATGGTCCCTAATGCAAAGTCGGTTGCTGATATATATAGCAGAAATGGCACATCTGGCCTTGGTGGAGCTAGCACTGGTGGCATCACTAGGTATTGCTTGATTTCAACAAAGGTTGCTCGACAATCCTCGTCCCAGTTGAATGGGACCCCCTTGTGTAGTATTCGATTCATGGGTTGACATTTATCCGATAATTGAGCGATAAATCACTTTATGGATGCTACTTTTCCTTGAAGGCTTCTTAATTCTTTGATGTTTGAGGGAGGATGCATCTCTAGAATAGCCTTGACCTTTGTTGGGTCAACTTTGATGCCTCATTTTGAAATGATGAATCCTAAGATCTTTCCTGAAGTTACGCCAAATATGCACTTCTTAGGATTCAACCTGACATTATGCTCTATCAGGCGATCGAAGACCTTCTTCAGGACCTCTGCATGCTCAGAACGCAATAATGACTTGGCCAACAAGTCATCAATGTAATCCTCTAGGATCTTATGCATATAGTCATGAAAAATATATGTCATAGCCCGCTGATATGTGGCACCAACATTTTTAAGGCCAAATGGCATAAATTTATAGCAAAATGTCCCCCATGGCGTTATAAACATGGTTTTATGCTGGTCTTCGGGCTTAATCCAAATTTGATTGTAACCAGAAAAACCGTCCATTAAGGAGAGCATCTCATGACCTATAGTTGTGTCTACAAGAGCATCGATATTCGGCAACAAAAATGAATCCTTTGGTGTTGCCTTATTCAGGTCTCTGAAATCCATACAAATACGGATCCTTCCATCAGGTTTTCCTACAGGCACCATATTGGATACCCATTTCGGATAGTCGATGGAGATGACAAACTCTACGTCCAACAACTTTTGCAATTCATCTTTCACCATTAAGGCTACTGTTGGATGCATCTTTCTAAGCTTCTACTTGACTGGCTTCTTTGACAGATCTAGCGAAAGGTTATGGGTAACCAATTTTGGGTCTAGACTAGGCATATCTTTGTAAGTCCAAGCAAAAATATTAGGTCTCTCTTTCAGTAGAGGGATGAGGGTGGCATGCTCATCGGGAGTGAGACTCTCTCCAAATTTGACCTTCCTTGGATTGGTGGGATCATTACTGATATCCACATCGAAGGTTTCCTCTACTGACATGTGTGATCCCTCCTCAAGTTGATGAGGCATAGGGATCAAGTGGATGTCATCTACTGGGTTTATAGGTTCTGCATTGGAAGCATCCTCAGCATGATAGACATCATAAGCACAACCTAGTGCAAAATGAAATGGTTGCAGCATTTCTTCATTAGGGAAGAAATATTTAGGCTCAATAGGTGAGTCAGCATGATCCCAATCGATAGCATCTACATTTAGAGGCAATGGTTTGGATGGATCGATTGGATTGTGGAGTGGAGTGGTCAAATCAATGGAGACCATATTTATGGAATGGAATTGATATCCAAGACCACATGGACAAACATCTACATCATCGATGCAGCTCCCATACCCGAGATCTGGCTCTAGTGGCATGGGCACAAATGGGTCCTCTCTATACGGGCTATGGATGATTGGGTCCTCTCTATGCACTGATTGCAATATTGGATCATTCGGCTCAATGAGCTCCATGTACATAGGTGGGTCGGGAAACACCATGTGATAGATCACATCAAAGTTTGGTGGTCTTCCCCTAAGGTGAGGGTTGAGATTGATCTCTCTACGCATGTCCTCAACCGTATAAGGTGCATTATGGTGACGTAGGTAGGGAGGTCCTAGATAGGCTCTCTCCATTTCATCCTCATCGTCACTATCATAATACAATCCTTCATTTGCCCCCACTGGAATGGGATATTCTAGAAAATGTGGCCCCATATAGGCTATCTCCTGATCACTATCATCGTTGTCTAGTAAAATTGGGTATAAACATCATAAATATGATACTTCCCAAATAGACCGGCTCAACCTCATCCCTCGACTGATCATCGGGTGAGGACTCACTGTCCACCAAGATATCCTCGTGATATGTCTTGGGTGGTGCTATGGTGACGTAAGACACCATCCGATTATCCCTCCAAAAAGTGGAAGGATCAGGGTGATAAGGATTGAAATCCACTTCACCCCCTAAACTAAGGTACAGGTGGTCTAAAGATGCTGCAAGCAAATCATCTTGTCCTCGTATTTGCAACCCTAGCCCGAACCTATCAGTTGCCAACTGATAATGCGGCTCAAGTGGAGTCTTACGTCCTTGCTCAAAAAGACCAAGGCCATACCCATGCCAATGATATAATTCAAAAATGTGCATGGAATATTCAGGGTTGGATAGGTAACGAACATTCACTATGAATGGTTCGTCATCATCTTCATCCATGGGCGTTCGAGTAGGAAGCTGATCCAGCCCAACGTAGATGAAGTTCATTTGATTGGGTGGCTCTCCCAATGGCACTACTGATCCAACCGAAAAATGATGAGCATGGGGTCGGCCCATCTCTTGTGTAGTCTCTAGGATTGGTCCAAAGGTGACATTCTGCACAATATATTCACCTAACCCTATGTTGGCCAAATGAATAGTCACCCGCGGTGCGGATGACCCTATTGACGATGCAGGTGAGGTAGGTTGAGGTACCTCCTCGACTTTGTCCTGGGCTTCTTCCACTTCCATGGGAGTGGGAGCCTCATTGGTGACTGGTTCGGGCACATGCTTCTTTTCCTTTTCGCCCATTTTTACCTTTAGCTTCCTTTCATCCCGAAGCATTGTTGATGCAGTCGATTTCAAAGAAGTTGTTGTAGTGTGCTCGGATCTATGCGATACAGATGTCGATGGTTGAGCACGCACTTTTTGTTTACCTCCTAGATTCTTAACCAGCGACGTTGGCTGGACGTCTAGGTGCGTTGATGGGAGTATGAAACCCCTTGGCAAATCAGCTAGGTTCATGAATTTGAAGGGCTCTTCATCTGACGACACCACGTGAACCTATCCCTCATGAATGTATTTTACACATTGATGTAGTATAGAGGGAATGCAATGCATTTCTCGAATCCAAGGCCTCCCAAGAAGGATGTTATATTGCATGGCACCTTCGATCACGTGACACATCATGGGGATGGTCTTTAGGCCCACCTAAATAGGTAGGATGATTGTGCCAACCATCGAGCATAGTGCATCGTTAAATGCTCTCAATGTGAATGCGGTGGGCACAATATGTGACTTGGGCAGCTTTAAAGGACTTAACACCTTGGTCATTATAATATTGATCAATGAACCAGTGTCGATCAAGACCCTCTTGAATGGCATGTGATTAACACACGCGATGATATGTAATGGTGGGTCAGTCGTATCTGTAGGAACCATCCTGATTTCATGATCATAGAATTGGATCGTAGGTTCCTGGCACTATTGTACGTGTCCCACAAAATTGGTGAATGCTTGAGCATCCTGGGACTGCACCTCGATGGACCTCAAAATATCCATGAGCGTCTCCCTGTGCCTGGGGGACTATTGTATCAGCTCATAAATAGACAACTTCATAGGAGTTGTCTACAGGTTTTGAACCAACCTACTTCGTATGGTCACCACCGGTCTAGTTGGTGGGCCTAGAATATTTTGAACTAGCCATTGATTTGGTGTAGCTTGTATCCTGATGGGAGCACGAGGTTGATTTGGCTGCTCATACCTCCCATGTCTAGTAACAACATTAACCATGCCTACGAACCCCTGGGTAGGTGGTTCGATGCGCACTTGGTTGACTTGGCCAACGTTGTTGCGTGATGCCTCATGGTTTGGCAATGGATTTTTATAAATCCCCATGTTTTGGTTGTCGAGTGCCTATGGATTATTTGGCACTATAAGCTCACCTTTATCGATCATATTTTGCACTATATGTTTGAAGGACCAACACACTTCGATGTCGTGGCCCTTCATGTGATGGAAGATGTAAAATAGATCATCTTGATACCCCTTTGGCTTGGGCTGGTTAGGATCGATCAGCTTAATCTCGGGTAACTTGATTGCCTTAGCCTCGCATAATTGATGGAATATCGATGTCAATGATTCCGTCAAAGGTGTGAATTGGTGAGGTGGGTGTTGTTCCTTATTTTTTCCCTTGTAATTATTCTTGCACTGCTCGTATTGCGTAGGAGGAGGTTGGGCCTGATAGTTCTACTTTTGTTGCCCCTTATCCTCTCTTTGGAGGTTTAACACCACTTGATTGACATGGGCCTACTTGCCCTGATGTTTCATGGAGCTCTTCTTGTGCCCCTCCTTCCTATTTTTGAGCTTCAAGTTGCCCTCTTGCAACTTGATATCCTCAATTACTTTGGCTTGCACCAAAGCTTCCTCAAATGTCTGGTACTATTGTAGTTGCAACAATAATGAGATGTGCTTGGCACAACTCTTCATGAACATCCGGGTCAATTCTGTAGCAAGAATGGGGAATGGCAACTTTACCATTAATCTCCTCCACCTCTTTTCGTATTCTAGGATTGGCTCATCATCATGCTGAGCTAGCATAGCCAGATCAAAAAGGTTAGCTTGCTTCTTGATGCCAAAAGAAAAGCGTTCAAGAAAGGCATCAGCCAGTTGCTCAAAACTGGTGATACTATGCTTCTTCAGCTGATTAAACCACTCTCGAGCTGGGCCTGAGAGGGTTGTGATGAATGTATGCAAAAGCAAGGTATCGTTGCTTGCAATCTAGAAGCATATGTCCAAAAATCTTGTGACATGCTCTTGCGCATCTTCATCACCTTTGAATTTATCTAGCTTGGGCATGTCAAAATGCTTAGGATATGCTAGAGTAGGCACCGAGGGGTCCAAAGGCTCGTTATGAATCTTGCTCAATGTCGACTTTTGAAAATTCATGCCTTGCCTCTCGATTGCTTTCACTTTCTCTGCTAAGGCCTTATAGGCCTACGAGGATAGAAAGTCCTCCTCCCTAAGCTGATGTGGGGGCGGTCTTGGAGGTACATTCTTCCTCTATCGAGGTGGAGGACGTTGATCTTCCTCCTCCTCAACCTGGGAGCTTTTAGGATATCCTTGATCGGCTCCATCTCCCTCTTCTTCCTCATATTTTCTTTGCCTCTAATCTTCGAACGGTGGTGGTCATTCTCTTTGTTGGGCATTGACATGAGTGTGAGCATCTCTGCACTCTTGATGCACGTCGGCTTGTGAAAAAGCCCTCCTATGAATGTGCTCTTCGTGCTCAGCATGAGTGAATAAACCAGCCCTGGCTAGCCTATCCTCTTGTTCCACATGCTCCTTTTGGGTAAGGATGCATTCCTCATACATACGTTGCTCATATAATATTTGTCTAATGAGCCTTTGTGATTGAATATTCTCATCTTCAATGCGCTGCCTCTCTGCATGAGCATCCTCCAATTGATCTTGGAGGAGTTGTCATCTCTGCTCGGATACCATTCTATGCGATCTATCAATGTGATCGGTCGTAAGAGGCCTCTGGTATGTGTGCTCCATGTGAGCGACCTTATGGGTTATGTACCCATCTGACAGATTCACTACACTTTTGCCTTTGTCCATGAAGATGACATTGGCATCATGTTGAGTCCTGTGTTGTGTGCCACCATGCATGGATGGTGGATGCGAACCATGAGGGTGCTTGGAAGCCTCCCCATGTTCTTTGGTAGTCCTAATAATGCTCTCGCTATGCTCACTCGGAGCATGAGTGGGCGGAGCTGAAGGCTTGTAGCCTAACTGCTCGAGGATGCTACCTAAACCATCCAACTATCTGGATCACCATGGCTCATGCGGTGGCATACCATTGGCTCCCACCTTGGATATGTCGATAGTGATCTTGCGAGGTTCACTACATGCATGGGAGTGTGAATAGACCTATGCTCAAAAGTGGGCCTATCTGCATGCCCCTGAATGGGTGGATCTCGATCTCTTCTATACTCTAAATTTGGAGGTATGGAACCTCCTGTAGACCTAGTACGTAGGGGTACCAACTTGGCCCCCTGTATGACATACTCATCGATCGATCCCATGGATGCACGTGCACTATGATCTCGGTAATGGCCTCCGAGTGGAGCACCCTCATGCTGAGAGGCTCCATGCTCTATCCTATGTCTAGAAGAGTGTACATAAGCTCCTCTATCGGGGGTACGCTCAATGGTGTCCCCTCGTGTCGAATTGTCTCCTCTGATGCTCATCAAACGACGTTCGAGAAGCTCATGTGGGTGAGGGTTCGACACATTTTGTTGTGAATTTAGTGGGGCTTGGTCAATGGCATCAGGATTAAACCTTTGCTGACCTCCTCGTGTCTCCACCATGGTGCACCTAGTGTCTAGATTTATCTTTTATTATGCAAACAAGGTATACAATGGTGATTATCTTGAATTAAATTTTAAATGTGAGCCCTAAACTGTTTGATGTTGTTTCATGAGTTGTTGTGTCAGTATTAGAAACTCTTATCATGTTTGAAAGCTTGTTGGATGATAATCTCAGTTTAATTGGCTTTCACCTGTATACTCGCAGCTCGACAACTTGGCTATGAACTCCAAGTCACGTAATCCAACCTATAATGTGTGGTAATGAAGCCCACACACGGTCAGGGAGCACAGGTCCTCCCAGATCCTCACCCATTTTCACCCAGTCAGCGTCATACCCTCCGAAGAGGAGTATATGCAAATTTTCTAGGCTACGAAAGGTTCTTGGATCCGGTATTGGTCTAGAACATAGGGTACGTGGGATTTGGGCCAACGGATGGAAATCACCTCCACCGTCGTTGAAACCCTACTAGTGGTTGGATGTGACTTCCAACTCACTAGCGTTTACTTTGGAACGTGGTGTGTGTGGTTCTTTTTAGATTGCATAAAAGGAAATATGCATAATACAACACTCACATGATCATTTCCTACATGATATGCATAAAAAGAATGTTTTATATCCAAGAAGTATGCATGCTACATCCTACATGACCTTTTGACAATGCAAGTTACGATGATAAATGGCCTTTGATTAGGCCTCAAGCATGCAAAACCACCACATGAAATATTCTAGCACGCTGGAGTCTAGGGCGGACTGCACTCAGAGGTCCGTTGTTCCTAGCAGTGCCTAGCTAAAGCGTAACAAAATGAAATCCTAGGACCTAATTCATTTTCCTTTTTTCTTTAAGGTGTCCTAATTAAATTTCATTTTACGCATTCTGGAAAAACACAGGCAGTGAAAACAGAGACAGAAGTTGAGAATAGGACCTACCTCAGGTCCTCATCTGATATAGCTTTAACTCCCCGTTGTCTGCTGTGTCAACTGCTAACCATGGCTCTGATGCACGGTTGCCACTATAGACCATGACTATCAACCGCGGGCCAACTTTTTGACCATGGATGTCAACCACGGTGAGCACCTGTCATGAAAAATTGAACCACAGTCAGTAAAACATGGCAAAATTTATGGAGTTCCATCGTGATCGCCTTCTGACCTATCCAAAAAGCATGCACCTAACTAATACATCAATTGGAATCAACATCAAAGCATGAAATGATAGACAAGATTGCATATAACAAGAAAATGGATGTTTCTTCTATTAATATTGGAAATGAATCTCGGTTACAATCATGCCCCTCTTAGGGTCACCCAAATGTTGATACAATTGATACAATTCAAAAGCCCCAACGGGGTAGGCACAATACTCAGGCTCTCTAAATAGTCACAAAATGCTCCAAGGTGTCGATGACCTTCTTCTCCATGCTTAGAGGTATTTTCTACGTTGAATGGCATGATCCTGTTAATCCTACATTCAAGAAACAACAAGAAACATTAAAAACAAAGGAGGCCTCTCTTGATGAGGCTTTAAAAGGATATTTCACAAGAAGATGTCATAACAAGCATGTAATCAAGAAAATAGATAAAACATGGTAAACCTATATTAATCATGAAATATTGTCATCAAACATGTATAAGAAAGCAAATACTATCTATCTATTGGGTTAGTTTATCAAATAGAAAGCATGAACGCATGAAATAACCCACAATTGCACTAATTACCAAATTGACTTAATGAAGGTAAATCTACTTTTAATGCTTAATTCCATCGATCATATGTCTCTAAAATGTCAATTAAACCTATACTAAGCATAATGTGATCTAATAAAATAATCTACAAGAAAGAACACAAGGGGATCTATAGCCATTTGCTCACCGTGGGTCTGAGGTGTGGTCAACACTGTTGACCGTGGCTGACAGCCATGGCTGAGCTCTGAGTAGACTTGCCCTCAGAATTAGGGCTTCCTCTCCGATCCTCCTTGCCAAATTGATGGTCAAGGGTCGCCTCTGTGTCCTCTAATAGGTTTGGTGGTTGAATTATCCGAATTGTGCATCGATTGCATGGATTTGCATTTCTTGGCTCTCCTAGGCTCCTAGGGCTTCCATAGCGATTTGATCTCCAATTGGGTAGCAAAAGTGTCCCTCTCAATGTATGCAAGTGAGTATGCAATTCGATAGGGCTTCACTACTCAATTGATCACACTTTCTCCAGACTTATCCCCAATTCGGAGGGGGATCTTATAGCATTTGCCAAGGGCTAGGGGTGGCTTCCTCATGAAGCCAAGATCAAGATTGGGCAGTTGAGTCAGTTGGATGGAAGGATCCAGAACCTTCCTCACTCAAACCGCTCCAATATGCAACCAATTGGCCATTGCAACCAACTTTTGGGTCGGATGAAGGCCAACTGACTCTAAGTGTTGACCATGGCTGACATGCGCGGTGAGCACTACTAACCGTGGGTGTCAGCAGCGACTAGCACTGACTAGGCAAAGATGCCCCAAATGAGTGGTAAAAACCATTGCTATACCTTGGATCTATCCAAAGGTCTTCCATATGGTCTTCTAGCATGTCCCATATGAGTAGTCGCCTCGACATGACGTGTTTTAGGTGTCTACACAAGGACATACAAATTCACCCTGATAATATTTTGGATTTTCTAAAGAAAGAGAAGAATCATTATTAAATATTGAGAAAGAACCAACTTAGGAAGATAGTTGATCATTCAGGGATATTTATAGTCACTCTGATATTTATATTGGATTCTCTAGAAATGAGGATAATCATATTTGGTTCTTAGGTGTGATCTAAGATATTGTAGAAATATTTTAAATAGATATTGGAGCATCATTGCTACCAGAGATTGAGAAGCATCAAAATATTCCTACAAAAATAGAGAAGAATTCTACCTTCCTAAGTATAGAATTTGAAAATAAAAGTATAGAGAAGGATAGTAATAGAGAGTATAGATAATTAGAGGAGAATATAAAGTTCTATAAAATAGCAAAGTTCAGAGAAAGAAGCAATACAAAGCTTCTATAACAAAGGATAATAAAATCATAAATAAGAAGAAAGCATTGTAATCTTTCTAAGGTTCTTCAAGAAAGAAGACATTCATTGCAACAATGAAGAAAAGAGGCCATAATATAAAGGCCAATATATAGGCTATCTAAGAGCATAGCACTATATCTAAGGCAAGCACTAATTTTTAGAAATTTAGGCACTATTATACAATGAATCATTGTCAAAATTCAAGCACACGTTAGGTGCTAGTCTTCAAATGAAAAAGAAAAGAAAAAAGGAAACATTTGGATACCAAAGGAGCAATGTTCACTAATTGAAGAAGAAACATTCAATAAAGGAGAAACACTCACTCATTATAAGGAGCAATGCTTACTCACAAGAGGAGCAACAATCACTAGAGGAATAACACTTACTCAACAAAAGGGCAACTTTCAAAAGAAAAGTTTGAGAAGATTCACTTGTCCACCAGTGGGAGATATTTGGCCACCATCAAAGAAGAGTCATTGAAGACAATTAGCCATCCTTAGAAAAGAGACACTTGGACACCCACAAAAGAAGTTTGACCACCTTCAAAGAAGGAACTCTCAACCACTATCAAAGTAGAACAAATTCAATAGACGAAAGACAAAAGTCATGTAAAAGGTGAAAATAAAAGGATTGGAAATTTCAATTACTTCCAATCATTCAATGGATGGTAAAAAATACTTCTTACTCCTGTAGAAAAATTCACATCGACCAGCCTAGGTAACATTACCAATAATTACATTCTATTCTTGGCATATCATAAAGTTTTAGAGGGAAATAAATTTGAATTGATTTTTGAAAAGCTAGATGGAGTAATAAAGGTTAGGCACCTTTAATTAAGATTTCAATTTAAATCTATTTTAAGATATGGAGTGATAAATTATACAACTTAAATTTAATATTTGGAGGTTTTTAAAGATTTTAGATTTAAAATTTTGTAAATTTAACATATTAGGGAGTTAAAAGGATTTCTACATCAAAGGTTTAAAAAACTTGAAATTTGCAAATTTCATATTTGAGTGCATATTAAATTTGGGAGATATAAGGTTTACTACTTCAAAGTAATTGAATTGAAAACCTTGATCATCATGAAAAAAATAATTAGAAATAATTTCAATCAAGACAATGAAAAAATGGTAAACAAGTTAAAGTTTTATTCTCAAAACTTAATATATGACTTTGATGGAAAGAAGCTATTATCAAATGGTTTAAAATAAAAACTATATGTATTTCTCAAGGATGCAAAATATGAAAAGTTTACAACACTTATATTCATGAAAAAATTATTAGAACATGGTGGAATTCACATAACACCATTATATTTTCTTCAAAATAATGCTTATTGATGTATTTGTCACTACTTACCTTTGATATATTTCAAGGAAAGAGACAAGAGAAGAAGAATATAAATTGTGACACATATGACTTAAATGAAGCCTATGTTAGCTTCAATGAAGAATCATTGAAATCAAGGATGTATTATTGTGATGATTTATTAACTTAATGTTTAGAAGGTACATCACAACTAAATATAAAGTATTGGAAATTTTGAGTAGTTATGTTGTCATTGATGTCAAGAGTTAGTGTTAGTCATCTCAATGCAAGGAATTGACAAAAAGAGGGTTAAAATATTTATATTTTAAGCCCAAGATATTTGGTTTAAAGCTTCACATGATTGGTCAAAATATTGTCTAAATACCCTGAAGGAAGGAAATACCTAGGCCCAAAGGAAATAATATTATAATATTTATTATTATAATATTAAAGTGTTAAGATAAGGCCTAAGGTTACCTGGCATTTTATAAAGTTTAAAAAGCCTAAGGTTAATTATAAAATAATTATAATATTTATATTATAATAAGTTTATAACCCTAAGTAGGGTTTGGCACCAAGCATAAAGGTTAAATAGTTTATTTCCACCGACGTCCAAGAAAGGAGGAAAAATGGTATTTATACCATAAGTTTTGAAGGCAAAAAGTAAGTCTCCGAATGCACATGTGAGATGTTGAATTAATATGTTGATGCGAATTCTGTGAGCAAAAGAATATGAAGGTTTTATTTTTAAAAAGAAAAGTGGAGCACGTGGAAGGATAAAGAGGCAAGGGTGCATGCCCCTATCACCAACCACATGGTTGGCCTAGTGGCAAGGCTTGGAAGCATAAGTCTTTGGTGGATGATAGGTCTCGCGTTCGATTCCCAACGGTAGCAAAGGGGAGAAAGTTTTTGTTTTAAACGAGTTTAGTGCCAACGAAAGGGATAAAGAGGACTAGGTACGTTAGAGGTCTCAAGTGAGTTCTTAGCTCATGCATCGATTAGACCATGGCTAAGGCATAGGCGGTAGTACAGTGGGGGATCGAATCCCATAGGAGATAGTGCAAAGGTATTTATTTTTTGCTTTAATAAAATTATCGTCTAAGGTTCTAAGTTGTATGGTATGCGCTAACGTGGGAGGTATAAGGTGTTAAAAATAATTTTTATTTTTTGCCATAAAAAGGGTTTGAAATAATTTGGATTGTGATTTTGTTAAGTGCCTTGGAATATTATTTTGAATGGTGGTTATATTTATTTTGGAAATGCATTTATGATAAGTGGGAGATATAAGGGAATAATTTTTATTATTCCATGCATTTAATATTTGAAGGAAGTTATAGTGAATTATTTTGAAAGTGAATTATTGGAGTAATAAGATTCCTTGTTGATTTTGTTTTGAATGTGTTAAGAGGGAGTTAAAAGGTGTATGAGGTATTTTGATTATTTGTATGTTTTGTATAAATATTTTGAAGGGTTTGATTATTTGAGAAACCAAGAGAGTGGTTTGGAATTTAATTGAGCACATTTTGGAAGGAATACTTTGTGGATGTTTTGAAATAGATTATTGCTATCTAACCTTTGATGTGGCACAAAGAATATTGATTGTGAGATAGATTTTGAAGATATATCTCCATCAGAACAAGCAAGAGGTATGGGCATTTATCCTTGAAGTGTTGTTATTGAAGTGTTGTGTAAATATAAGGTGGAGTGAAAAGGATGTTTGATAGAGCATTGTTGGAAATATTTGAGTGAGTTGTATTTGATTGTTATGTTTGAGAACATTTTTTTTAGTTGATTTTTTGATGTGTTGTTTGAGAGAGATTTTTTGAAAGATATTTAAGTTGTGTTTTGTATGCAAGTATTGAAGTTATTTGAGCAAGTTTTGTGAAAGCTTGAGACAAGATTGAGCAAGTCTTTGTGAAAGATTGAAGGCATATTGAGCAAGTTCTTGAGAAGACTTGAAGGTATATTTGAGCAAGTTTTTGAGAAGACTTGAGGACATATTTGAGGATAGATGTTGGTGCAGATTTGTAAGCATATTTAAGATAGATTTAGAGAATATTTGTACTAGATTTGGGATAAAGTTTAGTATATATTTGAGATAGAGATTGAGTTGAGAGTAAGATTTGGAGGTGATAGAGTAAAGGACAATAGTATCTAGTGGATAGAGATCCATTAGCTAGGGTAGTGAGGACAAAGGTCTTCTGTGGAGAGAGATCCATAAGCCAGTGTAGTGGGGGTAGAAGTCTTCTAGAAGATCACCAACCAGAGTAGAGGAGAAAGAGTTCTCCTATGGATAGAGTTCCATAAACTAGAGTATTAGGGGATTGGTGTCTCCTTTGGATAGAGGTCCATAAACATTGTAATAGGGAATTGATTCCCAAGATATTTTTTTGAGAAAATTTTAGTGGAAATATTTTCTCCGTGGAGTAGCCCACATTGGGTGAACCACGTTAAATCATGTCTCTCATGTGTGTGATGATTTATGGAATGTTTACTACTTTGATATTGTTGATGTTATCATATGGATTGAAAAGTAAAAGGTTTTATCTTATACTGTTCACCCCCCTCTCAGTATAAGCTTATGTTCTTCAATTGGTATCAGAGTGGGCTCCTTCATGAAAAGCCTAACATCTTGGAGGAAGATCCCATAAGAACATACATGACCTCAAAAAATGAAGAAGAGGCCACAATTGACATAAAAGAAGAATTTTTTGCTGCTCTCAAAAATTTGGAAAAGATCAGAAGGAAGAACTCAAGTTTGAAGGATCAAATTCAAGAGGATGAAGAAGCAAAGATGGAACTTCTACAAAATCTCATAGAACTCAAGGTAAAAGTGGAAGAGGGAAAGAAAATTGAATAGGATATGATAGAACTATTAAGGGCAAGAGAGGTAGAGTGTGAAATATTGGAATAAAAAATTATCTCTCTAAGGAATGAAGTTGAAAAGACTAAGTTACGACAAGATATAAAGTTAGGGAAATAGAAAGAGGAGTCAAGCTCTCAAGAAATAGAGACATCAAACAAATATGAGCTCATAACTCATGCTAATACTCTAGAAGGAAAAGGCACCAGGAAAGAAGAGGGTAAAGAAGATCCATGGACAAAATTCAATCACAAGAACAACAAAAGAAGAAGCACTCGACCATATCATTCAAGGCACTCCAACAGGTTACAAAATCTCTTCCATGGCTATTGTTTTTCATGTAACAAATATGGTCATAGAGCTGCACATTGCACTAGTTATGTGAAAAATAATGTTGATAGAAATTTCAATTCTTTTGCACCTCTTATGAATGATGATGTCATATGTTATAAATGCAATAATTTTGGGCACAAGGCTAAATGGTGCAAAATGGTATTTCCTGAGTCAAGTAAAAAGAATACAACTTCAACAATTAGGAGAGAGAGAAAAGAGCATGAGAAAGTTAGATCAATGTTAGTACAAACAACCCTTCATGTTCAAGATAAGGGAAAACAATGGTTCCTTGATAGTGGTTGTTCTAGTCATATGATAGGAGATAAAAGTAAATTTCTTGTACTCAAAGAAATTGATGGAGGATCAGTAAAATTTGGTGATAATGGTTCAACAAAAATTTGTGGAAAGGGAACTTTGAGTTTAGATAATGGAAAAACAAAGATGGAGAATGTATTGTATGTCAAGGGGTTGAGGCACAATCTACTAAGTGTAAGCCAACTTTGTGATCAGGGGCACATGGTTACATTTCATCCAAATAGATGTGAGATCAGAAAGTCTAAAACTGGAAAGCTTATTGCAGATGCAAATAGAACTACAAACAACCTCTACATGCTAAGTGAGATTAAAGGAGAAAAGTGTTTTCTATCACAAGAAGATGAGAGTTGGTTGTGGCATAAAAGAATGGGTCATTTGAACTTTGAAAACATAGTGAAAATAAGCAACAAGCAAGCTGTCAGAGATTTACCCAAGATAAAAAGGCCACAAAACACAATTTGTGCACAATGTCAGCATGGGAAGCAAACTAGAACAAGTTTCAAGTCAAAAGGATTTATGTCATCTGAGCCATTGAAACTAGTGCACACTGACCTATGTGGTCCTACAAGGACAAAGAGTCTACAAGGTGAAAGTTACTTTATATTATTTATAGATGATTATTCCAGAATGATTTGGGTAGCCTTCTTGAAAGAAAAGTCAGAAGCTCTTGAGAAGTTTAAATATTTTAAAGAATTAGTGGAAAATGAAATAGGTAGAAGGATTAAGGGTTTAAGATCATATAGAGGAGGAGAATTTACCTCAAATGAATTCATAGACTTTTGTGAACAACATGGGATCAAAAGAGAATATTCAGCAACAAGAACTCCTCAACAAAATGGGGTAGTTGAAAGGAAAAATAGGACTGTTGAAAATATGGCTAGAGCCATGTTAAATGAGTCTAATATTTCAGATGGTTTTTGGAAAGAGGTAGTACATACAATAGTGTATATCATCAATAGAGCTCAAATAAGAGTAAATCACCACAAAACCCCATATGAGCTCTGGAAATGAAGACCAACCATAGTAAAATATTTCAAAATATTTGGAAGCAAATGTTACATAAGACGAGAAGAGAAAATTTTGGGTAAGTTTGACTCAAGATGTGATGAGGGTATTTTTCTTGGCTATTCCACCAAGAGCAAAGCCTATAGATGCTATAACAAAAGGACACATACTATTATAGAAAGTATAAATGTGATAGTTGATGAGCATATAGGGTCAAGAGAACCAACTCAAGAAATTGTGTATCAGGAAGAAGAAAGTTGCCAAGAAGAGTTAGGTGAAGAATCAAAAGAAGAAGAAGAAACACAAAGACTACTACCCAAAACTCCATCCAGGTATGTGTAGAAAAATCATCCAGGAGATCTAATCATTGGAAATCCAAATGAGAGACAGACAAGGAGAAATATAATAGGAACAAGTGAGCATGCAAATTTTTCTTTGTTATCTAAAATTGAGCCCAAAGATTTCAATGAGGCAAGAGAAGATAAGTTTTGGATCAAGGCAATGGATGAGGAACTAGATCAAATAGAAAAAAGTGAGACTTGGGAACTCGTCCCACGACCAAAAGGTAAGAATGTGATTGGCACTAAATGGGTTTTCAGAAACAAGTTAAATGAAGATGGTCAGGTAGTCAAAAATAAAGCAATATTAGTATGCAAAGGTTATGCATAGGTTGAGGGGATTGATTTTGATGAGATATTTGCTCTAGTTGCATGACTTGAAGCTATAAGAATATTTTTAGCTTTCTCAAGTTTCAAAAATTTCAAAGTATATCATATGGATGTTAAATCAACCTTTCTAAATGGTGTCCTGGAAGAAGAGGTTTACATTGAGCAACTTGAGGGATTCAGCCTAATTGATAAACCAGACTATGTATGCAGATTAAAGAAGGCACTTTATGGACTAAAGCAAGCTCCTAGAGCTTGGTATTCAATATTGGATAAGTATCTTCAGGAATAGGGTTTCAGAAAAGGAATAGTGGATAGTAACTTATACATCAAAAATGAAGGAAATGACTTACTAATTGTGGTTGTTTATGTGGATGATATCATTTTTGGAGGCAATAATGATAAGATGTGTCAAAAATTTGCAAAGAGTATGCAAAGTGAATTTGAAATGTCAATGCTTGGTGAGTTGTCCTTCTTTCTTGGACTTCAGATTTCACAATCAGAGAAAGGTGTATTTCTCTCACAAACCAAGTATATAAAAGAGATGCTAAAGAAATTCAAGTTAGAAGATTGCAAACTAGTAAGTACCCCCATGGTTATAGGATGCAAGTTAAGTAAATATGATGAATCTCCTGAGGCAAATCAAAAATTGTATAGATCTATGATTGGCAGCTTACTATATGTCACAGCTACAAGACCAGATATAATGCAAGCAGTGGGACTAGTGGCAAGGTTTCAAGCAACACCAAAGGAAACACATGTAGTAGTAGTAAAAAGGATTCTCAGGTATTTAAAAGGGACTATGGATTTTGGGCTCTGGTACCCCAAAAGTGATAATTTCACTCTCATAGCATATATAGATGCAGATTGGGTAGGTAGTATTGATGATAGAAAAAGCACAAGTGGAGGAGCATTCTTTCTTGGAGATTGTTTAGTCTCTTGGCTAAGCAAGAAATAGGCATCAATATCCTTATCCATAGTAGAGGTAGAGTATATTGCAGTGGTTTCTTATTGTACATAGGTGTTATGGATGAAGTAAACTTTAAAGGACTTCAAGATAGAGCATGATCACCCTATCCCCATACTGTGTGATAATACAAGTGCTATAAATATCTCAAAGAATCCGGTGATGCACTCTAGGACCAAGCACATCTCGATCAAATATCATTTTCTGAGAGAGCAGGTGATATATAAGCAAGTCAGTTTAGAATATGTTACTACAAAGGAGCATATTGCAAATATTTTCACTAAACCACTTCCAAAAGAGACTTTTGAGTATCTTAGAAGAAAATTGGGAGTAGTTTTACTCCCACCCCAAAATTAATCACCTCAAGGAGAGGAGGTGGGGAGGGGGCTGAGCTAAGAGTCTTATCTTTAGCCCCAAAGGAGTCCCTTTGCCATTGATGTCAAAGGGGGAGAGATTTGAGTTAGGGGAGAGCATTCAATTAGGGGGAGCAGTTTCTCAAGGGGAGAAGAATTAGAAAAAGGAAAAAGGAATGGTTAAGGAAAAAGGGTTGCCATCAATGACAAAGGGGGAGATTGTTGGAAATTTTGAGTAGTTATGTTGTCATTGATGTCAAGAGTCAGTTCATCTCAGTGCAAAGAGATTGATAAAAAGAGGGTTAAAATATTTATATTTTAAGCCCAAGAGATTTGGTTTAAAGCTTCACATGGTTTGTCAAAATATTGTCTAAATACCCCGAAGGAAGGAAATACCTAGGCCCAAAGGAAATAATATTATAATATTTATTATTATAATATTAAAGTTGTTAAGATAAGGCCTAAGGTTAAGGAAGGAAATACCTAGGCCCAAAGGAAATAATATTATAATATTTATTATTATAATATTAAAGTGTTAAAAGAAAAGCCTAAGGTTATTTATAAAATAATTATAATATTTATATTATAATAATTTTATAAACCCTAAGTTGGGTTTGGCACCAAGCATAAAGGTTAAATGGTTTATTTCCATCGACCTCCAAGCAAGGAGGAAAAATGGTATTTATACCATAAAATTGGGAGGCCAAAGGTAAGTCTCTAAAATGCATAAGTGAGAGGTTGATTAAATTGTTTGATGCGAATTTTCATGGGTGATATAAGATGAAGGTTTTACTTTTAAAAATAAAGGAGCAGCACCTGGAAGGATAAGGAGGTAAAGGTGCATGCCCCTATCACCAACCATGCTATTGGCCTAGTGGCTTGGCAATGTAAGGCTTTGGCAAACGGTAGGTCTCACGTTTGATTCCCAATGGTAGAAGAAGGGAAAGGTTTTTGTTTCAAATAGTTTTGGTGCTAGTGAAAGGTACAAAGGGTAGTGGGAACATTTTTGTTTCAAGTGAGTGCTTAGCTCATGCGGTGGTTAGGCCATGGCTAAGGTGAAGGAGGGGGTTGATTCCCGTGGAGGCAAGTGCAAGGTATTTATTTTGGTTTAATAAATTTGTGCCTAAGGTTCTAAGTTGTATGGTATGCGCTAACGGGAGGTATAAGGTGTTAAAAATAATTTTTATTTTTGGCATAAAATGGGTTTTGAATTAATTTGGATTTTGATATAGTGAAGTGCCTTGGAATATTATTTTGAATGGTGGTTATATTTTTTTGGAAATGCATTTATGATAAGTGGGATACATAAGGGAATAACTTTCATTATTCCATGCATTTAATGTTTGAAGGAAGTTATAGTATATCAGGAAAGTGAATTATTGGAGTAATAAGAATCCTTGTTAATTTTGTTTTGAATATGTTAAGAGGGAGTTAAAAGGTGTATGAGGAATTTTTATTGTTTGTATGTTTTGCTAAAATATTTTGAAGGGTTTGATTATATGAGTTGATGCAATTATTTGAGAAACCAAGAGAGTGGTTTGGAATTTAATTGGGCATATTTTGGAAGGAATACTTTGTGGATGTTTTGAAATAGACAGTTGCTATGCTAACCTTTTATAGTTGTACAAGGAATATTATTGTGAGAGATAGGTTTTGAAGACATATCTCCATCAAAAAGCAAGAGGTATGGGCCATTATCCTTTGATTTGAAGTGTGTTGTTGAGAATGTTTTGAAATATAAGGTGGAGTGAAAAGGATTGTTTGATAGAGCATTGTTGGAAATTTTTGAGTAGTTGTTAGATTCTATTTGATGAGTTAGGGTTTGAGATCTACATTTTTGTTTTTTTTAGAGTATGAAATATTTTAGGTTTAGTGAGTGAGTTGTCTTTATTGATTGAATGAATTTGAGATTGAAGAAATATTGATTGAAAGTATTGGATTTGTAGATATTTGTGAAAAATTTATAATATTTGAATTGATATTGAGTAGAAATGAGTTTTCTAAATAGATTAGTTTAAGTTGTGTTTTGAATGTAATTATTTGAAGTTATTTGAGCAAGTTTGATTGTGTATAAGATTGTAGATAGGATTGAGCAAGCTTTTGTGAAAGCTTGTGGATAGATTTTAGCAAGTCTTTGAGAAGACTTGAAGGTATATTTGAGTAAGTATTGTGAAGATTTGAGATAGCATTAAGAGCATATTTGAGGATAGAGTTTGGTGCAGATTTGAGATCAGATTTGTGCTAGACTTGAGATAGGTTAGAGATTTAGCTAGATCGATTGGGGATAGAGTTTAGTATAGATTTGAGAAAGATTTGAGAGTAGGATTTGAAGGTGATAGAGTAGAGGACAGTAGTCTCTAGTGGATAGAGATCCATTAGCTAGGGTAGTGAGGATAAAGGTCTTCTATGGAGAGAGATCCACAAGCCAGTGTAGTGGGGGTAAAAGTCTTCTAGAAGATCACTAGCTAGAGCAGTGGAGAAAGATTTCTCCTATGGATAGAGTTCCACAAACCAGAGCATTAGGGGATTGGTGTCTCCTTTGGACAGAGGTCCATAAACATTGTAATAGGGAAGTGATTCCCAAAAGATTTTTTTGAGAAAATTTAGTGGAAATATTTTCTTCGTGGAGTAGCCCACATTGGGTGAACCACGTTAAATCATGTCTCTCATGTGTGTGATGATTTATGCAATGTTTACTGCTTTGATATTGTTGATGTTATTATTTGGATTAAAAAGTAAAAGGTTTTATCTTATACTGTTCACCCCCCTCTCAGTATAAGCGTATGTTCTTCATAAATAATAAAAGAGGAAAGCACGCAAGAAATACTAAAAAAGATACAAATAAAAAACTAAAGGTTCATATACTGGAGATTAAGATGAAGGATTGAAAAAATTTGATTGAAGATGAAGATCAAGATTGAAACACCTTCAATAACCAAATAATGTAATATAGGGTGGTGTTGAGGAATATTACATTAATTTGTACATGCTAATGTACCCCCATGGTACCTTCATCATACAAATGTAAATATGTAATATATTATATTTGAGTCTATATTTTAGATGAGTGATTTATATTTCCCCTTATATATAAGTGTCAATATGCAGGAAATGCACAAGTGTCATATAAGAGTTCAATATATAGGAAATGCATTGGTTTCATGTAAGTCAGAGTGCAAGTGTGTATTGAGAGAATGTGCACAAGTGTCTTGTATGTAAGTGTACAAATATATAATGTGAGGATGTGCACAAGTGTCTTATATTAGGAGTGCATGTAGAAGTGTAAGAGTCATGTAGAAGTGTGCAAGTGTCATAGAGTCAAGTGTGAATGTAAGAAGAAAGTGAAGAGTCTAGTATGCAAGTAGAAAGATAATAAGCCAAAGGTTATGGTAGTTATCATATGGAGATAAATAGTAAAGTACATGAAGATTCATATTCTATATCATGGAGATAAATCTCCATGAAAAGATATTTGAATATCTAATTATCCATATATAAATAGGAAGATACAAAAAAGTGAATAAAGCTTGTATACATATTTTGAGCAATTAATATTGTAAGTTTTCTTCATGCATAGTTCATGAATGATTTAGGCCATTTACATTCATATTTGATTTTATAATTGAATGTTATTTTTAGTATTATATTGGCCTTGATATACATATTAGATTGCTCATATATAATTTTACTCTTCATTATTGATATTTTGACCTTTAATATTTTGGCTTCTTTATATTGGGACCTATGATATTCTGTGGTGGTAAGATATAAAATCCAACAAAAAAAATTATTTCAACATCTAAAAGGAAGGGGAGAGGTTTGCAATTATAATATTCACATATTGAGCATCATCTTTCTTTTATCCTCTAGAAGATGCAATATCTACTCTCAATGCCTTGAATCTTGCAATATAGTTTTATATAAAACTTGTCCAATTTAAGAGAGGAGAGATATAATTCTAAGTGACTTACTTTAGTAGTATTAAATTTCCCAATAGCTCATCAAGGATTATTACTTTATCTTCTTAAAAGTTGCACCATAGGTTCCTACTATATAATAGGCCAATCATTTAGGATGACCAAGTACTATCATTTTATCTATTAAGATGACTAACAAGGGATTTTGTATCCATATTACATAATTTGATCCCTAACATTATAGCAGATCCACAAATTGATGCCACTAGTATATAGTGAAGGGGGAGGAAGTAAGCAAAATTTCTAAATGCAATGTATTTTTTTTTGTTTTTGTATTTACATGGTGGAATCAGTAGCCGCCACAAATCCGAGCAGGCTGTCCAGCTTTTATGGCCGCTACAGTATTCTATGTTGTCCACCCTAAAAGCCACCAAATATATTTCATGCAGTCTGCCCCTATAACCACCATGCCATAATCATTTTAAACCTTTTACGCCACTAAAAGCACCAGGAAAGGGACAAGCATTCAATCGAGCAAGGCCTAAGATTTGAACCTTGGACCTCCGCCCCCTTATAGGATTTGGATGAACCAATTGGTCTACACCTCGGACCCCTACATGCAATGTATTAAAAAAAACTCAAACAAAAAATTGTTAGTATGCCAAGTATATATATTACACATGTAAATAACATAAAAGACACCAATATTACATGGAAAACCCTATAAAGGAAAAAACCATGATCAAAATCGTATCTCCACTTTTGTATTATCTTCAACAAAATATACAAGCCTTTTCCTCAAATGTGATTGATGCAAATCACCAATATCTGTCCATTTTTCATACTACACAATTAGCTTGTCATTAGCTATGCATAGTTATCTCACTAGTTCACTCATCCAACACAAGGAGTTTAGCCCAAATATATAGTTTGGGCTATCCTCCCATTGGAAAATAGTCATGGAGGAAAACCTCCACAACATGTGCCACCACACTCAAGCCACATGCCACCACACTTATGCCACATGCCACCACACTCAAGTCTCATGCCATGTCACCTTTGACTTTGAGTTGACTAGAGTTAGACTAGATATTGGAATTATTTTAATTTAGTAATTGTAGGAATAATAATATTAAGGTGTAGGATAAAATAAATATAGGTATATATTTATTTTATCCATATACCTTAATATATATTAGTCTAACCTAGGTATATATACATATTAATAAATATAAATTAAATACCTATCTATTTAATTTATATTAAAGCCTAGATACCTAATTTTATTATTCACCTTTATACTTAGGTGAATTTACAATATAATCCCAAAATTGGATTATTTGTTCCAACACTCCCCCTTAATCTAATTTTGGGGTTATAATACAATTTTACAAGAGGTGAGGTTCCAAAGAACCAATTTACCAAGGAGCATACGTTTTGGCAAAGACTTCTTCAACAATGGCATAGTAGAGACTCCAAGTTGTGTGGCAATAGGCAAGGCACCATCCATCAACATGGATCTACAAAAGAAAAATATGACATAGAGTCAGTAATCATATATATAAATATGGCATGTAAATAAGGTTTCCATCAACATGGATAATAATAAGTGGCATATATATATTCCATCAACATGGAAAAATAACATCCATCAACATGGATAAACAAGTGGCATACATATTCCATCAACATGGAAAAATAGCATCCATCAACATGGATAAACAAATGGTATACACATAACATCCATCAACATGGATAAATAAATGGTACACACACATATTCCATCAACATGGAAAAAAATAAGTGGCATACATCCATCAACATAGAATTCACAAAACCTTAAAAAACACTTAAAATAATTGACATCACACAATATTATGCATTACTCCCCCTTGAGGGCAATTCTTTTAGGCCTAGTTTACTTCTAAAGTAAGAAAATTTAGATTCTACTAATGGTTTTGTGAAAATATCATAAATGTTCTCATTTGTGGGGCAATATATGAGTTTAATTGTCCCATATAATACCTTCTCCCTAATGAAGTGTGCTTGAATCTCAATGTGTTTTGTCCTTTGATGCATAATAGGATTCTTTGCTAAAGCTATTGAAGATTGGTTATCAGAAAATATTGTGATAGATTTATTGTTGTTAAACCCAATTTTTGTTAGTAGTCTTTGAAGCCAAATGGCTTCTTGACATGCTAGAGTAGCACTTCTATACTCAACCTCAGTTGAGGAGAGTGCTATGGTTGGTTGTTTCTTACTACACCAAGAGATCACACCTGATCCCAAGGAGAAACAATATCCACTTGTGGATTTTCTTTCAACATTATCCATAGCATAGTCACTATCACAATAACCAAACAAATTTACATGAGAATTACTTAAATATTCCAAAGCTAAATTAGTAGTTCCACTTAGATATTTAAGTATTCTATAAACAACATTAAGATGAACATCATAAGGCTTATGCATAAATCTAGCCATCACATTAACAACATAAGCAATATCAGGCCTAGAAATAGTAAGATAGAGTAAACTACCTATAAGTTGCCTATATTGAGTTTTATCTACAAGCTTAGAATCTTTATTAATTTCAAATTTGCTAGAAACCATAGGAGTAGAAACACATTTGCAATTTTTCATTTTAAACCTTTGCAAGATTTCTAATATATACTTAGATTGAGAAATCATAATCTTATGGGATTGTTGGTAGATTTGCAAGCCTAAATAGTAATGCAACAAACCCATGTCAGTCATTTCAAATCTATTTAGTAATTGCTTTTTATATATTTCAATCATACATTCATTATTTCCTATTAAAAGTAAATCATCTACATATAAAACAATGATAGTAATGCTATTATTTTTCCTAGAAATATACAAATCCAGATCAGAATAACACTTATTAAAACCAATTGAAGAAAAATACTTGGAAACCTTATCATACCAAGCTCTTGGAGCTTGCTTAAGTCCATATAGGGATTTCTTTAATCTACAAACATAATTTGGCTTTTCTAGGTTCTCAAAGCCTTGAGGTTGCTCCATATAAATCTCAACATCTAAGTTGCCATTAAGAAATGCACTCTTTACATCTAATTGATAAATTTTCCAATTAAAAGTAGTAGCTAATGCTATTATTAATCTAATTGTAGGTATTTTAGCAACCGGAGCAAAATTTTCCTCATAATCTACTCCATACTTTTGTGAGAAACCTTTTGCTACTAATCTAGCCTTATGTTTGTCAACTTCTCCTAAAGAATTTAACTTAAGTCTAAATACCCATTTACAACCTATTACATTTCTCTTAGAAGGCCTTGGGACTAAATCCCAAGTATCATTTTTTATAAGAGAATTGAATTCTTGTTCCATAGCTTTGATCCAATTTGAATCATTTTTAGCTTGATTATAGGTTTGAGGTTCATTCAAATTTTGAATTTTAGCCATTAAGGTTATACTTGATGTTTGGCTTCTAGTTCTATATTTGTACATTTCACCAAATGGAGAGTCTTTGGTTGTTTTCTCTAACCATTTTGGTCTCTTAGTTTGATTTTCTAAGGGAGAATTTTCATCAATGCTAAAAGAACTAGATTTATATAAAGTAGACTCATCAAATGTGACATCCCTATTCACAAAGATAGTCCTACTATTAGGGTTATATAATCTATATCCTTTGGATTGATTATCATAACCTACTAACACACATTTCAAAGATCTATCATCTAATTTTCTAATATCATTTGAATTATTATGATGTGCATAAGCAATGCACCCAATTACTCTCAAATGCTTAATTGATGGTTTCCTTTGAAACCAAGCCTCAAATGGAGTGACTCCATTTAGTGCCTTAGTGGCACACCTATTAAGCAAATATACATAAGTAAAACAACATTCAACCCATAAGAAATTAGGTAAATTTTGGAGGAAAGTCCTTGCCATATTTGCAATGGACCTATTTTTCCTCTCAACAACCCCATTTTGTTGGGGTGAATATGGGCATGTGAATTGTCTTGAAATACCCATTTCAAGATAATAAGAGTTAAAATCATTACTCACATACTCTCCTCCATTATCAGTCCTTAAGACTTTTATGGAGGAAGAGGTTTCATTTTCAACAAGTGCCTTAAAATTTTTGAAATATTCAAATACTTGAGACTTGTTTTTCAAAAAGAAATCCAAGTGTACCTTGAAAAATCATCAATAAAAGTTAAAGAATATAAACATCCACTTAATGATTTAACTTGAAATGGACCCATAAGGTCAGAATGGACTAATTGCAATCTATAAGAAGATTTAAAAGAAGTTTCACCAAACTTAGTCCTAGGTTGCTTGGATAAAATGCAAGCCTCACAAAGTCCTCCATCAACTTCAATTTTAGGAAGACCAATTACCATGTTTTTGTTAAACATATCAATCATACTTCTATAGTTTATATGTCCTAATCTATTATGCCACAATTTAGAATTATTGTCAACATACATGGCAAGGCAATGCTTACCTAAAATTTGATGTGGAGAGAATACATACAAGTTGTTGGAAAGCATACCTTCTCCAACAATCTCTCCCACATTGTTTTTTATGATGCACCTATTGTCACAAAATTGAATGCTTCTTCCTTGAGAAGCTAATTGCCTTACAAAAAGTAGGTTAGTTGTAAGATTAGGAATAAACAAAACATCATTATATACTTCTCTACCTATATTAACATTGTCAATTCCTTCTACAACAATTTAGGAATTGTCCCAATAGTAACTTGACGGAGACGGGAAAAAAATAGGGACCTTACAAACTCTGCATTCTCATTCCCATTTCAAATATTTACATGCATTTAAAATAAAATAGCCCGCAGGCTTACAATGGCCGGTCTCGGCTTCGGCTCTGTTCTCCCCTGTTCTACTTCCCTGTTCTCCGGTCCGCCGTCCCCCGAAAACAAAAATTTTCGTCTTTTTTAACGAGGTCTCGGTCCTCCCCGGCAATCAATGCCTCCACCAAATATAATTTCAAATTCAAATTTCCCTCCTCCGGGATTTTTGAAATATCAGTCTTAAACGGCCATCTGCCCGATCTACCAAGGTACCGGCATTAATGGTCTTCCTGCACTGGCCGCGTCGTTCTGACCGTCCTTGCACTGTCGGCTCCTCCATTAAACTACCAACTGTAAAATGTTACAAAGCCAAAAATGTCGAGAAGAAAAGCGTGGTCGACTCCTCCCTTAACAGTTAAAGTGACCCATAAATTAGCTTGAACACACGTGGCCGGCTGCGTGTTCATATTTCCAAGATTATCCCCCTGTTGCCACAAATTTGATCCACGTGCCCTTCACGACCGCCACGTGTCCAGCTTGGCTTTGCCCGGTCGTTCGTCATTTACCCTTGGTCTTGTTCTCTAACTCTCTTTGACTTTCACCACTATCGGAATACCGGCCACGTGTCGGCCTCACACTGGCCGCGATATCGCGACGTCACGATATCGCGACAGGACTCCTTCCTCCGCTTTGCCTTCGAAGACCGTCGCGATATCGCGACGTCTAGAGCTCCTCCTCCCCTTCTTTGTATTACCGTCACGATATCGCGACGTCGCGATATCACGACGTTTGAAGACCCTCGCTCTTTCTTTTCAAAACCGTCACGATATCGCGACGTTTGAAGACTTCTCGCCTCCTCCTTTCATTACTGTCGCGATATCGCGACGTCGCGATATCATGACAAAACTTCACCAAAGTTGCAACGCTGCGTTGGGGTCATGATTTTGCGACATGTCGCGAAATCACGACATGTCACGATTTCGTGACCCCTCCCTTCCTTGCCTCTCAAAACCTTCCAAACCAAAACTTGCTTCACAAACCTTTCACAGTACTTGAAAATAATAGATCTAAGTGCAAAGATCTTAGAAAGGAAACTAAAAATATTTGGAAGATGCAAGATTGCTTTTCCCTCACCGGATGCTCCTGCATCAGACACCCCGGGTAAGAAGGAGAAGTGACCTTCACTTCTACGCTGTTCGGGCTGTGTCCCTTGCAATATCTCCGAACATTCATCAACCTTTATATCCGGCTCAAATCTTGCTTCTTGGCAAAGTTTTCTGCCCTCTACCAGGCAAATTCTGGCATTACTGCACATCTTCTCATCTTCGGTCTGCAATGGCTTCAACTTGTGCCGCATTCCATCTTTCACCAAGGAATAAGTATTTGCACGGCCATCATGCACTGCACTCCGATCAAACTGCCATGGCCTGCCCAATAGCAAATGGCATGCATCCATGGGGAATACATCACATAGGACTTCATCCCGGTATCTCCCAATCTGGAACGTGACTAAACACTATTCTCGGACCCAAGCTCTGTGGTCCTTCCGCAACCACGCAATCCGGTATGGATGCGGGTGCCTCCTTCTTTCTAACTGCAACTTAGTACCATCTCCTCAGAAACTAAGTTGTCTGTACTTCCATTGTCTATAATGACATTACAAACTTTGCCTGCACTCTTGCACCGGGTGCGGAACAAACTTCTCCTCTGCTCAGATTTGTCTTCCTCCACCTGCTGGGTCCTTCTCACAATCATGGCTTCTCCCTTTTCAGCTTCTTCAGAATGTTCCGAATCAGCATCTTCAACTGCCACAACTGCTCTGGCGGGACCCACCGGCTTCTTGTTTGTCTTTTCTCGGTGTTGTGGGCACTCAAATGCCCGATGTCCTTCTTCTCCACAATGGAAACATGTTCCACGAAATATTCCTCTTCCATACCCGCGTCCAGATCTACCTCTTCCTCTCGGGTAGTTATCATTCTGAACTTGCGGTTTTGGGTCTTCCTCTTCTTCTTCTCGATCCCTCATCGTCGCCTCTCTTCTTCCTTCTTCTCTTCCTTTCCTTCTTTCTTTCCACCATTCTTTCCTCCCGGTTCTTTCACTTTTGGCTTGCTTTCAAACCTTCGGTTCAATTTTCCTTCAACCTTTAAAGCAAACTGGTAAGCATCTTCGATGGTGCTTACCCGAACCAAGCTCAACTCCTCCTGCACACTCGGTCTCAACCCATTAATGTAACGGGCCACTTTTTCTTTGCTTGCTTCCAAATGTCCGGTTCTGATGGAGATCTTATAGAATTCCTCCGTATATTCTTGAACTGTTCTGTTCATCTGCCTCAAGCTTTGCATTTTACGTAGTAGATCCAGTTCATAGTCCATGGGGATAAACTGTATTTTTAATTTCTCCACCATTCTGTCCCACCTGGTAATCCGTTATTTTCCTCTTCGATTTCTCTCCAGCTGTACCCCCTTCCACCAAATGCTAGCATGACCCTTCAGTCGGGTCTTAGAAAATCTGACCCGGTTAGGGTCTTCAACTTCTTCGTATTCGAAGTATTCTTCTAATTCATTCACCCAGTCTATCAATTCCTCTGGGTTCAAGTTCCCGGAATACGTGGGAACCTCTAACTTCGGCCTCTTCCCGATCTGGGATATGGCCTTGTATAGTCGGGCCTGTGTCGGGTCTACATCTTCCTCCTCTTCTTCAAACTCATTCTCCTCTTCCACCTCATCCTCACTGTCTGCATCCCTTCTCGGCTCACGTCCTCTGCGTAGCTCTTCTTGTAGGGCCTGGACTTGCCGTTGCAATGCCCGGAAATCTTCCGCTGCCATGCCTCTTCCACCCATCGGGTTTCTTCTCGGAGGCATCTTCACCCAAACTCAAACCCTCCCACACGTCCTGGCACAAACTGCCTCACGGCCGGCGGTCTGTTTACGCACTCAGGAACTCCCGCTCTGATACCACTGACGGGGATGGAAAAAAATAGGGACCTTACAAACTCTGCATTCTCATTCCCATTTCAAATATTTACATGCATTTAAAATAAAATAGCCCGCAGGCTTACAATGGCCGGTCTCGGCTTCGGCTCTGTTCTCCCCTGTTCTACTTCCCTGTTCTCCGGTCCGCCGTCCCCCAAAAAACAAAAAATTTCGTCTTTTTAACGAGGTCCCGGTCCTCCCGGAAATCAATGCCTCCACCAAATATAATTTCAAATTCAAATTTCCCTCCTCCGGGATTTTTGAAATATCAGTCTTAAACGGCCATCTGCCCGATCTACCACGGTACCGACATTAATGGTCTTCCTGCACTGGCCGCGTCGTTCTGACCGTCCTTGCACTGTCGGCTCCTCCATTAAACTACCAACTGTAAAATGTTACAAAGCCAAAAATGTCGAGAAGAAAAGCGTGGTCGACTCCTCCCTTAACAGTTAAAGTGACCCATAAATTAGTTTGAACACACGTGGTCGACTGCGTGTTCATCTTTCCAAGCTTCTCCCCCTATTGCCACAAATTTGATCCACGTGCCCTTCACGACCGCCACGTGTCCAGCTTGGCTTTTCCCGATCGTTCGTCATTTACCCTTGGTCTTGTTCTCTAACTCTCTTTGACTTTCACCACTATCGGAATACCGGCCACGTGTCGGCCTCACACTGGCCGCGATATCGCGATAGGACTCCTTCCTCCGCTTTGCCTTCGAAGACCGTCGCGATATCGCGACGTCTAGAGCTCCTCCTCCCCTTCTTTGTATTACCGTCGTGATATCACGACATCGCGATATCGCGACATCGCGATATCGCGACGTTTGAAGACCCTCGCTCTTTCTTTTCAAAATCGTCGCGATATCGCGACGTCGCGATATCACGACGTTTGAAGACTTCTCGCCTCCTCCTTTCATTACTGTCGTGATATCGCGACGTCGCGATATCGCGACGTCGCGATATCGCGACAAAACTTCACCAAAGTTGCAACGCTGCGTTGGGGTCACGATTTCGCGACATGTCACGAAATCGTGACATGTCACGATTTCGCGACCCCTCCCTTCCTTGCCTCTCAAAACCTTCCAAACCAAAACTTGCTTCACAAACCTTTCACAGTACTTGAAAATAATAGATCTAAGTGCAAAGATCTTAGAAAGGAAACTAAAAATATTTGGAAGATGCAAGATTGCTTTTCCATCACCGGATGCTCCTGCATCATAACTAGATCATTGTAATCTAATTTTAATGAAGTAAAAGTTGACTTAGAATTAGTCATATGATTAGTTCATCCTGAATCAATAATCCAAGAATTATGGTCTATTATATCATGAATGGAAGTCAATGCATGAACTAAAGCAGCAATATTAGTTTTTTTACCTTCCTTTTTGCTCTTTATATTTTTGGATCCTACCTTATTCTTGTAAAAATAATTTTATTTGTGCCCAAAAATCCCACAAAAGTTACAATTACAATTAGATTTAAGATTATTGCTCTTTGATTTCTTCTCAAACTTAGGTTTTGAAGAACTAGTGTGATTCTTACCTCTAAAGTTCTTGCCTTTATTCCACTTTCTAGGTTTATTACCTTTATGAAAATTCAAGGCAATAGAACAGAGTTAGGGTCCTTATCTTCACTTTCATGTTTACCTTATTGTAGCTTGATGGTTTCTTCATGTTTAACAAGTAGGTTGGAAAGCTCCGCTAGTGTAGGTAGATTGTTTTCTTGATCAAATCTCGTATTGAGGATATTTACAAAATCCTTGAACTTTCCAATGATATTTCCAAGTACAATGAAGCATAAGTGATTTTCATTCATCCATTCACAACTACATGCAAGTAGTTGTGTCCTAATTTCCTTCGATTTAGCTCGGTATATTACAAAAAATTCTTCACATGACATTTTTGTGTTAAACAATTTTGAAAGAAGGGAAAATTTTCTACCCATGTTTTACCTTGTGAACATAGTTTTTAACTCATCACATGATCCGTATACAAAATAAAAATTAGAAATATAAAATAATATGTCATCACTTAAAACCTTAAATAACATAGAAAGGGCTTGTTGATTTTTTACATTCCATGGTTCAAGTGCTCTTCCATTTTGGGGTTGTGGCTCCTCCTTGTTCATGATCTTCCAAAGTTGCCTCACTTGGTATTTCGCCATCATACTAGGCTCCCAAATATAGTAATTTATCCCTTCAAGAATATACTTAGGGGTGAAGCTAGTAATACTGTTAGAGGCCATGATTGAAAGCACAAACATGTTGGGATGATTGTAGGAATAGTTTTGCAAAACATGAGAATAAATTATGACTTATCTTACCAAAAAAAATCGTATTCAAATACCTATAATTTTAAAAATTAAATAAAAATGGGGGGTTTGTGGACTCCACCACCAAATAAAAATAAGGGGGGAGCCAATAGGCTTGCCACCCTCCATTTTTAAATATTATTTTATTATTAAAAAAATAACGGATGTGGGGAAGGCTCAAGGCCCCCTATCACCCCATGCGGCCTCAAGTGTTGTCGTCAACCAACACATTGTGTTGCCAACGGGCTACTAGTGGCTATCGTCTAGCTTCCACCTGGCTTCTAGTTGATCATGATTAGAATTCCACTCTAGTTGTCATTAAAAGCTTGTCAGGTCATCGCTGCATTGACTAGGGCCTGACATTGGCCAACCACACAACCTACCATAAGGTAGGTCACATCAAAAAATAACTTTTAAATAGATTACCAGGTTATTAAATTTAAAAATTGTAAGGCTGGTTGTGTCAAAAAATAACTTATTAAATTAAAAAAACTTAAATATAATACAATATTTAAATGAAAATCATTTAAATATATAAATAAAAAGAACCATTTTTCTTTGATTTTTAATTTAAAAAATCAAACCCTCTTCTATATACTATATATATTCTATATATATATATATATATATATATATAATATATATAAACTTTATCATTTAAAAAAATTGAGGGATTTTAAATAGAATCTAACATTAAATTTATAAAAAAGATAAATGTTAGATTTAATTATAGCATATATTTAAAAAAAAATACTAAAATCTAAAATTAGAGAACTCATCAAATATGATCTTGGGCTCTAATACCAAACTAAGGAAGAGCAAGTAAACAAAATGTCCAAATGCAACAGATTAAAACAAACTCAAACACAAATTTATTAGTATGCCAAGTATATATATATTACACAAATATATATAATATAAAATTTAATCAATTTAAATACATGTAATATAAGATAAAAATAAATTAAACCACATAAAAGACATCAATATTATGTGGAAAACCCTATAAAAAGAAAAAACATGGCCAAAATTGTGTCTCCACTTTTGTATTATCTTGTTAGAATTAAAGTGCACTATGCCTTCACCTTGACACTTGTTAGTTTCTCTTGACAAGTGTCATGTGTTTCATATAGGCTTATGCCTATATATTGTAACCATTTGTATCAATAAAATAATCCCATCAGTTTCAGTCCCAACATTTGGTATCAGAGCAGGTTCCCTCTCCTGTCTGTGAAACCCTTGAGGGGGTATTTCCCTCATGGAAATCCTCCCCCCCCTCATCCTTTTCCCCCCATTTTTCATTTTTTTATTTTCCCCCCATTTTTTTTTTTCAAAGCCTAGGGAGTATGCTCTCCATTTTTTAAAATGGATCAGAAACCAGATAGCTTGAAAAAAAAAAAAAAATTCATCGCTGCCATTTTGTTTTTCATGATGCTGGTTGTGGCTGATTTTCCTCAGAGGAGAGAAGTCGGAGCTCGAAGGAATCATGTTGCGCTCCATTTTTATTGAAGTCGTTGGAGAGATCGCTACACTAGTATTTTTTTATTGCGATCATTGAAGAGATCGCATGAATGGAGAACATATAGCATTTTTGGATTTCCCCGGCTTCTTGCTACACACCCGTTGAAATTAACCAGTGCTTCACCATCGCTACCCGACTGTAAAATAGAGACAAAATTTTCCATCGCTCTATAACTCTGTCGCGAGACGAGATCTTTATAAGAGCAGTTAACAAAAATTAAATTCATAGGGTTTGCCGATTTCACAGTCGGTAATTGGAGAACTACAAGGATGTCTCTATCTTCCTCTATGTAAATATCTCCCAGCGTTACCGTATCATGGCTGCCATCATCGATGATCGATGTTTTGTAATTGCCGGCATAGACGATCTTCAATTTTGTGCAGTGAGAGGCTACAGACACCATTAAGCATACGTCCTAAACAACAACGTTGAGCAACCCGCAAAGGCACTGCTGATGCAGGAGCATCCGGTGGCAGTTGAGCAATCTTGCATCAACAAAAAATTTCAAGTGTTAGCTTTGATGTTGCGATATCATGACATAGCAAAAGTGTCGCGATATCGTGATATGTCACGTTTTCGTGACTCCGAAAGGTGAGAGAAGGCTTGGTGCTAAAATGTCGTGATTTCATGATATGTCACGATTTCCTGATCCAAGATGGAATGTTGTTCAACGGAGGTCAATTATGCATTCCACGAAGTTCAATGAGGGAGAATCTAATAAAGGAGAAGCATAGTGGGGGACTAGCTGGAAATTTTGGTCAAGATAAGACCATTTCCCTTGTTAGTGAAAACTACCATTGGCCACAGTTGCAGCAAGATGTGACTAAATTTGTGCAGGGTTGTAGAGTCTGTCAGATGGCTAAGGAAGTGAGACAGAATACATGATTGTATCAGCCATTACTTGTGCCAGAGAGACCATGGGAGGACATCAGTATGGATTTTGTTCTTGGCCTACCAAGGACACAATGAGGGAGTGACTCCATTTTTGTTGTGGTTGACAGGTTTTCAAAGATGGCTCATTTTATTCCATGTCAAAAAATGAGTGATGCAGTTCATGTTGCAGGCTTGTTTTTCAAGGAGGTGGTACACCTTCATGGTCTACCCAAGAGTATAGTATCTGACAGAGATACCAAATTTATAGGTTATTTTTGGAAGACTTTGTGGAAGCAGCTGAAAATGGATTTGAAGTTCAGTTCTGCGTACCATCCACAGACTGATGGGCAAACAGAGGTGGTGAACAAAAGTTTGGGTAATATCCTAAGATGCCTGGTGGGATATAAGCCCAAAGGATGGGATTTGATTTTGCCATAGGCAAAATTTGCTTATAACAATTCCATCAACAAAAGTACTGGTAAATCCCCATTCCAGATTGTGTATGGGAACAACCCAAGGCATGCTTCTGAGTTGATAACGATGGGTAAAGGAGAAAAGAGTAGTGTTGAGGCTGAAGATTTTGCAGAGCACATGAAGAGTTTACATAAAGAGGTAAAACAACATATCAGTAAGATGAATACTTAGTACAAAGCCAAAGAAGATCAGAAGCGGCATTTCAAGGAGTTCCAAGTGGGAGATGAGGTCATGGTTCACTTGAGAAAAGAAAGGTTTCCTAGCAAAACCTACAAGCTGAAGATGAAGAGGTTTGGACCATGTAGGATCATAGGTAAAAGAGATTCGAGAAATGCCTATGAAGTGGAACTACTAAGCGAGTTGAATATCTCACCTATTTTTAATATTTTAGACTTGGTAGAATACCATGAAGGAGGTAATAGTGAGACACCAAGAACAAATTTGTGGGATATTCCAACATCTACTGCAGCAATAGATGAGATCAAGGAAATACTAGACACTCGAGCTGGCAAAAGTACTAGGAAAAGGCAGTATTATGAATATCTATTCAAGTGGAAGGGTAGGCCTATTGAAGATGCAACTTGGTTGTCAAAAACAGAGATTGACTACCTAGGTCTTCCTCCAGCAGAATTGAAGTGAAGAACACTTATCAATCCAACCTGGGTTTTTGATGTAGGAGCATCCAGTGGTAGTTGAGCAATCTTGCATCAAAAAAAATTTTCAAGTGTTAGCTTTGATGTTGCGATATCACGACATAGCAAAAGTGTCACGATATCGTGACATGTCACATTTTCACAACTTCAAAAGGTGAGAGAAGTCTTGACGCTAAAATGTCATGATTTTACGACATGTCACGAAATTATGACCGAAACAGTAGAGTGGAGGCATAAGAAGAGAATGTCATGAAATCACAACATGTCGCAAAAACGCAACATGTCACAAAATCACATGTCATGAAATCGTGACATGTCGCGAAGTCATGACCAAAGCAAGGGAAGGGAAGGTTCTCGAAAGTAATGTTGCGATTTTGCGACATGTCGCAAAATTGCGATTGAAATAACAAGGGAAAGGCTAGACGAGAAAATGTCACGATTTCATGACATGTCACGAAATCGTGATCTAAGGAAGATAGGAGGGGCCAACGGAGAAGATGTCATGATTTCACGACATGTCGCAAAATCGCGATCAAAAGGGCAGAAAGAAAGCCAAGTAGGAAAATGTCACGATATCGCGACATGTCACGATTTTGCGACCCAAAAGGCAAAGAGAAAGCAGTGAGTGAAGGAGTCATGATATCATGACACATCACGATTTCATGACCCGTAGAGGTGAGAAGGAGGCACAAAGCAAGATGTCGCGATATCGGGACATGTCGTGATTTCACGACCAAAAGAAAGGAAGAAGAGCCAAAAAGAAAAAATGTCGTGATATCGCAACCCGGAGGAGAGGAATACAGCAAGAAGGAAAAATGTCGTGATATCGTGACATGTTGCGACATCACGACCTAAAGGAGGGGAAGGCAGCAAGAAAGGAAAATGTCACAATGTCGCGACATGTCGCGATATCGCGACTCGAAGAAAAGAAATGTTGCAAGGAAGGAAAATATCTCGATATCACAACATGTCGTGATATCGTGACCCGAAGAAAATAAATGTTGCAAGGAAGGAAAATGTCATGATATCACGACATGTCGTGATATCGTGACCCGAAGAGAAGAAATGTTGCAAGGAAGGAAAATGTCGTGATGTCACGATATCACGACCCAAAGGAGAGAAAGGCAGCAAGGAAGAGAAAAGTCGTGATATCATGACATGTCACGATATCACGACATACTGCTGGTTCTCTGTTCGAAAAAGCCCACATTCCCAGACAGTGTTTTTCAAGGTGGTCATGGCCTCATTAATGCATGATTTCATGCCCGATAAGCTTGCTGAGCATGGCGGCCATTTGAAGACTGTGCCAAGAGGTCAGACGACTCATCAATGTATGTTTTCGTAACTAACCCGGTGGCAGTTGCCAGATAGGGAAAGATGTAAATGCTCAGTGAGGTAGGAGGCATTCTAACAGGTGGGTCATTAATGTCCTAGAGGGTCAGGACCTCGAAGGAGACCCATACATGGTTATAGAAATAGGTGGTGCATGAAGGAAAGGGGGGTTTTCTTGAAATAAGAAAACTACGCTTGTTGGCTAGTATTGTAAATTGTTGAAAGTTCAAGGAATTGAGAGCTTGAGTGATTCTCTGTGTTACTGTGTTTCTATGTTATTTATTCCTTGTGTGTTTGTGTCTCCATCAACTGCACGAAGGCCTCTTGGATGAGGCTCTTGGTTTGGATGAAAGAAAACATTTTGCCAGATTCTTCGAAAATCATGTGCATTATAGCGACGTCATGGTCAACCTCAAAATCGAAGGTGTGAATGGGGATTTGGAAATGGTCGTAGCACATGCTATGCCTAGTTCTCCTTCGTTGCTCATCGGTGGGGAAAGAAGCAGGGCCATGGGAACTAAGGTTGTAAGTATCCTGGCTGTCCGAGAGCAACATGTGCATAACAGCCGCTCGATGACTCAACATGTGGGTCGCTGGACTTCGAGAACCATGTGCTTCAAGGGAAAGACTCGCATTGCAATAGAAATAGATGGCTCTCCCATATAATTATTGGCTATTTTGGAAGAGACGGGCTTGGAGAGGTCCAGTCGTTACACCTGCTGTGAACATTTATGTTGTATATTTGATGCAATCAAGCCTCGAGTATGCCAAAGGAGAAACACAGAGAGTTGTATGTTATATTGCAGAGCACCAAGTATTTTTTGGAGGACTGTGGTGTTGATGGAAGTCGGGAGGCTTTATCGGTGACCACCGGTAACCAGTTTACATGAGAAATAACGAAAAGAACTTCTACGTGGTTTGTTGTTCCCGCTAATTCAAGGTTTTCGTGTGTTGTTTTCCTGTTGGTATTATTTTTTGATGTTGATGGGAATAACACTGCAGGAGTGAGCGCTCAAAAGTATCGGTGTGGTGATACAGTACTCAACAAGTTTAAAAGGTAGAAGGAGGAAGAGCAGATCCATGCAGATTCGAAAGCCATTTACAACAGTAAAATTGTGCAAACAGTCAAAAATGGTAGGCGGCTTTCCCCACGTAAACGATGGTGATAATGATGAGGAAGCCAAGGAGGAGTTTCTTCATCCTCTGGTGGAAGCTATTCTTGATGTGCAAGCCAAGGCCAGGTTGAATTCTACGGAAAATGCCATGTCGGGCGATGTGGTGGGCGATATTGCCGTTGGAGCTATCACCGACGAGGAAGAGGTGGCACCGCATGTCCACCTCGTGGTGCATCCAGGGCCACGACACGGCGAAGGTGACCCATGAGAGCGCTCCAGATCCATATCGTTGGTCCACATGGATGATGTCTGTAACGCTAAAATCTAGTTGGAGAATCCTCTCGCCAAGGGGCGATACATTTGTTGCCCCATTAACTCCTCTTCCAGTACGGGATTGATGAGATTTATGACAATACGGTGGAGTACTTTAAGAAAGTGGGGCTGCTTGCATGATGAGCGGCATGTGAAATGTTTTTTCAAAATAGGTGTTTTTTTAAAAAACAAGGGGCATGTGTTATTAGACGTGGAGGGGACCATTTTGATATTAAATTGTATGGGAATTTTTTAAATGGAGGGAATAGTCAAAATTTATTAAAAGGCACGGGTACATTAAAATAGTTTTTTTTTTCCATGTGGAGGTGGAAAGGCCATTGTAGCCTTGTTTTTTCTGCCTGCGATGTCGGGAATTTTTTTCTTGAGGTCTATTTTGCTGCCTAGAAAGGCATGCTATTGTTTTTTCAACAAATTGAAGGCCCCTTTCAAATACAAGTATAGGGGTATTTATAGTCATTGGAAACTTTTCTGCAACGGACACAATGGTGGTGTCAGATTGTAATTTTGAGGCTATTTCAATTGATTTTTTTAGCCTCAAAGTTTTTTCTACCTTGAAGTGCACTCTCGGTTGAACCCGACACTCCCAAGGAACTTGTAAGTGAACCTAGTGTCTAGTAGTTCCCTATATCTCCTTGGTGTATGCAGTGGTTGGTCACCCATGCATTTTGGTAATATGAGATGACTACCATAAGGACACTTATCCTAGGGACTATAGACATAAACACCCTAGACTCTATCCAAGGTTTTTTCCGAATCTACTTCTGAAGACTACAGACAAAGACACTTCAAAATATTCTCTTCTTCTCTTCTTCTCCTCCATATTTGGCATCTATGGCTCATTTTATTGTATTGAGTGCATTTTCGACAGAGACCGACACTCTTATATGGCTCATTTTTAATTTGTATTAAGGTGCATTTTCGGTTGAGACTAACACCTTCTAGATTGAGTTCACCATAAGGAGGGATTTAATATTTATGGTGGGGCTAGTCAGTGACCTACGAGAGGCAACATCCTCTGAGGATGACCTACAGAGGCAATAGACCCAGAAGTGGCTGACCCTGAGGCATCCATGATGAACCTGAGGCACTTAGACGGTTGACCCAATTGCAACAGACCTGTGGAAGTGGCTGACCCTGAGGCAACAGACCAAGATGTATACACAGTGAATCTATCATTATTCATAGTTGGAGAGCCAAGCACAAAGAGCAAGAGTCGAGACCAAATCAGCAATAAGGGGGAATGATAGGTTTCTTTTAGAGAAGTCAACATTAAGGGGGAATGTTACCTAATGTTGACTTGTTTTTTTCTTTAGTTAGGATAGTGCACTTTAAGGGGGAATGTTAGAATTAAAGTGCACTATGCCTTCACCTTGACACTTGTTAGTTTCTCTTGACAAGTGTCATGTGTTTCATATAGGCTTATGCCTATATATTGTAACCATTTGTATCAATAAAATATTCCCATCAATTTCAGTCCTAACATTATCTTCAACAAAATATACAATTCTTTTCCTCAAATATGATTTATGCAAAATACCAATATCTCAAATAAACAATAGTGTCTCATTGTTATTTGTCCATAATTCACATTGCACAAATAGAACCACACAATTAGCTTTCTATAATTAGCTCATTACTAGCTATGCACAATTAACTCACTAGTTCGCTCATCCAATAGGAGTTTAGCCCAAATACATAGTTTGGGCTATCCTCCCATTGGAGAATAGTCATAGAGTAAAAAATCCACAACATGTGCCACCACACTCAAATCACATGTCACCATACCTATGCCACATGTCATTATGTGCTCCACACATGCCACCACACTCAAGTCTCATGCCATGCCACCTTTGACTTTGAGTTGACTAGAGTTAGACTAGATATTAGAATTATTTTCATTTACTAATTGTAAGAATAATAATATTAAGGTGTAGGATAAAATAAATATAAATATATATTTATATTATCCATATACCTTAATATATTAGTCTAACCTAGGTATATATACATATTAATAAATATAAATTAAATACCAATTTTTTAATTTATATTAAAGACTATATACCTAATTTTATTATTCACTTTTATACTTAGGTGAATTTACAATATGATCCTAAAATTGGATTATTTGTTCCAACATATAGAGCTCAAAAAATATGCAATTTAAAAAAAGGGGCTTAGAATGCATTCATATACAGAAGTTATGGCCTTCAAAATATTTTTCCTAATAAACCTTAAAATTATAAAAATTAAATGCTTAAACCTTAGAATTGTGAGAGATAATCTTGACCTGCCACTTGGCTAATCTTGATTCGATACTATGCTCAATCTTATTTTACCACTATATCCTTTGCTTCACCAAATCAATGATACATGCTTACATTTGATTGGTGTGTGTATGTGTGTGTGTGTGTGTGTGTGTGTGCATGCTCGTGCGTGTGTGTGTGTGTTGGTGCAATAAAATGCTATGTCATCCATGTAGTCATTTATTTCATCTAAAAGCCTAAAAAATACACTAGGTAGGATTTAAACTTGAATATTATATGGCCTAAGCACCTTTTCTTAACCAATATAATGACACATATGTTGATATGTTCATTTCAAACACAAAAACTAAGGGGAAGTGTCTTCACCTTAGCAAAATACACCAAATTTTTTTTACTTGGCTAGGATATTAAAACCAATGACCATCGATATGCAAACACATTTGAAAACTTGGCATAGCCAATAAGCCAGATCCAGTTGAGATAATTCAATTATTGATACCCCTATATTTGAAGCCTTCTAAGCTTGTCATCAAGGATGTCAATAAAAATAAGTCTTTATCTGATTCAAATATAAAAACTTCTCTCATAAGTGCCTAAGCTACAACCCTTTTGACCAATGTGTCATACCTTCCTCACTTTAATTCATTACTAAGTCCAATGTGGTATCTAAAGGTTTTATGTGCTAGGAAAAGTTTAGGTAAGGTCAATTATAGTTTTTCTACTCTAAAGAAACTAAAAGATAGAAAAGAAGCAATAATTGTTAGAAAAGAGATATGATTATGCAAAGAAACATCAAATGCTTAAAATAAATGTGCTTACCACAAAAAGAAAAAGAGTACAATCTTAAAATTTTAATGTAAAATGATGTATTCTTTAATAACACACTATAGTAATAATAGTATTTTCCTTTTCTCAAACTAACTTGCTATTTACTCGTCCTAGGAGATTAATTCAAAGAGCTATTTAACTCTTATGATTTTTACAAAGTAAAAGTAATCTAAATTCTACTATAACTACAACATACACAAATTATGTTTGAAAGAAATAGCTCCCACCTTGATTGAAATGAGCCTTTGCTCTGTATTGTTGTGGAAAGGAAGGGTCTAGCTTAGATCACACCAATAAATACTTTCCAACAACTTAAAATCTAATATTGCATTGCAGGTTTTAAACAATAAATAAAGTCTACTACATAATACAATAGAGAAATAGTAGACAACAATAATAATAATTAATAGTAGAATCAACCAAATTTTGACATGAGATTACATCCCTACTTAAAGCTAAGGAGGAAAATACCCCCTTATGTTACATTATCAGACTATTACAAATGTAGCAGACTTGGTGTATTAATCGCAATAGATGTAGACAAAAGAATGTGTAACAAGTTTTAATTTAGTGTGTCTACCTTCGTTAGATCCTAACTATTATAGTTGTAAATATGGGAATAGTATATTTTGGCTACAAAATTATTTACCATGGCTATTCATAGAGAAGATGTTGTCAACATCCAAATATGGGTTCTAGCTATGCTAAGTTAGCAAGTAGTTCACCAGCTATTGATGTCATTACCAAGAGACTGGAAGAATGACATATTTCTTGGTTATAATGGTGGGAATACATCCTATAGGTATATTATTCCAATAGTCCTAAATCATGTTATCTATAAACATCTACTACTATGTTCAAAGCTAACCCATTAATCCAAATTCTAGTGCCAACAAAGCATTGTTGCATCTAACGCTAGTCAACTATTGTATTGTTAGAAATTGATTACATAGTGTTGTATATGATGCTCATTGAAGTTCTCATTTTTTGGTACCAGGTGTAAGATTGTTTTTAGTGTCAACTTTCATAGTCTTTGGTTATATTGTTACTACATTCTAAACCTGATGATCTTTCCAATCCCTTAAAGCTTGGTATTAATCAACAAAATACCTATTCTATTCCTCTTAACACATAATATTATGCTTCCTATCTTAGTTTACAATAATCATAATTACTACATTTGATTAAATTACTAACGCAAATGATAAATCAAATCATGGTCAAGTAGTGCAACAAGAAATTAAAAAGGTTGTACAAAATGATGCTTTTATTTTCCTCATCACTCCCCCTAACCTATCATGAGGCATGTCCTCATGTATTAGATTGTTTTCCAATAAAAAAATGCTTATGAGGATCTTCCACTATTAATATTTATTGTCCTATAGAACCTCCCACTTGTGCTATGGTATTTATGGGAGTCTCCTTAGAGGAATACCCAATCAATCTAGGCACACTTTTAGGATCAAGAACTAGGATTACCATTCTTCAAATCCTTACCTCAGATAACTAGTCTTTGATTTGGGTGATCTCTTCATTTCTCTATTGCAACAGTTTTTAGTTGTTGCTAGTCTTGTTTGTAGAGCCTAAATAACCAATTTGGACCCTCCCAATTCCAAGATACTAAGATATACATTATATTCTTTAATGGTTTATATTTATCTATTTTTGGAAAAGGTGTGGAAGGTTGTTTAATAGTGTATTCAAAAGACTTTTCCCCTAGGTTTGGATGTATAATTACCTCAAGAATGTAGGCTCTAATGATTCCTTAGAAAACACTACCTCTTGAGTCTTACCTAACACTTCTTATTGGTTACCTTCCTAGCTCAAGGTAGCTAGTGATGCTTCTCTACAATTGTTGCTAAGAATATCAATTTTTTTTTAAAGAATCACCTTCACTAGATTGTTGTCTATAGGGGGACTTGTTGTTGTTCCCTCTACCTAGCTACTTTTAATCGTATCCTTCTCCTAAAATTCTACTTAACATAAAAGGATTATAGCTACTTGATAACCTCTAGTTCTTTAGGAAAAATCACCCTTGTCCTTTTATAGCTCTTCTTTCCTAAAACCTCTAAAATTTTTGTATATTCTTCCTTACTCTTTTATTTTAGTGTATTTAACTCTTATACATTTTTTATAGGTATTTGAAGAATACATTGGTTGTTCTTATGGTTAATTATTCTCTTGGATTTCCTTCTCAACTTTATATATTTTTCATTTTTATTCCTTATGCATAGGCCTAAAGGCTTTGGTAGATATTTATCATTTTTGAAGGGGCTTAGAAACCCTATCTAGTGTATACTTCTTTTAATTTGATTCAAGGATTTAAGATTAAGGGATTCTAATTCTTGAGAAACCCTAGGCTTTGATAAGGAATTGATGGTACCATAATGCTCTAGTGCCTCAACAACATGGGTGTTTACTAATGCTTCTTCATTGTCATCCTGTGGAACTTGGCCTTCTATCTCCAAAACATTTAACCATATCCCATGGATACCTTTATCAGTTCCAATTTAATAAAAATAAATAAATTGGATTAGTCCATGATGTTACAACTACTATTTTCCTTCTCAAAATCTTTCAACCATGTCATGTAATGTAACATTTAAGTAATAGGGTAAATTAATACAAATATGAGGATTATAGTCATTGTGTTTCAAATGAGTAAGGATATTCAAGTGTGATCCAAAAAAGAGGTAAACTAGAATAGTCCTCTTCAACCCCTTACTGTTATCTTTTGATGGTGTATACCAAGGGAGAATAAAACCATAGGATATGAAATTTGCAGGAATGTAAGATGTTGAAAATATGTTATTAATGGAAAGTGACGAAAATGATACAATGTAATATGGAGGAAGTGAACACTCCAGAACAAATGCTAAAGAACTACAATATATCCATCACCAATATATATGGTGATGCACACATTAAACCTACTACTACCTACAATGATATATAATCACTCACTATGAGGCCCTTTATGTTAGAAATTTTTTATATCACATCATTTAGGTCATGTAAATGTACCTTCCTAGGTACATACTTAGGACATTAGATTACTTTAGGAGGAAGTTATCCAGTTACTTAATGCAATGTAATAAATGCACAAGTGTCAATGTGCAAGTTGTATCTGTGCAAGGTGTCCCTTTCACAACTAGGTAGAGTGTTGGACAAGGAACCTATCTTCCAATATAAAAAGGGCCTCATTGTAACAAGCAGAATATAGAAGCTCAGAGCATATTCATAGGTAGTAGCATAGTGTTGTGTAGATCACCATATATTGATGATGGGTGTAATGTAGTCTAGTAGCTTTGTTCATGGAGTGTCCATTTCCTCCATAGCTACATTGTATTCATTTTTTTCATTTCTATTTATAGCATATTTTAGTCATCTTATAGATTTACTTTCTTTCATATTATTCTACATCTTATGGTTGTTATGTCCCATTGCATACTGAATCAAAATCTAATAGTGGTATCGGATCCACGATAGATAGTATATCAATAGGAAAACCACTATTATCATTGAGCCTAATTTTTTGTCAACCTGACACACTACAGGACTAGCCATTGTCAAAAACTCTCAGAAGAGTCTAGGTGGTAGAATAAGGGAGAGCCATAAGTGAGGACTAAAAGAAATATCAGTTCTAGAAATACTGATATTACATTTGGCTAGAGTTTTAGGAAAAACTTGTGAAGACTAGGACTCAACATTCAATCCACTAGATTGATAAATATTCTAGTGAAGATCATTAAGGATATTTAGAATTTTTTAATTATTACCCAAAGTTTCTTTTCTTGTAGAAAATTAATTCTCAGATGATTAGGACACCTCCTAAAATAGAAAGCTAGGAGACTTCAACTTTGTTGCTCGAAGGTCGGCGTGCCTTCATAGTGAAAATATGGTAGGAACCTAGGGTTCCTAACACATATAAGTATTGATAAATAAATAATAAATAAATAAAACTAAAAGAATCGCATTTTGATATTGTCGGAAAGTCTCTTCAATAAATTATATTATATTTCATATTCTTCCTATTGAATGATAAATGTGTTTATACCCACTCTAAGGTTACGAGTGAAAAGTCGTAATGTTTAACCTAAACCCTAATTATAATATAATAATTAAATTATATTTAATTATTATATTATTTTCTATTATAACCATAGGATTAATAATTAGGGTTATATTAATATTATTATTAATTAATTAATGTTAGGATATGATCCTAACATGCCATCCTTCCTTGAAGAACTTTGTCCTCAAAGTTTTAGAAGGACTGAAAAATAGTCTTCGGAAAGTCTCAGTTTGTAGGTGGATGGTAGCAAGGGAAACTTTGATCGTCCATATCTTCTAAAGTATTTAAGATATTTACTTGAAGTTCACCATCTTGTATAAGTAGAAGAATATCACTTCTATCATTTTTCTTTTAATTGGATAATGCCAAAATAGATGTGTTATTTTTTCCAAATAATTATCATCTTCAATGTCTTCTTATAACTCTCGGCAATAATATTAATTCCTCATTCCTTTCAACTTTTCAATCTCAACTTATAAATGCCTCGTAATATTTTAATAAATCAATTTTCCACCTTATAAAACATAACTATTGAGGGAAAGTGGAAATTTATATATCACCTTTTCACTTGAATCTTTTGACTATAGAAATAATTCAAAATCTTATGCTCCCTTAATGTTACATCTTCTGCATGGCATAGAAACTGACCCAGTTCAAATGACCTAAAGCAAGGTGCACATATACTATTATATTGGATAATACTTTTTATAAGCTTTGAGACCAATTTTTCCCTTCATGCTTATGTTATGTGGTATTTTCTATTAGCAGTAATTTTGGTCGATTGGAGTTACCCATATGAAGGAGGAAATATTCAAGGAGCCGCATAAATTTGGTCCATCATGTTTTGAAAAGCTTGTTCCACCCTATAACTTCATTCTGTTTGGAGGAGGACCTCGCATGTGTCCTGGGTATGAATTTGCAAAGATGAAGACGCTTATATATTTACACCATTTGGTATTTAAAATACAGGTGGTTTCTGGTGAATCTAGACGAAAAATTAATTTGTGAGCCATTTGTTCTTCCCGAGATGGGATTGCCTATTAAGCTTCAGGCGAGGGACAAGTAATGAAGCGGGTATCATATTGTCACCCAGGCTTCATGTCAAGTAGCTCCTCCATGTGATGCTTTAACAAATGTTGCGTTGGTGACGTGCAACAACTCCTTCCTAAGATGATAATGTATGCATTTTTTTTTTTGATATCTTCTCCGAATTCGGCCATGTCTGGAGCGGATCCCACTTGCTCTTGGGACTCTAAATTCTTGTGGTTAAGCAAATCATAATCTGTGCTTTCAATATCCTATCTGGTTGATGCATTTTCAAGTATTTGTTTGAATAAGGATGACTAAAACAGAAGGCTCAGGGTCGTTGGAAATGAAAGTCTTTGATGGCTATTGGCTTTACTGTTACTCGTACCATAAACTGAGGTCCGGAATTTTTTTTAATTTTATTTTTAATTAATTATGCGTGGATAGAATTATCCCACAAGAAACAATGCATTCAATTTTTTTTTGTAAAACCATTTTTTTTCAAAAGGGGGGATTGTTGACTATTGTGAAAGGCCTATAGATGCCCATAGTTCCATCGTGTCTTATATTAGCACACGCTCTCTCGTTGAAGATTGCTATCTCAATCCCACTTTGCAATGGATCCCAATACATTTCACTCTGGTTATCTCTTCTTCACCTCTTCCTCCTGTTAACCATTGATATGTGCCAATGATTTTTCGCATTTCATTCTCATTGAGCGCCTGCATGTTCTCAAGCTTTATTCCATCGTCGTCAATGTCACCCTCCAACAACATCAGGGTCTTTGGACAATATATTTGACCTGCACACTTGACAATATATTCGAGATATACATATGTGTTGCCTGTCTCTCCAAATTTTGTCAGTATTTTGAAGTTTTGAAAGATTGACATCCAAAGCCCTACAGTATTTCAATTTCATTTGGTCAAGGGTGACATCCTGAAGAGTCTGCAACCCATACTGCTTTCTCAACAGTTCAAATGCACAGTTCAACTTAAGCATCATGTGGATATTAAAAACGACTCTATATAAGCCCAAGTGCATGTTGATAATGTTAGATGTGATATTTTTCCATTCAAAATACCTATAGTGTTTGGCAAAAATAATAGCATATGGACAGAGCGATACTTTCCATCTAAGATAGTTATATCTGTTGTTCCTCAATGTCAAAGCAATGAGATGATCCTCTCCTTAAGTCACTCCACACACAATGCAACTGTGCAAACTACTATGGACAGAGTTTGGAATTACAATTCTGACTGTCGAAAGATGTGAGTATAAAAGGTTCTTCTACAACATCATCCACCGAGACTGTGGATTACTGAAAATTTTTGGAGACTGCAGAAGAGGCAAATGGATAATTTAAATGGATTTTGTATGATCCTCTTTTTGGTGTGGAAGTCATATCTTCAAAGCCTCTGAAAAAAATCTTCATCAATTCCTATTCGAACAAAAGGTACAAAAAGGCTTGCAGTCCTTTCAATGATGAAGGTGGAGTCGTATTTGTGGCTGATGAATATGACCGAACCCTCACCTGGACCATGAACAAAGACATGGAAGGGAAAACATTATAGTTCGAAGTTAAAGGAAGCATCTGGATACTGGACCAATCTTCTTAATACATATTTCTATCATACAGTAAAGCATATCAGGAGGTTGAACTGCAGTTGCCAGAGTCATAGTATGTATACTGGCCCAATATTCATAATACATCTTGTTGAACTGCAGCTGACAGAGTCATAGTTTGTTTTATAGATGTATATATTTTCTTTTTAGGTGTTTGGCAAAGACAAATGCTTTAAATTATCTTTAAATATTCGCAGCAGCTTTTGTTTGTGGATTTTGTATTTGAATTGATCATGGGCTAGAAACAATATCTTATATGAAATAGAACTATGAAGATTTATTTTGACAACATTAATATTAAAGCATATGAGTTGGTTAGTGGAGAAGTCTGATTTTTTTTCTTTGCGAAATAATTGTAATTATTAAGGATGATTAAATAAATAAATTGTGCTTCTGTTGGGGCCTTAGCACATAGAATACATATACAATACCTCATTTCCTCGTTAACAGACCTCATTACCTGTGTAAACAATGAATTATAGACCGTTTTGCCAATAATAAGGCTTTTCGTCAGTATAATGAAGAGCAGTGTCAATTCTAATAAAAGAAAGTTGAGTTTTTCATGTTGGGGAGGAGGAGGCCATGGTGGAGGCCATTGGTGCACAACCATGGATATAACCATACTCTTGAGTGTTTTTGGCAGGCTTTCTACATCCGTTAAATCATCTTTCCAATCAAGAGATAAATCTTCAATACTCTGAGGCTTCTTGTGATAGTGCTCTTCTAGATTTTCAAGACAAATTCCTTTGATTGGACACCCTTCTACATGTAAGCCATGTGATGTGGGTTCTATTCTCTTCTCCATTTTGTCTCTTGCAATAAAATTTTTAGGGTTTTCATAATCAAAATGATGCAATATGGAATATGTGCATTCACTAAACTTTAGTTCAAAAATATTAGGGTTTGAAATATTTTTTTCTTTCTTGGGGAGTGCAATGGGTTCTTCCTCCACCTAGGATTTCATGGCTATGGGCTCTTCCTAATCCACCTGGGATTCCATGGCTAGGGTCTCCTCCTCTTGCATTATTTTTATTAAATACTCCATACGATCAAAACTTTCCATTTGTTTCTTATGGTATTCTTTAGTTATTCTTAAAAATTTTGCTATGTCATTTTTCATTTTCTTGACCCATATGGTTGGATCCATAAGGCTCTGATACCAGATGGTAGGAACCTAGGGTTCCTAGCACATATAAGTATTCATAAATAAATAATAAATAAATAAAACTAAAAGAATTGCCTTTTGATATTGTCGGGAAGTCCCTTCAATAAATTATATTATATTTCATACCTCCTATTGAATGATAAATGTGTACAATGTTTTTATACCCACTCTAGGGTTACGAGTGAAAAGTCGTAATGTTTAGCCTAAACCCTAATTATAATATAATAATTAAATTATATTTAATTATTATATTATTTTCTATTATAACCATAGGATTAATTAATTAATGTTAGGATAGGATCCTAACAAAAAATTAGTTCCTTGTGCAAGAAAAGAATACTATGGAAGAATACTTATGGAGAAGAGTCATGGTGAAGTTAGGATACTGGAGATCTCCATTTATAGATTGAGAACTTCACATAATTAAGAAAAGCCATAGTAGCCTTGATCCAGAAGAAAATGCCACGGAAGGCTTGTTCTAGAAGAAAATACCATAGAAGCCTTGATCCAAAAGAAAAAGGCCACAGAAGCCTTGATATTGAAGAAAAGGCCACAAAATCTTTGATACTGAAGAAAAGACCACATAAGCCTTGATACTGAATAAAAAGGTGATAGAATCCTTGATATTAAAAAGGCCATAGAATCCTTGATCTTAAAGAAGACTCCAAAAATGGTATATGATTCAGAAGTAGATTAAGATTTCAGTACTAATACTTTGTTGTAGGGAAAGAAGATTCAGTGAGTTGGAAAAATTCCTACAAGAAATTTAGGAAGAGTATCTTCTTTAGAATCAATCTAGCACCTAAAGTAAAATTTATGTTAAAGAGATCAGGAGAAGATCTCATTGAAGAACTTCCAATCTTGGAAAAAGAATAATAACTATGAGAGTTTTTCTCGAATCCAAAAGCAGCAAAATCAGATATCCAAAAGAAGATCTCACCACCAACACTTCCAAGAGCTAAAGGTTGAAAAAATAACAGAAGACCAGAAAAAGTTGTAAGATAAAACATCATTGGGAGGTCTCAACGAGCATCCAGTAAAAGTCTTGGAGAGCCTTATTGAAGAAATCATCAAAGGAGAACTCATTGGAGAAATTCACTACAAAAGATAGTGATATATTTGGGACAATTATCACCATCTGAAAACAAGACCAAAAGAAGAAGAATAATTTGAAAAGGAGTATAAAATATTAGAATACCTCAAGACAGTCAAAATCTTGAGAAGAATATCCTACTTGAAGTCAAAATTCAACAAGAAGACTTGAAGACAAGAGAAGCCTACCAAATCCAAGAGATTTGAATATTACCTCTCATAGCAAGAAGGCATTGTTCTAGAGACAAGACTTCTCCAAATCTATAGCAAAAGGAGAATATTTCAAGAAGGATCAAATCACAAAACTCTAAGCTCATAAAATAAAGTTCAAGACCATATTTTGGTGAAAGGAGCAGCCTAAGATAGCCTACAAAAAAGTTGTGAGATCCTACACAAGACAAAAACTTGGTGCTTCATCTACAAAAGCTTTCAATAGGTATGCAACTTGGGTGTAATCAAATTCATTGATTAAAATTGGATCATCTATCATATTTATTAAGGCATCTTATTTAGATTGAAATTTGCAAAAGAAAAAAAAATATTGAGTTAAAACATTCAAAAAGTGCAAAAAGAAAAGTTTTTTTAAGGTTCATTTGCACATTAATTAGGAGTTTATTATATCTCATAACTACAACTATATTTCAACTACCTGTCATCTACTTTGAAAAAAGAAAATAATAATAAGTCCTACAACATTGGTTATAGTGAATTTGCATAATAATTATTGAAGGTTCATTTCAGATTAGTCTTGATTAATCGCAGTAAATTGATTAAGTGAATTGATAAGTTATTTTGAGAGTTGATTGAAGTGATAAGGTGAGAATTTTTAGTGCATTAAAATTAAAATATTATTAAGTGTATTTGCACTACTCTATTGCTCTCAAAATATTAGCCTTTGTGTTTTTGAGAAGGGCACAAAATCAGATTTTCTCAAAGTGTCTAAAGACACTATTAGTGCACAAAAATCTGCAACATTTAGTGGTGAAGAGAAGCCACCAAATCAGCCTCAAATCCTCAAGGTTTTGGAGAAGAAAGTAGCCATTTAATATTAGCAAAGGAAGCCTCATATTGAGACTTGGTGAGTCTCAAATTTAAAGCACAATAAGGTTTTTGTTACAAAGAAACAATGCATGAAAATATAGCTAAAAGGGATCTTCTATCAAGTGGTTACAAGCTTGGGTTAATTTGTAAAATAACCAAGCAAAAAGGAGAAGATTTATAATCAAAGAGACATCCTCAAAACCCTTACATTGCATTCAAAAATCTGCCACAAAACCAGAAAATTAGACCTGCAAAAAGAGTGCAAGATAGGGTGCAATAAAAAGGTTTTTATATACAAATATTATTACATGGTATTGCACTTCTCTAATACGTTCTAAGCATGAAGATAGCATATTTGAAAGTGCATCAAAGGTACATTATTCTCAAGAATTGTGCAGCCAAATACTAGAACACTCCAAGCATAAATAAGCTTCTCAAAAGGGTTCACATCGTTCACGGATTGGATAGCCATAATAGGCAACCTGAGAAGCACAAGAAAGGTGTCACAATTCTCACTAAAGGAGACAAATCCAGAAACATATAATCAAGGGAAATAAAAAGAATAAAATTGGAATCATACATCCAATCAAGGAGCATTCAATACCATCACTGGAGCATCAAGAAGTCTCCACCAAAGCACTATCATTCAAACTCCATTCAAGAGCCACCAAAGCTCCACCATAAGCATTGATTGGCTGGAAATATCTCAGCACCAACAAAGTACAACAAAGAACAAGGTAGAAAAATATGTTGAAGGGCTTGTAAGAAGGCATTGATAAAACAAGGGCATGCAAAGGAAACAAGGTACCACTTGTCATTCTCCAAAAGAACCCTAAAATGCCCACAAAAGAACATTGAATTTCAAAGGAGATGTTACAATATTATATTGGCACCCATATTCCATGTGGAAGAGGAGTTACTTTTAGCTAGAAGTGTTACATTAAGAGGCCTCACATACATTGAAGCAGAGAAGCCACTTGGATAGCATACAAAGAGGGAATAAAAATATTCCAAGCAAAGGTGACACTTGTAACAGGTATTTAGAACAAAGTTGGTGATTCCAAAAAGTGTCCAAAGCATCCTTGAAGCATTGAATGAAACCACTGTGACACTTGTCACTCATAAAAATATTGACCACCTATTAAAGGTGCCTTGGACCAGGGAGAATGTAGCATTCGGGAGCATTCAAAAGTAGCAAAGAGAAGTGTAAGAACTCTTGGTCAAACAAGTCAAGGGAAGCATTAAAGAAGGGCGTTGAAGCCAAGGAGCATATTGAAGAATCTTTCATTACTCACAACACCCAAGAAGGACACATTACAGCCATACACATATGATTTCATAAAGGTGCAAAGCTTTATTAAGGTAATATTTCCCCTATCTAATTTACTTTCATTAAAAAATGAGTTATAAGGTTATATTCTAAGGTTGAAGTATTATAGGAAATCAATTTTTATTTGAAAGCAAAACTTATGGAAATTAAATATCAAAGTAGTCTTATAATTGCAAAACACAACCTTGGAGAAATAAAGGACATGACTTGGAATTAATTCATTGGTATTTGCAAATATTATTATGTTCTAATTTTCCAAATTTGGGAGTTATAAGGATTACAACACCAAATTAGGTTATTGAAAATTAGAAACACTAAAATAAAATCCTAAGGGATATTAAAAGAGGTTATTAAGGTTTTTGCTAAGGTTGGAAATTTATAATATTCTTGTCTCAAAATTTTTCAAAAGGGATAAAAGAAATCCAATATTAAAACCTCTTCAAAATTGGAAAAGTTCTTAGTTCAATAGGAGTTATAAGGTGTTAGAAAAGTTAATTTTTAATATTTACAAATCTTTACAAAATCAACAAAAAATTGAACTACATTTTACGAGAGCACTATATCATATTCCAAAATCACTAGGGAGTCATAAGGCATTCTACAAAACTTGATAATAATAGCATCTACCAAAGATTATCAAGTTCTATATAATTTGTTGAAAATTTTGAGTATGTTGTTGTCATTGATGTTAAAGTTTTGAGGTCATATGTTGATGACATTGGTTACAATTGATATCTCGACATGGCAAAAAGACAAATTCTGTAAGTTGGCTAAAATGCAAGGCAAATATTATTCTCAGTGCAAGAAATTTGATAAAAAGAGGGTTATAATTCTTATATTTAAGCCCAAGAGGTTTGGGACAAAGCTCCACATGTTTGGTTAAAAAGTTGAAGGCCCTAGTCTAAAAATCCCAAAGGAAGAAAATATCTAGGCTAAAAAAGGATATAATATTATAATATTATAATATTAAAGTTAAAATGTTAAAGCCTAAGGATGCATTATAAAATAATTATAATATTTATATTATAATTTTTATAACCCAAAGTGGGTTTGGTGCCAATATTCAAAAGTTATTTTTATTAAACTTCCAAGCACCACCAATGTCCTTAGCATGGTGGTAATCCATATTAATATGGATAATGTTTGATGCCCTATGGTGTGTGTTCGATGTGCGATAAAATCGGTCAATGCGATTTCTCCTGCATGTGCTTCATGAGAAGAAAAAGATAAAATTTATCTAAGGGAAGGCATTAATGATTTTAATATAAGATCGTTCGATCTTATATCTGACCAAGCGGTTGGCCTAGCAACAGTTTGGGTAGTATTAAGGTGCAGGATAGACAACAGGTTTTGTGTTTGAATCCAGGCGGTGATAGTTTTTTTCATCAATTTTGTTGGTAAGGAAACTGAGTAGAGGTCAAAGTGTGTGTCATGCTTTTTAGTCCTCATGTGGACGATTGGCCTAGCGGCAACCCAAGTAGTGCTAGCATGCTAGCAGGCAGTAGGTGTTGTGTTTGAATCTCTCCACAATAGTTTTAGTAAGCATTAATTAAAATTCTAATTGCCTAAGGTTAAGGGTTAGGTGCATGAGGTGTGTTTGATTATTTGAGCATCGTTGACTTAGGGAGGTATAAGGGGAAATAATTTTTTAATTATTTCTTGCAATTTTTTTTGGAGAAAAATATTATGAAAATGTATTTTTGCTAAAAAGTGATTTTGTGGAGTAATAAGGATTTTTGATAATTCTTTTATGAATGTTTTTGAAATTAAAAGGGAGTTAAAAGGTGTATGAAGTACTTTTATTGCTTGTATTTTTGCTTCATTTTGAAGGGTTTGGTTTTATGATTTAATGCTCTATTTTGAGAAACCAAGAGAGTTGGTTTGGAATTTAATTATGCACACTTATTGAGAAAGGTTTCCCAATATATGAAAACGTGTTGTGCTAATATTTTGAAGTTGCAAAAGATATCTTTTTGTGAGACAAGTTTTGAAGACATATCTTCATAAGAGAAAATTAAGAGGTATGGGCACATATTTCTTTATTTAAAGTATTTTGTTGAATAGATGTTTCTGAACATAACGTGGAGTGAAAAGGATTGTTTGATAAGCATTATTAGAAATATTTGAGTTAGGATTTGTTCTTCACGGTTGAATGATTTTGGATTCCTTTGAGATAGAGTTTAAGAATAATATTGTGCTTGCATTGTTGAAATATATTGAGACATTTGTGCTAGATATTATGAACTACTTGTACTAGGGTTGAAGATAAGTTAGTGCATCATTGTGAAACCTTTTTGAGCATGTGTTATGAGTAATTTTGAGCATGTGTTATGAGAAATTTTGAGCATGTGTTATGAGCAATTTTGAGCATGTGTTATGAGTAGTTTTGAGTGTGTGTTATGAGAAGTTATAAGCATGTATTAGAGCATAATTGAGCAGGGATAGAGAGCAGGTTAGAGGTAGTGTTGTGATAAAATTAGATCAGTGTTATGATAATATTGGATCAGTATTGTGAGAATATTGGTTCAATATTATGAGCAAATTAGATCAGTATTGTGAGTAGATTGGATTAATACTGTGAGCAGATTGAATTAGCTATATGAGCATATTGGATCAGATTTAACCATAGCAGAGGGGATAGAGTTTTTCTATGGATAGAGTTCCACAAACTAGAGAAGTAGGGATATAGGTCTCCTATGGACAGAGATCCGTGAACGAATTGGTGAGATAGATTTCTTCTATGGAGAGAGATCCATAAACCAGTTGAAGAGATAGAGTTCTCCTAGATCAAGTTCCACAAACTAGAGCAAGGGGATAGATTTTTCTTGTGGAGAGAGATCCACAAATCAAAGCATAAGGGGATTGGCATCTCCTTTGGATATAGGTCCATAATGTTGGCAATTTTGGGTTTGAGATCCTAGCTTCTTGTCTATGAGTTGTCATTGATGTCAAAAGGAAATGGCATTAATGTTAAGAGGATGTGTTGGCTTCAAAGGTGGAAGATTCCAAGAGAATATTTTTAAGAGAATCCGGAGAGATTCCATTGGCAAGGGTTTTTCATTAAAACCAAACCGGTTTTTATTAAAACCAAGTTGGATAGGGTTTTTATTAAAACCAAGTTAAATGGTTTTTATTAAAACCAATGGAGGTTCTCTTTATTATTTATTTAATTATTATTTAAAACCCTTCAAGGTTTTAATTAATTAATTATTTAATTAATTAAGGGAGAAATTATTTTTAATTTATTAAAAATACTTAAAGGTTTTTAAACCTTTTTTTATTCTTAATTTATTAAAATTATTTAAGGGTTTTTAAACCCTTTTTGAAAAGACTTTTGATTAATTTCGAAATGGTCTTTATTTTCGCCGACGTCAAGGTGTCTTCGAAGAGACTATTTATTCTCCAACTCCTAAGGTTGGAAGGCTAATTAATTCGAAATTCCTCGAATGCAATTTGCGGTGTTTGTGCTCTGTATTCGTTGCGATCGAAGGAAGACTTAGAAGCACGTGCGGTTGAAAAGTCTTCGAGAGTTTTTTTCGAGGGTGAAGTGGAGGGAAGTTCACTTGTGAACTTCGTAGCCCGCGTGGGCTAGTGGCAGCGAAGGCTGTTGTTGGGCGCTGCATTGGCGGAGGTCACCGTTTCGAGTCTCGCGGGGGTGCTTTGCTAGAGTAACACACGTTTTTATTAAAACGTCTTTATGCCATGAAATTCGGAGTTTCTTGGACAACGATTTATAAGGTGTGATTAAATTTTATGAGTTTTGGCTTTTGTGATTAGCATTGAATAAAAGCTTAGGAGAAATAAGGGCATATTTCTTTGGATGTATTTTTAAGATTATTCTTTGCTATGCTAAAATTAAAAATGGAGGTATAAGGTGTGAGTCTGTGATTGTTGATTTATTGGCATGTTATGGTGGTTGTGTTTAAAGAAGTGGAGCTAAAAGGTGTAATAAAGGAAGTTTATATTATTGCTCATTTCTTTTTATTCTAACCCTAACTTGGTTGGAAGTTTGAGAGTTGTGTGTGGTGACAGCTTGAAGGTTCAATTATCTTCTACTCCAATAAGGTATGGGCACATTCTTCTTATGAGTATGATTGGTGTATGTTTTCTGAAATAAGGTTGGAGTGAAAAGGTATTCTACTAGGTATCCTTTGGCTAGGTGTAAATCCTATTTTCTGGTTTGTTGAAGACTACTTATGCATTGTTATCCTTAAGGAGAGTTTTTGGTGAATGCATAATTTCTGGTTTGAGATAGTGGAAGCTTTGTGCACTAGGGTTTATATTTGTGAGTCTAGCTACTTGCATTGAGTTGGTGGAACCCTTGGTTGGCTGTTTTGAGTTTGATGGTTGAGTTGCTTCCATAGAGGTTGTTTGATCAAGTTATTGCTTTACTTGATTCATGATATTGGGCTTACTCCATTGAGTTGATTTGAGCAAGTTATTCTTTGCATTTGGTGATATTGTGTTGGTGGCTGTTTTGTTCAAATATCTTTGGAGGGAAAAGGATTTCTACTTGTTTCCTTTTCTTGTGATGATTGGTTGAATGCTTCAAGGTTGATGTTGAGTTGAATGGTGTTGGTTGACTAAACCTTGTTTGATGAGCATTGTTGTTGAAACCCTAATTGATGGTGAAAAGAACATGAGTATCATTGTTATGTGATTCTTTGCATAGTTGGCAATTGTTGGGGTTTCATGTTCTTGAAAGAAAACATTCTATCCTATCCATTTCAGATATTGAGTTGAGTTTTCAGATTTGAGATTGAGATTGAGCTGAGTTGATTTGAGTTGAGTTTTGAGATTGGGATTTGAGTATAGAACATATTGAGTCTCTAACAATTCTCTTTATGCTTCTATGAGTTTGACAAATCACATTGGGTCTCTAACAATTCACTTTGTGATTTCCTACTAAGAAAGTTTTTCTTGGTGAGTAGTTTTGGACAGGTTCGTGGGGACTTGTGAGCAGTTTTGGACAGGTTTCGGTGGGGACTTGTGAGCAGTTTTTGGACAGGTTTCGGTGGGGACTTGTGAGCAGATTTGGACAGGTCCTAGCAGAGGACTTGTGAGCTGAGTTTGATAGTTCTATCAGAGAACTTGAGGATAGAGGTGCATTGGTTCTATGAGAAGAACTTGAGGATAGATTTGGCAAGTCTTTGAGAAGGCTTGTATGTAGAGGATTGATTTGTTCAAGAGTTGGACAGATCTGACAGACAGAGGAAGACTTGTACTAGACCGACTGACTATGTTTGGTACAGGTTGTTGAGCTACTGTGGACGTGATCATAGAAGGCAGAGGTCTCTTAGGCTAAGCATTGAGGACAGGAGGTCTTCGGTGGAAAGGAGTTCCACGTGCTGGCAAGAGGTAGAGGCAGTTGATCTTCTGAGGGATCATTTCCAGAGCAGAGGGGAAGGTATCTCCTTTGGGCCGAGGCTCATAAACATTGTAATTGGGAAGGATTCCCAAAGAACTTTGAGATAACTTTTAGAGAAAAGTTTTTGTGGACGTAGCCCAACCATTTTGGGTGAACCACGTTAAAAATGGGTCTTCAATGTGTGATGCTTTCTGTCTTGATTAATGTTGTGTTGATGCCACTGCTATCTAAAGTTAAAATTATTAATTGGTTAAGTCTTATACTGTTCACCCCCCTCTCAGTATAAGTCCATGTTCTTCAATTGGTATCAGAGCCGGTCTCTCCAGAAAGAGCCTAATAGCTTGGAGAAGGATCTATCAGAGGAACATACAGATTCATAAAGAGATGAAGAGGTTGAGTTCGATCTCAAAGGTGAATTCTTCTTGGCTTTAAGAAAGCTTGAGAAATTTAGGGAAGAGAATTCTGTTCTCAAGCATCAATGTCAGGAAGAAGAGATAGCAAGATCAGAATTGTCTCAAAGTGTTATAGACTTCAAAATTCTAGCTGAAGAAGGGAAGAAGGTTGAACAGGTTCTGACAGAGGCTCTCAAAGGAAAGGAAGCTGATTGCGAGAAACTAGAAGAAGAGGTTATGTCTCTTAGAGTGAAGTTGGAACAGTTGGCTCTCAGATAGAATACTCCATGTGAAAAGCAAAAGAAGGATTGTATCACCATTCATGAAATAGGGTCTTCGAGCAAGATCAATCTTCATCCTGAAGAGCGGTGGATTCCAGTTGGTCACAAGAAGAACAATCATCCAAGGCATCAAAATAGGTTACATAATACTTTCCATGGCTATTGTTTTTCCTGCAAGAAATTTGGTCACAAAGCTATGCATTGCAATAAGTCTTTGAATAGCCATAGTAAGGAAAATGTTAACTCTTTTGCACCTCTTATGAATAAAAATGTCATGTGTTACAAGTGCAAGAATTTTGGGCATATAGCAAGGATGTGCAGTTTGGATAGATCTAGCCTTGAGTTCACTAAAAAGAGAAATGAGATCAAATCTAAGTCAATGATAGTTCAAACTGCTTTTCATGCTCAAGACAAAGTAGAAAAATGGTATCTTGATAGTGGTTGTTCAAAACATATGACTGGTGAAAAGGAAAAGTTTTTGGTCTTAAAAGAAACAAACAGAGGAACAATCAATTTTGGAGATAACAGGTCAACTAAAATCTGTGGTAAAGGGACTCTTAGTTTGGATGGGAAATCCAAAATAAAAAATGTGCTTTATGTAGAAGGCCTAAGACATAATCTTCTAAGTGTGAGTCAACTTTGTGATCAAGGGCACATAGTATCTTTCTTTTCAGATAGATGTGAGATAAGTAAAGAAAAAAATGGAAAACTCATTGCTAGTGCTACAAGGACTCCAAACAATCTTTACATGCTAAGTGAGATAAAAAAGGAAAAGTGTTTTCTAACTCAAGAAGATGAGAGTTGGTTATGGCATAAAATATTGGGGCATTTGAGCTTTGATAATCTTGTCAATATTAGTAACAAGGAAGCAGTTAGAGACTTGCCCAAAATAAAAAGGCCCCATAACATCATTTGCGGTCCTTGTCAACATGGAAAATAGACCGGAACCAGTTTCAAATCAAAAGGGTATACTTCTTCAAAACCATTGGATCTTATTCATACTGATTTATGTGGCCCTACTGGAACTCAGAGCCTTCAGGGAGAAAGCTACTTCATGTTGTTTATAGATGATTATTCTAGAATGACTTGGGTTACTTTTCTCAAAGAAAAATCTGAAGCTTTTGAAAAATTTAAAGCTTTCAAAGAAATGATTGAAAATGAGACTCACAAGAGAATCAAATGCTTAAGATCAAATAGAGGAGGAGAGTTCACTTCAAATGAATTTGTGGAATACTGTGAGCAACAAGGAATCAAAAGAGAATATTCAAGCAAGCAAGAACTCCTCAACAAAATGGAGTAGTTGAAAGGAAAAATAGAACTATTGAAAATATGGCTAGAGCTATGTTAAATGAGTCAAAACTTTCAGATGGTTTTTGGAAAGAGGCAGTCAGTACGGTAGTCTACATTATCACCAGGGCCCAACTTAGAGTCAATCATCATAAAACTCCTTATGAGTTGTGGAAAGGAAGACCAACTACAGTAAAATACTTCAAAGTGTTTGGGAGTAAGTGCTTCATCAGAAGGGAAGATCAGAATTTGGGTAAGTTTGATCCTAGGTGTGATGAGGGAATCTTTCTTGGATATTCCAGCAGAAGCAAGGCCTACAGATGCTTCAACAAAAGAACTCATACAGTTGTAGAGAGCATAAATGTAACAGTTGATGAAAAGACAGGGATAAGAGAACCAGTCAAGGAACTCAGTGATGAAATTTGTCAAGAAGAATTCGGAGAGGTTTCAGATGAAGAAGAGGAAAGACAACAACTGCTTCCCAAAACTCCTTCATGATATGTTCAGAAACATCATCCCAAATATTTGATCATTGGTGATCCAAATAGCAGGCAAACAAGAAGAAGAGTCATTCCTTCACATGATTCTACAAATGTTTCATTATTATCTCAGATTGAGCCAAAATATTTCAGTGAAGCATGTGCAGATAAGTTTTGGGTAAAAGCAATGGATGAAGAGCTAAATCAAATAGAGAAAAGTGAAACTTGGGAATTGGTTCCAAGACCTAAGGACAAGAATGTCATTGGCACAAAATGGATATTCAGAAATAAACTCAATGAGGATGGAAATATTGTCAGAAACAAAGCTAGGTTAGTCTGCAAAGGTTATGCTCAAGTAGAAGGTGTTGATTTCGAAGAGACGTTTGCTCTTGTTGCTCGTCTTGAAGCTATCAAAATATTTTTGGCCCTTTCAAGCTTCAAATCATTCAAGGTATATCAAATGGATGTAAAGTCAGCTTTTCTAAATGGGGTGTTGGTAGAAGAAGTCTACATAGAACAGCCAGAAGGAGTGTCTCTCTCGGAACAATCAGACTATGTGTGTAAACTGAAAAAGGCCTTGTATGGGTTAAAGCAAGCACCTAGGGCTTGGTACTCAAGACTTGACAGGTATCTTCATGAGCAAGGCTTCAGGAAAGGCGTGGCAGATAGCAATTTGTATATTAAGAATGAAAATGATGATATGTTGATTATGGTTGTCTATGTTGATGATATTATTTTTGGGGGAAATAATACTCAGATGTGCAAAGTTTTTGCTAACACCATGCATAAGGAATTTGAGATGTCTATGATTGGAGAGCTGTCATTCTTTTTAGGTCTTCAGATTGCTCAATCAAAGGATGGTATATTTCTCTCTCAAGGAAAGTATATCAAAGAAATGTTGAAGAAATTTGGGATGATGGACAGCAAACCAATGTGTACTCCAATGATTACAGGGTGCAAGATGAGTAAAGATGATGAATCTCCAATGGCAGATCAGAGGTTGTACAGATCTATGATTGGCAGTTTATTATATATTACAGCTACCAGACCAGATATCATGCAGGCAGTTGGGTTAGTAGCAAGATTTCAGGCAGCTCCAAAATATTCTCATGTTATAGCAGTTAAGAGGATATTCAGATATCTGAAGGGCACTATGGACTTTGGGCTTTGGTATCCCAAAGGTGATGATTTCACCCTCACAGCTTATACAGATGCAGATTGGGCAGGCAGTATTGATGACAGGAAAAGCACTAGTGGTGGAGCATTCTTTCTGGGAAAGAGTTTGGTTTCTTGGCTAAGTAAGAAACAACCTTTAGTTTCCTTATCTACAGCAGAGGCTGAATACATAGCAGCAGTGGTCGGGTGTACACAGGTTTTATGGATGAAAACCACCTTGGAGGATTTCAAAGTCAAGCATGAACAACCCATCTCCATACTTTGTGATAATACAAGTGCCATAAGTATTTCCAAAAATCCGGTAATGCACTCAAGGACAAAGCATATTTCCATCAAGTATCACTTTCTAAGGGAGAAAGTGCAAGACAAGCAGGTCAAGGTAGAGTATGTGTCTACTAAAGAGCAGATTGCAGATATCTTCACCAAACCTCTTCCAAGAGATACGTTTGAGTATCTAAGGGAGAAATTGGGAGTTGTACTCCCACCCCAGAATTAATCACCTCATCAGGAGGTGGGGGAGGGACTAAGCTAAGAGGCTCATTCTTAGTCCCGAGCCCCAAAGGTGACCCTTTGCCATTGATGACAAAGGGGGAGAGATTTGAGTAAGGGGGAGAGCTTCAAAGTGAAGAGGAAAGCCTCAAGACAGGGGGAGCTGTTTATGTTGAGTTTCTGTGTTGTTGAGAAGCATGGTTTGCCATCAATGACAAAGGGGGAGATTGTTGGCAATTTTGGGTTTGAGATCCTAGCTTCTTGTCTATGAGTTGTCATTGATGTCAAAAGGAAATGGCATTAATGTTAAGAGGATGTGTTGGCTTCAAAGGTGGAAGATTCCAAGAGAATATTTTTAAGAGAATCCGGAGAGATTCCATTGGCAAGGGTTTTTCATTAAAACCAAACCGGTTTTTATTAAAACCAAGTTGGATAGGGTTTTTATTAAAACCAATGGAGGTTCTCTTTATTATTTATTTAATTATTATTTAAAACCCTTCAAGGTTTTAATTAATTAATTATTTAATTAATTAAGGGAGAAATTATTTTTAATTTATTAAAAATACTTAAAGGTTTTTAAACCTTTTTTATTCTTAATTTATTAAAATTATTTAAGGGTTTTTAAACCCTTTTTGAAAAGACTTTTGATTAATTTCGAAATGGTCTTTATTTCCGCCGACGTCAAGGTGTCTTCGAAGAGACTATTTATTCTCCAACTCCTAAGGTTGGAAGGCTAATTAATTCGAAATTCCTCGAATGCAATTTGCGGTGTTTGTGCTCTGTATTCGCTGCGATCGAAGGAAGACTTAGAAGCACGTGCGGTTGAAAAGTCTTCGAGAGTTTTTTTCGAGGGTGAAGTGGAGGGAAGTTCACTTGTGAACTTCGTAGCCCGCGTGGGCTAGTGGCAGCGAAGGTTGCTGTTGGGCGCTGCATTGGCGGAGGTCACCGTTTCGAGTCTCGCGGGGGTGCTTTGCTAGAGTAACACACGTTTTTATTAAAACGTCTTTATGCCATGAAATTCGGAGTTTCTTGGACAGCGATTTATAAGGTGTGATTAAATTTTATGAGTTTTGGCTTTTGTGATTAGCATTGAATAAAAGCTTAGGAGAAATAAGGGCATATTTCTTTGGATGTATTTTTAAGATTATTCTTTGCTATGCTAAAATTAAAAATGGAGGTATAAGGTGTGAGTCTGTGATTGTTGATTTATTGGCATGTTATGGTGGTTGTGTTTAAAGAAGTGGAGCTAAAAGGTGTAATAAAGGAAGTTTATATTATTGCTCATTTCTTTTTATTCTAACCCTAACTTGGTTGGAAGTTTGAGAGTTGTGTGTGGTGACAGCTTGAAGGTTCAATTATCTTCTACTCCAATAAGGTATGGGCACATTCTTCTTATGAGTATGATTGGTGTATGTTTTCTGAAATAAGGTTGGAGTGAAAAGGTATTCTACTAGGTATCCTTTGGCTAGGTGTAAATCCTATTTTCTGGTTTGTTGAAGACTACTTATGCATTGTTATCCTTAAGGAGAGTTTTTGGTGAATGCATAATTTCTGGTTTGAGATAGTGGAAGCTTTGTGCACTAGGGTTTATATTTGTGAGTCTAGCTACTTGCATTGAGTTGGTGGAACCCTTGGTTGGCTGTTTTGAGTTTGATGGTTGAGTTGCTTCCATAGAGGTTGTTTGATCAAGTTATTGCTTTACTTGATTCATGATATTGGGCTTACTCCATTGAGTTGATTTGAGCAAGTTATTCTTTGCATTTGGTGATATTGTGTTGGTGGCTATTTTGTTCAAATATCTTTGGAGGGAAAAGGATTTCTACTTGTTTCCTTTTCTTGTGATGATTGGTTGAATGCTTCAAGGTTGATGTTGAGTTGAATGGTGTTGGTTGACTAAACCTTGTTTGATGAGCATTGTTGTTGAAACCCTAATTGATGGTGAAAAGAACATGAGTATCATTGTTATGTGATTCTTTGCATAGTTGGCAATTGTTGGGGTTTCATGTTCTTGAAAGAAAACATTCTATCCTATCCATTTCAGATATTGAGTTGAGTTTTCAGATTTGAGATTGAGATTGAGCTGAGTTGATTTGAGTTGAGTTTTGAGATTGGGATTTGAGTATAGAACATATTGAGTCTCTAACAATTCTCTTTATGCTTCTATGAGTTTGACAAATCACATTGGGTCTCTAACAATTCACTTTGTGATTTCCTACTAAGAAAGTTTTTCTTGGTGAGCTTGAGTTTTTGGATAGGTTCGGTGGGGACTTGTGAGATTTTTGGACAAGTTTCGATGGGGACTTGTGAGCAGTTTTGGACAGGTTTCGATGGGGACTTGTGAGCAGATTTGGACAGGTCCTAGCAGAGGACTTGTGAGCTGAGTTTGATAGTTCTATCAGAGAACTTGAGGACAGAGGTGCATTGGTTCTATGAGAAGAACCTGAGGATAGATTTGGCAAGTCTTTGAGAAGGCTTGTATGCAGAGGATTGATTTGTTCAAGAGTTGGACAGATCTGACAGACAGAGGAAGACTTGTACTAGACCGACTGACTATGTTTGGTACAGGTTGCTGAGCTGCTGTGGACGTGATCATAGAAGGCAGAGGTCTCTTAGGCTAAGCATTGAGGATAGGAGGTCTTCGGTGGAAAGGAGTTCCACGTGCTGGCAAGAGGTAGAGGCAGTTGATCTTCTGAGGGATCATTTCCAGAGTAGAGGGGAAGGTATCTCCTTTGGGCCGAGGCTCATAAACATTGTAATTGGGAAGGATTCCCAAAGAACTTTGAGATAACTTTTAGAGAAAAGTTTTTGTGGACGTAGCCCAACCATTTTGGGTGAACCACGTTAAAAATGGGTCTTCAATGTGTGATGCTTTCTGTCTTGATTAATGTTGTGTTGATGCCACTGCTATCTAAAGTTAAAATTATTAATTGGTTAAGTCTTATACTGTTCACCCCCCCTCTCAGTATAAGTCCATGTTCTTCACATAAATATTGTAATAGGGAATTGATTCCCAAAATATTTATTGATAAAATTTAGAAGATAGACTTTATCTGTGGATGTAGCCCACATTAGTTGAACCATGTTAAATCATGTCTCTCATGTGTGTAATGATGTGGGAATTATTTATTGCTTTGATATTATTGTTGTTATCATTTGGATTGAAAAGTAAAATTTTTTATTTTATATTGTTCACCCCCCCTCTCAGTATAAGCTTATGTTCTTCAATTGGTATCAAAGCGGGTTCCTTCATGAAAATCCTAACATCTTGAAGGAAGATCCCACAAGAACATACATGACCTCAAAAAATGGAGAAGAGGCCATGATTGATATAAAAGAGGAATTTATTGTTGCTCTTAGAAACTTGGAAAAGGTTAGAAAAAAGAATTTAAGTTTGAAGGATCAAATCCAAGAGGATGAGGAAGCAAAGATGGAACTTCTATAAAACCTCATAGAGCTCAAGGTAAGAGTTGAAGAGAGAAGTAAAATTAAACATGATATGGCATAACAGTTAAAGAAAAAAGAGTTGGAATGTGAAATATTGGAATATGAAATTGTCTCTCTAAGAAAAGAAGTTGAAAATACTAAGGATAAGTTACAACAAGATATAAAGTTAGGGAAATAAAAAGAGGATTCAAGCTCCCAAGAAACAAAGATATCAAAAGAAGAAGAGCCCATGACTTATGCTAATGCATTGAAAGACAAAAGCATCAAGAAGGAAGAAGGCAAAGAAGATCCATGCATAAAAGTCAATTATAGGAACAAAAAAAGAAGAAGCATGCAACCATATTATTCAAGGCACTCTAACAGTTTATAAAATTTCTTCCATGGCTATTTTTTTCATGCAACAAATATGGTCATAAAGCCATACATTGCACTGTTTATGTGAGAGATAATGTTGATATAAATTTCAATTATTTTGCACCTCTCATGAATAACAATATCATATGTTACAAATGCAATAAATTTGGGCACAAGTCCCAATGGTGTAAAACAATATTTCCTAAATTAAGCAAAAAGGAGGATCAAAAGGTTCAAATGAATACAACCTCAAAAATTAGGAGAGAGATAAAAGAGCAAGAAAAAGTGAAGTCAATGTTGGTACAAATGGCTCTTTATGTAAAATATAAGAGAAAATAGTGGTTTCTTAATAGTGGTTGTTCAGGTCATATGATAGGGGACAATAATGTTGTAATCACAATGACACTGAGAGGGGGGTGAATCAGTGTGTTCTTTAAAAACTTCTAAAACAATTAGTTTTAAATCCAGCAGTAGTTTAAAGCAGATAAGAGAGATACTAAATGCATCAAGAAAGCATCACACATAACACAGCAATTTAACGAGGTTCACCAATGTGGCTACTCCTCAAAAATGACTGCTTGGACTACCATCCAAATCCAACCAATGCAAAGCTACAACTTTACATAATCCTTTACCAAAGACCAACTGGAAGGAGCACCAACCCCTTAAATTTATCTGCTTCAATAGAATGGAGCACCAACTCCTATTTTACCAAAACCTACTGGAAAGAGGCACCAACCCCTTGTGCCAAGCTACAACTTGGAAAACAATAATAAAGATTACAGAATAAAACTTTCACCTCATTTCTCATAGTCTGCTATTTTCCTGCATTCTGCTGCTTCTACGCAACACGATTCGCACTATCCGACCGCTTCTGTATTCTTCTTTGCACTCTCTACTGCAATCGGCTGTTCGACACTTCTGCTATTCGTGCGCTAATATTTTGAACTTAGAACTCCATCTCTACACATTGCGCTTTTCATCCATGCAATCACGATATGCAGATTCGAACTACAACTTTGCACTCTACACGACCAAACTTGCGCAATCACTCTATTCGCATTCGCACATTATCTCAACGCAACGCACTCTGCTCGCTCTCGCACTCTTTCTACTTTTTTTTTTTCTTTAACCGAAGTAACCATCCTTTTATAGACGAAATCTCAGAGACAAACCCTAGGAAACGTCGACTGTGAACCCTAGAAAATGTCGACCGTAAACCCTAGAAGATGACGGCTTCAACCTCTAAGAGCATCCACTGTGAAACCCTAAAAGATGTCGGCTTCAGATCCACTGTAAAACCCTAAATGATGTCGGCTTCAACCTCTAAGAACATCGACTGTGAAACCCTAAAAGATGTCAGCTTCAAACCCTAAAATCCATCTGCCCTGATTTAACTTTGTCGGCCTCAAACTCTTCTGCCACCTTCGTCACCTTCCTGTAGCTTATTGCCATGAAATAGCAACACGTCGCGATATCGCGACACTTTTTGTGGCCGTACGCCTTCTTGACCTTGTCGTCACGAAATCGTGACCCTTTTGGCCTTTGAACGCTTCACTTCCATTCTTGTCACGAAATCGTGACACTTTGATCGTTGTCGACGTCATCCTCATTCTTGTCACGAAATCGCGACGCTTCCGGCTTCCAGCAGCTTTTCTTGCATCCTGTCATGAAATCATGACACTTTCAGCTTTTGCTGACGTCATCCTCATTCTTGTCATGAAATCACGACGCTTCGCTTCTAGCGGCTTTTCTTGCAACCTGTCACGAAATCGTGACACTTTCAGCTTTTTTCGACGTCATCCTCATCTTTGTCACGAAATCGTGACGCTTTCGCTTCCGTACATTTTGAGCTTCATGCAGTAGCGAAATCGCTACAACTTTGTGCCTTGTGCTTCCAACTTGCTTTTTCCCGTGAAATTTTGACTTGAACATAATCGCTGCATCTTTAAGTTCTACACTTTTGTCTGGTAGCGAAATCGCTACACCTTCGTGTTGTGCAACTTTTACCCGTAGCGAAATCGCTACACCTTAGTTCTGTGCAACTTTTACCCGTAGCGAAATCGCTACACCTTTGCTTTGTGCACTTTTGACTTGTAGCGAAATCGCTACAACTTTTTCACTTAACACTTTCTTCTTGCTTCGTCAGCAAAATCAACATGTAGCGAAATCGCTACAACTTCTCGACTTAGCTTCTTGGCCTCCAACATGTCACGAAATCATGACAGTTTGCCTTGCGCCTTCTCTCTCTTCCGACTTGTCGTGAAATCATGACATTTTCAACTATGCCTTCTCTCTCCTTCACTTTCCTTTTCTTCTCCTCCGACTTGTCATGAAATCATGACATTTTTTGCCTTTTCTCTCTTCTTTTTCTCCTTTCTTACATTTTTTTTCCTTTCTTCTGCTTTTTTCTCTCTCCTCCATTGTCACATATCTGACATTTCCTTTCTCTCTCCTCCGACTTGTCGCATTGACAAAACATGTCGCGATATCGCGATCGCTTTTCTAACTTGTCTTTTTCTTCGAATTTTTTCTATCTTCTCGCATCCGAATGACTTCCGATCTCGTCTACCCACCGCATCCTTGGATCTAACTCGCCGTGTTGACAACAATGACAACCTTCTTGCAACACCTTGCTCAACAATCTCCCCTTTGGAATTGTTGGCAACACCTGTATACATTCCCTCGTAACTCTTCTCCCCCTTTGTCAATAATACCAAAGGGCCGCCGCAGACTCCCCCGAGTCCATCCTTACACTTCTCGTGCACAATTTGTTGCAACTGGCACAAATTATGATCATGAGCAAAAGAATAGTCAAATACTCAAATGCTCCCCCTGAGAAGGTGATCCCTATAGCTAGTCACTTCTTAGGAAGTGTGACTACTCCTAATTTGCTTCGAAGATACTCAAATACTTCCTTGGGCAAAGGTTTTGTAAAAATATCTGCTACCTGTTCTGTAGTTGGGACATAGTCCAATTTAACTTCTCCTTCTGCAACTTTTTCTTTCAAGAAATGATACCTTATAGCAATGTGCTTTGTCCGTGAGTGCATTACTGGATTCTTAGAGATGTTGATTGCACTGGTGTTGTCACACTTTACTGATATTGGTTCACTAAAATTAATACCTAGATCTTTCAAGGTTTGTTTCATCCACAAGACTTGTGTGCAACATGTTGCTGCTGCAATATATTCTCGCCTCACCTGTAGATAAAGAAACCGACTCTTGCTTCTTACCGTGCCATGCAACCAATCTGTCCCCCAAATAGAATGCTCCTCCACCGGTACTCTTTCTGTCATCAACACATCCAGCCCAATCTGCATCTCGAATATGATATAAGAGTGAAATCTTTGCCTTTTGGATACCACAACCCATACTCCATGGTGCCTTTGAGATACCGAAAAATCCTTTTGACTCGCTGTTACATGAGTCTCTTTGGGACTCGCCCGAAATCTGGCTACCATGCAAACTGCCTACAGAATATCAGGTCTGGTTGCAGTTAAATATAGTAAGCTTCCTATCATTGATCTATACATGGTTTGATCTACAGGTGGAGATTTGTCTTCTTTACTCAACTTGCAGCCTGTTGTCATGGGAGTGCTGACTGGCTTACAGTCCTCCATAGTGAACCTCTTTAGCATTTCTTTCACATATTTGATTTGGGAAATGAATATACCTTTCTCATTCTGATTAACTTGTAGCCCCAGAAAGTAAGACAGTTCACCAATCATTGACATTTCAAATTCATTCTGCATCTTGTTTGCTAAGTCTTTACACGATTCATCTTTGTTGCCGCCAAATATGATATCATCCACATAGACAACAAGAACAATGAGATGCCCACCTTCTATTTTCACATATAGATTACTGTCCACTAAACCTTTCTTGAATCCCTATTGAGAGAGATAATTATCTAGCCTAGCATACCATGCCCGTGGTGCTTGTTTTAATCCATACATTGCTTTCTTTAATTTGCAGACAAGGTTAGGATATTCACTGATTTGAAAGCCATCTCGGTTGTTCAATATAGACCTCTTCTTCAAGTTTCCCATTTAAAAACACAGATTTTACATCCATCTGATAAACTCTAAAGTTCTTGTGAACTGCTAGTGCCAAAAACATTCTAATTGCTTCTAATATGGCCACTGGAGCAAAAGTCTCTTCAAAATCAATGCCTTCGACCTCGTGCATATCCTTTGCAAACCAGCCTTGCTTTGTTCCTAATGACCCCGATCCGTCTTCATTTAATTTATTTCGAAATATCCATTTGGTGCCGATTACATTCTTATTTGCAGTGTCTAGGTACTAATTCCCAAGTTTCGTTCTTTTCAATCTGATCTAACTCTTCATTTATTGCCTTCATCCAACTTGTCATCTTTGCTTGCTTCATCTATGTTTTTGGGCTCAATGCCGGATAAAAGAGAGTAATTACTTATTACTTTCTTTCTTGTCTGAATGCCAGCTATGGGATCTCCAATTATTTGGTCTCTAGGATGATTTTTCTCGCCAACTGCCCATTTTGAATTTTTTGTTTTCTTGCACCTCTCGAGTCATCTCGATAAGTTATCTCGCATCAGCCGTAGACGTATTTTCTCGTTCCATGCACTTCATCTCCTTCAATGACTTCTTCGTAGATTGGGTAGTTTTCTTGAAAGTTAACTATTTGTTTCCTCCCTTCATCGAATTTAACATCTCGCACCGTCCACAATTTTCTTGAGTCTCTTGTTGTAGCATTTGTAAGCTTTGCTATTTGGAGAATAACCAACAAAAACACCTTCATCTCGCTTCTATCTTCAAACTTTCCAAGGTTGTCATCAGTTTTTCTGATGTAGCACTTACAACCAAATACTTTGAGATGTTTAGTTGTTGCTTTTCTACCAAACCACAACTCATACGGTGTTTTGCATTCATGAGTTCTTAACATATACCTGTTTTGAATGTATACTCGCTGTGTGAACTCGCTTCTTTCCGTAATCTATCTCGCTATTTTGTTTTCTCGCAAGCATGGTGCGTGCCATTTCCCGTATAGTTCTGTTCTTCCTCTCTACTACACCATTCTCGTGAGGAGTTCTGGCTGCTGAATATTGTCTCCTGATACCGTATTTTCCATAGTATTCTATAAATTCATTCGAAATGAATTCTCCTCCTCTGTCTGATCGCAAGCATTTAATCCTTTTTCCTGTTTCATTCTCAACTAGCTGTTTGAAGGTTCTGAACATTTCAAAAGCTTCTGTTTTATCTTTTAGGAAGAATATCCATGTCATTCTGGAATAATCATCGATACACAGCATAAAGTATTTGTCGTCGTTTATGCTTTGAGTCCTCATGGGTCCACATAAGTCTGTATGAATGAGTTCCAAAGGCCTGCTAGTGTGGTATTCTTTTGTTTTAAATGAAACTCTGGTTTGCTTTCCCTTCTGACATGAAGCACAAACACTGTTTGAAGGTTTCTTAATGGTTGGAATATCTCTCACTGCTTGTTTAGAGCTGATTTTCACCAAATTATCAAAACTTATGTGTCCAAGCCTCTTATGCCACAACCAGTTCTCTTCTTCTTGTCCAATGAAGCACATACCTTCTGAAAATTCTGAGAGTGTGTACAAGTTGCCATATTTCCTTGAGCCGGTTGCTATCAATTTCCCACTGTTTATTTTTCTGACTTCACAACCCTGCTTCTTGAAAACCACTTCATGTCCTTTATCACAGATTTGACTCACACTTAACAAGGTTATGTTTCAAACCATCCACATATAAAACTTCTTCTGACTTGATTTTCCCTTCACTAATTTTGACAGATCCTTTACCTATTATTTTGGCTCCATCATTATTGCCGAACTTCACAAAACCACCCTCATATTTCTGTAGATTTTCAAATTTCTGTTTATCACCTGTCATATGACTTGAGCAACCACTATCAAGAATCCACGGTACATATTTATTCTGAGCTCTAAAAGCTGTCTGCACTATTAAAGATTCCTGTTCTTTCCTGAGATGTTCTTTTTGTTTCCATTCTGTTTTAACTGTGGTGTTGGGTTCTAGCTGGGATTTTCCCTTTTCAAAATCTTGCACATATCCTTCAGAAGAAATTCTATTTTGTTTTGCCCTATATGGTTGAATTCTTCTTTTCTGAGATTGATATGAAACAGAAATACTACGACAGTTTCTAGCAATATGCCCAAAGTTGTGACACTTAAAGCATTCTACTGCATAACTCATTAGAGGAGCAAAAGCATTTCTACTAGTGAAACTTCTTGGACCTATATTGTACTTGCAATCAACAATTTTATGCCCATAACCATTACATTTAAAATAGAAACCATAGAAATAATGATTGAACCTGAAAGATGGTCTTGGCCAAGTTGTTGCAGGAGCCTTAGATCTTCTTTTCTTCTGATGTGTGACCTTGGTAAAGCCATCATTGTCAGCTGCTATTTCAGGACTGGCATTACAGCTTTCTTTTGCCTGATTTGTTTTTCTTTCCACAACCTGTTTATTTTCTTTACTCTTTTCACTTTCAACATTGCTTGCCTTTGGTCCACTTGATGATTCTCCTTCAGGAAACCCTGCACCGAATTTGATACCTGTGGGTCTTTGATCGCTTAGGATTTTGTCCAGCCTTCATCGAACTTTCATCACGTTTTAAATGACAACTAATTTTTCGATCCAGCCTCTTGTATCTCGTATTCGAAGACTAACATTTTCTTCTTCCAATTTGCAACAAGTAATCTATCTTCATGGTTACCCGTACTTCAAGATCTTCTGACATTTTCTTGTACTCTTCTGTCTCTGTTTTTAGACCGGCTATAATGTCATTTGCATCCTCAAGCTTCCTTAACAATTTTTTATTCTTTCTTTTCTCGTATTTCCATTCCATAAGAGCAGAACCACTCACCTTCTAAATCAACTTCAGCCTCACCTATTTCAATAGATACTTCGTAGTTCATTCCTTCTCTCTTTTTGTGTTTTTTGCCTCTTCTGATTCGTCTATTTCAAACGCCATAAAGAGAGCCTCACCTGTTCCTTCTTCAGAGTCTTCACTAGAACTGTCCTCTAAAGATTCTGCATTTCGGGAGATAAAGCTTTTCTTTTTGAAATTGCCTTTTCTGAAGTTTGTTTTCTTCCTCCATTCACTTCTTTCTTGATGCTGAGTTTCTTCACCTTTGTTCTTGTCATTGAGAGGACATTTGATAGCAAAGTGTCCAATGCCTCCACAATTGAAACATTTAAAAGGTAGCTTTCCTTTGTATTTTCCTTTTCCTTTTCTCAGCTTTTTGACAAAATTTGCTTCCATTTCATCCGAAGCATCCTCTTCTTCAGACTCTTGTTTTGTGCTTTTGCCTTTTAGGGCTTTGAAAGTTGCTTCTCTGTCTGTGGGATTAGACCTTCCTATTCTCATTTCAAAAGCAGTCAAAGAACCATGCATCTCATCCATACTAAAACTATTTAGATCTTTGGCTTCTTCTATGGCAGAGACTTTAGAATCAAATCTAGGAGGGAGCGATCTTAATACCTTTTTCACGATAGCAACATCGGTTAATTCTTCGCCGAGACCTCTGATTGAATTGGTGATCCCATTGACTCTTTGCATGAAGGTCTCTATGTTCTCATCATTGTCCATCTTTAAAGATTCGTATTGAGCTCGATGTGCTTGAAGCTTGGCCTCCTTGATCCTATCATCTCCTTCATGGATGTTCTCTAGTTTATCCCATATATCTTTTGTTGATTCACAATTTATGACCTTGACTAGCTCACTGTCCACTAGTCCACACATGATGGCATTTTTTGCTTTTGAATCATATTCAAATGCCTTTTTACCAGTCGTGTCTGTTGGAGCGGTGGTAGGAGCTTTGTAACCATTAACTACCGCACCCCATATGTCAAAACCCAAAGCACTGAGATATGTCTGCATTCTAATTTTCTAGAACGCATAGTTAGTCCCATCAAACAATGGTGCTTTGTTCGAGGAGAAACCTTCACCACTTGCCATTGCGTAACTTCCAAGATCACCTTAGCTGTTTAAGCCTGTTCAGGTACTTGGCTCTGATACCAATTGTTGTAATCACAATGACACTGAGAGGGGGGGTGAATCAGTGTGTTCTTTAAAAACTTCTAAAACAATTAGTTTTAAATCCAACAATAGTTTAAAGCAGATAAGAGAGATACTAAATGCATCAAGAAAGCATCACACATAACACAACAATTTAACGAGGTTCACCAATGTGGCTACTCCTCAAAAATGACTGCTTGGACTACCATCCAAATCCAATCAATGCAAAGCTACAACTTTACATAATCCTTTACCAAAGACCAACTCGGAAGGAGCACCAACCCCTTAACTTTATCCGCTTCAACAGAATGGAGCACCAACTCCTATTTTACCAAGCACCTACTGGAAAGAGGCACCAACCCCTTGTGCCAAGCTACAACTTGGAAAACAATAATAAAGATTACAGAATAAAACTTTCACCTCATTTCTCACAGTCTGCTATTTTTTTGCATTCTACTGCTTCTGCGCAACACGATTCGCACTATCCGACCGCTTCTGTATTCTTCTTTGCACTCTCTACTGCAATCGGCTGTTCGACACTTCTGCTATTCATGCGCTAATATTTTGAACTTAGAACTCCATCTCTACACATTGCGCTTTTCATCCATGCAATCACGATATGCAGATTCGAACTACAACTTTGCACTCTACACGACCGAACTTGCGCAATCACTCTACTCGCATTCGCACATTATCTCAACGCAACGCACTCTGCTCGCTCTCGCACTCTATCTTCCTCTTTTTTTCAACCGAAGTAACCATCCTTTTATAGACGAAATCTCAGTGACAAACCCTAGGAAACGTCGGCTGTGAACCCTAGAAAATGTCGGCCGTAAACCCTAGAAGATGACGGCTTCAACCTCTAAGAGCATCCACTGTGAAACCCTAAAAGATGTCGGCTTCAGATCCACTGTAAAACCCTAAATGATGTCGGCTTCAACCTCTAAGAACATCGGCTGTGAAACCCTAAAAGATGTCGATCTCAAACCCTAAAATCCATCGGCCCCGATTTAACTTTGTCGGCCTCAAACTCTTCTGCCACCTTCGTCACCTTCCTGTAGCTTATTGCCGTGAAATAGCAACACGTCGCGATATCGTGACACTTTTTGTGGCCGTACGCCTTCTTGACCTTGTCGTCGTGAAATCGCGACCCTTTTGGCCTTTGAACGCTTCACTTCCATTCTTGTCACGAAATCGTGACACTTTGATCAGTTGCTGACGTCATCCTCATTCTTGTCACGAAATCGCGACGCTTCCGGCTTCCAGCAGCTTTTCTTGCATCCTGTCGCGAAATCGCGACACTTTCAGCTTTTTCTGACGTCATCGAAGTCAATGTTGGTACAAATGGCTCTTTATGTAAAATATAAGAGAAAACAGTGGTTTCTTAATAGTGGTTGTTCAGGTCATATGATAGGGGACAATAATAAATTTCTTGAACTTAAAGAAATCAATGGAGGATCAGTAAATTTTGGTGACAATGGTTCAAACAAAATCTATGGGAAAGGAAATTTGAGTTTAGATAATGGAAAAACAAAGATAGAGTATGTATTGTATGTCAAGGGATTGAGGTACAATTTACTAAGTATAAGCCAACTTTGTGATCATGGGCACATCGTCACTTTTCATCCAAATAGATGTGAGATCAGAAAATCTAAAATAGGAAAGCTCATTGCAGATGTCAATATAACTACAAATAATCTCTAAATACTAAGTGATATTAAGGGAGAAAATAGTTTCTTATCACAATAATATGAGATTTGGTTATCGCATAGAATAATGGGTCATCTAAACTTTGGTAACATAGTAAAAAAAAGCAACAAGCATGAAGTCAGAGATTTACCCAAGATAAAAAGGCTACAAAATACAATTTGTGCACAATGTCAATATGGAAAGCAAACAATAGTAAGTTTCAAGTCAAAAGAATTTACTTCATATGAACCATTAAAACTAGTTCACACTAATTTATGTGGTCCTACAAGGACAAAGAGTCTACAAGGTGAAAGTTACTTCATGCTATTTATAGATGATTTCTCCAGAATGACTTGGGTAGATTTCTTAAAAGAAAAGTTAGAAGATTTTGAGAAGTTCAAAGCTTTCAAAGAGTTAGTAGAAAATGAAATAGGTAAAAGAATAAAGTACCTAATGTTAGATAGAGGGGAGAATTTACTTTAGGTAAATTCATAGAATTATGTGAACAACATTGAATTAAAAGAGAATACTCAGCAACAAGAACTCCACAATAAAATGGAGCAGTTGAAAGGAAAAATAGAACTTTTGAGAACATGGTCAGAGCTATGCTATATGAGTCTAATATTTCATATTGTTTTTGGAGAGAGATAGTTCATACAGATGTCTATATCATTAATAGAGCTCAATTAAGAGTAAACCATAACAAAACCCCATATGAGCTATGGAAGGGAAGACCAACTACTATAAAGTATTTTAGAATCTTTGGGAGTAAATGCTACATCAGACAAGAAGAGAAAAATTTGGGCAAGTTTGATTCAAGGTGTGATGAGGGTATTTTCCTTGGCTATTCCACTAAGAGCAAAGCCTATAAGTGTTATAATAAAAGAACACATAAAATTATGGAAAGTATAAATGTAACAATTGATGAAGTAAGGCCAATAGAACCAGCTCAAGAAATTGTTTATCAGGAAGGAGAAAGTTGCCAAGAAGAAATTGGTGAAGAATCAGAAGAAAAGGAAATACAAAGAACACCACCTAAGACTCCATCCAGGTATGTGCAAAAAAATCATCCAAAATATCTGATTATTGGAAATCCAGATGAAATACAGATAAGGAGGAAGATAATAGGAACAAGTGAACATGTAAATTTTTCCTTATCGTCTAAAATTGAGCCCAAGGATTTCAATGAGGTAAGAAATTATAAGTTTTGAATCAAGGCAATGGATGAGGAATTGTATCTAATAGAAAAAATTAATACTTGGAAACTTCTCCCACGACCAAAATATAAGAATGTAATTGGCACTAAATGGGTTTTCAAAAACAAGTTAAATGAATATGGTCAAGTAGTCAAAAATAAAGTAAAATTGGTATGCAAAGGTTATGCACATGTTGAAGGGATTGATTTTGATAAAAAAAATTCTCCTGTTGCATGACTTGAGGCCATAAGGATATTTTTAGCTTTCACAAGTTTCAAAAACTTCAAAGGATATCAAATGGATGTTAAGGCAACTTTTTTTAGTGGTGTCTTGGAAGAAGAGGTCCACATTGAAAAACCTGAGGGGTTCAGCCTAACTAATAAACCATATTATGTATGTAGATTAAATAAGGCTCTTTGTAGACTAAAGAAAGCTCCTAGAGCTTGGTATTCAAGGTTGGATAAGTATCTTCAAGAACAGGGTTTCAGGAAAGGAATAGTGGACAGTAAGTTATACATCAAAAATGAAGAAAATGAATTACTAAATTGTGGTTGTTTATGTGGATGATATCATTTTTGAAGGTAATAATGATAATATGATGAATCTCCTGAGGTAAATCAGATATTGTAAAGATCTATGATTGGTAGCTTACTATTTGTCACAGCTAAAAGACCAGATATAATGCAGGTAGTGGGACTGGTGGCAATATTTCAAGCAGCACCAAAGGAAACACATGTATTGGCAATAAATAGGATTCTCATGTATTTAAAAGGGACTATGGATTTTGGACTCTGGTATCCTGAAAGTGATAATTTGACTCTCATAGTATATATATATATATATGTGTAGATTGGGCAGGTAGTATTGATGACATAAAAAGCACAAGTGGAGGAGCATTATTTCTTGGAGATTGTTTAGTCTCTTGGCTAAGCAAGAAACATGCATCAGTTTCCTTATCCATAGCAAATATAGAGTACATTGCAGTGGTTTCTTGTTGTACACAGGTGTTATGGATGAAGTAAAATTTAAAGGACTTCAATATAGAACATGATCATCCTATATCCATACTATGTGATAATCCAAGTGCTATAAACATTTAAAATAATCCAATGATGCACTCCAGGACAAAGAACATTATGATAAAATACCATTTTCTAAGAGAAAATGTGATGGATAAGCAAGTCAAATTCGAATATGTTACTACAAAGGAACATATTGTGGATATTTTTACTAAGCCACTTCCAAAGGAAACTTTTGAGTATCTTAGAGGAAATTGGGAGTAGTTTTAATCCCACCACAAAATTAATCACCTCAAGGAAAGGAGGTGGGGAGGGGGCTGAGAAAAGAGTCTTACCTTTGAGCATGGGAGAGCATTTAGTTAGGGGGAGTAACTTCTCAGAGAGAGCAGAATCAGGGGAGCTATTTTGGAATCGAGTGGTAAGGAAATATTTTTTTAGAAAGGGTTGCCATCAATGACAAAGGGGGATATTGTTGGAAATTTTGAGTATATTGTTGTCATTATGTCAAATTTTTGAGGTCATAGGTTGATGACATTGGTTACAATTGATATCTCAATATGGAAAAAATACAAGGTCTATAAGCTGGTTAAAATGTAAGACAAAGATAATTCTCAATGCAAGGAAATTGATAAAAAGAGGATTATAATTTTTATATTTTAAGCCTAAGAGGTTTGGGACAAATCTCCACATGTTTGGTTAAAATGTTGAAGGCCCTGGTCTAAAAATACCAAAGGAAGAAAATGTCTAGGCTCAAAAAGGAAATAATATTATAATATTAAAGTTAAAAGGTTAAAGCCTAAGGATGCATTATAAAATAATTATAATATTTATATTATAATTTTTATAACTTAGAATGGTTTTGGCACAAATATTCAAAATTTATTTATAAAAAACTTCCAAGCGTCATTAACGTCCTTAGCATGGTGGTAATCCATATTAATATGGATAATGTTTGATGTCCTATGGTGTGTGTTCAATGTGCGATAAAACTAATCAATGTGATTTCTCCTACATGCATTTCGTGAGAAGAAAAAGATAAAATTTATCTAAGGGAAGGCATCGACAATTTTCATATAAGATCGTTCGATCTTATATTTGACCAGGTCATTGGCTTAGCGACAGACTGGGTAGTGTTAAGGTGCAGGGTAGACAACAGATTATGTGTTTGAATCTTGGTAGTGATAGTTTTGTTCATCAGTTATGTTGACAAGGAAGTTGAGCAGAGGTCAAAGTACACATTGTGCTTTTTAGTCCTCATAAGGGTGATTGGCCTAGTGGCAGCCCATGCGGTGCTAGCACGCTGGCAGGTAGTAGGCGTTGTGTTCGAATCTCCCCACAACAATTTTGGTAAGCATTAATTAAAATTTTAATTACCTAAGGTTGAGGGTTAGGCGCATGAGGTGTGTTTGATTAATTGAGAATAATTGACTTAGGTAGGTATAAGGGGAACTAATTTTTTAATTATTTCTTGTAATTTCTTTTGGAGAAAAATATTATGAAAATGTATTTTTGCTGAAAAGTGATTTTGTGGAGTAATAAGGATTTTTGATAATTCTTTTATGAATGTTTTTGAAATTAAGAGGGAATTAAAAGGTGTATGAAGTACTTTTATTGCTTGTATTTTTGCTTCATTTTGAAGGGCTTGGTTTTATGATTTAATGCTCTATTTTGAGAAACCAAGAGAGTTGGTTTGGAATTTAATTGTGCACACTTATTGAGAAAGGTTTCCCAATATATGAAAAGGTGTTGTGTTAATATTTTGAAGTTACAAAAGATATCTTTTTGTGAGATTTTTTGAAGACATATCTTCATAAGAGCAAATCACATATTTCCTTATTTAAGGTGTTTTGTTGAATGAATATTTCTAAACATAAGGTAGAGTGAAAATGATTGTTTTATGAGCATTGTTGGAAATATTTGAGTTAGGATTTGTGCTTCATGGTTGAATTATTTTGGAATCATTTGAGATAGAGTTTGAGAATAATATTGTACTTGCATTTTTGAAAGAGATCGAGACATTTGTGTTAGATATTTTGAACTATTTGTACTAGGGTTGAAGATAAGTTAGTGTATCATTGTGAAACCTTTTTGAGCATGTGTTATGAGCAATTATGAGCATGTATTAGAGTAGAATTGAGCAGAGATAGAGAGCAGGTTAGAGGTAGTATTGTGAGAAGATTGGATCAATGTTGTGAGAATATTGGATCAGTGTTGTGAGAAGATTGGATCATTTTTGTGAGCAGATTGTATCAGTGTTGTGAGAATATTGGATCAGTAATGTGAGCATATTGAATCAGTATTATGATCATATTGGATCAAAGTTGTAAGTAAATTTTATTAGAGTTAACTAGAGAATAAGATATAGAGTTCTTCTATGGATAGAGTTCCATGAACCAGAGCAGTGGGGATAGAGGTCTCCTATGGATAGATATTTGTGAACTAGTTGGAGAGGTAGAGTTCTTTTGTGGAGATAGATCCACAAACCAGTTGAGGAGATAGAGTTCTCCTAGATAAAGTTCCATGAACCAGAGCAAGGGAATAAAGTTCTCTTGGGGAGAGAGATCCAAAAATCAAAGCATAAGGGGTTTGGTATCTCCTTTGTACAGAGGTCCATAAAAATTGTAATAGGTAATTGATTTCCAAAATATTTGTTGATAAAATTTAGAAGAAATAATTTCTCCATGGGTGTAGCCCACATTGGGTGAACCACGTTAAATCATGTCTCTCATGTGTGTTATGATGTGTGCATTATTTACTACTTTGATATTATTACTGTTATCATTCAGATTGAAAAGTAAAAAGTTGTATCTTATACTGTTCACCCCCGTCTCAGTATAATATTATTTTCTTCATAATTGGGAAGATATAAGCTTTCTATGAAATCTAAAATTCCATTAGGTGTATATACTCTCATTACTAGGGATACATATGTAAGCCTACTAACCTAAGGATTAATAAAGGTTTAATCAAATCAAGCTTATATATTAGGAAATTATATTTTACCATATCTAAAACTAGGGAGCTATAAGGATATCTGTTTCTCAAAATACAACAAACACTAATAATTCCTTCAGAAAAGAGAAGGCCAGTGCCATAAAACTTGGGATCATGAATCTACTCATGAAATCTGAAGGAATGTTAGACCTAACTTCAAAGGTAATTCATAGTGAAGCCTTAGAAGATAACTTTGATACTATGGAATGTTATCTTCAAGCTCATCTCAATGAAGCTATTGACAATGGAAAAAGTGACATTTCACTTTCCTTAGAATTTTTGAGCATATTATACATGGCATTTCTTGCATACAAACAATACAAGGATGAAAATGTATAACAAAAATAATTGATATAACTACTCAAAAATAAGACAGAATTAAATTAATTATATCTAGGAAAAAATTTTCAATCCTCATGCAACATTGCTACTTCAAGTTCTACTAATTCAAGATCTTATTATGATGGCTTAAGTGGTTTTTCAGAAGTTTTTGTATAGATTAAATATAGGAAAGGAGAATCTTACTTACAAGAACAAATTAGAAACACAACCACCTATGAAAGCATAGAGACCAAATTCAAAGGCAAATCTAGATAAGAAGAAGAAGATGAAGTAGATAAAGGAGGAATACAATGCAAAGTCAATTGAAAGAAGGACCTTCAACTACAACTTACTTTGCATCATATGAAGACACATATTACCTGTTGAACCTGATCATAGTAAGCAATGAAGGAGAATACAAATTCCACTATCTAATGGAAGAAGATCCACATTGAAGACTAAAGTATTCATTACACAAATAATGTAATACATGGGGTGTTAGAAATAGATTATATTACATCATTTATATCATGTAAATGTAAATTCCTAAGTACATAAATATAACATTAGATTACTTTAGGGGGAAGTTATATAGTTACTTCATTGAATGTAATAGATGCAAAAGTGTCAATGTGCAAGTTATATATGTGCAAGGTGTCCCTTGCATAGCTAGGTAGAGTGTTGGCCAAGGAACCTATCTTCCTATATAAATAGGGCCTCATTATAACAAGAAAAATATAGAAGCTCAAAGAATATTCATAGGTAGTAGCATAGTGTTGTGTAGATCACCATATATTGGTGATGGGTGCAATGTAGTCCAATAGCTTTATTCATGGAGTGTCCATTTCCTCCATAGCTACATTATATTCATTTTTGTTATTTATATTTATAACATATATATTTTTTTTTATTTGTGGAAAACATCCCAAAAGGGATGCCACTTTCGGTAAGACCCAAGGAGGCAAGGGTATCCATTCCGCCAAAAACACCCAGGACTCGGACTTGGCCTACCACCTTTGACATACTCAAGGAGCAAACAAACACACAAAACCAATTTAAAAATAAGTAAATAACAACAAAAATAATAAAATAAAATAAAAAAAATTCTCCTTGAGTGTGTCAAAAACAAAATCACAACCAAACATGCACAATAAGATAAAATAAACCACAACACAAACCACATAGAAAAACACAAGAACCACATAACAAAACACAAACAAGACAAAAACAACAGAACACTACAAAGACATAACCCAAAAAAACATGAAAAATAAACACAACCAAAACCTAAAAAATTAAAAAATAAAATAAAAATAAAAATAAAAAACAACCAACAACAGACAATAAACAAAAACAAAATACATAGAAAACACTCACACATAAAAACATGAAATAACACAAACAAAGAGAAACCCAAGAACAAGAATGAAAAAAACACAAGAACAATAACAAAAAACATAAAAAAATAAAAAAACAAAACAACAAAAACACAAGAACAACAAAAAACAACACAAAGAACACAAAAACAAAACAAAACAAAAGAACCCACCCACCTTAAAAAACTAAACAAAAAAAACAAAAAGAAAAAAAAGAAAAAAAAATGAACAAAACAATGACCTATCTAGACCAGAAGACTATTAAGGCAAGAATCAATAGAGGAAACAAAATAAAGAATAGAATGAGCTAGGGAACTAAAAAAAAACTGAATGAACCAAAGAGAAGCAAAAAAAAAAACAAGAAGAAACTAGGTACCTTTAGAATTGGAGCCATCCAAAGAAATGATAGAAAGAAGAGCTTCCCTAATTTGAGAAGCCCACCATATAGGAGGGTGGCCATAACAAGTAAGATCACCTTTGTCCAAAGCCCAATTAGCTAAAGCATCAACACTCTTGTTTTGATCTCTAACCACATGATTGTAATCAACTTTCAAAAATCCCATCCTGGATTAACTGAATCTTCTCAATAATTCTTTTTATTCTCCAATCCACCTTATGATTCTTAGAAGGAGTCTTCAAGAGATTAATCATAAGTTGAGAGTCAGACTCAACTAACACCTTTTCCCATCCAACCTTAGTAGCCTCCTAAAGACCTCTGAGGATACCATACCCCTCAACAAGGTTATTGGAAAGAATACCCAAATTCTTACCAAAAGTAAAAACCAGGGAGCCATCTGAAAGTCTACCAATTCCTCCCACACTAGCTTTTCCAGGGTTCCCTCTAGAGGCTCCATCAGTATTGACTTTTCCAAAATCCTTAGGAGGAGATTGCCAATTTCTAGTCCTATCCATCTTACTAATACTCACATTCCCTTTAAGTTGGTTTCCCTTAGAAGGTTTAATCTTCAATCTTTGCATCACTTGATCCCATCTTTGGTGGGAGTTTTGGGGGTGATTAAGGAGTTGATGGACTGATTCAACTAAGTTGGCTATGGTCTTTTTCCAAATATAATGAATATCCTTCCTATCTTGATTAAAAATTTGGTTGTTCCTTTCATTCCAAATATTCCAAAGAAGAATGGTAGAACCCATCCAAACTAACTTCCTAATAAAATGATCAACACCCTCTTGATTAGGCCAATCCCTCCAAATTTGTTCAAAAGTAAAAAAATTGGACCATTGTAATCCAAGTAAAGTGGCCATTCTCCTCCATAGCTTAGAGGCTAAAGTACACTCAATAAAAATATGGTTGATATTTTCTACATTCTCTTCACACATTTCACATCTAAAAGGGCCATGAAAACCATGCTTCATAAGTTGCTCACCAGTAAGCACCCTACGATGCAATAAAAGCCAATTAAATAACCTCACCTTAGGCCAGAGCTTTTGAGCCCACAATCAAGAAAATATTTTAGAAGAATGGTTGGGATTATTATGGCATAAGGTCAAATAACCTTGAGCAACTGAATACTCACCCTTAGTAGTGTTGTTCCATCCAAAACAATCTTTTTCATGGGACCAAGAGAGGGATCTCATATGAAGGATGCCTTGGATATCTTGTCTTTGCCTTTCTGGGATTTGAATAGGCTAGTCCTCAATAGGGATCCAATATCTACCAACATTTGAATTACCAGTATGGTACCGATAGTAATTAGCCACCTTTATCCAATTAGCTCGGTGAAGCTCCTCCATCCAAGGCCTCCAATCGGGAAACTGAGTTATCAAAGGCTTGTGACCATCCCAAGAATCTATCCAAAAATTTGCATGTTGACCATTATGAATGATCCAAAATAATTTTTTCTTTATCAAATCCTCACCAGTCTTAAGAACTGCTAAAATGGGAGAACCTTTGGTAGGAAGTTGATAGCGAACAAGGTCTTCAGGACTTTTGTTCTCAACATATTTAGCACGAATATTATTGGCCCAAAGAGCATTGGGGTTATGCAACATCCTCCAATATAATTTAGAAGCTAAAGCTTTATTGTTATTAATTGAATGTTGGAATCCTAACCCCCCTTCACTCTTAGGAAGACATAAAGTATCCCATTTCACCAAGGCCCATTTTCTTTTCTCCTTAGTACCACTCCAAAGGAAACGATGACTGATTTGATCCAATTCTCGAAGAACAACCTTTGGGATATTCAAAATGGAAGAAACATAAATAGGAATAGTTTGAAGGACTGATTTTACCAAGGTGATTCTACCCCCAGAAGAAAGCCACTTGTTGGTCCACTTTCCAATTTTCTTCTTGACTTTTTCCAACAACCAATTCCAATATTTATTTTTTTGCCTTTGAATATTTATGGGAATACCTAAATAAGTGATTGGAAGAGAGGTCTTCTTATATCTTAATTTATCCAAGACCATGGATTCCTGTCTAGCAGAGCAATGAAAGAAAATAACTTTAGATTTGTCTTCATTGATCAACTGCCCAGTAGCCTTAGAAAAATAGCTAATGATTTGCTTAATATTAGAAGCTTCCTTAACTTTAGCTTTACCTAAAAGAGTAGAGTCATCCACAAATTGAAGATGAGAGATAGGTCTAGCTCCATGAGGAATGGTAACTCCCTCAAGGGTTTTGTTTTCCCTCTTTTTGGTTATAGTCCTACCCAAGCATTCAACAAGAATGATGAATAAATAAGGGGATAGCGGGTCACCTTGCCTAATACCTCTGGAAGCTGGGAAATACCGAGAAGGCCTGCCATTGATAAGAACTAAGTAGGAAACTGAAGAGATACATCCCATAATCCAATCCATCCAATCCTTAGAGAAACCAAATTGCCTCAAAACTTTGATAAGGAAGTGCCAATCCACTCTGTCATAAGCTTTGGATAAGTCTAACCGAATGAACATGGAAGGAGAATTTTGCATATCCATGGAATGGATGGCTTCCTGAGCAAGAACTATCTCATCTACTATTTTACGTCCTTCCACATAACCCCCTTGCTCTGGGGAAATAATCTTATGCAAAAGAGGCTTCAACCTTTCTGCCATGATTTTAGTAATGATTTTGAGAAGAACATTACATAAAGCAATAGGTCTAAAAGCTGAGATATGATCAACCTCTTGAGCTTTTGGAACAAGAGTAATATATTTTTTATTGATAACCTTCAAAATTTCTTTGGCTTTCCTGGCTTCTTCCACCACCTCTAATAAATCAACATGAAGGATATCCCATAACTCTTGGTAGAACTCAATAGGAAAACCATCAAGACCTGGGGTTTTCCTTTTTGCATTTTAAAAACTACTTGTTGAAGCTCATTGATAGTAACAGCAGCAGTCAAAATAGATTTCTCCTCATAAGTGATAAGAGAAGGGATTGCTTGAAGAAAATTATGTTTAGAAGTTGAGTCAAGAGGAGTAGCAGCAAAAATATTGGAAAAGTAATCAACAACAATAGAGTTCATGCCATCCCAAGTATAAAAAACATCTCCATAATCTGATTTTAAGGAAGAAATAAAGTTGTGAGATCTTCGAGCTAGAAGATATTTGTGGAAGAAATTTGTGTTTCGATCTCCTTCTTTGAGCCATTGAATTCTAGATTTTTTCTTCCATAATATTTCTTCTCTTTTTTCCCATTCCTCTAACTGAGTTGTGAGTTTAATTTCATCTGCACTTCTCTTCTCTATGAGGCCATCTAAACGGATTTTCTTATTCAAATTTTCAATATGAGCAATAACTTCATGTTTTTTTTTATGAACATCCCCAAACTCTTTCTAGTTCCAAGTCTTGATTTTGGATTTAATGTATTGCAGTCTTTTGGCAAAACATAACATCTTAGTCCCATGCCTAGGTTTACCTTCCTTCCACCATTTTTGCACACGAGGTCTAAAGGAAATGTCTCTAAGCCACATTAATTGAAAACAAAAAGGAGAGAAACTCACATTGGTTTTCCACATTTCCACCATGACTGGCCAATGATCCAAACCAACATTATTAAGAGTCTTCACTTTAGGAATGTGACCATGGATTAAGAAATTTTCAGAGAGCAAAAACCTATCCAATATCTCCATTATACAAGCTAAGCCTTGCCTTCTGTTAGACCAAGTCATAAGGCCATTATCTAGTTGGATATCCACAAGATGGAGGTTTGCAATATATTCGCTCATGAGGTCAGTGCTTTTGTCCAAATTTCTATTTCCCCTCATTTTCTCATCCAGAGAGAGGATGGTATAAAATTTCCTCTGATCAAGATCCAAGCCTTAGGAAAATGAGAGATAATATGAGTAATATCCTTCCACTATCTTCTTTTTTCCTCCAAAGAAGTCGAAGCATAAATAGTAATGCAGAGCATAATCTGGTTGGAATGTCTACTTTGAATAGCTATAGCCAAAAAACCCCAATTGCCAACCATATGGTGAATAACTACCTCTTTTGGGTCCCAAAGACAAGCAATGCCACCCAAAGTCCCTTGGGAACTAAGGGAAACCACTTTTCCAGCTGGCCAAATTTTACTGGCAATTAAGTCCATATCCTCCATTAACATATTTGTTTCTTGAAGGAAAACAAGATGTGGATGATTTATCTGAATCATTCTTCTAATTTCATTTTGTTTTGAAATACTCCATTTGAGTCCTCTAATATTCCAAGTGATGATCTTCATTAATACCAGGGCTAAAAAATTTGGGAAGGGCATTAATATTACCTTCCTCTACAAGCTTTTCACCTTATTTTACCATATGATATTGATTGGTCTTGCGACCTACTTTTTGATTAGAATCCATCTTCAATTTTTTTTCCCTATTTCTTGACTTATTCCAATTGAATCTAATATGGCTTCTAACCTTGAAGAATGCTCGTACATGGCCAAAATTTTACTAGATGGTTCAACGGAGTCTATATTGGGACCTGCATTATTTGAAGTTTTGACAATTGAAATATCGTTTTTCTTGTGTAAATTTTCTCCTTTTTTTTCTGTTGAAAACCTTTGATTTGTTGGTTTGTCTTTGAGTTCTTCCCTTCATATTTAAATTGTGTTTCTAAGATTTTAGTTTCCATTATTTCCTCTTCCTCACTTGGGACATCATTTGTGGAAAGGATTTCAAACATATTAGCAGATGACTTTGATTGATACTTCATAACTGGTTTTTTTTAGTGTTCTTCTTCTTAGGTATTTGGAAACCTGCTGAGTTTATATCTTCTTTCTTTTGATCAGGAATTTTATTTAGGCAAGCACTGGCCAAATGACCATATTCATGGCAAATTCTAAAACTAAAAGGAATGTTATCATAGTCCACTACTTGCTCCCAAGTGTCTTCCCCAAATTGCAATGTGATCTCTTTAGGTAGGGGTTTGTCAAAATCCATTAAAACACAAATCCAAGCATAAATAATATGTTCAAAATTTTGAGTACAATCAGTAGTCATCATAAAAGTTCCTAAAGAGTTTCCAATAGAAGAAAAATTAGTAGGATTCCAAAATTCAATAGGGAGGCCAAATAGTCTAACCCACACGGTAGCTATAGAAGGCATCTCTTCTTTGGCTTCAAATTTAGTATGCCAGGGTTTCATGAAAAACCCTGCCCTTCCAAAAAACCAAGGACCCCCTTGAAAATTTTTCTCTCTATATTCATTATTAGCAAATAAAATAAGAAAATAACCATTTGGATAAATAGATATTTGTAACTCACCTTTAGTTTTCTAGCTTTTTGCAGCCCAGACTTTGAAAGCATATAGACTTGGACAAAAACCCATGAACCGACAAATTAGTCCTCTTTTTTCCAAATATTCAATGATAGTCTGAATGTTACTCTGCATATTTCAGTCATATCATATATTTTCTTTCTTTCATATTATTCTGCATATTTTGATTTCTATCTCCCATTGCATACTACATCAAAAGATAACACTTTATATCAAAATATGGATTGCTTGGTCAAATCTCTACCTAGTTGTATAAGGGGACACCTTGCACATTTACAACTTGCACATAGACACTTGTGCATTTATTATATTTCTTGAAGAAACTAACTAAATATCCCCTAAAGTAATCTACTACTATAGTTATGTACCAAGTGTGGTACATTTACATGACCCAAATGATGTAATATACTCTAACACCCCCCGTATTACATTATTTGGGTATTGAAGACTTTAGTCTTCAATATAGATCTTCTTATCTATTTTCTATATCATGTTCAAGAAATTAGTTAGTATCTGCATACAATGTTACATTGATTTAAGAGCTTTAACTCTTTTATCAAATGTTGTATCTTCCAGATCTTCAATTGCTTCAATCTTTAGAGCTAGATGTCATTTTTTATTCTCTTTTCGATATTCCAATTGTGGATAATATTTCTGATGTTGGGATTGTTGTTTTCGGGGATTATTTTGATATTGCCTTGGTTGAAATATCCTATTTTGGTGGCTTCCATAGCTCATCTAATTTTCTTGATTTTAATTTCTTGGATTTAATCTACAGTAGCTGGTGTTATGCTCTTTTCTCCTGCATATTTGATAATATATGTTATTCCATGGTCTTCATTTTTTTCATGATGAAGCAATATTTCCTTGTCTATTATATTTTAGGACCAATGCATTGTTAGTCATTTCATCTTTCACAGTATTTTCTATCTCGTATTCTTGAATAATGTTGATTAGTTCATCAAACTTTGAATATTTTCTTAGAACATGTAAGGATGTAACTAGATGCTTGTAGCTATATGGAAGTGCTCTCAAGGTTACTTGAACAAGGAATTTATCTTCAACCTTTTATCCTAGAGTTATTAATTTCCTTTCAATTTGCTATTTTCCTTAAGAATAATTCTATGCTTTCACCACTATTCATTTTCAAGGAATGCAGTTGAGTTTGAATATTTAGGATAGTGGCTTTGTTTTTCCCTTCAAATATTTTCTCCAATGTTTTTCATGCATCTGTAGATGTTTCTACTAAGCTAATGGAGGCTTTTATTTCATTTGTGATGGCAAAGGTTATTATCTAAAGTGCATTAGCCTCACTTTATTCAATTTCTAAATCTTTTTTTCTCCCTGAGTTGGTTTACTCCTTGCCCCTTTCATAATGTCCCAAAAAATTTCAAATGTTAATATAGCTCTCATTTTGTTTTTCATGAGAAGTAATTTGGGACCTTAAGTAGTTGATATTATGTTAGGAGAAGTTTGTTAGATGTAAAACCCCTTTTTTTTCTTTTATGTTTTGTAGAATTCCTTATATCTCCCTAGTTAAAATATGTGAACTAATTTTGATACAACCTTCTTGTAGAATTAGGTTTTTTAGGCTTCCTTATATCTCCCTATTGTTTAGTTCACCTTCTAAGTTGATTTTGTAATATTTCAAGAATAATCAACTTTTAATTTTGCATAATATTTCTTAATGGAGTGTGCTTTGAGAGTTGGATTTCTTCTTGTCTTCTTAGAATGAGTATGAGACAATTTCTATCAATTAATTCCAACTCTATATGTAGGCAATTGATTTGTTATTTTTGCCAATAGTTTCTAAATTCCAATTATATGTATATAGTTTGAAGTAGTATGCCTTATATCTCCATACTTTTTGGAATATTAGAAAATAATAACATTTGCAAATAAAGTCTTATTTTTCTAAGTGGAAATCCTTATATCTCCTATGTTATAAATTGTAAATATTGATCTATTTAGATGTATAGATATTGATTTCAAATAGGGTTGGTTTTGTTATGATTTCAACCTTATAATATACCCCTTATAACTCCTTAATGAAAGAAAATTTAATTAAGGTAAATCCTTACCTTTATAATGCTACAAATGGGTATTGTCATATTAGATGTATGAGCACTATGATCTCCAATGTATGGATGTTGTGTTCTCCCATCATACAAGTATTGTATTCTTCAATGTATGGATATTGTGAGAACTATATTCTCCAATCGTATGGGTGCTATATCCCTCACTGTATGATGTTTTCTTCACCGTATGGATGTTTGTGATGACAATGGGTTTTAATACTTTGCTTCAATTAGTGGGTACAGTCACTATTGTGGATAATAGTTATAAACTTTTATTACAATTTTGGATATCAGACACCTCAATCTATGTTGCTTTGACTCTCCCTGACCATGAGCTTTTAATGCTCTTATCTCCTCTTACACATTGTGCTATATTTCTTGCTATGAATACGCTATTCTCCTTGATATTTGACAACTTGAATAGAATAGATATCACTTGATATTGGAAAAGTGTCATGGGAGTTACAATGAATATAGGCTTTGAGATTCCTTCAATGCTCATTTATTTGTATGATGAGAACTTAGATAAGTAACATCCCTGATGATTTTGTAACTCCACAAAATAGGTGTTATATTATTCCTTAAGCGTTGATAATCGAGATGACACTTAGAATTTTTGTGCCAAGTGGAACTTACAGTATTTGCATGTAGACCTTTTCTTAAATGCTCCAAGGATTAAAATTATAATATTTGAGTTTTTTGTTGGTTTGCTTCATTTCTTGGACAAGTAATATTCTCTTTTGCATGTTGTTTTGATGAATATGATGGGTGGATCCAGCTATGATACTTTGAGGTTCTATAGAGCTCGAAATGGAAGTCTAAATGCTTTTCCTCGTTGGATGTTCTTCATCAAGCTATAGCTTTGGGTATAGAACATTTTCCCTTGTTATTTTATGCTTCCAAGATGTCGGTTGAGTGCTACTTATTTAATGTAGATAATGCCTTTGTGATGGTTCTTTGCACTTGACTTAATGATGTTTTATCCACATAGATAAACATCTATCTTGATGTTGATTTATGTAGATAAGCACCTTATATTAGATTTTTATGAATAATAACTCAATAATATGGCCACTAAATCAATAATACTCAAATCAATATGAAGAAAATAATAATGCTAAGAAAATAAGCTTATATTCAAAATATGAAATAACTCAATATTGCTAATGGAAAATTCTGAAAAATACAATAAACTCTTATTGAATAAAATACCTCAAATATATCATATTACAACACCTTCCATTGCTTCATGGGTGATGTCCCATATCTTTAACTTCCCTTGTAATGTTATTCTATTACAATTACAAATCCATATATAGGATGGAATGTAACTCTTCATATGGTGTTTATTGGCCCTTAATCTTCCAATGACTCTTCATGTTCCTATTCTAATAACACATGTACATAAGGGATAGCTATGCACATTTACATTGCCAAAATATCATTGCACACTCATGCATTTATTATATTGCATAAATTAAATACTTTCTTCCTAATCTAAAATACTCTTTCCTAATCTATAGATGTACCCATGGTGGTACATTATCATGTACCAAATAATATAATATATTACAACACCTTCAAATGTGACCTTAATGCTATCCTTTCTCCATGTAGATAGCTGTAAATGATAGCCTTATTGTATTGGATATAATATTCTAGATGGATGTTTTCTTATGGGCACTTGATTTGACATGGAGCAATGGTGTCATTAGGCACCTTAAATCTTAAGCACTATGACCTCTTTGGTGGCTCTCTTCTCTTGCTCGAATACTACCCTTATACCTATTGGGATAGGATGATGGCCGAGTGTTTCCTACAATATGATATATTTTTCCCTTCTTGGAGGAACAAAATTGGTGCTTGTAATGGTTAGATTTGCACCACTATGATGGACCAAATGTCTCCCTTTTCTGAAATACCTTTTTGATTTTATGAGGCTGCTCCTTGCCTTTTCTAATATTTTTTTCTTGGATAGTTTAGTAAGAATATATCCAAGCTAATAATATGCACAAATATGCTCTTTTGAAGTAAGTTTTGTACACTTACTTTTAAATGAAACCCTTATATGTTCCTTGAATCTAAGACTCACCAAGTCTCAAATTTTAAACTTCCTTCAAGGATTTTAATAGTGGATTCTTTCTCCACTCTTTTGATGGCTTCTTTTGGCCATGAAGTGCTACAAGTTTTATGCACCAAATAGTGTCTCTAGATACTTGATAATATGTTGGTTTTTGTGCCCTTGATCTTAACAAGCAATAACACAAAATAACCCTTTGAGAGTAACTAGTTAATGAACAACTCGTATAGTGCAATGAATCAATAATCCTTTAAAATTATTGCACCTTAAAGATAAAAATAATCTCACCTTATTGCTCCTATAAATAATAGCTCAAAGTAGTTTCAAATGCACTTAATGATCATTGATAATTTCTTAATGTAGTCCTTTTCTCAATAATTAGATAATAGGAAGAATTTATCTAACTCCTATTAATGTGTAGGTAATGAATCTTAACAGAATTTATCTTCTACACTTTTGAGGACTTAAAATGCATCCTTCTAATTTCCAAATTTTCAAATTATAATAAGGTGCTTAAATAAAGTTAATTAGTAATCCAAATTAAGTGTTTAATTAATGAACCTTTTTGCACCTAAGTGCTTACCTTTGATGATAAATATCTTGATGAATTGATTCACCAAATATCTTATCCGGAATTGTGGTTACTTGCAACTATGAATGCCTCTAGTCGATTTCTTTAAAATTGTAGAAAATGATTTTAGCTTCTCCTTCAAGATTTGGCCTGGTAATTTGAAGTCTTGTAGCTAGTAATGTTATATTGATTGTTGTTCTCTAGCAGTTAATCTATTCACTGAAATTTTATCCTTATAGAATCCTTTCAATATTTTGCTATGAATCCAGTAAATATCTTTCTTTGAAATATGCCTTATTTAGATATGAAGGAAAATCTCTAAATATTCTAATATTTGGTAGGTTTCTTCTATCTAAGATATTTAAACAAAAATTTCTTCTCAAGAATCTAAAGGTCTTGAGGTCTTCAATATTCTTCTTCGGTATTTGACACTCCTTGCCAAATTCTTTTTATTTTGGGATTGTTGTCAGATGGTACTAATTATCCCAAATATTTCACTATATTTGTAGTGATTTTCTCCAATGAGTTCTTCTCAAGAATCTAAAGGTCTTGAGGTCTTCAATATTCTTCTTCGGTATTTGACACTCCTTGCCAAATTCTTCTTCTTTTGGGATTGTTGTCGGATGGTGATAATTATCCCAAATATTTCACTATATTTGTAGTGAATTTCTCCAATGAGTTCTTCTAGGAACTTCTTTTTTGGCTTCAATGAATTCTGCAACAAGGCTCTTCAAGCCTTTTCCTTGTTTCTCCTTGAGATCTCTTAAAGGTATTCAATCTTGCATATTCTTTGGTCTTCTCAATGAGATCTTTCCTTCAACATTCTATTATGGAAGTTTTGGCAATGAGCTCTTCTTCTTGGATCTATAAAATTCGCTACTTCTAAAATCAGGTATAGTACCTTGCTAGTCCTTATTCAATTTTCCAAGATTGGAAGTTCTTCAATGAGACCTTTTGTGGGTCTTCTTCAACTTCTTCTAGAAAAATATTCAGCCTACTATTTCTAGTGAGGTATTTTCTCTAACCTTTTTAACTTCACTAGTTATTCTTGAAACTAGTGGTATGAGTTTTGTGTTGAGTCCTAGTCTTCACAGTCTTATGGAAAGACTCTAGCTAATCTACAATTCACAGTCTTCAATGATCACCAATATCATTTCTTCTATTTCTCATGGACTCTTCTCTAGAGTCTTCTTTAGGTTCAAGGCTTCTATGGCCTTTTATTCAATAAGGTTGTTGTGGCCTTTTCTTATTCAATAAGGTTGTTGTGGCTTTTTCTTCTTCAATAAGTTTGTTGTGGCCTTTTCTTCTTCAATAAGGCTTATGCGACCTTTCCTTCTTCAATAAGGCTTTTGTGGCCTTTTTTCTGCAATGAGGCTTATGTGACCTTCTCTTCTACAATATTCAAGTCTGCAACTGGGATTCCTTTAGATTCATTTTTCTACAACAAGATATTAGTAAAATGATTGTAAATATTTTCAATGACAAATCTTCATTAGTTGATTTATAAATCTAGTAGAACAAATGCTGAGTCCTAGTATTCATGATTTTTTTTGCAACTCTATGGAAAGAATATAGTCAAATGCAATCTCAAAAATTCTAGAACTGATATTTGCTTCTCCTCACAATCTCTCTTGTGGCTTTCCTATTCAACAATTCCTTGCAGTGATGTTTGCATGCATCGGTGCACAATGGTAGATCCAGTTTGCAAAGATGCAATAGAGTTCAAACCTATATTGGTAATGGTGGTCTCTAGTGGCTCTCCCTATTCCTATATTGATCTACCATAGCTTTGATACCACTATTAGCTTTTGATGGTGTATTCCAAGGGATAATACAACCACATGATATGAAATATGCAAGATTATAAGATACTAAAAATATACTATTAATGGAAAGTGATGAAAATAATGCAATGAAATATGGAAGAAGTGAATATTCTAGAATATATTATAAATAACTACAATGTATCCCATCACCAATATATATAGTGATGCACACATTAAACCTACTACTACCTACAATGATATATAATCACTCACTATGAGGCCCTTTATATAGAAATATGGATTGCTTAGCCAACACTCTACTTAGTTGTACAAGGGCACACCTTACACATTTACAACTTGCACATAGACACTTGTGCATTTATCATATTTATTGAAGCAAATAACTAATTATCCCCTAAATTAATCTACTACTATAGTTATGTACCAAGTGTGGTACATTTACATGACCCAAATGATGTAATATACTCTAACACTTACAATATTTATGATGAATGTCATAACTAGTGTCTGGATCACATTCCCCTTTAAATTTATTGATTAATGCAATGCTTTCCTAGTTAAAAAAATACCTAGCCAACAAGTGGAATTCCAAAAACTTGACTTAACATGCTAGATTTACTAGAATTTTGATGCCCTTGACCTTGATAACTTCCTCTTGCAAGATTTGTATAAATTACTTGGCTAAATATAACATCATGGCCATCAAAATGATGGAAGAACTATAGCCACCCTGTAGTGTCAAAAATATACTCAAAATATAAATTCTAAAATAGTGCTTCTACATTATCTAGTTTAAATTTACTCTTCTAGCCCATAATATCGAGAATAAATTGTAAAAATGTTAAACTGGTGTAGAAGGCATAGCTTTTTAATGCTAGTTTCAAGTTTTAGAGGTAGCAGAGAGGGTTACAAACTTGTTCTTGTTAATGCATGCATGGGATAAAGCTAGTGAAACTAACTACCATCAAGTTTATGTTGTGTACCTTAGAATGTGATAAATCTTTTACCACTACCCTTCTCAAACCAATGCATACCACCTGTATAGTGATTGACTATGGGTTGTGCTAGAGGAGCATACCAAGACAATACACAAGGAAAAAACATGCTAAATTTTGAAGTGCATGTATAGTATATTTCCCCATGCATGAATTGTGCCCCTTTCCATTTTCAAAGGGGTATTTTATTACTCTTAACACATAATCTCATGCTTCCTATCTTCATACTATATAAATCATAATTACTACATTTGATTAAATTACTAATGCAAATGATAAAGCAAATTATGGTCAAATAGTTCAACAAGAAAGTAGAAAGGTTATACAAAATGAGGCTTTTATGAACCTCATCACTCCCTAACCTATTGTGAGGTATGTACTCATGCATTAGATTGTTTTCCAATTGAAAAATGCTTCTGAGGCTCTTTTTCTATCATTATTTGTTATTATACAACACCTGCCACTTATACTAGGGTATGTAGGGAAGTCTCCTTAGAGGAATCCCTAATCAATATAGGCACACTTTTAGGGTCAAGAACTAGGATTATCTTTCTTCAAATACTTGCCTCAACTAACTGGTCATTGATTTGGATGATATCTTCATTCCTCTATTGCAATATCTTTTAATTGTTGTTAATCTTGTTTGTAGAGCCTAAAAACCAATTTGGCCCCTCCCAATTCCAAGCCACTAGGATATACAATATATTCTATTAATGGTTTATATTGATCTATTTTCAGAAAGGTATGGAAGGTTGTTGAGTAGTGATTTCAAAGGACTTCCTCCAGGTTTGGATGTAAAATTACCCATGAATGTAGGCTATAATGATTCCTCAGCAAACACTACCTCTTGAGGCCTACCTAACTCTTCCTATTGGTTCCCTTCCTAGCTCAAGGTAGCTAGTGATGCTTATCTACAATTGTTGCTAAGAATATCAAATTTTTATAAAGAATCACCTTCACTAGATTTTTGTGTCTATAGGGGGACTTGTTGTCGTTCCCTCTACCTAACTATCTCTACTCATATCCTTCTTCTAAATATCTACTTAACATCAAAGGATTATTGTTGCATAACCTCTAGTTCTTTAGGATAAATCATCTTTGTCCTTTTATGACTCTTCTTTCCTAAAACCTCTAAAGTTTTTGTATATTTTGCTTTACTGTTTTCTTCTAGTGTATTTAACTTTGATATTTTTATAGGTTGTTGGAGAATATTGTGGTTGTTATTATGATTGATTTTTCTCTTGGTTTTCCTTCTCAACCTTAGATATTTCCCATTTGTGTTCCTTCTGCATAGGCCTAAGGGCTTTGGCAGATATTTATCATTTTTGAAGGGGCTTAGAACCCCTATTTGTTGTATACTTATTTTAATTGGATTTGAGGAAATTAGGCTCAAGGGATTCTAATGCCTGATAAATCCTAGGCTTTGATAAGGACTTGGTGGCACCATAATGCTCTAGTGCCTCAACAACATGGGTTTTTGCTAATTCTTCTTCATTGTCATCTTGTGGAACTTGGTCTTCTATCCCCAAAAATTTTAACCATATCATATGGCTAAATTTATTAGTTTTAATTCAATGATAGCAAATCAATTGGATTAGTCATTGATGTTACAACTACTATTTCCCTTATCAAAATATTTTGGTCATGTCATGTAATGCAAAATTTAAGTTATAAGGAAAATTAATACAAATATGAGGATTATGCTCATTGTGTCTCAAATGATTAAGGATATTCATGTGTAGTCTAGAAAAAGAGGTGAACTGGAATAGTCCTCTTCAACCCCTTATAATTTTTATGATGAATATCATAACTAGAGTCTATATCACCTTCCCCTTTAAATTTATTGAATAGTGTAGATGGTGCTTCCCTAGTTCAAAATAATTCCTAGCCATCAAGTGGAATTCCAAAAACTTGAATTTACATGCTATATTCAATAGAATTTTGATGCCCTTGACCTTGATAAATCCCTCTTGCAAGCTTTGTATGAAGTACTTGGCTAATATAACATCATGACCATAAAAATTATGGAAGAACTATACCCACCCTATAGTGTTAAAATATGCACAACATCTAAATTATACAATAGTTCTTCATTATCTAGTTTATATTTCCTCTTCTAGCCTATAATATCAAGAAAAATTGGTGTACAAGACCTAGCTTTTCAATGCCAATTTAAAGTTTTAAGGGTAGCAAAGAGGGTTACAAAATAATTATTGTTAATACATGCATGAGATAAAGCTATTCAAACTTACTACCATTAACCCAATGTTGTGTACCTCAGAATGTGATAAATTGTTTGTCAGTGTCCTTCCCAAACCAATGCATACCATTTTTAAGGTGATTAACTATGGATTATGCTAGAGTAGAATAACAAGACAATGCTCGCATGGGAAAAACATGCTAAAGTTTAAAGTGCCTATAGAATGACTTTTCCCATGCATGAGTTATATCCCTTTCCATTTTCAAAGCATCTGACATGTTTCTTGAACTTCTCTTTAAATACCCATGCAAAGTTTGTAATCACCTTACTAAAATGAACTCTACACTTTTTTTAGATCACTACCATGTGGACCATATCATCAATAAACACTAAAAAACCTTGTTTGATGTTATTCAGTGTATCATTTATTATAAACTTTTTGGCACTACTCGAATAAGTCTAGTGCTCAACCATACAAAAAGGATAGGGCATTGGAAAAATCTAGTGCTATACACAATGCTTCCAAAAACTAGGATCCTTTTACAAACATTATTCTATGCACCATAGATCATGCATTTAATATAACCATGCAAAAGTTTCTACATTAAATAATAGTAAGAATGAGAAATATATCCTTGCTAGGCGAGATGAATCATGATGCTTTGAAGAAGATAGGAATATTTGATGATACCAAAGTAAGATCTTGAGGTTAACACAAACTAGAACAATCATACAAGGGTACACATATTTATTTATTTATTTATTATCATTGTTTTCTCTCATAGAATATACCACCATAGTTTTAATTATACTTCTGCCTAGGCTACATTCACAAAGGATTTTCATAGCCAAGTTTTTATTTACAATACTAGCATGTTGGAAACTAGTTATAAAAAAAAGCATAACCTATTAGCACTCCCAAAGGGGTTTTTACCATTGGATCTAATTTCCCTTTTTTTACTTTCAATAAGGAAAAGACATAATTATCCTTAACTCATTATAGAAGAGAAGATATTTCCCACAATGTACATATCATATTGTGAAAGTAGATGAGTAGAAAATTCTTCCTTATTGGTTTATGATATAGCTTCAAACGATGTCCATTCAACACAATTATTTTCCTTGAGACATCTAGGTAACAGTAACATAATACCATTATTAAAGACTTGATCAATCTCATACAAACCCAACCACCATGTCTAAAGCTTACCCTTGAAGTAAAAATAGTGTGAATCAAACAGTAGCATCCAATCACCTAGCTTGTACTTGTTACTCTTGATATGCTTATCATCATGTGATGATTTTTATTGTTGTTAAATGATTTATGTCTAATTAAGAACATCCATTCGTAAATCATCAAGCTCATTAACCTACAAAATTCTTTTACGTTGTAACTATGAAAATTCAATACCAACATCAAGTGTAGTACATAGCATTCTTACCATAAATTAACTCATATGGGGTAAATCTAGTGGTGGTTTTCCAAGTGATATTGTAAGCCGACATAGCTTCTAGTATTGATAGCGATTAGGTGTATTAGGTGTGTTGTAATAAACCATTACCTTTTAACGATTATTTATTTTTAATTGTTATTTGGGATAAGGTGCACCATAATCACTTAATGTAACCTTATCCATTACATGTGTTTGTAACACCTGGATTTGAACCAAGGTCTCTAGGCAACTTGTCCAACATCTTACCACTAGATGATGTTACTCCTATTGTAGATCAGGCCCCTCTCAACATTGCAGATCCAAGCTCTCTAGAAGTCATTGTAGCTAAATATTAAGCTACTCTCTCTACCACTATCATCGTGTCTACTATACTTCATGGCCTACTCATACATCCATAGCCTATATTCTATCTATTTTTTGATCAACGATTCCTCTCTCAAATGTTGGTTACCAATTTTCAACCACCATTACATCAATTTGTTGTGCTTCCACACATTTCATGCCTTGATCCAACATATTTGCAACCTTGGATTTTTGATCTCCTATTTCCAGATGTTGATCTATTGTCATCACTGTTTGATATGGTTCCATCTAATCCTCACAACCCTTAATGTCTACTGCTTGAATTTCATTGTTGCCAACCTTTTCAAATCATGGCCCTCGCTACTACACCATTTTTTGATGATAAAATACCTTTTTAGGAATTCTTTTATTTACCACTACAAAAATCACCTGCTCCACTTGATTTGTTTTGATGCTTTTTGCCACTATTTTGATGTTTTACTACCCATTCTCGAAGCCCACATCATCATTTTTTGACTCTTGCATCGGTCATTTCTGCCACACTACGGGTTTCTTCATGATCTAATGACTTGTCACCTTACTATGTTTTTATTTTTATCTCTTGCATTAGCCCATGATGTTCCCTAATCCCATCCAGATTGTAGCTTCCTCCTTCACTGCTCTGTTGTGCTCATGTATCACTTTCTTGTTTGTTGTGGTGATGATATGTTCCCTTATAGCTTTTTTGATGATGTTTTGCATGAACACAACCTTCTCGACATTGATCTGCAATCTCCCTACTTTTTTTGGTGCACATCCATATTTTTTAGCAATTTTTTTTACTTATAAACACCATCACCACTACTTCCATCATTTTTTAAATCTCTCTCATGTGCCTCCATGGCCACCGCCTCTCGTGTCATTTTAGTTCCCATCAAAAAAGTATACACCTAACTAGTGCATCAATTAACATCAAGAATTAAAGCAATAAAGAATGGACAACAATGAATTTAACAAGAAAGTAAGGTTTCTTTTATTAAAACTTTGCCAAATCCTAATTACAAATATGTCCCTCTTAGGGATACCCAAATCCTTGATATAATTTATACAACATTTCTGATAGGAATAATATTGAGATGAACAATGAGATAATATTACAAATGAAACATGGTTACAATATATAGGCATAATCCTATATTCAATACATGACACTTGTCAAGAGAAATTGACAAGTGTCAAGGTGAAGGCATAGTTCACTTTAACTCTAACATTCCCCCTTAATGTTGACTTCTCTAAAACAATGCTACATCCTCCTTTATTGTTGATTTGGTCTAGGCTTGTGCTTTGTGCTCTTGGCTCTCCAACTGTGAATAATTCTAGATTCACTATGTATACATCTCGGTCTATTGCCTCAGGATCAGCCACTTCCATGGGTCTGTTGCCACTGGGTCAGCCGTCTAAGTGCCTCGATGTCATCATGGGTGCCTCAGGGTTAGCCACTTCTAGGTCTGTTGCCTCTGTAGGTCATCCTCAGAGGATGTTGCCTCTCGTAGTTCACTAACTAGATTCACCATAAATATCAAATATTTCCTTATGGTGAACTCAAGCTAGAAGGTGTCGGTCTCTATCAAAAATGCACCTAATACAAAGGAAAAATGAGCCATATAAGAGTGTCGGTCTCTTTCGAAAATGCACTCAATACAATAAAATGAGCCATAGATCAAAATAGGAGGAGAGAAGAAGAAAAGAAGAGAATTTTCTGAAGTGTCTTTGTCTGTAGTCTTCAGAAGTAGATCCGGAAAAAACCTCGGATAGAGTCTAGGGTGTCTTTGTCTGTAGTCCCTAGTATAAGTGTCCTTATGGTGACCATGTCATCCCATCGAAATGCATGGGGAACTAGTTGTTGCATTCGCCAAGTGTATAGAAATGATCACTAGGTACAAGGATCACATATGAAATTATCTTGGAAGTGTCAGGTTCAACCGAGATTGCACTCCAAGGGGGAAAAACTTTGAGGCTAAAAAACTCAATGGAAATAGCCTCAAAATTACAATATGACACCACCATTGTTTCCATCGCAGAAAAAAGTTTCCAACAACTATAAATACCCCTATATTCCACCATCAAAGGGGCCTTCATCATGTGGGAAAAACATCATGCCTATCTAATGCAGAAAATAGACAACATCGCTCAATGGCGGCATCGCTCTCAGGCAGAAAAAATACAACATCAATTTTCCTCATGGAAATACATTAAAAATTTTTCCAAAGGGGCCATATTAGCAACCAATAGGCATGGGCACTCTCCAAGTGTTATAAAGTGTTCTCTTCACTCCATTTGTCATGTGGAACAAAATAGGGAAATAACCAACATCCCATATCTTCAAGTCAATCTCGTCGTCTCCTCTGTAACGGATCCTTGCACAGAGAAATTACGGCAACTTACAGAATGGCCACAGAGCTATCAAGAGCTTCCCGTAGATCTTCAAGAACTATAGTGACATGATTAAGCATAGTCTTCACCATGTCTGGGGGTTCTTCCATTATGGGTAACGGTCATGTCACAGTTAAGAATAACTTTACTTCACTATATCAAGGATAATTGATTTGGATCTGATTCTTTCACATACACATGCTCTGCAGGGTCGTCATAATGACAAACTCCTTCCACATTTTTTGGATCTGACAACGGCAGCTACGGTGTAGAGCTTCATAGTAATCGCAACTTTGATGGCAACAGTGGCAAAAATAAAATAATTTTGAAGTCACAATCTCCTGATAGGAAGACTGCGCTGCGCTACTTAGCTTCAAGAGGATTTGGACATCACTGGTGCAAATCCAAAAATATTCAAAACTGGCCTCTGAGAATCAAAATGCTCCACAAAATCATAGCCCAAGGGAGCTATCAAACTAGCTACAACAGATATTTATCCTCATGAGCTATCGTGTCACAGTTTGTGCCCCACCTTCGTTGTTGCATGATAACCAGTCACCTCTGCCACCTCCTATTGCCAGTAGCAATGCGTGGAGTTTGTGTAGATTGTGCTTCATCTAAAATCCAGTGCCTCGCTCTGCCTACAATGGATGTGAATCCTCGTGCTACCTGAAGCAATAGGTGCACTAAAAAAAAAATTCCAGACTCGACATTTGAGTAGTTTAAGAGATATGAAACCCAAACAAAAAATGGTCATTTTAGGGGATGAAAGGATGATGCTCAACAGGATCGTTTGTTGAGAAATGGTGATGATGACGAGGATATCAGTGCTCTATGAAAAAATAAAGCATGTTCAGGAATGCAGCGATGGTGTTGAGGTTTCGATGGGTAAATCGAGCGATCCACACTCTTGGTGTCGCTTGAGGCAGTTTTCCATGTTGATGAAGTATGTACTCCCCCATGCAATGCTCCATTGCAGCTCTCATGGAGAGTCTCCTCATGGTCAAAAATAGCATATACGAAGCTACAAGGCTGCTCCATCCATACCCAGGGTGACATTACCACAGTTGTGTCGTGGTGGGTAACAGCAACATCCTCCTCTAGAAGGCATAGGGTACCCTCATCGACCTCCATGAGATGGTTATCTACCTCAACAACACCCACACCACCGTCTTCGAGAATCCAAAAATTAAAAAAAAAAATTGAAAAAGATTTCTCAAACTTTAAAATTCTTACCATCTGGTTTTTGATCCATCAAATGATGGAGAGCATACTCCCTCGATAATTTTTTTTTAAAAAATAGGGAAAAATCAGGGGGAGGGAGGATTTCCATGAGGGAAATCCCCCCTCAAGAGATTTCACAGGGCAGGGAAAGCCCGCTCTGATACCAAATGATAGGAGTAATATTGAGATGAACAATGAGATAATATTACAAATGAAACATGGTTACAATATATAGGCATAAGCCTATATTCAACACATGACACTTGTCAAGAGAAACTAACAAGTGTCAAGGTGAAGGCATAGTGCACTTTAACTCACAATTTCAAGGCCCCTAAACGGGGATTGGTGTAATCCCCAGACTCTCTATAATGGATATGAATTGCTCAAGGTCCAATATAGCCTTCTTCTCACATGATTGGAGGAATATGTCGCCAAGAACACCTTGAAATGCTTAGATCCTGTAAACCTATGTTCAAGAAACAACATAAAAGGGGTTAATAGCAAAGGAGGCCTCTCTTGATGAGGCACTTGATGGGCAATTGCATAAATGATGAAAAATATAGCAAGAAAGCATGTAAACTAGTAAATATATGCATGAAATCTCTAGATTGTTGTAAATATTATAAAGAAAGCAAGAAATCTAGCAATTAGGCAACCTAATTAACCATTAAAACTTGAAATGCATCAAATTCAATGAAACTAGTCTATATTGACAAATGCAAGGAAAATGGAAGCAAATCTACCTCTAATTCCTAAATTTAACCATACAAGTGCATAATGGAAAGCTAATCTGAGTCAGATCTACCTAAATACATATTTGAAAGGGGAAATCTATAGCTAAAACAATGGAAATTAGAGATCAAATCCTCAATGTGTGTCTGAGGCACAACTTGTACTATTAGTCATGGCTGACAGTCGTGGCTAAGCCAAAAGTATTCTTGATCTTGTAATAAGGGCTTGGATATTCAATTTCCTATGTGGAATTAATGATCAAGGGTCACCTTTGTGTTCTTGCATGGATTTGTGATGTGAATTCTCTAAATTGGTTGTGGAAGAGGCTCAATTGGGATGATTGATCTCCTTAGACTCTTGAATCCTCCATAGCTTTTAATGCAATCATGACTTCCAAATTAGCAACAAGTAAGCACTCCTCAAGGGTTTGCAAATGGCTCCACAATTCAACAGAGCTTCACTACATTTAATTCAAAACTCTTCTAGACTTTCCCCAATTTGAAGGGGGATCTTATAGCCTTCTCATGTCCTTGGAATAGCTTCATGGAGAAGCTGAGATCAAGAACTAGGAGGTTGGGAAAGTTGGGAGGAAGGTTTTGGATGCTTCCTTTTTTGAAACCGCTTGAAAATCCATTGCCATGGCTGTTATAACTACATTTGGCTTGGATCAAGAATTCAAATAGTTTGAGGGCTAGCTATGGCTCTGAGGTGCAGCTAGCTCTATTAGTCATGGGTGTTAGTCACGGATAAGGCTTAGTAGGCCAACTCTACCCAAATTGAGTTGTTAGAACCACTGATTTATCTTGGAATGGTCAAAGATCATTCATATGGTCTATTTTGATACCCATATGAGTAGTCTTCTACACATGACCCATTTTAGGTGTCTACAGATACCCCTTTTGGGATGCGTTGTGAGAATGAACAACATTGAGCAAAAATAGACCTCCTAAAACCATGTTGTAGATCGAATGATGATCATTGATCTGATCAACATTAGATGCACAGTCCTGCAAAAGAACACTCATCTTAGAATCATTGCTTCCAACTAAGGGAAGGCTTAAATTGCAAAACTTTTGCAATCTCCACAATGATCAGGTAGTCGGCTCTATAATCATTCTGATAGGTGGAGAGCTACTAGCTTAAGTTTCATAGTTGTTTTTTTCCCTAGAAAAGGGTAAGCTTATGATAGTTAATGGCAATGATTCATAATATGAACACAATTTCACAAGATCAAGTTATCTCTTTTTGAATTTGATTGTGATTATTGATATTATGAATACTCCCTCAAGCGATGAGTTGATGAGGATAGGACAATTAATGAAGCGACGAGTTGCTTGACCATGATGAATAATTTGAATGATTGAAGACTTTTGCACTTTGTTATTACTTGACAAGGCCTAATTCAGCCATGATGTCAACTGTGAATAGTAATTGTACATCTCTATCCCATGGAGCAGTTCAACCGGAATGGCCTTCTTAGGGAATCAAAATGATAGCAATTCCAATTAGGCTTATGTTGAATCACTATGTTCGATGATATGCTGAAGATGTCATAGAAGAAATTGAGATAAATCCTCACTCCTGTGGGGTAGTTGGTCACTATGGCCTTCTTTGGGAGTGAATTTTTTAATGCTAGAATTGCGGTGTTAAAGAGAGAATTGGATCTCTATCCCAACATGTGATGTCCTTTCAACACCATTGAATGCGCATGCAGAATGATGTACTACCCTGAAGCATCTCAATTCAATCAATGACTAATTTGCCCTAAATGGCCTTATGGTGATTTATTCATCTTGTTGTATTGCATGGATCACAAGTTGCTGCAACTACCAAGTGTGTAGAATAAATGATAGAATATGAGGCATATTTGAATTTTAAATTATATTTTTATGTTATTTTGAGAAATTTTGAGGTTTTGAACCATTGAAAATTTTTTATTTTGCATTTTGAGACCCCTCACGGTGAAATTTTGAGGGTATTTATGTCTTTATGCTAGCTGCAGGTGTCAACCACAACCAATTCTATAAAATTAGGTAGTCACAGCTCTGACCCATGGTTGGAAAACCTTAATTCTGCACCCGCGATTACCAGCCATGGTTGAGGGTAAAATTGGAAATATAAAATAAAAATCTATTATTTTCAATTCATTATTTCCAATTTCCAGCTGTCAAGAGAGCTCTGAGAGGTGACTTTGAAAACTTGACAGACAACATTGTTGAACTTAACACAAACTACCTTGACCTATGGCTGACCAACCAAAAGCTTCCACTAGTGGTGGATCCAGTGCTACCAAGGTAGCATCCCAAACCTCACTCATTGACTTACCAACTTAAAATGAACCAAATTAATTAATGAGAAAAATGAACTCACTAAACTTTTGGCAATGAACCTCACCCTAGTTAGGTTTAGACTAGGCTAGCTTAGTTGGGGAGGATTTAATTTTGGGTTTCGGGGTGAATGGGATGGGAAATGATCCTGAAAAAGGTCTTTCTCATAGCCATGGGTGGCAGCCATGGTTCCCAATTGGCAAATTGGGGGTCGTGGCTATTAGTCGCAACTAACTTCTGTTAGCATTTGAATTTTTTGGCAAGTGTGTTTGATGGCAAGGACGATAGTAGAAGAGAATTATTTTTTAAATTCTCTTTACTCCCCTATTTTTTAGTTCCACATTTGTAGGCTTTTCCTAAGCTATATAAGCTATGTAATGTTGCAGTTTAATGTTAATGTGAACTTATTTTATTCACTTGGTATCAGAGCACGATGATTAGGAGGTTAGGGCACTAGCATCCACTCAAGCATGCATCCTAAGGAGTGACCCGCAAGTACGCATCTTAAGGAGTGGCCCACAGGTATGAATATTAAGGAGCAGCCCGAAGGGGAGCCTATGCACGTGAAGAGCACAAGACACGGATCCCAAGGAGTAGACTAGATAGGGACTTGGATCCCAAGACTAGATAGGGATACAGATCCTAAGGAGCAGACTAGAAATGGAACTAGACAATTATATGTGAAGCTAATGTGAATCTGACATCATCATACGTAAATCGAGGAGCTAACATAGAGTTGATGTGGCAGACGATGACACACCTCTCGAGGTAGACACATGGCAAACAGTAGGATCTAACCTGACAGACACATGGAGATCAACCACTAGACCGAAGGCAGATACATGGTGGATGAAAGGAGAGGACACATGACATATGACTATACTGAGCTAGCAAGGACACAGATTGAGGGGACACATGGCAGCTGACAAGGCTGAGCTGGAAAGTGCACATGGATCGAGGCAAGTAAGAGGATGATGTGGCATCTTATGACATGGTAGGTGATGTGGCAATTTTTTATTGGTTGATTGGGTAGCAAAAGGATAGTTTCTTAATTTCCCGAAGGCAATCAGTTTCTTTGGGCGCATTTTAATTTTTAAACTACCCAAACATTGTCGCAGGGGCAATGTGGGACTAAGAGTCCCATAATTTTTTTTATTTACTTTGCTTGGTGGATTAAGAAATAAAGGGAAATTTTTTCCCTTTGGTACCCATCAAGTACTGTAGCCTGAATAGTAGAGCCTGCCAGTCTAGGGTGCTCATCCACGATCGAGCACAGATAGAGTCCCATTAGGGATTAAAATTAAAAAAAAAAATTTAGACCTCTGGGCCCTTTAAGGTGAGGAGACCTCACCTTAGCTCATGGTAGGTGAGCTACCATGGTAGTTGAAGACCGTGTGGTAATGCCAAGGGACACAAGGTCGAGGGTTCAAAACCCTCCAACCCACCAAAATGGTTAAAATTATTTTTTCATAATTTAATTAATTTTATCAAATAATTTTTTAATAATTTAATTTTAATTTAATTAAAAAAAAAATTATTGATTTAAATGTTATTTTATAGTTAAAATTAAAATTTTATTAGTTAAACCTTTGATATGTTTTTTTTATTTATGCAATAAAAAAAAAACTTGCAAATTACCTTTTATTCCATCCTAGCACTAAGGGGGAAATTTTTGTGTGTGGTAAAATTTCACCATTGCCTAAGAGGTAATTTTTGTAAGTGATTTGCACCATTGCCTAAGAGGCAATATTTGTAACAAGAAAAAGGGAGCATAAAAGTATTATTTTTCTGCTTTAAGGGGGGATATTTTTTGCATCAAAGGGGAATATTTCTGCAGTCATTAATGTTAAGGTCAACTGGATGCTATTATGCCCTTCATTCTCTTTTAGCAAGAGAAACCCCTGAATCATTTGATGAAAAGTTTAAATGTATGGATTGAATACTGTATTCAGTCAACTTCAAAATGATATAATAGCAAATCAAAGAGTACCAGATGCAAGATATGATGGTGATTCCAAAGACAATTCTTTTGGTATCAGATATGAGGCGTCAGAATCTATAGAAGTTGCACCACAGGAGCCTGAGATTATTTATCTAAGTGATAGTGACTCAGTTGAAATAGTGGAGCCAAAACCGCATTCACCTGAAGTCATTATTGTTAGTGACGATGGTGATTCAGTTGTTGAAAAATTTGTCAATCAAGTGATAGGAGAACCTATGTAGGTAGAACATGATATCTACAAGAGAATAGATCAAGATATATTTGATTTAAATATGTAATTTTTTCCTTTGAAAAGCATAGTGCATTGATTGTATTGAGAAATCAAAGAAGTGTGTTTCTAGTTTATTTTCAAAAGCTATGGCATAAAATAATAATCTACCCATACCTGAGTTTCATGGGCTAGATTATGAGTATTGGTATATCAATATGAAGACCCTACTCATTGGTAAAGATTTGTGGGATATCGCTGAGGAAGGCTACAATGAACCTCAAGACTGGATAACCTTGAGTGCAGCTAATAAGACTGCTAAGAAATATGCCCAAAAGAAGAACTCATTCACTCTCTACCATATCCAAGAAGCCTTGGATAAAAGTATATTTCCCATGATTGTTGCTTGTACAACAACACTCGAAGCTTGGAAATCTTTGAAATAAGGTTATCAAGGGAGCGATCAGGTGAAGCAAGTGAGGATTTAAACCTTAAAGTGAGATTTTAAGAATCTCAAAATGCAAGACAATGAGAAAGTTCATCACTACTGTGTATGAGTGAAAGCAGTTGTCAACAAGATGGAGACCCTTAGAGAAGACATAAAACCCGAAATGGTTGTGAAGAAAGTGTTGAGAACACTTCTTCATAAATGGAACCATATTGCTATCATCATTGAGGAATCTAAAGATCTATATACTCTATCTTTTGATGCACTAATTGGTTCCTTGATTTCTCATGAAGAAAGACTATAGTGCTCTACTTCAACCATCTATGGCGGTGATGATAAAGCTTTCTCATCCAATGAGGGTGTAGGAAGAGGCCAAGGAAGAGGCCAAGGCAGACGACAAAGAAGAGGTAGAGGAAGCTCAAGAGGTGGAAATCCAAGTAGAAGTGGCAATAAATGCAGAGGTGGCAATCAAAACAGAGGTGGGAATCAAGGAAGAAGTGGCAATCAAGGAATAGGAAGTGATAAAACAAATAAAGCTTGTTTCAATTGTGGCAAGCCTGGTCATTTTGCTCGAGATTGTTGATCCAAGACTTCTCAATATGGTAGAGGTCAATATGGCAACTATGATGAAGAACTTCAAATCTATTTCTTACTTATGGAAAATTAGACCAAAGTCTAAATGACACTTGGATTTTGGATACTGGTTGTTCCAATAACATGAGCGGTAAAGAAGATCTCTTTGCTGCAATGGATTCCACCTACAAATAAAGAATCAAGTTGGGAGATGATAAATCTCTGCAAGTTGAAGGTATTGGATCCATGGAGGTTCCAATAAAATAAGGCACCAAAAAGGTAAATGACATCTATTACACCCCTAAACTCCAACATAATTTGCTTAGTGTTGGACAAATGATGGAGAAAAATTATAGACTTGTTTTTGATGAAGGTAAATGTGTAATTTTTTATAAGAAAAATTGTAATAGAGTTATTACACAAGTACCTATGACAAAAAATAGGTTTTTTCCTCTTAATTTTGGGGAAAAGGGGGGTGCTCAACTTTCTATTATTGCTATAGCAAATCCAAGTGTACTTTGGCACTTGAGATATGGTCACCTAAATTCTACAAGCTTGAAAATGTTAACTTCTCAAGCTATGGTGTGTGGTCTTCCAAGAGTTGATGAACACAAGGAGGTATGTGAAGGGTGTGCTTTGGGAAAGCACTCTAGATCCAAGTTTCCAAAAGGACAAGCATGGAGAGCTCGACATCCACTTCAATTGGTGCATTTGGACATTTATGATCCAATGCAAACCAAAAGCATTGGTAATAATTCCTACTTTCTCACTTTCATAGATGATTTCTCTAGGATGTGTTGGATCTATTTTTTGAAAACCAAATGAAGATTTTGATTGTTTCATAGATTTCAAAAATACTATAGAGAAACAAAGTGATTTTATTGTAAAATATCTAAGGACAAATAGAGGAGGAGAGTATTCTTCAAATGTCTTTCTAAAATATTGTAAGGATTGTGGAATAAAAATGTAATTCACAACTGCCTATACTCCACAACAAAATGGTGTGGCTGAAAGAAATAACTGCACCATAGTAGAAATGGCTAGATAAATGCTGCAAAATAAGCATCTCAGCAATATGTATTGGGTTGATGTTGTAAGAACTAGTATTTACATTTTAAATAGGACTCCTACTTCTAGTCTAGATGGGATCACTCCTTATGAAGGATGGAATGGCAAAAAGTCAAATGTAAAACACTTTAAGGTTTTTGGTTGTCTTGCATATGCCCACATTCCTGATGAAAAAAGAAAGAAACTTAACCCCAAAATTCAAGCATGTATTTTTGTTGGATATTGTGAGTCTATCAAAGCATATAGACTCTACAATTCCAAAACACATAAAATTGTACTTTCCAGGGATGTAATTTTTGATGAAGTGGTAGAATGGGGTCATCAATTTTTTTTTGTTGATGATGGATCTCATGATGCAAGTGCAGCAAGTGCATAAAGTGCAGCCCAAACATAGCAAAGGAAGTCCTCCAAGCCCAAGTATGAGTACACTAGATGCTACTCCAAGTCCTCCACAAATATCAGTAAGTTCTTCATCGATGGACATTGATTCTCCATCAAGAGGTAAAATAATTCTTCAACACCATCCATCTATTCAAATGTTGGATAAGAATTTCTAGAAAAGATACACTAGAAGTCAAGCTAGTGAAATGAATGCAGTTTTAAAAAGACTTGAAAATCTGCATATGTATGGTGATGATGACTCCCAAAAGCCTAAGGGATATGTAGTCAATTATACTTTAATGACTAGTGCACAGCTAGAGCCATCTAGCTATGAGAAAGCATGCACTCATGATGTATGGTAGCAATCCATGGAAGAGGAAATAACCTCTATAAAAAAAAATGATGCTTGGGAGCTAGTGAAGCTTCCTAAATGTAAAAAATGTGTTGGAATAAAATGGGTCTACAAGACCAAATTCAATGTTTATGGAAGCATTTAAAGACACAAGGCAAGACTTGTAGCAAAAGGCTTCACTCAAAAATATGGCATAGACTATGAGGAGACATTTGCTCCTGTTGCTAGACAGGAGACTATCAAATCAGTACTTTCCTTGGTTGCCCACAAAGGGTGGAAAATTTAGCACATGGATGTAAAGAGTGCCTTTCTCAATGGGTATTTGGATGAAGAGGTTTTTGTGCAACAACCTCAAGGTTTTAAAGAAAAAGGTAAGGAGAACCTTGTTTAAAAACTAAAAAAAGCATTATATGGCCTCAAGCAAGCACCAAGAGCATGGTACTTGTATTGCTCCAAATTTTTTGCATCCCTATCTTCAGGCTATAGGATCCGTGCCCGAAAGGAGGATGGGAAAAGGATGGCACGGTACCTTGGACTGAGAGGCCTTGTGAAGGTCCCGCCTCTCGAGGGAGGTGTATTATGGTGATTTTTTGACAGATGGTGGGTTCACCAGGAAGCGTTTGAATGGCAGTTTCCACACCTAGGTTGGGAATGTGTTTGATGTGTTCAGTTTTATCTTTAATCATCCAAGTCCTAGGTTTTGCCAAAATGCGTCTAAGCTATTCTATATGAAATGCAAATTTAAATGAAGACAGAAACAGATTTGGACAGAAAACAAAAAAAAACAAGATGGATTAAAGACCCATACCTGATCCGGATGTCTGATGAAGGTTCTAATTTTTGAAGCAGTTAGGATCGCCTCTAATTTAACAGAATTGTCTATGATCTGACAAGATCATCTGAGATCTGACGAATTCGTTAGACGAATTCGTTAGAGACCTGCAAACAGAGAAATAGGTGCAAAACATAGAAAATATAGCAATGCTAACATAGGGAAGTAGTGTAAACTAACAATAACAATATCAAACTAAAAATTATAAACATAAACATGAATACATTATACTGATTTAATGATAATTATAACTTAATTATGCATTTGATCTAGATGGGTGAACTCCAAAATGCAGAATAGCAAGGAATAATTATAAAACTAACTAAATTCAGAATAAAATAGTAGATAAATGTAAGAAAACATGCAAACTCTAGGCACTGATTGCCCCCAATGCAGACTGCAGTTGAAATCATCTGGATGCGACGAAATCGTCTTGAATTATGACGAGATCGTCCAAGATTGAACAAGCTCATCTGTGACGATTTGAACTTGCTCCGGCTGAAAATCGATATGGTCCTTGCAAGAAAAACTTCAAATAACAAATTGCAAATGATGCTCTAGGGTATTTTAATGCACACAAATATCAAATCACAGGGAAATTCAGCCAGGGGGATGCTAAGGGGAGGGCCTAGGATTAAATAGGCTTAGGAGGGAGGTTAGGAGGTTGGAGATCATCCCTATTTGGGAGATCTCCAATGAGGAGGGTCTCTAATGGTGCAGACACGCTTCTTCCCGGATTAGAGACGTCGTTGGAACAGAGACTAATTGTGAAAAATTAGTTTTGGGACAAGATCATCTGGACGTCCTAGCCCAGATGAAATAGTCCGATCTGAGGCAATATCATTTGATCGGTGACGATATCGTCAAACGGTCAAAACAAACTCTAAAAATGGCACGGGAAAGGAGGAAACAGGTTAAACGACGGTTTGGGAGCGGTTTTGGAGGTTGAAATTTGAATTTGAATATTTACTAGAGTAATTGTAATTATTAAGGTTTTACTGCGCCAATTTTAGGGTGCTACAGTAATCTCGCATTGATGGCTACTTTAAGGAGTATGGATTCACTCAAATAAAAAGTGAACCTACTCTCGACTACCTAAATCAAGGTAAATATATTCTCATAGTTTTTTTATATGTGTATGATCTCATATTTATGGGTAGTAATGAAAATATGAATAAGCAGTTCAAACACTCCATGATGAAACAATTTGAAATGAAAGATCTAGGCTTAATGCATTACTTCCTAGGCATGAAATTTCATCAAACAAAAAAAAGATCTTCATATGTCAACACAAATATGCTCAAGATATGATTAAGAAGTTTGCTATGGAGCAATGCAAGCCTATTGCAACTCCAACGGGTCATGGGATTCAATTAAGCAAATATGATGGAGCATCGAATGTTGACATGACCACTTACATGAGCATGGTTGGGAGTCTAATGTTCCTCATCAACACAAGGCTCGATATTCAGTATGTTATTTATCTTGTTTCAAGGTTTATGATTGATCCATCTGAACTACATTTTCAAGCAACTAAGAGAATTTTGAGATATGTAAAGGGTACATTGGATTTTGGAATCCATTACCACAAGAGTAATTCTACAAAATTAGTTGGCTTTAGTGCTAGTGACTAGGGCGGAAATATAGATGATATAAAATCTACTTTAGGACATTTTTTTAGTCTTGGGTCAAGACTAATTACATGGAGTTCCAAAAATCAGATTGTTGTAGCATTATCATCTACTGAGGTTGAGTATATAGCAATCACTCATGCTAGTACTCAAGCTCTATGGTTGAGAAAAGTCCTTGAAGATAATGGAGAGCAACAAAGTGTTCCTACAAGATTGTACTATGACAATATGAGTGCCATACAATTGGTACATAATCCTATCCATCATAGCAGGTCAAAACACTTTGATATGAAGTATCACTTCATTCGTGACATGGTGGAAAAATAAGTAGTTGAGTTTAAACATTGCAGAACTTTAGACAACATGGCAGATATCTTCACCAAAGGTATAGCTAAATCTCAATATATAAATCTAAGAGACTATATTGTTAGCCCTCTCAACTTTAAGGGGGATAATGTTAGCATTTGAATTTGTCGGCAAGTGTGTTTGACGACAAGGACGACAGTAGAAGAGAATAATTTTTTAAATTCTCTTTACTCACCTATTTTTTTGTTTTGCATTTGTAGGATTTTCCTAATATATATAAGCTATGTAATTTTGTAGTTTAATGTTAATGTGAACTTAGTTTATTCAACTTAAAATTCAAATGATCAAAAAAATGACCATTTTTGCCGACTGCGGATCAAAGCTGTGGTTGAGCAACCTTAGAAAATTTTTGCAATATTTTTTATTTTTTTGTTGTTTTATGGATTTAATTGATTTTTTTGAACATTTTGAATGCATTTATGATTTTTTCCCTTTTTGAAGGTTTTTATGAATTGTTTTGCATTTTTAAGTGCATTTTTTATATTTTTGAAATTTTGAATGATTTTATTTTCTCCCTTCATGCCCTGACTACTAGAGAGAGGAATTCAGATCTCCTTCACCAGTTCTATGATGAATTGAATAACTCTGATCAAAACTGGTTCAATGCCATAGACTTTGGCTATGTACTACGACTGCCATCCATCTGGTTCGATTAGGACTACATGATTAACTTGGCCAGCCATTGGGATGCATGTACCAACACCTTTCACCTATTGATAGGTGATATTACTGTGACCTTGGAGGATGTCTACCACATCTTCTACATCTCCATTGATGGTAAGGCCATCACATATTTACCCACCTCAATGAAGGATGTAGTATTTGAGAGGATATTCTACATCAGGAGTGATGAGGTGCAGTTGTATTCTTAGCATGGTGGGGTACACATTGAGTATTGGTATTGCAAGCACATCTTCTCTTGATGAGTGATCGTATTGATGCATCTAATTATTCAAATTGGGCTACCAGACACTTTAGGAACGAGGTTCCCATGGAACCTACTGGTCCCAACATAGGATCTTCTTTCTAGCATTGCACAAGGGCCACTGATTATCTCCTAGAGGGGTGTTCTACTTGCATAGTTCTACGAGAGCTATACTAGATTATACAACAGAGTTTCTTGGGAGTCAGTTGTAGCATACTGCTCCAGATATGGGCCTCGGAGCACATTACTACTAACCATCCTAGAGGACTACCACTACAATTTGGTGTTATTGATGATGTATCTTAGTGTTACATAACATGCTGGCATAGGGAGACCGAGAGCTTTAGGGACGGGTCTTACACAGGGGACCTTCATCATTATATGGATCAACTAACTAGATTGTATCCAGAGCATATTATTTAGTACCCCTACATGGACTGTCTTGCATGGGAGGATATGGACCGTTATCTAAGGTAGATGCAATATGAGAGATGACTTCTCAGGTTTAATCCTAAGATACATGAGTTCTTCCACTTCTCACGTGTCACTAGGCAGTTTGGGATTTTCCAGGACATCTCGCATGAGCTAGTAATTTACCGCCACCTTAAGGCAGAGAGAGATTTGTACTAGCCTATGGTTACTCCACTAGGGGATGAGTATTATGTCTTCCAAGATTCAGGGCATGCCAATGCAGGGATGACTAGGATATTACAAGACCTAGTGGACTACCAAGATATGGAAGGGTGGCGGTCCACTAGGTAGAGCTAGATTTGGAGCCACTGCAAAGGTAGCATTTGAGGACTCACATGAGTAATAGGTTCACCAGATGATAGAGGGTGGATGGGGAGATGCTCTAGTAGTAGATAAGGAGGGTGAATAGGAGCCATATGACGATGTGTCACAACTTTGAGCCCAAGTGGCTAGCTTGGATTCATGGCTATAAATTATAGGTACTTAGTGTAGACACCTAAAATAAGTCATGCCTAGGGTGACTACTCATATGTGTATGCTACAAACCATATGAATGATCTTGGATAGACTCTAAGATAGAGTAGTGGTTCTAACCACTCAATTTAGGCATTATGGCTTAAGTAGTCTGAACCACAACCCAAACCTGCAATCTCCAGTCTAAACCATGGTTGATACCTACGGTCTGCAGTCTAGACCATAGTTGTGACCTATGGTCTGAATTGGAGTTCATTTAGGCCTTCCATCTGAGACAAATCGATTGGAACGACCAATAGATCTAGAAGGAGGCAGTTGGAGGATGAAATATTCCAAAGGCTTCCATCCCAACTATCCTAACCAACCTTCTTGGTCTTGGCTTCTCCATTAAGCCACCCCTAGCCCTAGAGGCATGCTATAAATACCCCCTTCAAGGGGATGATAAGAGGAGAGATGATTTGTATAGTGAAGCACTAGCAAATTATCAAGCAAGAGCTAACTAATCAAGAGAGCAGTGAAGCCCTATCAAAATTGCATACCAACTTTGTGCATTTGAGAGCCCCTTTGCTATCCATCTAAAGACCAATTAGCCATGGATGCCCTAGGTGCTTAGGAGGATCAAGAAATGTAAATTTGGGCAAACGAAGGCCCTTCACAGTGATTTGACTACCAAATATGTTAGAGGACGACAAAGGCAACCCTTGAACATCAATTCGGACAAGGAGGTCAAGCCCACTATCCCTAATTCTGAGGGTAAACCCATCAAAGGTCAAACCGTGGTTGTCAACCACGGTTCATAGTGCAGACTACCCCTCACAGCTATGGTTTACAATAGGTTAATGATCACCTTACTAACTTTGCTTTTGATTGCATAGATTAGTCATGTTAGTATTTTTATAGGTTTGATTGCATCTTAGGGAAACTCTAACCATAGGAATTTGACATTTCATGTATTTCATTAAGTAGGAGTACAGTATACCTTTCATGTGCTTTATTGCTTCTAATTCGATATTTGATTTACACATCATTTGCTTGTTCATGTCTTGTATGTTTTGGCATAATTATTGATGTAATTAGAATAGCTTAAAGTCTTTCTTTATGCTTTCTTGTTTTACTAGTTTAATGGTATTTACATGCATATTTCTTTAAAGGGCCTCATCACGAGAGGCTATCAATCTTTGTAATCATGTGCTATTTTTTCTTGTTCACAGAGAGACAAGTGCAAAAATGAGCCTATATCATAATCCTTCCACATCACGGAGAATGGGGTTAGCTCTACCCCAAGGTAGTTTGTGAGTAATCACCAGAGCACAATAAGCGCACCTACCCTGTTGAGGGATTTGGCAATTGTAACACCTGTATCATATTTTGAGTGAACCTAAGAGGGCATTTTTGTAATCCAAGATCCTTTAAAGATTAATGTATCGCTCCAAATTTTTCGCATCCCTACCTTCAGGCTATAGGATCCGCGCCCGGAAGGAGGATGGGAAAAGGATGGTGCGGTACCTCGGACTGAGAGGACTTTGCGAAGGTCCCGCCTCTCAAGGGAGGTGTATTTTGATGATTTTTCGACGGATGGTGGGTTCACCAGGAAACATTTGATGGCAGTTTCCACGCCTAGGTTTTGGAATGTGTTTAAATGTGTTCGTTTTAACCTTAAGCATTCATATCCTAGGTTTGGCCGAATGAATCTATATTAATCTATATGAAAATGCAAGTTCAATGAATACAGAAAACAGATTTAAAGACAAAAATAGAGAGATTACAGAATGCAAATGAGGAATACCCGATCCGGATGTCTGAAGAAGATTTTGATGTTGAAGTAGTCTGGATCATCTGAGATTCGACAGAATCATCTGCAATCAGACAAGATTGTCTGAGATCTGACGAATTCGTGACGAATTCATCGAGACCTGCAAAACCGAAAACAGATGCAAAATACAAAAAATACTACGAGTGCTAACAGAGGGAAATGATATAAAATGGCAGCAATGTTATCAAACTGCAACTTAAACACAGAAACAGAAATGAATTGTGCTAATTTGATGATAATTAAGATTTAATTATGCACTTAATCTAAATGGGTGAACTCCAAATGCAAGATAATATAAAACACTAAATAGATTATCTAATTTGCAGAATAAAATGACAGAAAAAGGGTTGAGGATCGCAAACTTCAGGCACTGATTGCCTTAATACGGACTGCAGTCGAGATCGTCTCGCATCAGTACGAAATCGCCTCGAATTCGACAGGTTCGCCTCCGATCTGAACAGGTTCGTCGGCGACGATAGGTGCTGGCTCCGGCTGAAAAATAGTGTTGTACCTACAACAAAATTGATGTGGAACTAGTGCAAATGCAAGATAGAGATGATTTAACGTATATGGAATTGAATTGCAGAGAATTTCGGCCAGGGGTTGGGAAGGGAAAATCCTAGAGACTAAATAGGCTTAGGGGAGTAGTTAGGAGGTTGGAGATCATCCCAATTTGGGAGATCTCCAACGGGGGAGGGTCCCAACGGCGCAGACACGCTTCTGCCCAGATTGGAGACCCGTTGGAACAAATTCCAACTTTGCAAAATCAGTTTTGCGACAAGATCGTCTGGACGTCCTAGTCCAGACGAAATCGTCAAATCTGGGGCGATATCGTCTGATCGGCGACGATATCGTCAAACGGTCAAAACAACCTCTAAAAATGGCACGAAAAAGGGGGAAACGGATTTCCTGGCGGTTAACGGGCGGTTTGGGAGGTTAAATTTGAATTTTAAATTATTTACTAAGGTGAATGTAATTATTGCATTTTTACCGCGCCAATTTTAGGGTGCTACATTTTGCCCCCTCTTTAGCGAATTTTTCGAAGAAAATGCGTTAAAGATGAGTTCTTCTCGATCTACGAGAAAGCAAAAATTATTCCCATTTTTAGGCGACGATTCTTGGTCGAATCGTACGACAACTTACTATGGTGCCCCCTCCGTGTTTTTACCCAAATCGAACGTTTGAGGTAAAAACGCGAAAAAGCAAAAAATTATTTTTGAATAAAATTAAGAAAAATAGGGTAAAACCCTAATTCATTTTTACTGTTCATTTTCTGGTTTTAGAGCTCTGGAAGCAAAAATGGTGGAGACGACGCACAGATCAACAGAGGTCCGGCGCGGTCTACGGGTAAGAGTCCAGACTGATCTAGAATGCTTTAATTTTAACTTTACATGTTTTTTAGATGAATTTTAGATGAATTTTGAGCATCACGGCCGTTTTTGGGCCGTCGACGTCGTCGGGACGAAATCGTCCCGATTTCGATGAAATCGTCTCAATTTCGGCAATTTCGCCCAAGGGCGAAATCGTCGAAAGGGGGACGATTTAGTCAAATTAGAGACGATTTCGAACTACGAAATCGGAAACGATTATGCTCAAATTTGGGACGATATCGTCCAATAGTGGGCGATATCATCAATTGCACAAAGTTGAATTTTTAATTTGCATTATTGATTATTTGAATTGTTGATTAATGATTGTTTATTGTTTTGTTGTTTATGTTTGCAGAGAGGATTACTAAAGAGCAGAGAATGGAAATATGGAGGTTTGAGAGACGACTTGGCCGCTCTGACACAGGCAGAGCGAGATCAGCTGGCACAGGCCGGCTTACTGCATGTGGCAAAAATGCCACAAGTATCTACAGACATGGGGCTACTGACGGCCCTAGCAGAGAGGTGGTATCCGGGGTCTTCATGTTTTCGGCTACCGATAGGGGAGATGACTCCCACACTAGAGGACGTATGGAGGATTCTGAGAATCCCCATACAAGGACGGCTCATTACTCCTACGGCCAATCAGGGCCGCGCTATGGGACGGTTATGCGGTGACCCGAGCTTCACCCTGGAGAAGGGCAGAGTTAACATCGAGGCACTACGCCAGATGCCTGGGGCATCTACACTCACACGGGTGCTAGCTGGAGTAGTTGGTGGACTTCTGTTGTGCCACCAGAGCGGGTGCAGGGTGCCATGGATGCTCGCAGATGTGATCTACGATATGAGAGACCACGGCTACAGGTTTGCTTGGGGCAGTTTTGTTCTATGCCGATTGTACAGGATCCTGTATGGGGTCGTGTACAAGGGCGGCCGATGTCTGGTTATGACATCGCTACTACAGGTTTGGTGCTGGGAGCACATTGCGGTGCGGAGGCCGATAGGGCTTCCTCTGACAGGGGTTGATGGGGAGAGGCCCCGAGTCTTCTACTGGTGGCTCCGAAGAGGGTCACAGTGGCGGATCGACTTGCCGATGTCCCGGAGGCTATTGGATGACCTAGTCCCGGACCAGATCACCTGGAGGCCATGGAGAGAGCATCCAGGGTGGCCAGAGGATGGACAGGAGCTGGCTCGCATCAGGCGAGTTTGTTGGTTGAGGATGGAGAGGGGAGAGGTGGAGCTCCATAGGTACGACCGAGTTTTGAGGCAGTTCGGTCTATAGTAGGGGATCCCATCCCTCAGAGACTACGAGTTTTCTCGGACTGTCCGGGATAACACTACGGTTAGCGGGGCTCGGACATGCAGCGGTTTTGGAGCCAGGACACGGATGATGCCCCCATCCAGCCAGTGGATGGGGACGACGTAGGGGTAGCCGATGGCTACGATGCCTGGTACGTAGGCATCCGCCCTCCTCGGATGATGAGGGCACAGGGTCCGATCCATGTAGTTGTGCGTCGGATAGGGAGGCGACGCCAGGCGGCGATGGAGGCAGCCCAGGGTCACGGCGGGAGAGAGGTGAGGCGGCCACAGGCACAGGAGCGGCCACGGTAGAGAGAGAGGGAGAGGAGGGAGGTGAGACCCCCATCTCCACAGAGGCCACCATCGCCCGATAAGGGCAAGGGTGTGGACACAGGAGAGAGTAGCGAGATGGCTACTCTCCGGGCGAAGAGAGATCGTCTGCAGGCTCAGGTGCAGACGCTACAGGATGCGGCTGCACGACATCGGGCTGAGGTGTCACAGCTACGGGATGAGATTGCATGCCTCAGGGCACGGGGCGGAGGGGCGAGCACACAGGAGCTGGCGCGGTCGATTGCTCAGACCACGTTTTACCAGGGCATCTACTTCCAGATGGTGCCAGAGGGTCAGAGGGTACAGCTGCCAGCCGGCATTGCTGACCCTATCAGGATTGGGTCCTCGAGGACTACGTCTCGATCGAGGACGAGGACTACACAGACGGCGATGGGGCCACCTCCTCCACCTCAGGGCGGGGGAGGAGATGAGGCAGAGAGCTCGAGAGGCTCTCGAGGCTAGAGGGCGGGATTGACATTTGTATGATATGATTATTTTTGATAGAGGATTGAGTATGCCGAGGTACAGATTGTGGCATACCAATCTAGTTTTGATGATGTACATATGTTGATATATATATATATATGAGATATTTTTGATCATATGACTTGTGTCTTTGTGTATGTTTATGATGCTTTTATGTTTTGATTGATTGATTTGATAATTGGATGTAATTATGTCGTTGGAGATATTATAATTTGAATGTCATGGTGATATTTTTAAATGAAATAATCTGATGTAACAAATTGATTGTTTATGATGAAATGTGATAAAAATAAAAAATAAAAAGAGACTTCTAACAATAATTTCAAAGGACATTGTCGCTATTATAGACCATTTCACGGAGTCGTTGCTCACTCGGTCGTCAAGCTAATCCCAGGATAGAAATATTGTTAAAAGTAAAAGAGTGCTTAAGAGACTGTCTTAAGACTTTGTTGTGATAGTGCAAATGATAATGATGATGATGGTTTGTTTTCAGATTTTCATAAAAATGTTTGTGCATGAAATGATGTTTTAAAATGATTTTTGCTAGGCATAAATTCCTAAGGGTGATAAATTTTTTTGGATAATTCCTTAGGAATTATACCATCATTGCAAAATTAAAGGTTGACATAATGACATGAAATAATGAAAATGTGTTTGCTTTGGAAAAGCATAATTTGTGTAACATAATGAATTAAGCCATATGGTTTTCATGATTTTTGAATAAATGGGGAATAAAAATTGTTACAATGGTTTGCGCTAGGCATAGAATATGTAGGTATAGACTTATACCATCATCGCGAAAATCCAAAAAAAATAGTTTTATTGCATGGTTGATTTTTGATGAACAGAAAATATGAAAATGAGGACTTGCGCTAGGCATAATATTTCAATTTGGGTTTTGAAACTATACCATCGTCGCGAAAGTCAATCAGATATATATGTATATGTTTTGTGTAGTTTGAAAGAAATTTTTGATTTTTCTATTATATAGTTGTCTTTGTGGTAAACAATTGTACTTGATTTATTCCAAACAAGTTGCAAAAATAATATTTCAAATTATTTTGAAGACAAAAGTTAGATTTATAAGGAATCCCATGTGCATATGTGAATTCATTTCTGATCTTGATTTATCATAATGATACACGAAATCTCTCAAATACAAATGTGTGTGCAATTGCATTGTTCATTTACCAGTTTTGAGCAAGATACTATGATACAAGTGATTTGAAGAAACCAAATAAGTGTTCATTAACCATGATGTAGATGCATATAACCATACTAGGCTACTATGTAGATCGGATTATCAAAAGCTAGCTAATCCATAAGCAGACATAGGTCTGTACAAAATAAGGTCGCTAATGTGACAGACATATCACCACGCTAGGAGTTACCCAAGGCCAAGCGAGTTGGGCACAAACCACCTGTTATGGGGCTTACCTCATGCTTTTCGAATAATTGAGAATTCCAGGGATTCAAGCTCATCAACCCTTCTTTTCTTTTCAAAGGGTAGGGAAAGGGATTTTATTGCTTTCTTGCTTTCTTTTGAACTTTGCTTATTTTTCTTTTTGTATTTCTTTTGCTTGATAATGCTTGTAACATTGTTGTAATGATATAAAAGAACATTTTTCTTTTCTCTTTTTCTTGAATTTTTCTTTTCTTTTTCTTTTTCTTTGCTAGGGATACTTGCTCGGATTAGCTGTAGAGCAAGGGATTTTTATTCTGGGTAGGGGTGAGCTTGTCCTTTTGCCAATTCTCAAAGATTCTAGACCATGTGCATGATAGGATAGCAAGGGAAACTTTTCGCTCAAGAAATCAGTTCTACTATGTAGCAAAACATGGAAATTACAAATATAATCATTTTATTGTGAAAAGATGTGCTTGGTTTAAGTAAATAACAAGATCAATTCTCTATGCTCAAACTTTATTTAATTGAATTTTGTGGACTTTGATATAAGAGAGATTAGTAATCATGCCAGATAAAATCAAGATATTTATTTGTTGTGAGTGTGCAAGTGAGGGATTCGAAATAAATGCTAATTTATCCCAAAATAAGTTGAAACATATAACTGCAATAATTGTAAGAAAATATATATAAATGATTTTTTGAGAAGTTTGGAGAATGTTGACTCTCTCTTTCTTCTGTATATTGTTTTGGTTTCGAAAGAGTCAAGCATATAGCTGTTTTTATCATTATTTTGATTTTTGTTTTTGAGTAAACAATTTAACAAGTGCTTTAAATAAATGCAATAGATAGTTTTTGAAGATTTTGGATGATTATGAATGTTTTTGGTGTTTTTTGAATAAATTGAAAGAAATACAAGATAGTAATTTTGAACAAATATATACATGGATGAAATGACCAGATTTATGCATAGTAACGTTTAAGATGCAAAATATTCATGGGTTCTTTAAGTTCTTTACCATCTAAGGTAGATAATTTATATGCTCCTGATTCAAATTTAGCAGTAATAATGTATGGTCCAAGCCAATTGGGCTCAAATTTACCTTTAAGGTCCTTAGTTGCATTTGTATTTTTTTTATTTTGAGGATTTTGATTTTTTTTGTATTTTGATTTTAATTTATGAATTGAAATTGGTGGTATATACAAGATGATCTATATACACTATACAAGGTTATTTGAGTATAGCATGTCTAAGGTTGCTTCAAAATCAAAGGAGGTTTTGAAGGATAATCTGGTTGAGGTGAAGGTAAGAATAGAAGGTGATGAATAAAAGGTAGTGATAACAAAAGCTTTGTTATAATGTAGAATAATGTAGCAAAAGATTTGACTTTTATATGTGGAAAATTGATCATGTTACAAAATAAAATGTCAGAAAGATAAGAAAGTTCTTCATTCTTATTATTATATTCCAAGTTTTGATAAGATGGAGAAAGTATATGTGAAAGATATGCATGGGTGTTATTTGGTAAACAAGGATGATCATATATGGATGAAGAAAAGTGATGGATAGAAGATAATTGTGACAATAGAGAATGTATAGAACTTGATGTTTCAACCGTTAAATATTCTTCAAATGGTGTTGGGTCACCATGTATGGTAACAATTTTATTTGCAATTTCAAACTTCAAACATTGGTGAAGAGTGGAAGGGACAACCCTCATCGTATGAATCCAAGGACTCTGAGAAGTAGGTTGTAAGGTGAAGGGCAATATCCTACATAGAATAAAGTATCCAGGATCTTGGATCCAATATTAAGGGGAAGAATTATAGTACCTTGAGCTTCTTGAATTTCATTGTTAAAAGATTTTATAATAACATTTGATTCATTAAGATCTTCTTCCTTTGTTTTGAGATTTTGGAATAATTGATAAGTGTATAAATTAAGAGAGGAGCCATTATCTACCATGATAGTTCTAACAAGTGTTTCTTTACTAGATCCCGATAATGTAAAGATAGGAGTCTTCTTGTGGAGTAGAGGAAGGAATATCCTCATCATAGAATGAAATATGGTTAACCTCAAGAGGGTTTACACCATTAATTATGTTCTTAGAGAAAATATGATGAGGAACAAATTGTTGGCTAGGTATTTTGAACAAAATTTCCTTGTGATAAATTTGTAATACTTCTAAAAGGGATATCTTTGCTTGAGGATTAATCACTTGTTGTTGGTTATCAAAGTGGATTTCAGATTGAGATTTTGATTCTAAAGATGAGCTTTCTATGCTTACATTCCATTTTGGATCATTCTCTAGAGTCAAAGATAGTTTTGAAGGTTGGTCAAATGAGGAATCCATATCTTGAATATCTGATTGAGTTGATTGAACTTGAGGTTGCTCATTTGTAGTTTTTGTTACAATATTAATAATATCATCATGATGGGACACATTAACATGCAATATTTGATTGGTTTCTTGTTGTTGATAATTGAATAGGGGTTCTTGGGAGATCTCCATGTCTTGATTGATTATTGGTATTTGTTGTGTAGGAGTTTGATTGTTTACTGGAGATTTATCATCAGTTGTAGATTGTAATTCCTTTATATTAAAAAGACCCTTATCAATCAAATCTTGAATTGCACATCTTAAATCTTTACAATTTTGTGTCATATGTCCATCTACTCTATGATATTCACAATGTAGCTCAGGTTTAAACCAATCTGATGTGGTATCAGGTTGTCTTATGGAAGGGAGTTCAATCTTATTTGTGTCAAGTAAATACTTGAGAATTATATCCATTGGTTGATTGAGCTTAGTAAATTTACGTGATGAAGGTTTTTGAGAGGTTTTTGATAAATGCTTTAGGAATTTCATCATAAAAGGGCCTAATGGTTTCTCACCTCTACTTTCTTTATTATGGGTAGAATGATGATAGGAAGATTGCGAAGTATGAGGTGAGTGCATGGTAGAATTGGAAGAATAAGTATTTTCTTGTTGAAATGGATGTGTTGTATTGAAAGAAGAGTATTGAAAAGGTGGTGGAGGATTATATGTGGATTGATAGACATAATATGGATATATGGGAGAATAGATAATATCGTTATGAAGAGGATTGGCAAAGGGATTGTCTTGTTGGGGTAAGGATGAAAAATGAGAGAAGTGTGATGGAGGTGATGTTGAATAGGGATAAGGTTGATCATAATCAACAAATGTATTTAGCTGAATTCTTCCAACATTACTAATGGGCTCATATTGATTTGAGTAAAAACTCATGGTTTGTTTAGTGCTTCTAAAAGTAATATTTAGCATCTACTATTTAGAATTGAATCTAAAACATACAAACTTGAAATGATGATTTTGTTTTTGTTTTTCTTGTATACATATATATATTTTTTGTTTTTGTTTTCAAAAGGTTTACAATGCATTCACGTCGGGTTCACCAAAATGTATCGCTCCAAATTTTTCGCATCCCTACCTTCAGGCTATAGGATCCGCGCCCGGAAGGAGGATGGGAAAAGGATGGTGCGGTACCTCGGACTGAGAGGACTTTGCGAAGGTCCCGCCTCTCAAGGGAGGTGTATTTTGATGATTTTTCGATGGATGGTGGGTTCACCAGGAAACATTTGACGGCAGTTTCCACGCCTAGGTTTTGGAATGTGTTTAAATGTGTTCGTTTTAACCTTAAGCATTCATATCCTAGGTTTGGCCGAATGAATCTATATTAATCTATATGAAAATGCAAGTTCAATGAATACAGAAAACAGATTTAAAGACAGAAATAGAGAGAGTACAAAATGCAAGATGAGGAATACCTGATCCGGATGTCTGAAGAAGATTCTGATGTTGAAGTAGTCTGGATCGTCTGAGATTCGACAGAATCATCTGCAATCAGACAAGATCGTCTGAGATCTGACGAATTCATCAGACGAATTCGTCAGAGACCTGCAAAACCGAAAACAGATGCAAAATACAAAAAATACTACAGTGCTAACAGAGGGAAATGATATAAAATGGCAGCAATGTTATCAAACTGCAACTTAAACACAGAAACAGAAATGAATTGTGCTAATTTGATGATAATTAAGATTTAATTATGCACTTAATCTAAATGGGTGAACTCCAAATGCAAAGTAATATAAAACACTAAATAGATTATCTAATTTGCAGAATAAAATGACAGAAAAAGGGTTGAGGATCGCAAACTTTAGGCACTGATTGCCTTAATACGGACTACAGTCGAGATCGTCTCGCATCAGTACGAAATCGCCTCGAATTCGACAGGTTCGCCTCCGATCTGAACAGGTTCGTCGACGACGATAGGTGCTGGCTCCGACTGAAAAATAGTGTTGTACCTGCAACAAAATTGATGTGGAACTAGTGCAAATGCAAGATAGAGATGATTTAACGTATATGGAATTGAATTGCAGAGAATTTCGGCCAGGGGTTGGGAAGGGAAAATCCTAGAGACTAAATAGGCTTAGGGGAGTAGTTAGGAGGTTGGAGATCATCCCAATTTGGGAGATCTCCAACGGGGGAGGGTCCCAACGGCGCAGACACGCTTCTGCCCAGATTGGAGACCCGTTGGAACAAATTCCAACTTTGCAAAATCAGTTTTGCGACAAGATCGTCTGGACGTCCTAGTCCAGACGAAATCGTCAAATCTGGGGCGATATCGTCTGATCGGCGACGATATCGTCAAACGGTCAAAACAACCTCTAAAAATGGCACGAAAAAGGGGGAAACGGATTTCTCGACGGTTAACGGGCGGTTTGGGAGGTTAAATTTGAATTTTAAATTATTTACTAAGGTGAATGTAATTATTGCATTTTTACTGCGCCAATTTTAGGGTGCTACAATTAATATAATAAACTTTACATACATTGGCTTTCTTTGTTCAATTTATGCATTTGTGTGGATCTTTGTGTTTTTGTGATGGTATAGATCAGTATGCCTAGCTAAAAGAGGTGCACGCTTCGTGGTTACGTCAAATGGCGATCACGGTGGAACCTCAAAATTTTAGCCCTAAATTCTGACTGTTCTTGAATTTTTCTTTGCATAGGTGCTAACCGCATATTTCAGCTATGGTTATATTTTACCTCGTATTTGTAACCTGTAGTCTCCACTGGAGCCCGTAGATAGGACCTGTGGTTCATAGATAAAAATGCAGATAGTAGGAAAATCATGGGGCAGTAGAGTAGGAGTTAAGGTAGGTCCCAATTTCACCTTTTGTGTTAAATTTTCTACTATGTATCTTTCTAGAAATCATCAAACCATTGCAAACTAGGAATTAAAAAGTATATAAAGGGTCAATGAACAAGTCCTAGTTTTTTTTCATTTTATGTTCAATAGAAAGGCGTTGTTGGGAATAGCAGACCTCTGAGTGCAGTCTGCCTCTAAATGCAGTGACCTTGATAAGGATTATGTGTCATTTGCATTCTTGAGGCCCAATCAGTGGCTATATCATTGTAATTGCATCGTCAAAATAACATGTAGGACATTAGCATGCATTCTTTCTGAATTTGAAACGTTCCTTTATTTTCATGCATATAATGTAGGAATGATCACTATGCTCTTCGATGCATTTGTTATTTTTGCAAAGTAAAAGGAACCACACACACCACATTCCATTTAAATATCAGTGGCATTGGGCTCTCACATCCAACCCACTTGATTGAGACCAATAGTGGATGTCATTACCACTTGGTTGGCTCATTTGAAATTGTATTATCGAGACTCGCTCATTGCCAAGGCCGACCCAAGAACTGTCCTATCCATGCAAAATAGCATACACTCTTTTTCGAAAGGGTGTATCAGTGTGCACGGTGTGCTGGGTGAGGGCTGGTAGTACCTATGCTACTTCGTTGAGTATGGACTTCATTACCATCTTCGGCTTGTGTGAGTTTATAGGTGAAAGCCAATTTAACTGAGTTTAAAATCCAACAATATTTCAAAACACGCAAGAGTTTCTAACACTGATACAACAGATCTGAAAACAACATCAAATAGTTTAGGGCTCACAATAAAAATTTAAAAGGAGATAATCATCATTTGCATACTTTTTCTACATAATAAAACACATCTAGATGTTAGGTACACAAATTGTGAACACATGGGGTGATCGGAAATGGTCTCAAACTGATGCCCATGATCAACCCCTAACTGGTTCATAGCAGCATGTGTCGAGTCCTCATACACATGAGCAAACCAAAGGACGTTCGACAAGCATTAGAGGCAAAAACTCGACATGGGGATATCCCGTTGAGTGGACCCCCAATAGAGGAGCTTCAATACACTCTTCTAGGCATAAGACAGAGCACAAAGCTTCTCAACATGAGGATGCTCTCCCCCAAAGCCATTATTGAGACCACACTACATGCACGTCCATAGGATCAATCAAGGAATATGTTGTGTAGGGGACCAAGTTGGTTCCCATACGTACTAGGTCCATGGGAGGTTCTAACCCTCCACCGTTAGAGTATAGATGGATCAAAGATCTACCCATTCAAGGGCAGGAAGACAGGCTCACTTTCGAGCATAGGTCCACCCATACTCTCGTGCATGGCTCACCATGCAAGATCACCATTGATATATCAATGGTGGGATATAATGGAACACCATCGCATGAGTGGGGGAGGTCTAGATAGTTAGATGGTCTAGGTAGTGTTCTTGAGCAGCTAGGCTACAAGCCTATAGCTTCACCCACTCATGCTCTGAGTGAGCATAGCGACAGTTGTATCAAGATCACTAGAGAGCATGGAGAGGATTTTAAGCACCCTCATGTCACACGTCTATCATCCACACATTTTTTTGATGGGTATAGAATCCATAAGGTAGCTCGCATAGAGCACACACACCGGAGGCCTCCTACATCTTACTAGATTGAAAAATCACATAGACTAGTGTCTGAGTAAAGGTGTCAACTCCTCTAAGATCAATTGGATGATGCTCGCCTAGATAGGCAACATATTGAAGATGAAAATATTCAAGTGCAAAGGCTCCTATGATAGATATTATATGAGCAGCACATGCGAGAGGAGTGTATTCTGGCACAAAAGAAATGCATAGAGTAGGAGGATCAGCTAGCCAGGGCTGGCATATACCCTCCCGAGGAGCATAGAGAGCATGTGCATAGGAGGGCTGTTTCCCTAGCCGATATGCATGAGGAGTGAAGAGACATTCGTACTCATGTCAATTCCCAATAGAGGGAGCGACTGTCGTCACTCAATAATCTTAGACAGAGGTAGCATGAGCACATAGATGTAGACAGATGTGATCATAGGTATCCTAAGAGTTACCAAGTTGAGGAGGAAGAGCCATGTCCTCCATCTCCCCCAAAGAAGACATTATCTCCTAGACTGCCTCCACGTCAGCTTAGGGAGGAGGACTTTTTATCTTCTATGGTGTACAAGGTTTTGGCCGATAAGGTCAAAGCAATAGAGAGGTAGGGTGCGGCTATGCAAAATTTGATACTGAGGAAGATACACAATGAACCTTTAGACCCCTCCATGCCTACACCTCCATATCTCGAGCATTTTGATATGCCCAGGTTGGAAAAATTCAAGGGTGATGAGGATGCACAAGAGCATGTTACGAGTTTTTTGGATGCTTGTTTCCAAATAGAGAGTCAGGATGCCTTGTTTTTGCATACTTTCATTACGACACTTTCTGGCCCGATGTGAGAGTGGTTCAACCAACTAAAGAAACACATTATTACTAGTTTCAAGCAATTGGCTGATGCATTTCTTGAGTGCTATTCATTTAGCATCAAGAGTCAGGCCAACCTTTCTAATTTGGTGGCACTAGCTCAGCGCAACGACAAGCCTGTCAAGCAATATATAAAAATGATGGCGTAGAATAATGGCAAAGCTACCATTCCCTATTCCTGCAGCCAAACTGACCCGAATGTTTACAAAGAGTTGTGCCAAACACATCTCGCTACTATTGTAGCTGCAGTAGTACCCTATGTTCGAGGAAGCTGTGGCGCAAGCTAGGGTGATCAAGGACATCAAGTTGCAAGAAGGCAGCTTGAAGCTCAAGACCAGGAAAGAGGGTTTTAAAAAGAGTACTACAAAATAACAGGGCAAGCAAGCCCACCTAAATCAAGTAGTACTAAATCTTGGAGGAGAAGAAAAGGGACAACAAAAGCCTAATTATTAGGCCCAACCTCCTCCTGTGCATTATGAGACATGCAAAAACAACTATAAGGGCAAAAAAAAAAAAGAGTGCCCACCTCACTAGTTGATGCCCTTGACGGAATTGATGACTTCAATTTTCCATCAACTATGTGAGGCCAAGGCCATACGATTGCCTGAGGTCAAATTTGTAGATTTGAATGTGCCAAATTCAAAGTGGCATCAAGATGATTTGTTCTACGTATTACATAGAGTGAAATACCATGACATCGAGACATGTTGGTCCTTCAAACACATAATGTAGAACATTATAGAAAAAGGAGAGCTGGTAGTACCAGGGAACCCATAGGCACCCGATAATAGAAACATGGGTATTTTCAAGAATCCACTTCCTAATCATGAGGCACCTCGTAATAATTTCAGCTAGGTTAATCAAGTGAGAATCGAACCACCTACCCAGGGGTTCGTAGGAATGGTCAATGTTGTTACTAAACACGAGAGGTACGATCAACTGAATCAACCTCATGCTCCCATTAGAATACAAGCTACGCTAGATCAATGATAAACTTAGAACATTCTAGGCCCACGGTGGTGACCATAAGGAGCAGGTTATTTCAGAACCTGCAAACAACTCCTACGAAGTTGTTAATATATGAGCTTATTCAGCAGTCCCCTAGACACAAGGAAACTCTTATGGACATTTTGATGTCCATTGAGGTGTAGTCCCAAGATGCCCATGCACTTATAAATTTTTTGGGACATGTACAACAGTGTCAGGAACCCATGATACAAATTTTTGATCATGAATTGAAGATGGTTCCCACTATTACAGCTGACCCATCGCTGCATATTATCATGTGTGTTAACCATGTGCCTTTCAAAAGGATCTTGATAGCCACTGGGTCCTTGATTAATATAATTACAACCAAGGAACTGAGCCATCTCAAGCTACCCAAATCATACATTATGCCTACCACCTTTACGTATTTAACGATGCACTATGCTCAATGGTTGGTACAATTGTTCTACCTGTTCAGGTGGGACACAAGACCATATCTTTGATGTGTCACATGATAGAGGGTGCCATGCAGTACAAAATTTTTCTTGAAAGGCCTTGGATTCATGAAATGTGTTGCATCCCCTCTATCTTTCATCAATGCATGAAGTGCATTCACAAGGGACAGGTTCACGTAGTGTCCTCAGACGAAGAACCATTCAAGTTCGTGAACCTAGCAGATTTGCCTGGGGGTTTTGTACTCTTGTCGATGCACTTAGATATTCGACCTGTATTGTCAGTTAATATTCCAATAGGTAAACCAGTAGCCAGTGCTCAACCATCGACATTTGTATCACATAGATCTGAACATACGACTACAACCTCTCTAAAACTGACTGCATCATCAATGCATCGGCAAGTTGAGAAGCTAAAGGCAAAATTAGGAGAGAAAGTGGAAAATCATACGCCCGAACTAGTAGCCAATGAGACTCCCACTCCCATGGAAGTGGAATAACCTCAAGACAAAGCCAAGGAGGCATCTTAGCCTGATTCACCTACATATTTAGTAGGGTCATCTGCATCGTAGGTGATCGTTCATCTGGCCAGTACAGGTTTAGGTGAGTATCTTATGCAAAATGTTACTTTCGAACCTATCCTAAAAATTACACAAGAGATGGGCCGATCACATGCCCATAAATTTTTGATTAGATCTGTAGTGTCATTGGGTGAGCCACCCAACCAAACAAACTTCATCTACAGAGGGCTAGATCAAGCGCCCACCAAAATATCCATAGATGAAGATGATGACAAGTCATTCGCTATGAATGTGTGCTATTTGTCCAACCCAAAATACACCATGCACATTTTTGAGTCATATCATTGGCATGGACATGGCCTTGGTATTTTTGAATAGGGATGTAGAACCCCACTCAAACCTCATTATCAGTTATCTACTAATAGGTTTAGGTTAGGGTTACAAGTACAGGGTCATTATGATCTGCTTGTTGCATCCTTAGATCACATGTACTTGAGTCTGGGGGATGATGTAGATTTTAATCCATATCACCCTAATCCTTCCAACTACTGGAGGACTCACCAGATGGTATCGTTTGTTACCATAGGTCCACCTGATTCATACCATGATGGGCCCTTAGAGGAAAATCCCAGATATAACCTGGGTAACCAAATTCAATGTGCTACCAATGACACTGGTATGTAGGGGCATAACCCCATTGCTGTAGGCGATCTCAAGTTAGGAGATCCTTGTAATGATGATGGAGAGGAGTCCACCTCTGAAATGAGTGGACCTAGTTATTATGAAGATGATGAATCCTCAAATGATGATCAATCTGATGAGGAAATCAAGCCTACTTTTTCAGGGCTAGTGTTTATACGCCATCTACTGCCTATGGAACAAGTGGAAGAGACGAATGAGCACTTCATAGCCAATAGTGATTGTGAAGATGAAATAGAGGAGGCTTGCTTAAAGCCTTGCCTAGCTAATCTCCCACTATGCATAGACACAATAGAGTGGCCCATCCATGGCAGTTACCACGATGATGTAGATGAGAGGATCGATTCCAGGATTATGTATCCACAATATCTATTGCCTAGGGAATCAAAACATGTTATGGAGGAAGTCCCTCCCAACATTGATCACTCTGAGGAAAAAGCAATGCTATTTTACATGCAGTATCATATATACGATTTTTCTATCAAATTTATCCATATAATGATGATAGTGATCGCAAAATCAAATACATGGGACCACATCTACCAAATCGCTCCTTAGAAGAGGGGGGAATTGATGGATTGTATTTGTATAGCGATGATGAGGACTCAGTGGATATGGTATATTTGGGACCTCTCCACTTATGTAATAGGCCTCCACCTAGAGGTCCCCCACCTATTACAACCACAAGTTTGCGTAGAGAGATCAATATCCATCACAGCCCGAGGGAAATAAGAGAGCTCTAAGAGAGGTATCAGGAACTCTTTCTCGATCCGCCTACCTATGTAGAGATCCTTGAGCTGAGAGATCTTATTTTATAGCCAGTGCACAGGGAGGATCCAGTTATACAGACATCCCATAGAGAATATTCGTTTGTGCCGTATCATCTGAACTAAATCTTGGGTACAGAAGCTACGCTTCAGGGATATGGTTTTGTCTATGTGGTTCTGAAGATCAATTCCATTCCATCAATATGGTCTCCATTTATTTGACCACCCCACTCTGCAATATAGCAGATCCATCCAAACTACTGCATCTAAACATGGATGCTATCGATTGGGATCACCTGAAGAATTCTTCCCTAAAGAAGAAATACTACAACTGTTTCATTTTGTGCCAAGCTATGCTCATGATGTTTGTCACATCGAGAATGCTTCCCGAGAGGAACATGTGAACCCGGTTGATGACATCCATATGATTCCTAAACTTCACCAGCTTAAGGAGGGATCACATATGTTAGTAGAGAAAACCTTCAATGTGGATATCAATAAAGATCCCACCAATCCAAAGAAGGTTAGATTTGGAGATAGTCTCACTACAGATGAGTGTGATAGCATCATCTCTCTACTAAAAGAGAGACCTGATTCCTTTGCTTGGAATTAGAAAGACATGTCGGGTCTAGATCTGAAATTGGTTACTCATAACCTGTTGCTATATCTGTCAAAGAAGTCAATCAAGCAAAAACTCAAAAAAATGCATCCAACAGTAGCCTTAATGGTGAAAGACAAGTTACAAAAGTTGTTGGACGTAGAGTTCATCATCTCCATCGACTATCCAGAATGGGTGTCCAATATGGTACCCATAGGAAATCCAGATGGAAGGGTCCATATTTGTACGGATTTTAGAGATCTCAACAAGGCAACACCCAAAGATTCATTTCCATTGCCAAATATCGATGCTCTAGTAGATGCCACTACGGATCATGAAATGCTCTCCCTTATGGATGATTTTTATGGATACAACCAGATTCGGATTAAACCCAAAGATCAGCATAAAACCACATTCATAAAACCATGGGGGATATTTTGTTACAAACTTATGTCATTCGGTCTTAAAAATGCTGGTGCCACATATTAGTAGGCTATGACATATATCTTTCATGACTACATGCATAAAATCTTAGAAGATTATATCGATGATTTACTAGCTAAGTCATTGCTACGAGCAGAGCATGCAGAGGTCTTAAGGAAGGTCTTCGATTGCCTGATAGAGCACAATGTCAGGTTGAATCCTAAGAAGTGTGTATTTGGCATAACTTTAGGTAAACTCTTGGGATTCATCATTTCTAAATGAGGCATCGAAGTAGACCCAGTAAAGGTCACAACTATTTTAGAGATGTGTTCTCCCACTAATATCAAATAACTAAGAAGACTTCAGGGCAAAGTAGCATCCATAAAGTGATTCATCACTCAATTATCGGATAAGTGTTGACCCATGAATAGACTGTTACACAAGGGGGTCCCATTTTATTGGGACAAGGACTGTCAAGCAGCATTTGCTAAGATTAAGCAATACCTAGTAACACCACCAGTACTATCTCCACCAAGGCTAGATGAGCATTTTTTGCTATATATATCGGCAACTGACTTTGCATTGGCGACCATGTTAGCCCAAAAGAACATGCAAGGCAAAGATCAAGTCGTATATTACATCAGTTGCACCTTGGTGAGTTATGAGTCAGGATATGCATATGTTGAAAAACTTTTTTTAGCAGTAGTGTTCGCTAACAAGAAATTATGGCATTACATGATAAGTCATACAACATACATTATATCTAAATAGAATCCTTTGCAGTACATGATGAGCAAGACATATCATAACACACATACCATAAAGTGGATCATGCTATTGACATAATTTTATTTGCAATTCATCAGCTAAAAGTCCATCGAGAAAGAAGTCATATTTGATCAACTAGTTGAGGCACCACTGTCCAACAATAGGCCTCTAACCATTGAGCTTCTAGATGATGTAGTCTTTGTAATATCTGAAGCTCCCAAACCCAAGGAACTAGAGAATAATGTTGATATTACATTGTTTTTTTATGGTTCGAAGTGTGAGAAACGGGGTGATGCAAGAATAGTGTTTTTCATGCCACAAGGAGCTCCAATGCCCTTGTTGTTCAAGTTAGACTTTTTGTGCACCAACAATAATGCTGAGTACGAAGCCCTACTTTTGGGCCTCCACACAGCCATCACCATGGGTATTAAAATATTGAATACTTTTGGTGATTCTCTACTCATAGTTAACCAGGTTAAGGGGCTCTTTCAGTGTCGACATTCCATACTAAAAGCCTACAAAGATCTTGTTGCCACTTATCTAGCTAAACTTGAATGGAATGACATCGAGGCAATCCCTCATTCACCAAATAGGTTTGAAAACACCATGGCATATTTGGGGTCCTTGATCCCTTAGAATCCATCGGCTGAATTTACTACCATACATGTTAGAACGCTCTCACACCCAGCAGTGAAGCGTGCATACTTTGATAACAAAGAGTCAGTCAACATGATTGTCGTGGAACCAACAACTGATTGGTTCCATAGAGAAAAAGACTTTCTTAAGCAGGCACCCTGGGAGTCATTGACTTCTCAGAGTCCTATGGGTAGTGGTACTACCATTCACCACAAGGTTGTTTCCCAGTTTGCATTTACAAAGATAAAAATGCAGGGGGAGCAGGTCGTCTAAGCAGTTGAAGCTGAGGCTTGTCAAAGTTGGATGTTGCAAATCCAAGACTTCCTAAAGCTTGATATGATCCCAGAGGGATTGTCGCATGCCACAAGATGCACATTTAAATAGAAAGTGACCAAGTATGTTTTAATAGGAGACATTTTGTACCGACACAGCTATGAAGGAGTTCTCCTTTGATGTCTTCAGCCCTAAGAGTCATATTGGGAAATTTTAGAGGCTCATGACGGTACATGTGGTGGCCATTTCAATGGCATGGCTATCGTCAAACGCATCCTTTGCATGGGTTATTATTGGCCCACTATGGAAAAGGGTTTCAATTTGTATGTCAAGAAATGTGTTAAATTTCAGCATCATGCTAATCGTACGCACTTACCATCACAAGCTTTACAGCCCATTCAAGCGTCTTGGTCATTTTCTCAATGGGGATTAGATCTGATTGGCAAGATTTCCCCTCCATCATCATGCTGACATACATTCATTATCATGGCTACTGAGTATTTTACAAAGTGGGTGGAAGCCATTTCCCTTACAACAACCACTAGAGCTCGCATCGCAGAATTTATTCTCGAGCATATCATATGTCATTTTGGGATACCATCCAAAATAATTTTGGATAATGGAACTTCTTTTAAGAACAAAAATGTGTGGGCTTTAATGTCTAAATACCACATTAAACATAGTTTTGCAACTCCATATTATCCGTAAGCAAACGGGCAAGCTGAGGCCTCAAAAAATACTATGGTAGTCATCTTAAAAAATATAGTACAAGAACACCACAAGGATTGGCATATACAACTGCCCATTGCATTATGGGCTTATAGGACTAGCATTCGGATGCCTATTCGGGCAACACCATTTTCACTAGTATATGGTGCTAAGGCCATTATGCCCTTGGAGTTGGAAATTCCAATGTTGTGCATCACATTGAAAGAGTTCATCGATGAAAAAACCATGCAGCAAGCTTGCCTTGATCAATTGACGTTGCTTGATGAATGCCGTGTGAATACCCTCGAGAATCTTTGCATTTATCAAGAGTGATTAAAATGAGCTTACAATATCAAAGTCCACCAGAGAGACTTTGAAGTTGGGGATCTTATGCTGAAAGAGAACCAACAAAACTCAAATTTACCACCTGACATGCAAGACAAATTCATGACTAACTGGCTAGGGCCTTACATCATATCTGAAAATATTGGTCCAGGAACCTATCGCCTAACGTCGCTAGAGGGTGTAGAAGATTCTAAGCCTATCAATATCATCCATATTAAGGCGTTCTATGCTTGAGAGTGTAGTAAAGGCACAAAAGGCATATGAAAGCCTTCAGTCAACCCAAAAGCCCCGAGGGTTTTGTCTCAACCGCTCAATCATCCCAAAAGGCCCCAAGCTCTCTGATTAAGAAGCTTGGTCAAGAAAAGGCACCAAGGATTTCCAAAGATCACTTGGTCAACCCAAAGGCTCCGAGAGTTCCTATAGCTTCTCGGTCATCCCAAAAGGCCCCAAGCTCTCTGATTAAGAATCTTGGTCAAGAAAAGGCACCAAGGATTTCCAAAAATTGTTTGGTCAACCCAAAGGCTCCAAGAGTTCCTATAGCTTCTCGGTCATCCCAAAAGGCTCCACGCCCTCTTGCTGAGAGTTTGGTCAACTAAAAAGGTTCCAAAGGAGACTGTAAAACCTTTGGTCAATTCAAAAGGCTCCAAGGATTTCTAAAAATCACTTGGTCAACCCTAAAAATCTCCAAGGACATGTACTCATCTTTTGGTCAAATATGAAAGCTCAAAAATTAATAAAAAACAAGAAAAATGTATAAAAGTCCAAAAAAAAAAAATTGATAAATCTTAAAATCCAAAAATATTTGCATTTTCATTTGCATTTACACATGCATTCACATCATCATATTGCATTTAGGCATTTTTCATCCATTGCATTCCATAGTAGAGTGTAATGCGTTTATCAAAATTTTACAAATAGTCACACGTTTGTATGGCAATCATGCACCCTTGCATTTATCATAATTACCTATTTCTGAGAAACATATATGTATATTAAAGTTTTCTTGTCACTCAACCATACCTAGTGAGTTCTTCAAATATTATAGAAATCTTACTTTGCTATTATAGACAAAGTCATTAGTTGGGATAGTGCTTCAACATATCAAAATCTCGTCACTAAGCAAAACAATATAAATTCCTACTAAGATGAGAGAGGATGAAAGATACGATAGCAGTCTTAGGTATTTAGAGATATGGGTTTCACGGCCTGCTTATCTTACAAATAGTCGGTCTCGAAAGGTGTACTTTGGCAAAAGGACAAGAATTTACCCCTATAAATCCCAAAGTCACAAAATTTAAATCCCAAGTTACAAAGTGCAACAAAAAGTACAAATTTCAAGTTCAAAATGTAAAGTGACATAATGAATCAAAAGCACTATAAAAACCCCTTACTCAAATAAAATAGTAACACTTGGAATAACAGTGATTTTTATCACTACATCTGAGCAAGTAAGAAGGGTGAGAACTTAAATCCCTAGATTGTCCACCTTTCAAAAGCCATAGAGTGATCCTCAATCGTAGAAATGGGTTGGAAGAGTCTCACCTACAATTGAAGGGGTATTTATATTGGGTGATCCCCAAATGTAGCAATGGGTTGAAAGATTCTTGTATGTATTTGGAGGGGTAAACCTGATCAATTTGCAATATGAGCTAGCTCTAAGTACCTAGGATTGTCTAGTTGTATAAGTCTAATCAAAGTTGAAACAAGGATGGTACGATCATATGAGGAACCTTATCTCACATATGGGTTGAAAGAGTCCTGACTGACATATGGGGTATGCTTATGATCTATCTAAAAAAACACTCACATGCACACATAGGGATAATGAATAGTTGGGTCTGTCACTGCAAAAGCCTTGTCCAATATAAGCCTGGTATAGTTAATATGTGATTTTTGGAGAAGTATACTAGGGTGTTTGAGTCTCAAGGAAAACCCCAAAAAGTGATCCAATAGCAACAAGATACCAAATGTCATTAGACTTCAGAGATATGAGTTATTAATTCATTAGAATGTATTCTTACAAAGCATAATCAAATATATAGGATAGATACCGCATGAATATCAGAAATGATGTTTAGACGGCCACTGACTATATAGTGTAGCAAAGAAGAAATATACATAATGACATATTCATTCATTAGCATTATACCAATCTATTTCACTGCATTTCATATATGGGTGATTAATTGATTAAGTTCTTGTAATGAGAATTATCAATTATTTTGCATGATTGTTGTACATTATGTGGTGTCATATTTTAAAAATTGATATACACATTTTACATTCATTCCTTATGTTTTAAGTGATTAAAGCATACAGGTTCATTTCCATTATATTATGATTATGAACATAATGCATTACCATACATTGCATAGTATATCATAAACTGCATAAAATATACGCATGCCCACAAAGCAAAAATAAATATGCATTAAAAATAAACATCGCATCCATATACATACATCATATGTCGCACATCATTTAGATCATTGCATATCATCATCATAAAGTGGAATAGCTATCTAGTGCATGTCATCCATACATCGCATCATATAAACATAGCATTTAAATAAGCTTTGCATCCATGTGAATCAAATAAACATAAAATCAAAAATAATAAATAAACATGTACACATAATGAGCCATGAAATATCATATTATATATATGTGTGTCCAAACGAGTACATAGGGAGTATAAAATTTCTGTAGGCTACAATTGTGTAGGTCCTCGACCTTACATGTAAAATAAAAGCATCCAAACTATAGTTGACAGCTGCTATAACCCAGATCTAGGCTGCTTCCCCTATACTGGAGCTCTCACTACCTCCCTCTACACTGTGCTCTGGAGCCTACTCTCCTAGCTGACCTACCACCTACGGTGGATTCTCCTATGGATCCTACCTACCTCCAAAGCCTAATGCACCCAACACATGGGAAACTGGTAACTATAGTAGGCCAGTCCTTTGACTAGAGGCCCCTCATGTCTGCCCTGGATCTCTATTCCTGGCCTACGACCTCACCATGTGTGTACTAGAGGACCTATGCATCCTCTCAGTCTTGTGAGTCCTGTGACTCAAGCTCATTGTAGACTGCCCTAAAGTCCTAGACCTGGTACACTGAGACTCTAATGTGAAAGGATCCTCAATAACCTATATCCCATACATCTCTATGTAGCCAACTAGTTGATCAATGCAAGCAAGTCATGTTGCATGCATCTCATTGATCCTCATGACCATACCATGCAGTCACGTCACCTTAGAAATCGGATATTGTGTAGCTATTGTACCTATTGAGTGGTATTTTCACCCGATTGTGAAAACACACTCTCCGATAGGATTTGGGTTCCAAACCCTCTCTTGCAAAGAAATTAAATTAATAATTTCTCTAAGGTCTCCGCTATATTAGCATTTTACATTTGTGTATTAATAATCTCAAATAAATATATTCAATTTAAATGCTTAGAAAACCTTAGTGGTTGCAAGTAACTGAAAACAAGGGGCAATGTTGGTTTATTTTATTGTGAAACTTTAATGATTGTTTATTGAACCCAAATAAAGCAAATGTGATCTGGCCCTTATATGACCACGACGTAACTTCAAAATGGAAATTGATGAAATGCCATAAAACATAAATCCTTCAATGAAATTGGAATTTTCATGAAGGGAATGTCATCATCGGCTCATGAATGAAAAATAAAATTGAAAATGAAATTCTGGCCCTGGACTGGAAATTTCTATTTTTGGATTTTTATGACCTGCGATAACACAGTAACTTCAGTGAATTTATAAAATACTAACAGATCCAAAAATGAAATCTCTAAATGCATATTTGAAATCTGCAGTATGACCTATGCACTGGTGAAACTATTTTTTTGTATTTTGGAATTTTTTAGTTTTTTATTTTAATGACTGCAAATTAAAATGAAGTAACAGTTTCTGAAAGTAAAGTGCAGAGAAAATGAAAATAAAAATGCAGAGAATGAAAATCAAATGCATTCAGGATGATGCAATCCCATTCTGACAAAACCGAAGATATGAGGTTTCCATACATGCAACCTAACCTATTGGACCTGCAAAACATGCACAATCCTGATAAGCTAAGTGCTAATTCCTAGGGTTTGAATGAGGTTTTCAGATTTAGACATTCACATGAAGCAACCAAGATAACTTGCATTAAACTCCATCTATAAGCCTAAAAATCTGAAAGGGGAAAGATAAACATTCAATCTTGCATGCAGAAAATAACTCCTTCTTTCTTGCCAATGAGATGCAACTCTCTAAAATTTTTGTATTAAAATTTATCAATTTACAATCACAGATGATTTCTAGTTTTCTCAAAACCAGAAAAAGGGGAAGAAAAACACTCCAAAGCAGGCCCAGAATGGCTTATCACCCTCTTTTTGCAACTCTGCCCACAGCGGTTTTCGACCCCTGTACCTGTCCTGTGCTTTTGCTTTTAAAATTTCTGGTTTGGTTCTCTGTTTTTCTTAGTGATGCTTCATTTCATTTCCTAGATTGCATCGTTTCGTCTTCCCCGCCTCTTCGTTGTCTTTGACTTTTTGCTCGGATGTCGAACGTTTGATCTTCTCTGTGAACTGTAACTGCTAGTCCTAAAGCGTTACACCATAGTCCTGACATCTTCGTGCCATGTGTTCTATGCCTTCCCTATATAATCTGTAATGGCCTGCCATGAATCGTAAAAAAAATAGCATGTCGCGATATCGCGATGTTTTTATATCTGCAGCTTTGCTCCTCTACCTGTATCGCGAAAACAAGACATGTCGTGATATCACGACATTTTTTTGCCAACAGCCTTGTTCGCCTTCATGCATCATGAAAATGAGACATGTCACGATATCACAATGTTTTTCTCCTTCGGGCCGTGTGGATGCAACCTGTCATGAAATCGTGACATTTTTTCCTTCGCTGTGTTTTACTGTACATAGCCACAAAAATATGACATGTCACAAAATCATGACACCTTTTCATTTCGTACCATCTCGCTGCTTTCTATCATGAAATCGTGACGCTTTTCTCTTTCGGGATGTGCAGATGCAATCTGTTGTAAAATCGCAACATTTTTCTCTTTAGCTCTATCTTCCTGCCTTTGGTCGCGAAAATCCAACATGTCGCGATATCGCGACACTTTTCCTCTATGTTCACTTTGGCTGCTCTAGGTCACAAAACTTTGACATGTTGTGATATCACGAAGTTTTTTTGGTTTGCTCCTTCCTTGCTTACCAGCCGTGAAAACCTGACATGTCATGATATCGCGACATTTTTTTCTCCTTGTCCTTCATTTCGTCTGTGGGTCGTGAAAACGCGACATGTCACGATATCGCGACAACTTTTGCATTGACTTTTTCTTGCTGCCTTTGACCGTGATTTTATGACATTTCACGATATCGAGACAATTTTTTCTTGTGGGCCACAAGACCGAAACATGTCACGACACTTTTTCATTTGCTGCATCCTACTGATTTGAGCCGTGAAAACATGATAGGTCGCGATATCATGACAATTTCTATACTTTGCCCTGTTTGACTACTTTGACCATGATTTCATGACATGTTGCGATATCGCGACATTTTTTTCTTCATCTTTCTCTCTCCTCTATGAGCCGCAATTTCATGACATGTCGTAATATCGTGACATTTTTGGCATCCTATTTTGTTTGACCACTTTGACCACGATTTCATGACATGTCGCGATATCATGAAACTTTTTATTTTTGTTGTCTTTTGCCGATCTAGGCCATGAAAATGTGACATGTCGTGATATCATGACATTTTCTCATCCTTAGCCACGACAGAAAGTGTCGCGATATCGCGACACTTTCTTTTTCTTAGCCGCGATAGAGCAACATGTCATGATTTCATGACACTTTCTTTTTCTTAGCCATGACAGAGCAACATGTCACGATTTCATGACATTTTCTTTTTCTTAGATACAACAGAGCAACATGTCATGATATCACGACACTTTCTTTGATTTTAGCATCTGGGCCACTGTAGTCTTCTTGGAAAGCATGTAAAAAAGAGTGGGTCCCCAATTTTGGGGTGTGTTGTGGAGCAGCCACAACAATACCTATTTTTGGTACCACAAGAGACCCCATGATAGCCTAAGGAGGTAGCATAGCCCCCCTTGCTACTCATGTGAGATCCCGCTCTACCTTTATTGTAGTCCACTACATTTGTGCCAACTCCAGGGCAATCTGCAGTCTCTACACCTAGGCCTCTACATTGGTAGCTCAATTCATGAGCTCCTATACCTAGCATTGTACCTTAGTCAGGCATCGCTCCCTGTTAGCCACCTTTTCCTCTAGAGTGGTGATGGTAGTATCTCTCTCGCACTGCTGAGTATGAAAGCACCCAATATGACTCTGCAAGTCAGCAACCTACACCAACAACCATCCCTCTATGCTATTAGGAGGGACATCACCCTCCTTTGAAGCATCCTCCTTAGGGTCAATCTTCAGCAAGTCCTCAATAGTGGCCTTTGTGCCCCAATTGCCATCAGTACACTGGTGCACCCTATGCCTTTTAGGATCTGCCTCTACCTTTGCCTCATCTGGATCTTGGCCCAGAGGCCCTATCCCATGCCATATAAAAAGATACCACAACCCATTATAGTTAGGCATGGTCCCAGCTGTCTCAACCCTTGACTCTTGGAAGTCATCGGGTGCATCTCCTAACGGTAGAGGAACTATCACTGAGAGATCCCTCTCTAGATGTAGGTGTTTGTACCTTAGGGGTATATCTGGTAGGTCCTACACTAGGCTGAACTGTCACAGGACATGAGAGAAAAATTGATACTCTCAGACCTCTAGCTTATGCCAGGTAATCCATATATCTCGGTGGGCCCATCGCAGTTGCTCGTCTACCTCTAGCCATGTAGGACAATCCATGTAGGGGTGCTAGATGACATCCATTGATCCAAGTGCTGCAAAGCTAATGATGTAATGCTCTGTGTCCTTAGCATGAGCCCTACTGCGGATACCCTCCTCAACATGAGGTCAAAAAGTGGTGTAACACTAATGATCATCATCTAGGGTAGTGATACGCAGAGGTAGATCTGCAGGATGCTTGATCTAGATGTGCTTCCACCCCTAGATCTGTAGCAACACGCTATAGTTTATGCTCTTATGGCTCTGCTCCATAATCTGGTATAGATTCCTATAGAGCTGGCATAGTAAGGTGCTCCTCTAGGCCAGCAACAGTGGCTCCTTTATCAAGCTCTGAAGCACCCTTCAAGCAGGGGCCATCATATTCCAGGGAATCCTCATGTTCGAGGAGTTTGGAAGGACAATCTGAATGATGAGATGCATAAATAGGGCCTCTCAAATAAAGAAGACATCATCCTAGTACCAATCATCGATTTGCACCCCTCCATGGTCCACATCATCCTGTGCGACGGTGCTCTGATCACCGAATATTGTAGCAAAAATAGCATCCTTTGTCGTGTAGGTAGAGGAAATGAGAACCTCACCATCGATAGGGATCCTAAATATCCTATAGACATCCTCTAGGGTGATGGTCATCTCACTAGGAGGAAGGTGAAATGTGTTGGTCTATGTATTCCAACTCCAAGCCAACACAGTCAAATAGGCTTTATCTACCCTAATGGTGAGTAGATCCATCACATAAATGAACCCGACAGCTCAGAACCATGCTCGGTCTTCATCCGATAAGGCCTTGTGGATAGTCTTCATCAGGTCAAGCTCCCATGCTCTAGAAGTTAACTTTTAAACAAAAAAAATCAAAATAAAAAACATAATGTAAGATAAATCTTGCTAAGTAGAGCTAACGAAAACTAAAAATCTCTAAAAAAAAAAGAAGAAAAAAATAGCAATTGCAAACCGCAACTGCAACTTGTGGTCCCCAATTTGCAAATTGGGAACCATAGCTGCAACTTGTAGTCCCTAGTTTGGAAATTGGGGAATGTAGCTAAAACCTGTGGTTCCCAATTTGCCAACTAGGAATCGCAGCTACCAACTACGGTTTAGGATTGGCACCCATTTTGGGTACCCTCCTAGAACACTGAAGCATAAAAGTTAAATCCTAATATAACCTAGACTAGTGGGGTTCATTACCGATATTTTAATGGGGTTCAATTTTTGCATTTCTTAAGTGTGGTTCATTTTACTAATATTGAGTGTGAGGTCTCGGTTTCGAGTTACCTTGCCCACACCCTGCCCCCGGCTAGTCGATGGCTGATCAAGATCCACCATCAGGGAATACGAGTGTAAATGTGGTTGAGTTTGACAATGTTTCATATCAGGGAATGTTCTCTCTCTCTCTTAGAGCTCTCAATTTGCTAAGGGTTGCAAGAAAATAATGAAAATTTTCAACTGAGAATTCAATTTATAGGTCCTCCTAGTCTCTGCGGACCACAACTGAAACCCGCAGTTCCAAAACTAGGGTTTTTCGCCTGCAGGTCTGACTTACGATCCCCAAAATTTGGAAATGTAAATCATAGACCATACCTATGATTTGCAACTAGCAATAAATGCACTAAAAACCCATCGTGGGAAGGCCTGAAAAGGTAAATTAATGACTCCTAGTGGATAAAAATCAAAATACATGATCAAAATTGCAAATTTGGTGATGTTACAAGCACCAGTATCAATCCAATAAATGCCAAATTAAACAAAACAAAAAAAATCAAACAATAAAAAACCAAATGTGCCTCGTATTCAGTGATTTATCCTATAAAATTGGTGGTTGCAGCGACTTGCGCTCCATGCAATCCGACAAGATGAGTAAATCACAATAAGGACATTTGGGGTAAAATTGTCATTTCTTTTATGACATATTTTCAGCAAATCATTGACAATATGATTCAACACAAGTCTTCTTTAATTTGTATTATTTTGACTCCCTAAGATAGCTATCATAGCCTGACTGCTCCCTGGGAGAGAGATGTGCAAATACTACAAAACGTTGTAATCATAAGCTGAACTAGCCCTAGCCAAGGCGTTCAATGTCTCAAATCCAAATTTATTCAGGATCATTCATTATGGTCAAGCAATTTCGTCGCTTCATTCATTGTCATTACCCTCATCAACTCGTCGCTTGAGGGGGTAGTCATAATCTCGTGTCATAATCAAAATCGATAAAATATCCTGAAGATCATAGATCTCTTGATCTTGTCAAAATTGCGTTCATCCTTGTGAATCATTGCTAACAACTATCATAAGCTTCCCCCTCTGCTTGGGGTAAATAGCAAATATGAAATTTCATTTGCAGCTCTCATCCTTTGATTATACAGGCGTAACTCCTATTGTAGCACCAAAGCTACCCGAATGTTTGATGACAAGTGCAAACTTTTCAAATGTAAGCCTTTCTATGTTGGAAGCAATTATTTCAGGATGCATGTCTTTTTGTTGGACCTCGGGCATCTAATGTTGATTATACTAATGATCATCATAGAACCTGTGGCATCATTTTAAGAGGTCTATTTTACTCAGCGTTGTTCAATCTCATAATGCATCTCAAAAGGGGCATCTATAGACACCTAAAATGCGTCATGACAAGGGCGAATACTCATATGGACATGCTACAAAACCATATGAAGGATCTTGGATAGACTCCAAGATAGAGCAATGGTTATAACCACTCAATTTAGGCATTATGGCCTAAGCATTCAGAATCGCAGCCCAAACTTGCGATCTCCAGTCTGAACCATGGTTGACACCTGCGGTCTATGGTCTATACCACAACTGTGACCTGCAATCTAAACTGAAGTTCAGTTAGGCCTTCCATCCGATCCAAATCGATTGGAATGGCCAAGAGATCTAGAGGGAGGTAGTTGAAGGACGAAAGATTCCAAAGGCTTCCATACCAACTGTCCTAACCAACCTTCTTGGTCTTGGATTCTCCATGAAGCCACCCCTAGACCTAGGGGCATGCTATAAATACCCCCCTTCAATGGGATGATAAGAGGAGAGATGATTTGTATAGCGAAGCATTGGTGAATTATCGAGCAAGAGCTAACTGATCAAGAGAGCAACGAAGCACTATCAAAATTGCATACCGACTTTGTGCATTTGAGAGCCCCTTTGCTATCTATCTAAAGACCAATTAGCCATAGATGTCATAGGTGCTTAGGAGGATCAAGAAATGCAAATCCATGCGAATGAAGGCCCTTCATAATGATTTGACCACCAAATCTGTTAGAGGACAACGAAGGCGACTCTTGGACATCAATTTAGATAAGGAGGTCAAGCCCACTACCCCTAATTCTGATGGTAAACCCATTAGAGGTCAAACCGTGGCTGTCAGTCACAGTTCACAGTGCAGACCACCCCTCATAGTTACGGTTTGCAATAGGTTAATGATCACCTTACTAACTTTACTTTTGATTGCATAGATTAGTCATGTTAGTCTTTTATAGGTTTGATTGGATCTTAGGGAAACGTTGATTGTAGGAATTCAATATTTCATGTGTTGCATTAAGTAGGATTATAGTGGATCTTTCATGTGCTTTATTGCTTCTAATTTAATATTTGATTTACGCATCATTTGCTTGTTTATGTCTTGTATGTTTTGATATAATTCTTGATGTAATTAGAATAGCTTAAAGTCTTTCTTTATGCTTTCTTATTTTACTAGTTTAATGGTATTTACATGCATATTTCTTTAAAGGGCCTCATCACGAGAGGCTATCAATATTTGTAATCGTGTGTTGTTGTTTCTTGTTCGCAAAGAGACAGGTGCAAAAAGGAGCCTATATCATAATCCTTCCACATAGTGGAGAAGGGGGTTAGATCTACCCCAAGGTAGTTTGTGAGTAATCATCAAAGCATAATAAGCGTGCCTACCCTGTTGAAGGCATTGGAAATTGTAACACTTGTATAATCTTTCGAGTAACCCTAAGAGGGCATTTTTGTAATCCGAAATCCTTTAAAGATTAATATAAGAAACTTTGCATACGTTGGCTTTCTTTGTTCAATTTATGAATTTGTGTGGATCTTTGTGATTTTGTTATGGTATAGATCAGTACGCCTAGCTAAAAGAGGCATGCACTCCATGGTTATGTCACTTAGATCTTGAAGAGAGACACCTCTATAGCTACTTTACAAGTACATTTAATGGTAGTGCAAACCTAGCTGGTAGAGGGACATGTGTTGTAGCATGAGTTCAAGGAGGAGAGGGTAGCTCTCCGGGCACAGATTGCCACTACCAATACAGAGATAGAGAAGGTGACTAGACAATATGATCTTCTCTAGTATTAGCTAGTGCTATGACCACAAAATGAGACTTTCTCTGATCTATGATGGGAGGAGCCTCAACTTCTCAGGTTTCTCCACCCACTCTAGATGTATTGATACTGGCAGGTTTGGATGTGGGTGTAGATATTTAGACATTATGTACCCTCATCTAGGAGGGTAAAACATAGCACTCCTCATATGTGACCTTCATAATTCTCCTAGAGGGAGATATCAGACTGCTTGGGGGTGAGATTCCAGAGAGGACTACTACTGTAGGGACATAACGGAATAATACATGAGAGAGGGTAGTCATAAGCACGGTCCAATCATAGGACTCATAGGTCATAGAGGTCCATAGGTACCAGATCGAAGTGAACTCATAGGGAGGGAAGAACTGGTGGAGGAGACTCCCATATAGTGAGCGTAAGCCCTATCTAGTACAAATCTTATCAGATTGTATGTACCATTTTTTAGTGTAAGGTCTGAGGACCTACATAGTTGTAGCCTGTGGGTATTTTGACACATATGCCTATGTACTCTAATTTTGACACATATATTTATATAATATGGCATTGATTTATGGCTCATTATATATGTACATTTATTTTTTGTTTTATGTTTATGATATGCATATGGATATAATGATTATATGTTATGTTTATTTGATGCTATATGATGTGATGTATGGATGACATGCACTAGCTAGCTGATGGATGTATGACTAGATACTGTGATCTATATGTGTAGATGGACTACTTTGATATATGCATATGGATGCAATGTTATATGTTTAAATGCATGTTTAATTTTATTTACTTGTATGCATTTAATTTATGATGTTATGAATGCAATGTATGTACTGCATTATCTAATGTAAATGAACTTGTATGCTTTAATCACTTAAAACATAAGGAATGAATGCAATATGAGTTAACAATCTAATGGATGACACCACAAAATGTACAACAATAATGAATGTAATTGGTAAATCTTATCATAATAATTAACCAGTTATACACCCATAGGTGATATGAGATGATATATATAGTGCTTTCTCTTCATGAGCTTTTTGTAAATTAAAATATATGCACAAAATAGTTAGTGGCCATCTAAATATCATTGTTGATATCCATCAATATCTAACCTATATTATGAACACCCCTTAATAAAAAAAATCTCCTAAAAAGAAATTTATTATTGATGGCTTGATTGATGTGATTTTTTGTTGTTTGGGAATTTTTGAGATTTTCAATGGAACTCAAAAATCCTAGTTGACTTATCAAAAGTTGTATAATGACTATACTAAACTTCTGAAAAATAAAATTTTTGTTATGAAAGACCAAGATATTCATTATCCCTATGTGTGCAAATGAATATATTAGATGAGACATAAGACTACCTAATTGCTAGATAGGATTCATTCAGACCATTGATGTAATGAGGATCACCCCATGCTCACCCGATCCTAGGTTTGGACTTAGTTGGACTAGACCACTAGGCAATACAAGGCATCTAAAGCTAGCTCATTTGTGACTTGCGTAGACCTACCCCAATGTCATGCGGGATTCATTCAACCCAATGTTGTATTGGGGATCACTCTATAATTTTTGAGTATTGACCATTCCAGGGATTCAAGCTCTTCACCCCCTTATTTTATTCAATTTATTGGGATACTTTGCTCATGTATATAGTGATAAAAATCACTGTTTATTTTGTAATTTGTTTTTGAGCAATGGATTTGATTTGACTCTAGGATTTTTGCTCCTATTTGTAAGCAAGGGATTTCTTGGGTAGGGGGGAACTTGTTCTTTTTCCAATGACCACTACTCTAGACCACTGTACCTCACAAATGAGCAAGTAACAAAACCTTTCACTTAAGGTGACTAGTACCACTTTGTAGTGTTCATCTTCCCTTGTCCTAATTAGGATTTTTAATGTGTTTGATTAGTAATGGGATTTTGATATGCTAAGTGCTATAAAAATTGGACCTCATATAAAAAGAAAAGCAAACTTTATATGAACTTTTGAGAAGACCACTAGGTATGGTTGAGTGACTGGAAAACCCTAGTATATTCCCAATAGCAATAGGAGGGGTTGTGTTGAGAAACACATTTACTCACAAGGGTGATGGATGATGATGATGCATAGACACATGAATGAAATACAAGCATGGTGTCATTTATAATATTACAAACACAATCTATCCTAATGCAACTACGATGGATGGAAATGCCTAATGCAATGCAATTAACTGAATGCAAGTGCAAAATAAAATGCATGATGCAAATGTTTTTTTGAATTTTTGCAATGTTTTTAGATTTAATTGCTTTTTGATTTTTATGGATTTTAAAAAAATTTCATGTTTTTAAAATTTTTAATTTATGTGTGGAACACCTTAATATAAAGGATTTTGAGAGGTTCAAGCTCTTTAAAACCTTCAAGTTATGTCAGGCGATACATTCCAGGCCCAATCTTCTCTGAGATGATATATGGACCTAACCAGTTAACCGTAAATTTATCTCACACATGTGGTGGTAGGTTTAAGTTCTGTTGGTTGTCCTTCAACATAAGATCACCAACTTTAAAGTATCTCAAATGGAATTTACTATTATAATCTCATTTTAAGTGCTCTTCATAAACATGAAGATGCTTAGGGGCATTCATGCAAAGTTCATCAAGAAGCATCAATTGATCAAGGTGGGCTTGCCACATAGTTTCATCATTGATGAATTCTTTCAATGCGATGCATATCATTAGAATTTATAACTCTAAGGGAATAATAGCCTCAGCACCATATACTAGTGAAAACGGGGTTGTCTCAGTGGGCATCCATATATTAGTCTTGTAAGTTCATAATTCAAGAGGTATCTAGATGTGCCAATATTTTTAGTTTTCTTGTACTATATTTTTCAATATGGCTACCACTATTTTTTGAAGCCTCAACATACCCATTTTCCTGTGGATAGTATAGAGTCGCAAAACTGTGTTGTATATTGTACTTGGATGTTAAAGCCCTCACAGTTTTGTTCTTGAATGATGTTTCATTATCCCATATTATTTTGGCCGGTATCCCAAAATGAATTATGATATTGTGAAGTATGAACTCCATAGTACATGATCCAATTGTCGTTGTTAGAGGGATTGCTTCCACCCACTTTGTAAAATACTCAGAAGTCGTTATAATAAATGTATGTCAACCCGATGATGGGGGAGAGATATTACCTATTAAATCAAAACCCCATTGAGCTAATGGCCAAGTGTTGGACATTTTGAGGAGTGTTTGTTGATTGATGTCAAAAGTATTTTCATGCTATGTTCATAATATTTGAGAATATTAAGTGTTTCCTCCAAAATTAAGGTCTTGAAAAGCAATAGGTTATAATATTTATTTTTAAATATTATATACCCAGGAGGGCCCAAAGGATGAAGACCCAAAGAAGGAGAACCAAGTTCAAATTAAATAATAATAATTTATTATTATTATTTCAGGCCAAAAAATCAAGCCGGAGAAGATCAAGGACCAAGTTGAAAAAGATCCACAAGCAGATTTAATTTAAATTAAAATATTTTAATATTTGATTAAAATTTTAATTTAAATAATTATGGGTGCTAAGGTTTAATTTAAATATTTATTTAATATTTAAAATTAATATTCAAATTCAAATTCGAATTTGAATGCTCGTCGATGTTGGAATATGCTATGGTTTGCATATAAATAATTCCAAGCTTTGGCATTTGAAAGTTATCCATGCGAACAATTTTTAGCTCGTGCAAAACAGAGAAAGGCTTACATTTTCACATGTGTGTTTTAGCTCGTAGCTGATTTGGCAGCCAATGGCTGCGTTAGATGTGTTTGGGAACACCAGGTATGGGTTCAAACCTCACACACTCTATTTTACTGAAGGGAATATCGTGTTGTGTTTTCACGCCATTCAAGGAGGAAGAAGTCAAAGGCACATTCAGGACTTTTACCTCTTGTGGATCCATGCATCCCAATTGGTGGGTGTGAGCGCTGTGAAAGCGCTTGGGGGAGAGCCATAGATGGCTTGAATCCCACCAAGGCCTTTTGGGCAGCATAATAGAGGTATGTGCATTATTTGGGTTGACTTGGCTTGCAAAAAATAAAAGGGGGAAAAATATTTTTGTTTCCAAAGGTTTATTTTAATTAAGATTTTTGCATAATTAATTTGGATTATAAGTTGTTTAGGGGAGTTAAAATGGGAATGCAAAACTTTAATTTCTAAGTTGAATTTTTAAGTGATTAAGGAGTTATAAGGTAGTAAGGAAATTTATAGATATTTGAGATTGAAGGTTGTTGAATTTTAGTGTATTATAATATGTATTTGAGTGTTATTTTTTGTATTGAAGAAATATTTTGAAGAAGTGTTAGAGTGGTATTTTTGTCATCTAACCTTTGTGCTTGGAAATGGAAGTGGTTATAATTAAGACAGGTTGTTAAGGGCACTTCTTCATCAAACAAAAAGGTATGGGCACACTTTCTTGTGAGTGATTGTTGGATGTTGTGAATGCTAAGTTGGAGTGAAAAGGATTGTTTGGTAATAATTGTCGAGTTTTGTTTTGTATTAATACTTCAAGGTTTTCTAGAATAAATTTTGAAGATAGAAACCTTATTTTATAAGTATTTTTGGAAACATTGGTTGAATATTTATATGCATGATTGGGGTTTGTACAAGAACATGAGTATCATTGTTATGTCAAGTTGTAAACTATCTTGAACTAGGGTTTGTGAAATAACATGAGTATCATTGTTATGTGAAGTTGTGAACTATCTTGAATTAGGGTTTGCAATATCATGAGTATCATTGTTGGAAATATTTGAGTGAGTGTTCATATGCTTGGACTAGGGTTTGTAAGCAAGGAGTATTTCTTTGAGTGATTGATTGAGTGGAGTTGGTTGAGCCTAGTCAATTGAAAGTGTTGAAGTGATAGTTCAAATTTTGTGAAACAAATTGTTCTACATTCTAATTTTGATTTGAGAAAGATATTGAAAGTGATTGAACATTGTGATGAGTGTGAAGCATATTGAGTCTCTAAAAATTCTCTATATGTTTTTGTGATATTGGATAAGTTCTATTTAGGACTTGTTGAGCATATTTGAGGTAAGTCTTGGTGAAGACTTGTAGACAGATTAGTGTGAGCTTTTGTGGAAGCTTACAATGCAGATTTGAGATAAGTCTTTGAGAAGACTTCTGAGTAGAGTTGATTGATTGATTTGTTCAAACCTTGAGTTAAGGTTTGGAGTAGATATAACATAGTTGATTTGTTAATAATTCAAGCTTTGTGTAATGCTTGATGATAGAGATTGAGCATATTTGTGCTAGATCAAAGTACTATGATTAGTGCAGATTTGAGGACAGAGATTGAGTAGATTTGTGCTAGACCGAAGGACTGTGTTTATTACATACTTGAGGATATAGATTGAGCATATTTTTGCTAGACTGAAGGACAATGTTTAATACATAAATGAGGATAGATATTGAGCATATTTGTGCTATACTGAAGGACTATGTTTAGTGCATATTTGAGGACAGATATTGAGAATATTTGTGCTAGATCGAAGGACTATGTTTAGTGTAGATTTAAGGACAAATATTGAGAAAAATTGTGCTATACCGAAGTACTATGTTTAGTACAAATTTGAGACAGAGCTAGGAGTAAGCTTTGGAGGTGATAGTGTATAGAGGACAACAATCTCTAGTGGATATAGATCCATTAGCCAGAGCAGTGAAGGCAGGTCTTCTGGGTGAGGAAAAGAATCTTCAGTGGATAGAGATCCATAAGCCAGTGTAGTGGAGGCAACAGTTCTTATAGAAGATCACCAGCCAGAGCTAAGGAAATAGAGTTATCATGTGGATAGAGATCCATAAAATTGATTAGGGCATTGGTGTCTCCTTTGTACAGAGGTTCATAAACATTGTAATAGGGAAAGGATTCCCAAGAGATTTGTTGAGAAACTTTTAGTGAAATATTTTCTTCGTGGAGTAGCCCACATTGGTTGAACCACATTAAATTGGTGTCTCTATTATGTGTGGTTATTTATGTATTTCTTTGATTAATGTTGTTGATATTTCTATTGATACATTGCATAATATTGATTGTGAAATAAAAGTAAAAAGTGGTTTTATATTGTTCACCCCCCTCTCATTATAATTTTATGTTCTTCAATTGGTATTAGAGTAGGTTTCTTTAGAAGTGTTTAATAGCTTGAAGGAAAAGCTTACAATAACACAGATGAATTCTTAGAGTGGATCCTCAAGAAATTTAGCACCATTGTTCGATGAGAATAATTATACACTATGGAGTACAAGGATGAAGTTTCATCTAATGACACTTGGAAATAAAATATGGGAAGTAGTTGAAAATAGATACACACCACCAACAACTCCACCTAAGGATAAATATGGTAAGTTTCTACATCATTATAATTCAAGAGAAATGAATGCAATTCAAAAGGTCTTACGTGAAAGAAAGTTTATAAATATTATACATTGCAAATCAAAAAAGGATATTTGGGATAAGTTGAAAGGCATATATGAAGGAGACAAAAAGTTCAAAAGGTTAAAGTTGTAAAATTTCAATAGAGCATTTGAAGACCTAAAAATGAAGGATGAAGAAAATATTGTAGGATATCTACTTCATGTGGATGATTTTGTTAACTCCATGCAAGGACTTGGGCTTGAAGTTTCAAAAACTGATGTGTGTGATAAGATTCTAAGGTCACTCCCAAAAAGGTTTAGTTAAAATATTTCAGCTATAAAAGATTCAAAAGATATTGAACATTTGACAAGAGATGATTTACATGGCATTCTCACAACATTTGAGATAAGAATAAAAGAGGAACCTATTCCCCAGAAAGAAGCAATACTTAAAGCCACTAAGAATACTAAGGGTAAGAATTCAGATTCAATAAATAAGCTATCTAATGATGAAGCTAATTATGGCAGAAGAAATAAGGACTCAAAAAAATATAAAGGTACGAAATCAGTTAGATGTTTTAAATGCGAAAAATATGGTCACTATGCATCTGATTTTCCAAAAGCTAGAAATAGTAGTGGTGATGAGAAACATGATCATAAGAACATGGATACATAAAGGCACATGTACCAAAAGAAAAATAGGGATGGACAAGGTACACAAAGGAAGAAGTTTTTCCAGAGGAACAAGAAGAGTTTCTATGCAGACAAGGTGAGTAAGTACTCAAGTGATAGTGATAATAGTTCCTCATATAATGATAGAGATGAAGTTATATTTCTAGAAAAATAAAAAGAAGTGGTTAAGAAAAGAACACCAATAATCCTCAAATATTTTAGATGTGGTAACTTTGGTCATCTTGAGGATAGTTGTACAAAGAGTGGTTTAAGTTTCAGTAATGATGAATATGAAGATACACTTGAAGGACCAGAAGAGACTCTTCTTATGACACTAGAAGAATAAAGAGGTGATCCTAAATAAGACACGTCATAAAAGAATGAAGATATTTTCAAAGGTAAACAAATAGAGGACTAATCAGATAATGGAGAAGTTGATCTTGAGGGAGAGCTTATTCATGCTCTTGATGTATTAAAGAAGGTAAGAAAGCAAAACTCCCAACTTAAGCTTCAGTTTCAATAATGTGATGAAGAGAAAGGAAAGCTTATAGAGGATCTAAATAAGTCAATGGCTAAGATAATGAAGTTCAAAGATAGGTTAGTGATGTAGGAGCATCCGGCAGCACCAGGAACCGAGGTGTCAAGTGTCGAGAAAAATAGTGCTGAAGAGTCAGCACAGGAAGAAAAAGTGGCAAAGACAGAAAACCGTCGCGATTTCGTGACGTGTCGCGAAATTGCGACAGAAATTGGCAAGGAGGAAGTGCAGCAGAGGGCCGCAATTTCGTGACGTGTCGTGAAATCGCGACCCGCGATTTCGTGACGTGTCACAAAATTGTGATAGTTTGCTGGAGAGGGACGAAGGCATAGAAGGGGGCACGATTTCGCGACATGTCACGAAATCGTGAACCGCAATTTTGCTACATGTCGCAAAATCGCGATAGGTTTCGGAGCAGAGGAGAGAGCGACAAAACGGTCGCGATATCGTGACGTCGTGATATCGCGACGAGTTTCTCAGCGGAGGGGCAGGAGGCAAAATGGTCGCGATATCGCGACATGTCACGATATCGCGACCAAAATGAGAAGCAAGTGCAGAGAGCCAGAAACGTCGTGATATCGTGACGAGTTTCTCAGCGGAGGGGCAGGAGGCAAAATGGTCGCGATATCGCGACATGTCGCGATATCGTGACCAAAATGAGAAGCAAGTGCAGAGAGCCAGAAACGTCGCGATATCGTGACATGTCGCGATATCGCGATGGAGAGAGAAAATGGCACGGGAAGAGAAAAAGATGGCGAGAACGGTTATTTCGAGGACTGTTCAAATTTGACACGTGGCAAAAGCTAAAGATAAAGCGGGGAATTCCAGGAACATGAAAGACGAGAAGCAAGGGGCGCGTAGGGTTTACTGACCAAGTCAGTAGTGGCAGGGACCGTGTAGAGTGCGGGAATTTAATCGGGTTGGTGTCTCGATTTACGTGAAGAATGTATTAGAGGGAAATTTAATTTGGGTTGGTGAACCCATTTTCGAAAGTTGTTTGAGAGGATCGGGGCCTCTATAAAAACCCATTTTATTGTATTTTTCGGACGGTGGATCAGGAAATAGATGCAGAGTGTGGAAGTGAGACGACCAAGCCGAGCGCTGGTCATTTGTAAGCCTGCGGGCCATTTGTAATGTGATTTTTCCAGATTAATGCAAAGAGAAAAATTTGGAAATCGGGAGTGTGAGTCTGTGTCTGTTTTCTCGGTGCCCCGTCAGTGGTATCAGAGCAGGAGTTCCTGAGCGTACGACAGACCGTCAAAGGAGAGAGGCAGTTGTACCAGGACATGTGGGAGGGTTTGAGTTTGGGTGAAGATGCCTCCGAGAAGAAACCCGATGGGTGGAAGAGGCATGGCAGTGAAAGATTTCCGGGCATTGCAGCGGTAAGTCCAGGCCCTACAAGAAGAGCTACGCAGAGGACGTGAGCCAAGAAGGGATGCAGACAGTGAGGATGAAGTGGAAGAGGAGAATGAGTTTGAAGAAGAGGAAGAAGATGTAGATCCGGCCCAGGCCAGATTGTACAAGGCCATATCCCAGATCGGGAAGAGGCCGAAGTTAGAAGTTCCTACGTATTTCGAGAACTTGAACCTAGAGGAGTTGATAGACTGGGTGAATGATTTAGAAGAATATTTTGAATACGAAGAGGTTGAAGACCCTAACCGAGTCATATTTTCTAAGACCCGATTGAAGGGTCATACCAGCATTTGGTGGAAGGGAGTACAGTGGAAGAACAAAGCCAAAGTCGGCCATTGTAAAGCCTGCGGGTTGTTTCATTCAAGCTGGTAAAATATTTTTTTTTTTAATTTTTAATGAAAAGGCAAGTTTCTTGAAGTGTTGACTTCCGGTATCCGTTAGTGGTATTAGAGCCAGTGGTTCCTGAGTGTGCAACAGATCCGCTGAAGGTGAGGCAGTTGCACCAGGACCTGCGGGAGAGTTCTGAGAGAGAGTGAGTTCGGTCTTTAAGTGTGTAAGCAGATTCGCTGAGCGAGAGGTAGTTTACGCCAAGACCCGGTAAAAAAAATAAGAAGAGAGAAGAATGCATCCCCGAAGAAGACGGGACAGCATGGAGGATATGGTTTCGAAGGAAGAAGTAAAAGCATTGCAATGACAATTAAAAGCATTGCAAAAATAATGGCTCAGGATAAAGTTATAGGAGCAAGAGGAAAGGCAAAGAAGATGGGAAGAAAGAAAGAGGAAGAAAGAAGAAAAATTAAAGAAAATCGCATGTGAGGAAGAGTACAGCGGTACCGGGACCTGCCCGGAAGAAGGCATAGATTTTTCTATGCAAAAGGAGGAAATACAGCAGGCTGCAGAAGAAGTTTGCAGCAGTGGAGAAATCTGTCCGGTAGAAGACAGAAGTATGGACCGGGAGCCGGGGTTAAAGCAGGCTGCTGAGGCAGAGATGAGTCCGGGAGTGTTGCAGGAGGCAGCAACCGGACCCAGCAGAAGTGAAGATCACTTCTTCACTTACCCCGGGTGTCTGATGCAGGAGCATCTGACGGCACCAGCAACCGAGGTGTCAAGTGTCGAGAAAAATAGTGCTGAAGAGTCGGCACAGGAAGAAAAAGCGGCAAAGACAGAAAACCGTCGCGATTTCGTGACATGTCGCGAAATCGCGACAGAAATTGGCAAGGAGGAAGTGCAGCAGAAGGGGCCGTGATTTCGTGACGTGTCACGAAATCGTGACCCGCGATTTCATGATGTGTCACGAAATCATGACAGTTTGCCGAAGAGGGACGAAGGCGCAGAAGGGGGCATGATTTCGTGACATGTTGCGAAATTGCGAACCACGATTTTGCTACATGTCGCAAAATCACGACAGGTTTCGGAGCAGAGGAGAGAGCGACAAAACGGTCGCGATATCATGACGTCGTGAAATCATGACGAGTTTCTCAGCGGAGGGGCAGGAGGCAAAATGGTCGCGATATCGCGACATGTCGCGATATCGCGACCAAAATGAGAAGCAAGTGCAGAGAGCCAGAAACGTCGCGATATCATGACGTCGCGATATCACGACGAGTTTCTCAGCGGAGGGGCAGGAGGCAAAATGGTCGCGATATCGCGACATGTCGTGATATCGCGACCAAAATGAGAAGCAAGTGCAGAGAGCCAGAAACGTCGCGATATCGCGACATGTCGCGATATCACGATGGAGAGAGAAAATGGCGTGGGAAGAGAAAAAGATGGCGGGAATGGTTATTTTGAGGACTGTTCAAATTTGACACATGGTAGAAGCTAAAGATAAAGCGGGGAATTCCAGGAACGTGAAAGACGAGAAGCAAGGGGCATGCAGGGTTTACTGACCAAGTCAGCAGTGGCAGGGACCATGCGGAGTGCGGGAATTTAATCGGGTTGGTGTCTCGATTTACGTGAAGAATGTATTGGAGGGAAATTTAATTTGGGTTGGTGAACCCATTTTTGAAAGTTGTTTGAGAGGGTCGGGGCCTCTATAAAAACCCATTTTATTGTATTTGTCGGACGGTGGATCGGGAAATAGATGCAGAGTGTGGAAGTGAGACGACCAAGCCGAGCGCTGGTCATTTGTAAGCCTACGGGCCGTTTGTAATGTGATTTTCCAGATTAATGCAAAGAGAAAAATTTGGAAATCGGGAGTGTGAGTCTGTGTCTATTTTTTCGGTGCCCCATCAGTTAGAAGCAAAGGTCTTAGAATGTGAAATGTTGGAGCATGAAGTAGCTTCACTAAGGAAGGAATTGAAAGAGTCTAAGGACAGGTTACACATGTTTGGGAAAATATCAAATAAGTTGGATAAGATTATCAAGACACAAAGGCCTACATAAAGCAAAAAAGGTCTTGGTTTTGAACATGTACAAAATAAATACTATGCATTGTAAATCAAAAAAGGATATTTGGTATAAGTTGCAAAGCATATATGAAGGAGACAAAAAGGTCAAAAGGGTAAAGTTGTAAAATTTCAATAGAGCATTTGAAGACCTAAAAATGAAGGATGAAGAAAATATTGTAGGATATCTACTTCATGTGGATGATTTTGTTAGCTCCATGCAAGGACTTGGGCTTGAAGTTTCAAAACCTGATGTGTGTGATAAGATTCTAAGGTCACTCCCAAAAAGGTTTAGTTAAAAAATTTCAGCTATAGAAGATTCAAAAGATATTAAAAATTTGACAAGAGATGATTTACATGGCATTCTCACAACATTTGAGATAAGAATAAAAGAGGAACCTATTCCCAAAAAAGAAGCAATACTTACAGCCACTAAGAATACTAACGGTAAGAATTCAGATTCAAGAAATAAGCTATCTAGTGATGAAGAAGCCAATTATGGTAGAAGAAATAAGGACTCAAAAAAATATAAAGGTACGAAATCAGTTAGATGTTTTAAATGTGGAAAATATGGTCACTATGCATCTGATTTTCTAGAAGCTAGAAATAGTAGTGGTGATGAGAAACATGATCATAAGAACAAGGATACAAAAAGGCACATGTACCAAAAGAAAAATAGGGATGGACAAGGTACACAAAGGAAGAAGTTTTTCCAGAGGAACAAGAAGATTTTCTATGCAGACAAGGTGAGTAAGTACTCAAGTGATAGTGATAATAGTTTCTCATATAATGATAGATATGAAGTTCTATTTCTAGAAAAATAAAAATAAGTGGTTAAGAAAAGAAAACCAATAATCCTCAAATATTTTAGATGTGGTAACTTTGGTCATCTTGAGGATAGTTGTACAAAGAGTGGTTTAAGTTTCAGCAATGATGAATATGAAGATACACTTGAAGGACTAGAAGAGAATCTTCTTATGACACTAGAAGAAGAAAGAGGTGATCCTAAATAAGACACATCATAAAAGAATGAAGATATTTTCAAAGGTAAACAAATAGAGGACTGATCAGATAAGGTAGAATTTGATCTTGAGGGAGAGCTTATTCATGCTCTTGATGCATTAAAGAAGGCAAGAAAGCAAAACTCCCAACTTAAGCTATAGTTTCAATAATGTGATGAAGAGAAAGGAAAGCTTATAGAGGATCTAAATAAGTCAATGGCTAAGATAATGAAGTTCAAAGATGGGTTAGAAGCAAAGGTATTATAATGTGAAATGTTGGAGCATGAAGTAGCTTCACTAAGGAAGGAATTGAAATATTCTAAGGACAGGTTATACATGTTTGGGAAAAGATCAAATAATTTGGATAAGATTATCAAGACACAAAGGCCTACATAAAGCAAAAAAGGTCTTGGTTTTGAACATGTACAAAATAAATAAAAAGAGGATTCAACTTCAAGTTCTAAAGAAGAAGAAACTTTAGAAGAAGAGAGTGTAAGAGAAAGTGAGACTTCTGAGGATGAGTTGGACAACAAAATGTTTAGCAAGGAAATAAACAATGCAAAAATGAGGAACAGATGGAACAGGAACCAACATAGGATAAAAAATACTAAAATACCAATGAGGTCAAGGTAAAGCAATTTCAATGGATGATGCTTCTCATGTCATAGGTTTTGGCACAAAGCTTCACAGTGCAAGACACGTGGAAGATAGAAATATGAGAACTTCAGGAATAGGCAAATTTTTCATGGGTATTGCTACTCTTGTAATCAGTTTGGTCATAAGGTAATGAATTACAAGGTTCATGATAGGAATAGATATGGCTTTACCAGGAGAAATCCTAATACATTTGCACCTCCAATTAATAATAGTGTTAAGTGTTATAAGTGCAAAAATGATGGATATACAAAAAGTGGTGTAGAACAGATATTCCAAAGACAAGAAGAAACATGAATAGTTATAGGAATCAGAAGGATCATATGAGGAAGAAAGTGGACAAAGGAAAATAATAGTGTATGTTGGGAGTAGAAATACTCCCACCCCAAAATTAACCACCTCAAGAGGAATTGGGGGAGGGACTAAGTTAAGAGTTTCACTGTCAATGTTGGAATATACTATGGTTTGCATATAAATAATGCCAAGATTTGGCATTTGAAAATTATCCATGCAAACAATTTTTGGCTCATGCAAAAGAGAGAAAGGCTTGCATTTTCACATGTGTGTTTGAGCATAGAAAAGGACAAGATTTCGTGGCCTCCAAAATTACTCAAATCTCCTCGTATCTGAGTTGGTAGCCAAGGGCTATGTTAGATATGTTCGGGAATGCCAGGTGCAGGTTCAAACCTCGCACACTCTATTTTTTTGAAGGGAATATCATGGCGTGTTTTTGCACTATTCAAGGAGGAAGAATTCAAAGGCACATTAATGCCTTTTGTCTCTTGTGGATCCATGCAACCCAGTTGGTGGGTGCAAACACTACAAAAGCACTTGGAGGAGAGCCATCAGTGGCTTGAATATTGCCAAGGCCTTTTGGATAGCATAATAGAGGTATGTGCATTATTTGGGTTGACTTGGCTTACGAAAAATAAAAGGGAAAAGATTTTTTTTTTTCCAAAGGTTTATTTTAATTAAGGTTTTTGCATAATTAATTTGGATTATAAGCTATTTAGGGTAGTTAAAATGGGAATGCAAAACTTAATTTCTGAGTTGAATTTTTAAATGATTAAGGAGTTATAAGGTAGTAATAAAATTTATTAATTTTTGAGATTGAAGGTTGTTGAATATTATTTTAAAGTTGGATATTATAAGGTGTATTTGAGTGTTATTTTTTGTATTGAAGAAATATTTTGAAGAAGTGTTAGAGTGATATTTTTATCATCTAACCTTTGTGCTTGGCAAGGAAAGTGGTTATAATTTATACAGGTTGTTAAGGGCACTTCTTCATCAAACAAAAAGGTATGGACACATCTTTATTGTGAGTGATTGTTGGATGTTGTGAATGCTAAGTTGGAGTGAAAAGGATTGTTTGGTAAGTATTGTTGAGTTTGGTTTTGTATTAATGCTTCAAGGTTTTTCTGGAATAAAGGTTGAAGATAGAAACCTTATTTGATAAGCATTGTTGGAAACATTGGTTGAACCTTTATATGCATGATTGGGGTTTGTACAAGAACATTATTGTCATTTTTATGTGAATTTGTGAACTATCTTGAACTAGGTTTTGTGAAAGAACATGAGTATCATTGTTATGTGAAGTTGTGAACTATCTTGAATTAGGGTTTGCAAGATCATGAGTATCATTGTTATGTGAAATTGGTTAATAAGCATTGTTGAAAATATTTGAGTGAGTTTTCATATGCTTGGACTAGGGTTTTTAAGCAAGGAGTATTTCTTTGAGTGATTGAATGCGTGGAGTTGATTGAGCCTAGTAAAGTGAAAGTGTTGAAGTGATAGTTCAAATTTTGTGAAACAAATTGTTCTACATTCTATTTTTGATTTGAAAAATATATTGAAAGTGATTGAGCATTGTGATGAGTGTGAAGCATATTGAGTCTCTAACAATTTTCTATATTTTTCTATGAGATTGGACAAGTTCTAGTTAGGAATTGTTGAGCACATTTGAGGCAAGTCTTGGTGAATACTTGTGGACAAATTAGTGTGAGCTTTTGGGGAAGCTTACAATACATATTTGAGACAAGTCTTTGAGAAGACTTGTGAGCAGAGTTGATTGATTGATTTTTTCAAACCTTGAGTTAAGGTTTGGAGCATATCTAGCAGAGTTGATTTGTGATTGAGTCAAGCTTTGTGTTAATGCTTGAGGACAGATATTGAGCATATTTATGCAAGACCGAAGGATTGTGTTTAGTGTAGATTTTAGGATAGAGATTGAGAAAATTTATGCTAGACCGAATGATTGTGTTTAGTGCATATTTGAGGATAGATATTGAGCAGATTTGTGCTAGATCGAAGGACTGTGTTTAGTGCAAATTTGAGGATAGATATTGAGTAGATTTGTGCTAGACCGAAGGACTATGTTTAGTGTAGATTTGAGGATAGATATTGAGCATATTTGTGCTAGATCGAAGGATTGTGTTTAATGCAGATTTGAAGATAAAGATTGGGTATATTTGTGCTAGACCGAAGGACTATGTTTAGTATATATTTGAGATAGAGCTAAGAGCATGCTTTGGAGATGACAGAGTATAGAGGATGTTAGTATCCAATGGATAGAGGTCCATTAGCTAGAGCAGATAAGACATGTCTTCTGAGTGAGGACAGAAGTCTTTAGTGGATAAAAATCCATAAGCCAATGCAGTGGAGGTAGCAATTACTCTAGAAGATCACTGGCCATAGCTAAGGAGAAAGAGTTATCCTGTGGATAGAGATCCATAAACTTGATTAATGGATTTGTGTCTCCTTTGGATAGAGGTCCATAAACATTGTAATAGGGAAATAATTCTTGAGATTTTTGTTGAGAATATGTTAGTGAAATATTTTCTCTATGGAGTAGCCCATATTGGGTGAACCACGTTAAATTGGTGTATCTATTATGTGTGGTTATTTGTGCATTGCTTTTGATTACTGATTTTGATGTTTCTATTAATACATTACATAATATTTATTCTAAAAGAAAAGTAAAAAGTTATCTTATACTGTTCACCCCCTCTCAGTATAAGCTTGTGTTCTTCACCAAGCTGCCTGAATGGGATTTAAGGCATATTATGCCAAGTGTGTAATATTAGCATGATTCTAACATTTAACATATTTCTTGACATACGCATTGCAATCCTTCTCCATAGTGGGCCAATAATAACCCATTCAAAGGATGCGCTTGATGATGGCCATGTTTTTGAAATGACCATTGTATGTACCATCATGAGCCTACAAAATTATCCAAGCTTACTCTTGGAACTCAAGACAACAAAGGAGAACTCCATCGTAACTTTGATGGTACAATATGTCTCCTAGAAAGACATAATTTTTCACTTTCTATATGAATGTGTGCTTTGCAAAATGTGACAATCCCTAAGGGATTAAACCAAGCTTAAGGAATTCATGTAATTATGACATCTAATCTTGATAAGCTTCTTCCTCGATCAAAAATATGACTTCTTCCCTTAGAATTTTTTTGTGCATGAATGTTGACTGGGGCACAACCTTGTGGTGAATGGTGGTGTGTCATTCCCCATATGATCTTGCAATATCAAAGACCCCTAGGGCACCTTCTTGAGAAAGTCTCTAGATTTATAGAACCACTTATGGTTTGGTTCTATATGAATCATGTTGACTGATTCTTTAATATCAAGAGCCTCACACTGCATTGTGGCATGTGATAATGTCTTTACATGAATGGTAGTAAAATTGGAATATTGATTCTAAGGGATTAGAGATCCCAAATATTCCATAGTTTTTGCAAATATGTTTGATGAATGAGGGATTATCTTTATGTTGTACCACTCTAGTTGAGCTAGATAAGTGTTAGAAATATCCTTATAAGCTTTCAATATAGGACACCTACATTGAAAAATTCCCTACCTGATTGAAAATGAGAAGGGAGTCACCAAAGATGTTTAACCCTTTAATATTCATGGTGATAGTTTTTTGGAGGCCCAATATTAGGGCCTCGTATTCAGCATTTTTATTGGTACAAGGGAAGTCTAGCTTAAAAAACAAGGGCATTAGAGCACCTTGTGGCATGAAGAAGACAATTCCTGCACCACCCCCTTGCTCACACTTCAAATCATCGAAGAAAAAAGTCATGTCAGCTTTATTATCTGGTTCTTCAAGTTTGAGAGATTTCGATAATGCAAAAACTGCATCATCAAGAAGCTTTATGACAAGAGGCCTACTATCTTTGAGAGGCACCTCTGCCAGCTGATCAGCTATGACATGTCCCTTGATGGACTTTTGGCTAATGAATTACAAATTAAATTTTGTCAATGACATGATCCACTTTGCAGTACATGTATTATGATATGTCTTGCTCATCATATACTACAAAGTATTTTGTTTGGATATCATATACGCCATATGACTTAGGATGTAGTGATGCGACTTCTTCATCACAAATACCACTGCTAAACATAGCTTCTCCATGTATGCATACCCTAGCTCATAATTCACCAAGGTGCGATTGATATAATATATCACTTACTCTTTGTCTTGCACATTCTTTTGGTCCCACATGTTTCCCAATGCAAAGTTAGTAGTCGATATATATAGCATGAAAGGCACATATGGTCTTGGTGGAGCTAGCACTGGCATTATTGCCAGGTATTACTTAATTTTAGTAAAGATTACTTGATAGTCCTCATCCCAATTTAATGGGACCCCCTTGTGTAGTAATTGATTCATGGGTCAACATTTATCCGATAATTGTGTGATAAATCACTTTATGGATGCTACTTTGCCCTGTAGGCTTCTTAGCTCTTTGATATTTGTGGGAGGATGTATTTCTAGTATGGCCTTGACCTTTGCTAGACCAAATTTGATCCCTCACTTAGAAATTGTTGAGTGGTGTTTTCACCCAATTGTGAAAGCACACTCTCCGGTAGGATCTGAGTCCCAAAATCCTCTGCTTGCAAAGAAAATAATTTCTCCAAGGTTCTTGTTATGCTGATATGATGTTGTTCAAATGAAATGCTAGGAATACCTTAGGGTTTGCAAGTGGATGTTAACAAGGGGCACTGTGGTTTATTTAGTTTGAAATTACAATGGACTCAAAATGAATAATATCTATTCTCCTCTTTAGTTCTGATGGATTTTCAGCTTGTTTATTTGAATACAGTAATTAAACTGCAGAAAATAAATTAAGGGTTTAAAAAATAAAGCAAAATAAATGAAAATGAAACTAAACTACAGTCAGAATGCTGTCATCAATTCGATGAAACCGAAGATAATGAGGTTTTCTGCATGCAACCTAACCTAATGAACCTGCAAATTCGCACAATCCAAATAAATTAGGTGTTGGTTTCTAGGGTTTCTATTGTAATTCCAGATTTAGGCATTCGCATGAAGCAACCAAGCACACTTGCATTAAACTTCACCTAAAAGCCTTAGAAATCTGGAATGAATGATAAAACATTAAATCATGCATGCACAAAATGACTCCTTCTTTCTCATCAATGAGATGCCAACTTTCTATATTTCTGTATTTGAATGATATGTCAATTACATTTACAGAATGTTCCAGGTTTTACAAATCCAGAACAAATGAAGGAAATTGCCCAAGTGCAGGCCCAGAATGGCATGAAGCCCTTGTCTCTGCAACTCTGCAAGCAACAATTTCCAACCCCTCTTTCAATCCGCGCTCTTGACTTTATAATCACTGAAATGGCTCTTCGATTCTCCCTGTGTCGCTTCGTTTCACCTTCCTGCATTTGACCTTTCAAATTCCTGCCTTTTCCTTGCTTTTGATTAATGCTCGATTCTGAAACGCTCGAAATCCACCGCTGCATGTAACGCCTCTGCAATACTGACACCTGTAAGCCACGTGTCCTGCATTTTCTGCGTCTTCTGTAACGTCTTCCCGTGCCAAAACACGACAAAATAGCATGCAACCTGCTCACCTTTCTGGCCGCGAAAACGCGACATGTCACGAAATCGTGACATGTCGCGATATCGCGACGCTTTCCTCGTTCGTACGCCTCCGACCGTTTCTGTCGCGATATCACGACGTTTTTCACCTTCGGACCTTCATGCCGCTTTTTGTCATATCATGACGTTTTTCACCTTCGGACCTTCATGCCGCTGATATTCGTGATTTGAATTTTGTTTCGTACCCCTTAGGCAGCACCCTGTCGCGAAATCGTGACGCTTCTCTCCTTCGGGCACCTTTTTTGCATGCTGTCACGATTTCGTGACATTTTTCCCTTCGTACGCTTGAGCTTCAACCTGTCGTACGATTTCGCGACGCTTTTCTCTGTCCGTACTACTTCAATCTGTCGCGAAATCGCGACCATTCTCTCCTTCGACCTTCTTGCATCGCGATATCGCTACCGTTTCCCTCCGTACATTTTGCCAAGACCTATCGCGATTTCGCGATGCCTTTTCGCTTCATTCCCCTTTGCTGCTTTTTGTCGTGATTTCGTGACCATTTCTGTGCATTATGCTTTCTGGTTGATCCTGTCGTGATTTCGCGACCATTTTGGCCCTTTCCCTGTTTTACTGGTTCCTGTCGTCGATATCGCGACGTTTTCTTGCTTCGTGCTCTTTGACCTCTTTCTGTCGCGATATCGTGACGTTTTTTCGCTTTGTGCCCTTTGACCAGTTTGACCCATGATTTTGCGACGCGTCGCGATATCGCTACGCCTTTCCATTTTGCCTTTCTCTCTCCTACCTGGGCCGCGACAGAGCAACATGTCACGATTTCGTGACACTTTTTCGTCTTCATTTTCTCTCTCCTCTTTCTGTCGCGACGGAGCAACATGTCACGAAATCGCTACGCTATTTTCATCCGTACAACTTCTGCAGCAACACGTCACGATTTCGTGACACTTTTTCATTCTGGCAGTGACGGAGCAACATGTCGCGATATCGTGACGTTTTTTCAATTTTGGCAGCGATGGAGCAACATGTCGCGATTTCGTGACACTTTTCTTTTTTGGCAGCGATGGCGCGACAGGTCGCGATTTCGCGACACTTTCAAGACTCATGCATTTTTTCCTCTTTTCTTCAATTTTAGCATCTGGGTCACCGAGATTCTTCTCTGCAAGCCTGCAAAAAGGTGGGTCCCCAATTTTGGGGTGTGTTGTGGATCAACCACAACAAATGGCGACTCTGCTGTCAAATGCTCTTGAGCATTTTAGTAAGAACCCAACCTGAAACATATCACAAACTCGCAAACATATGTTAGCACATAAGCAATATAACAAATGCCCAAAGATCAGAAGTACATGAATCATCAGAATCATCAAGTATTAGCTCAGTGTGTGCAATGAATTTCTTTCCCTATCATTTGAAATTGATCCACACTCCATTATCAGTTTTGCATGAATGCATATGTGGGATGGTGAATGATTTGTGTACCCTAATGAATGTGCTAGGAGATTTTGCTTTCATAAAAGGCATGGTCATTCTTCTATTATTATGTACAAGCATTCAAGATTGCCAAACCCTCTTAGGATCCACTATATGAATTACCTTATTGTATACCCAAAGTTGGTTATGAGTCCCTACTATCTTGAACCCATGTGCAAGTGAAAGTGAAATCAGAACTTTGGGGAATCAGACTCCCAACCAACCGAGATGAGAGTTTAACCCTATCCTTACTATTCTGATTTAGAATTCATTACCTCACTTTAAGCAAAATAATTAAACCAATTATGAAAGAAATGGTCATGCTAGTCTAACCCTCTAGACAATCAGTGGTCTTGTTTTTTAGACAAGACATGATGCCATGCATGGGCATATCTAACCCCACAATCCAAAACTTATCTTCATTTCTTTGGACCTTGGGGATGACTACCCATCCTTTGCGAGAGGACAAGTAGTACGATCCTTACAATCCAATATAAATATGAGATGGGAAAAATTTATTTTTTTACTTCTTGGACCTTGGGGATGACTACCCATCCTTGCTAGGGACATGTAGTACGATCCTTCCAATCCAAACTTTAGATGTAGATGGAAAATATTAATTTTGTTGCTTAGACCTTGGGGATGACTACCCATCCTTTGCAGAGGACAAATAGTACGATCCTTACAATCCAAGATTTATTGTGAAATGAGACATAAGAGCTTTGGGGAATTGGATTCTCAACCTAAATGAGATGAGAATTTATGCCCTATCCTTACTACTCCATGTAGGTCAAATCAAAGCTTTGGGGAATTGGATCCTCAACCTAAGTTCGATGAGGATTTAACCCTATCCTTACTACTCTGATTTTAGGCTTTTAAGCTCTATGGAAGTGGTCAAAACCACTGTTTTAAGGATCATGCTGCATAAATAGGATAGACATGAAAAACTTCTTTCGCCCAACCTTTCCTTCCAAGTTAGGTTTTGATCATTTTGCTCAAGATCCTTTTTAATGTATGAGACGTGCTTGGTTCTAGATATCTCAAGACTCAGTTTCCAACCTTAGGATTTACTTACATTTATGTTATAACACAACCCTAAGAGGATTTGACATACTTTAATGACATGTACTTAAGATGCATATGCAACTAAGATGAAATGTATGTAAGGTGAGATGGAACATGAATGCATTATCTCTTGAATTGCAAATGGAATGAATTGTCATGCAAAACTGATTCTTTCATGCATCACAAAATCAAACAATATAACTTAAGATGCTTGTGTTACTTGTGGAGCTTTTACAAGACAATTCCAATGTTTCATATTCTCCCGATCTAGAACATAAGTTAGCATCTCAAGGCAACTTTTTCATCATCATTTTTTTTTTTTTTTTATAGACAAACAAAACATGTCAAATAAACACACATCTTTAAATTAAAACTTATTCAATCCAAAACCAAACTGCAATCCCAAAAATGAAAATTTGAAAACACAAACCAAAAACCAAAAACCAAAATTTATATACAAATGTACACTATAATACAAGATGATGCAAAGCTTAGCTTATCACTTTCCTGGATCCCACACATGATTAGAACATTTCAACAAAAATATGACATAATATGCATGCCAAATGTTGTGGGAATCTAAGACCAGACCAAACAATGCAACAAATTTCCACTTGCCATGCTCACCATACCAATTTGATTTAGTTCCAATAATACTCCCATAGGTGAGCATCAAATTACTAGAATGATTAGACAATAAATGATTTTCAATTTTATCATGTCTATTCTTTAAAATATAATCTTCATAATTCCCTCCTTGATTTAGAATTAGGCTATCCTTTTCAAATATGCAATTTTGTAAGTAGTAGCCTATTTCTACAAATTTCTTAGCCAAATCATTTTCCAAATTTGTAGGCCAATCAAATTTGTGTAACAATTTACAAGCATCTAAGATATTTACTAAATTAGGATCATTAAAAGTTTTTATCCTAGATTCAATTAGTAATTGTTGATGAATTTTATTTAACAATTCAAGTGCATCAACTTCTTTTCCATTCATTAAAACCATGTTATTAAAGGTGTGATTAAAAATTATACCTTGTTTTTCATTTACCTTTAGTGACATTTCATCATTCAAATTATTTAAATTCAAAATATGGTCATCCTTTTCAATCCTCAAACACTCTTGGTCAAAGTGTATGTCAAGTAATCTGCTTTGATGATCACTTATTTGAGTTGCTTCCAATTGATCCATCTCTTTATCATTTGGTTCTAATTCTTTGTTCACTATCCATGGTATCTCTTCATTTGAATCCCCAAAATCATCATGCAAACTTGCATCCACACTTTCAATGAATTTATATTTTGTCCCCTTTTCAAATCTTGTGAATATGAGATCTTCGTATGATGTAGAAGGTTCAACATCCTGCATATCAAGTAAAATATGAGTTTTATCTATGGAGATGTGAGAAAAGAATGCATTATCATATCTCCCCCAACCATTGTGAAAATTGTCATCCAAATCTATGATATGAAACTCCATGGTATTTGTGACATGATCTTTTGATTCATTCATCCATTCATTTTCTTCTTTGTCCTTGGCAATAGGATCATTATAATCTTCCAAAATTTGATGAGATTTGAAACCCTCTTCCAAAACATCCTCAAATCGTACAGGAGTTGTAATATCTTCCTTTGAGTAGGCAATTATGTTGTCCTGTATATCAATTGGCACACAAGTTTCATTAGTAGCTTTGGAATGAGTGAAGTCTTCCCACTTCTTCCAAGCATCATAATAATCATCTTTCAAAATCAAGTGGTGACGTTCAACTATTTCTTCAACATCTTCCAATTCATCAATGTGCTTCTCATCAAATTCATCTTCACCTTCCTTAGATGGTTCAATTATTTCCAAAAGTGGGTTATTTCTTGAATTCAAATTTATAAGGCTATCATTGTCCAAATTAGTAACCCATGATTCATTATCATAATTTGGAGGGTGAAGAATTTCTTGATCTTTAATTTTACACATTTCATCAATAGTATCTTCCAAGAACAAGTGGTGAAATTCTATCATATCTTCAAATTTATTTATTGATTTTCTTTCCATTTCACTTTCAACCACTTCATTCAATTCTATGGTGGGTTCCATCCATTCACATATATCAAACATTGTTGAATTTAGAACCCCTTCATCTAGATAATCATGTATCTCTACATGATCCTCACTAGTGGATGTTGTCTTAGCAATTTGCACCTCCTCGTGGACTACATCCAAGGTGGTCATAAAATTTGGGTATTCAAATTCATCCCCTTGATCATTTACCTTAGATATCATTGGAGTGGAGGGTGCTATGTTTGATGGTTGGTGTAGGTTGGCATCAAAAGAACAATCTCTCATGTGAATATGTTGTGCCTTTTCTTCTTCAAGACCTTGTCGTTCTATCTCTTCTAAGATCTCATGGATTCTCTCTAGGGACAAACCACTCAGTTTTTCCTCAATGAGTGAAGCAAGTGTGGGGTGTATGGCTCCTAGGTATACTTTCATGGCTTCCTCTTCTAATGTGTTAAAATTTTCCCACATTTGGGAGTGCAACTCATGAAATCTTTCATTGAATTGACTCAAGGATTCATTAGACTCTTTACATATGGAGGTAAACTGATTTTTCAATATTTCTAAGTCAGCCTGATTACCAAAATGATTAAGATAGGTTGCTTCTAGTTGTATCCAAGAAGTCCTAACCTCCATGGGTAGTTGGCTATACCAAAAGAATGGTCTATCATCCAAAATGTATGCAAATAACTTACAAGCCACCTCCTCATAGAAAATCTGGAATTGACATAATGCATTCTTGTAGACATGCAGCTTTTGCAAGTATCCTAGTGGTACCTCTTGATTAAAACACCGTAAAAAATCCAATAACATTTTAGGAACATGATATGGTACCACAGGTATAGACAAACCCTTATAATGATCCTCTATTATTAATACCATTCTCTCTCTTAGAGATGTTATTTCAGCTCTCAGGGATACCCTTTGCTCCTCAAGTGTTGCCATTAGTGAACTTAAAATGTAATTTTAGAACCAAATCTGTTGAATATTCAACCTGCAATATAAAACAGAAATCAAGTTAGCATCAACTAAGAGATGTATTCATTAAAATCAAATGAAAAGTAATTGCATGAGACCAAAATTCTGAAAAATTAAATCAAATCACTTTAATTCTGTATGAACAATCAGAAAAATATACAGATACCTGAATTGCTTAAAATAGAACAGGTAAATAAATTCAGACCGTCCTTTTTACAATCCGCTGAATGTTAGAGGACTAATGCATACAAAAATTTAAAATTATATTACACTAAAAATAAACCCGTACGGCCCTCCTAGCACCAATCCGTTGAGTGGTGTTAGAGGCCGTATATGCTAATAAAATGGACTTGAAATTTTTAGCAATGTAAAGCTCTTAAACAATTAAAAACCCGTAGCATCTAAAATCATGATAAAATAAACCCTTTTCAGGCCCTCCTTCTAGCGCCAATCTGTTGAGTGGTGTTTTCACCCAATTGTGAAAGCACACTCTCCGGTAGGATCTGAGTCCCAAAATCCTCTGCTTGCAAAGAAAATAATTTCTCCAAGGTTCCTGTTGTAGACACCAAAACAAGCACCATTCTGATTAAGTGACTACAAACACTGATCGCATGCACATACACAGCTTTCAGGGCAGCCCTTAGAGGTCAAACAGTGGTCTTGGCCACTTGCACGACAGTTTAGAGGGTCAAAAAATGAGCGGTGCAGAGTTGGTCATTTTGTCAAAACCTTTAACAAACTTTAAGCCTTTAGTCCAAAGCAGCCTTCAAAACTTCACCAAACTTCAAGCCTTAAGCAATCCAAAGCAAAGTCTTCAAAAGCAAACAAGCCTTAACAAAAAAAGGGAACCTAGCCTTAGACGTCACGAAATCGCGACGTCGCGATTTCGCACGTCGCGAAATCGCGACACCTTTGGCCCCGAGGGGAGCCTCGGCCAAAGGTGTCACGATATCGCGACACCTTTGGCCCCGAGGCTACCCTCGGCCAAAGGTGTCACGATATCGCGACACCTTTGGCCCCGAGGGAGCCTCGGCCAAAGGTGTCGCGATATCGCGACACCTTTGGCCCCAAGGCTCCCCTCGGCCAAAGGTGTCGCGATATCGCGACATCGCGATATCGCGACACCTTTGGCCCCAAGGGGAGCCTCGCCGAAGTGTCACAATATCGCGATGTTGCGATATCGCGACGTCGCGATATCGCGACACTTCGACACTTTACGTTTAAAAGGCATACTTACGATAATCAAAGGCGGACTTTGACGTGGCCACCGCATCCAAGGGATAACCGCCACGTGGCACCCTTACGTGCCCCTTTTTAAAGAAACCCCGTGGGTCTCAGAACGGCGGACTTTAATGAAACAAGCGGTTTTAAAACAAATCCGATCCGAGGCCACGCCTCATAACTTCTAATGTCAGTGCGAGCCATGTCTCATAATGACCTGATAGGGATCAAATCTGAGCGGCCCTTGCGGATTTAGGGTTTGACATTAATGCTCCAAGAGGCGAAAACCTCTATAAAAACTAGCTCGATACGAAGTAAGAGAAGGAAGTATTTTTCTGAAACACAACGAAGTGCTGTTGAACTCATCCAGAGACCCGATTGCACCAGTTTGAATCCACCTTCTTCACATCCAGAATCTCTTGCAAAATAGAGGTTGGTGGTGCTCAGAAGCGTGAGTCAGACTCTCATACCCGACAGTGGATCACAAGAATCCACCAATTTGCCGACAACACATTATCCTGGATTTTGAGCCAATTCCTAGTGGGTTGGCGTCAAAGTCGGATTTTAATAGGGCGGCCCGCTTGGGCACCCCACGTATGTTCATAGTGTTAATATTCATGCTGTTTCGAATAAGATTAAAATAGTTTACGTTATCTCGTTTCGAATATAATGTTTTTTAGTTTAATGTTTGTAGTTATGTTTTTATACTTTCAAAAAATATTATATTTAAAACAGCTCTACCCTTTTGCGAGGGTGCTATTAATGTGTTTACTGTTTCTTTGGTCGCAGGAAAGAACAACAGCAAGCAAAGTTTTATCAACATAAGCGGCGGTGGTACTTTAGCCCGTCCATTTCAAATGTGGGCATGCGGATAGAAGCAATATTGACCCCGATTGTAACCGAGACAGACTAACACTCCTGGCCCTAAAAGGCAGGAGATGTATTGTAATCGAACGGAATTAATTTATATTCGGTTGATTCAAAGTTCTATTTTTATTACATCTTTAATACTGTTTTTCATTCCGAAATCTCATGCTTTCAGTGGCGATCACTGTGGGACCCGAGCCAAGTTTTTATTTTAATTAGATTAAATTTTTTTTTTCCGGCCCCCGCCCGGGGTTTTTCCCTGGGGGAGAAGAGGTAGGGTTTTATATTAAATTGTGTTTTTTTTTTATTTTTTTTAAGGTAGAGAAATTTTTCCGTAAATTTAAAAAAAAAAAAAATCTTTTTAAATTTTTACTTGCTGTTTTCAGTTAGTATTATCTGTCTGGCATAGGGAAAGATTTCTTTTTCAGTTGCCTGTTTCAATTTTTTGCAAAGTAAAATGAACCCCACACACCACGTGGTATTTTAAACCAAGGCGTTGGTCGTAAAACCCCAACCCTTGAGCAAGACCAAAGGTGGATTCCATTATCACTTTGGCTTGAGATATTGCATCCATTACCTCGATCGCGACCGTTGCTAGACGTAAATCCCGACGAAGGCTGACCGAGTGTAGCTTGGGGTGATTCCCAGCATGCGAGGATAAGTTTTCTATGGTAGGTTTCATAAACAGAGTGATTCCCCTTCTGTACCGCCTATGTTCCACGTACCATCCGCTCTCACGTACCTATAGTCTCCCTCACGTAAGGGCGGGTATATAGAGAGGTTGGTATATCGGTCCGACAATGGTATATTGAAGGGGCGACCATTTATGGGAGTCATATGAGCCAACATTATGCATTTAAACGTTCTTCCAAAATTGCAAAAACAAAAAGAAACACCAAAATGCACTAAACCACTCTAGGACACACTATTTAATCCTTAAAAGAGATAATCACAGGTTTTGTGTATGTGTGTGTTTACTTCTGCTTAGTGTAGACAAAAAGACAAATCATCATAAACGAGATAAAATCTGCTTAGATAGTAGCGAAGCATCACAATGGTGTACACTCGTAGCCAAGCCCAATCAAGGGCAGACGCTGCGGAAGGTACACAAAGAGAGGGCGCTAGTCGCCTTCGCTTTAGCCCTGAGGACCTAGCCATACCGTCTTGGCAGTCTGGCCTACAACAAAGTCCACATCAGGCCACTTCAAGAAGGAACTATTGGGAACCTCCTCATTGGAATACACCCATTCAACACAGCCCCTTTCGGGAAGATGGTTCACATGCAGCTCTCAATGTAAGTAGACAACCGCCTCTTGAGGCTAGATTTGAATGGCCACAGCACGATGAAGCGCTAGAGAGGCATACTGTCCATTTGGAGGGGCAACGTGGATATGGCGTCCCTTCTTTACCTCCCATCAGAACAGAAAAACAACATCCAGAGCGCAGGGCTCTTTACACAGGGCAAGCTAACTCCGCCCGCCCCTTTCACACCCATGAAAGGGAGTACGAGGAAGATCATCACATTCCTCGAGAACAACAAACAACGCGGGAACCTTGCGTTTCTGCACCTGCCAGATATCATGATCACACATCGAGGCTAGGGCCTCAAACAAATGTCGCCTACCCCGACAAAGGGAAGCAACCCATTGAAATTTTAGACCATCAAGATCGAGGCAAACACATAGGCAAAACATTCAAGCCTCCTCAACAAAAGAGGGCAGACCAAGTTGACCCGGCAAGTCGCCGGACATGCCGCCCGCCAAGCTCGAATCACGCAGCTTGAGCAGGGTCATCAGGAGTTAGAGTATTTATACCGCTTGAATAAAGAGCGCATGCAGCGCGAAGCGGATGAATTGCGCTATAAGCTACCTGAGAGGGTGCCAACCCCTCGCACCCACAGAGAAGAACAATATGAGAGGCACAATCCCTGGGTGCAAGACAGGTCTCCGCGACCTCGTCAAGTTTTGCCTCCGAGACCTTATAGACCCGAGAGGGAGGCCACTCCCCGAAACAATGATGGGTACCCCCAACGGGGACTCAATCAAGGTCATAGGTCTCGCCTAGGGACTCCTCAAGAAGTTTATGAGGAGTTCGAACCAGAAATAGAACGGGCCGACACGCCCCATCAAGGCGGGAGGGCTGCCAATCGGCCACCTCCCCATAGGCCTCCAGTCTCCCTTGACCCACAACGAGAGCAAACCAAAGAAGAAGAAATAAAATCTTTCGATGCATACAAAGCGCTATTAGAGCGTTTGGAGTCTGTGGAGATAAAAGCTTCTGGGCATCAAAAGCCCACACTACGTCAACTCCGCAGTCATCCGGTGCATCCCTCAGTACCCATACCTCTTTACCCTGAACATTTCAAGTTGCCACAATTGGCAGTCTTTAAAGGTGAGGAGGACGCACAAGAACATGTCACGAGGTTCCTAAGTCAATGCTTCGGCATCCAAGACAATGATGCATTGTTGCTTAGAACTTTCATAACCACATTCGCGGGCCCCGCCTCGGATTGGTTTACACAATTGCCCAAACACAGTATCAACAACTTAGATCAACTAGTGGATGCATTTCTTGAACGCTTTGCTTTCAACACAAGGAAGAAGGCATCACTAAGTGATTTGGCCAGCCTCAAGCAGTATGAGGAGGAAACAATAGCAGCATACGGGAACCGATGGAGGGCTTTGCTTTCCAGGCTACCCTACCGTCCCCCTATGTCTGATCTCACTCAGATGTTTGCACGAAGTTGCTTAAAATCAATCTCTGGGCTATTGCTGCTGCAGCAATACGACAGCTTAGAAGAAGCTTTGGCGCAAGCCAGAGTCATAGAAGAGATTAAAATAGGTGAAGGCACAATTGCCAAGCCTAAAAAGAAAGAGTGGAATAAAACCACTAAGACTGGGAATACGCAATCACAACCCGCAGCGGTTAATCAAGTTGCGATCAGTGTTCCCAAGCCAGCGCAAGACACGCAGCCTCAAAAGGCCAATTACCAGGCAGTGCCTCCTAGTTATGAGAAAGATAATAAGAAACAGGAGCAGAATCAGCAGCGTCGCCCTAGGCGACAATTCACCCCTTACACGGAGTCTAGGGACTCCTTATTTGACCGCTTGTCAGCGGAAAATTTAGTAACCCTTCCAGAGATCCCAACTATAGACCCTAACGCTCCTAAGCCTAAGGGATATAGAGAGGAACTATACTGTAGATTTCATAGGCGAAGGGGACACGATTTGAATGGATGTTGGAAGTTCAAAGGACTAATCCAAGATTTAATCAAAAATAAAACATTGGCCGTGGACAACCCCATAGCGCCAAACAACCAACAAATGGGGGTATTCAAGGACCCCTTGCCTGCCCACGAGGCACAGGCAAAACCTCTCCAAGTTAATGAGGTGCGCCAAAACCTTCCCATGCAAGGATTTGTGGGAATGATCAGCATAGTGACGAGGAATAAAAAGTACTCAGCAGTTGCCCCTGGGGTAGCCACGAAGGAAGTTCCGACAACGTCACAGCCTCAACAACACCCTATACAGTCACCTCCGCCTAGACCAGAAATCACGATACGGAGCAAACTCACGCAGAGTTTGCGGACCACATCGGCTAGGCTGTCCATTTACGAGCTTATTCAACAATCAACACCTCACAGGGAAGCTCTTATGGACATTTTAAAAACCATCGAATTACAGCCCCAAGAAGCAAATTCTTTCAACAACTTCGTGGGACACGTAAAACGATGTACAGAGCCGGTCATCACCTTCAGAGAGGATGAAGTCAAAGCAATATCGAATGACGCGACAGATCCACCCCTGCATGTTGTTGCGTGGATCAATGTTATCCCGTATAAGAGAGTGTTGGTAGATACTGGCTCGTCCAGTAATATTATTACCACTGCAGCCCTAAAACATTTGAAGCTGCCAGCCTCTCATATCACAGCCTCCACGTACACACTGCGAGCTTTCAATGATGCAATATGCTCGATAGTCGGCACAGTTGTTCTACCTGTCCAGGTAGGACAAAAGACAACACCAACATTGTGCCATGTGTTAGAAGGCGAGATGGCTTACAATATACTGCTAGGGCGGCCTTGGATCGGGACATGAAGTGTGTCCCTTCCATCGCTCACCAATGCTTAAAGTATGCTTTTGAAGGAGAAATACATGTAGTCCCAATGGACTTGGAACCCTTCAAGTATTGCAATGCGGTACAACTAATGCCTCAGTCGACCCTCCCTTCAACACATTTGGATTTCCAGCTAAATCCATCTAAAAAGGGTTCAACACCGCAGGCACCACTGGTGACCAAAACAGCAACATCCCAGCCAGGTGAACCCTCATCATCTACTCCTTCATTACCAACGCCACCTGTCATGGCTACACATAAGGACAAGGGAAAACAAATCATGGAAGAGGCTCAGCCCTTAGAAGAGGGGTTGCCAACAATTTCAACGATATCAACAGAGGAAATATCCAGCACAACGGAAGCTGAGACTCCAAACCTACCAAACATGGAATGGACTCAGGAAGGACTCCCGTTCCCTCCCTCCGAAGCATCAACAATCACTATTGAAATGGCTAGTACAGGCCTAGGGGAGTACATAGTGCATAATGTTGTGGCAACGCCCGCATTAGAGTCAGTCCAGGATATGGGAAGACCTCGCCTTCCCATAGGAACAGTTGTTCCCCTAGGTCACCCACCCAACCAGACAAATTTTGTGTATGGGGGCCTTGATCATGGTCTTGAACCATGTAAGCAAAAGGAAGCAGACGAAGAACCTTTTGTTGAAAACATCAATTATCTGTCAAACCCGCAATTTGCCCTCAAATATCTCGGCCAATGCCATTGGCATGGATACGGGCTAGGCAGATATGAGCAAGGGATGCGTCTCCCTTGCCAACCAAGATATCAGATGCCATATGACAAGTCAGGAGTAGGGTTCAACCACCCCCTGCCCTTGGACATCTTGGTTGAAAATATGCAAGACCTAGAAATAGGCAACAAGGGGGGATTGGCACCAGATCTCTATGCCAACCCAAATACAGAATTTACATTGGGAGATTACCTCCCATGGTCACCAAACACCCTTGGTAACAGCAGTAATCCCTCTCCTTTGCTAGAGAGAGGCGAAAGTTCGGATACTCATCCCCAAAGAGAATATCAATGGTGTCCGGACATCTTCTCGAAGTTGTTCCCCTTAGAGATTCCAGTTGAGTCAGTACAATGTCAAGAGAGTCAGGTCCCTCCACCAAAAGTGGAACAACCGCAATGGGACCAGATTAACGTACTGGAACAAGGAGAACCATCAACGTCGCAAGCAATAGTTGCTGAAGAGAATGAACATTTTTGGATCTCCGAAAGTGACTCAGAAGATGAGACTGAGATGGACTATCTCAGACATGCGCGATGACATTACCGCCCTTTAACTCATGAAGATCTAATGGGACAGATGGGCATAAGATTAGGGCATGAATGGTGGGTCGACCCAGCAGGGTGGGACCTGATCTTGGATCCATGGCTCCACATTCACGATGAGCACCGTCCACCTCGAGACCCTATCATAACAACAGTGCCGAGGGAAGACCCTGTCCTCCATTTGGCACATAGGGCCGATCCGTTCGTGCCCGTTCCCTTAGAGCCAGATCCAGAGCATAGGGAGCATCTAGAAGAATCGCGTTATCATGCCCACGGTAATGGAGACCAAATTCATTCCATCCACATGATCTCCATTGATTTGACCGCACCCATCCGCAATCCGGCCGATCCAGGACGGTCATTGCATCTAGACATAGATGCCATCGACCGGGATCGCGTCAATTCACCTCTATCACCATCGAGTACTCGGCTTTCGGTGAAATGCCTCACTTTACCCCAAGGACAACTCAGGATATTTTTCAAGTTGAAGAGGAACCTGAGGTTCCAAGCATAGATCTAAATTTAGCTAATGATATCCATTTGATCCCGACTCCACATCAGTTGGAGGACGGATCCCACATGTCAGTCGAGGAGACGACTGACGTAGACATCGGCATGCATCCAATGAATCCACAGATTCTCAAGTCAGGGGTAAGTCTTTCCCCCGAAGAGCAAGCCGACTACATTACCCTTCTCAAAGAGAAGAAGGAGGTTTTTGCATGGTCGTACAAGGATATGCCAGGACTAGACCCGCAGCTAGTCACGCATAATTTAACGCTTGATCCGACAATCAAGCCTGTAAAGCAAAAACTACGTAAGATGCACCCAACAAGTGGCATTGATGGTCAAAGATGAATTGCAAAAGCCGTTGGATGCACAGTTTGTCATCTGCATGGATTATCCGCCATGGCTGTCCAACATGGTTCCCGTCAAGAAGCCCGACGGGAGGATTCGCATATGCACCGATTTTTGAGACCTGAATAAAGCGAGTCCTAAGGATGATTTCCCCTTGCCGAGCATCGACGCGTTAGTAGACGCTACAACAGGACACGAAATGCTCTCCCTAATGGATGGTTTCTCAGGATACAATCAGATTCGTATCAATCCTGAAGACCAACTAAAAACGGCGTTCACAACGCCTTGGGGGACATTTTGTTATAAGGTCATGCCTTTTGGCCTTAAAAATGCCGGTGCCACCTACCAACGTGCCATGACGTATATCTTCCATGATTACATGCACAAAACTTTGGAAGATTACATGGATGATTTGTTAGCCAAGTCTCTCTTGCGCTCAAATCATATCGCTGACTTAGGCAAGATCCTCGATCGCCTCATGGAGCATAAAGTTAGACTAAACCCCAAGAAGTGCGTCTTCGGCGTCACATCCGGAAAACTCTTGGGTTTCATAGTCTCAAAACGAGGAATCGAGGTGGACCCAAAGAAAGTCAAGGCAATCCTTGAAATGGTTCCCCCAACCACAATCAAGCAGCTCAGAGTCTACAGGGAAAGGTCGCGTCGATTAAACGCTTTATAGCGCAATTATCCGACAAGTGCCGACCCATGAACAAATTATTGCACAAGGGGGTTACATTTCATTGGGATGACGAGTGCCACTCAGCCTTTGACGAGATCAAACAATACCTGGTTTCGCCGCTAGTATTGGCACCACCTAGACCAGGAGTGCCGTTCTACTTATACATCTCAGCTACTGAGGTGGCACTGGGCGCCATGTTAGCCCAAAAGAATGAACTTCACAAAGAATAGGCTACATACTATCTTAGCCGCACCCTGGTTAGTTATGAACTTAACTATGCATACGTTGAGAAACTCTGCTTGGCAGTGGTGTTTGCTACCAAAAAGCTACGCCACTACATGCTCAGCAACACTACGTATGTTGTGTCTAAGGAGAATCCATTGCGATACATGATGAGTCGTACTTATCATAGTAGTCGCACGGCGAAATGGATCATGTTGTTGATGGAATTTGACATAGAATTTATTGGACAAAAATCTATCAAAGGACAAGTCATAGCCGATCAACTAGCAGAGGCTCCTCTTGAAGACGATCAGCCTCTGGTCATAGAACTACCCGATGATGGGGTCTTCCATGTCTCGTAATCGCCAGATGCTGATGAGCCTGAGTCACAGGCCGACATAACCCTATTCTTCGATGGTTCTAAGTGTGAGCAAGGTGGTGGTGCAGGAATTGTATTCTTCACACCGCAGGGTGCTCCAATGCCCCTGTCATTTAAATTAAACTTCCCATGCACCAACAACAATGCAGAGTATGAAGCCTTGCTCCTAGGTCTTCAGACAACAATCACCATGAACATCAAAAGACTGAACATCTTTGGTGATTCATTGTTAATAGTCAATCAAGTCAAAGGGGTATATCAATGCAAATGCCCAGTTTTGAAGGCTTATAAAGCCCTTGTGGACAAATTCCTGGCAAAACTTGAGTGGTATGACATCGAGGCACTCCCTCGATCATCGAACCATTTTGCGGACACAATGGCCTCCTTGGGGTCACTAATTCCGTAGGACCTTTCTGGTGATATGACAACCATTCAAGTCAAAACCTTATCGCAATCCATGATGGAGCGTGCAAGCTCAGACTTGACGCCAGGAATCCACATGATCCAAATTGAACCATCCTCGGATAGGTTCTCTCGAATCCGAGATCATCTAAAACACGCCAACTGGGGGTCCTTGTTCTCCCCTACTCCCATTAGTAGCAACACAACACTATTCTTGCAGGTTCTATCCCATTCAAGCATTTGCTAGGGATGAACTTCAGGAGGGATTGGCTGTTCATACTATCGAGGTTTCTGATCAACAGGACTGGTATTTACCCATCCGAGACTACCTCAAGTTAGGTAGTCTCCCACTTGATTTGACTCATGCCGCAAAACGAGCACTCAAGCAAAAAGCGGCTAAGTATGTCTTGATAGGAGACATCTTGTATCGTCGCAGCTATGAAGGAATCCTCCTTCGTTGCTTGGACCAACAAGAGTCCACTTGGGCAGTCGCCCAAGCGCACGATGGTACATGTGGTGGCCACTTCAGTGGAATGGCCATCGCAAAGCGCATTCTTCGCATGGGCTATTATTGGCCATCTTTAGAGCGAGATTGTTGCACCTATGTCAAGAAGTGCGTGAAGTGTCAACATCATGCCAATCTAATGCACGTACCTTCTCAGGCCTTGCAGACAGTCCAGTCTGCTTGGCCGTTCTCGCAATGGGGCTTTGATCTAATTGGAAAGATCTCCCCTGCATCGTCAGGCCATCACACGTTTATCATAACGGCCACAGAGTACTTCACCAAGTGGGTGGAAGCAATTCCGCTTACCTCTACGACAGGACCCCGCATTGTGGAGTTCATTTTGCATAACATCATATGTCATTTTGGTATTCCATCCAAAATAGTCTCGGATAATGGGACACCTTTCAAGAACAAAGACGTGCGTGCTTTGACCACAAAGTACAAGATTCAGCACAGCTTTTCGACACCCTATTATCCGTAGGCGAATGGGCAAGCAGAGGCGTCAAACAAAATGCTAGTTGCCATCCTTAAAAAGACCGTCGTAGACAGTCATAAGGATTGGCACATTCAAATCCCACTTGCCCTATGGGCCTATCGCACTAGCATTCGGACGCCCACTGGGGCCACTCCGTTTTCACTCGTGTATGGCTCCGAGGCAGTCATGCCTCTAGAGTTGGAGATTCCTTCCCTGCGCATATCAATGCATGAGTTCATCGATGATGATTCTGCGTGGCAGGCCCGGTTAGACCAGCTTACGTTGCTTGACGAACGACGCGTTAATGCTCTCGAGCATTTACGCATTTATCAAGAGCGACTTAAGAAAGCTTACAACATGAAAGTTCACCTCAGGGACTTTCACGTTGGTGATTTGGTTTTGAAGGAAAATCAACAAAATTCCAGTTTGCCATCCCACCTAAGGGACAAGTTTGCGGCCAATTGGTTAGGTCCGTATGTCATTGATAGCAAAATCGGACCCGGACATACCGGCTAGCTTCTCTTGATGGTATCAAGGAAACAGAACCCTTGAATATCAGTCATTTGCGACCATTTCATATCTAAAGAGAGCCATATCCCAAAATGCTCCAAGGATTCTTGCAATCGCTTGGTCAAACCAAAATGCTCCAAGGATTATCACAATCGCTTGGTCATATCCCAAAAGCTCCAAGGATTCTTGCAATCGCTTGGTCAAACCAAAATGCTCCAAGGATTCTTGCAATCGCTTGGTCAATCCCACAAATGCTCCAAGGATTCTTGCAATCGCTTGGTCAATCCCAAAACGCTCCAAGGATTTCCACAATCACTTGGTCAAAAATCATGAAAATTCAAAAACAACAAAAATCATCAAAAACAACAAAAATTTGCATCTCATTTCTAGGCATATTCAAATTCATCAAATAGAGAGTTCTTCTCGCAATTCATCTTCATATTCACCAAAATCAATCCATCAAAAATACAAAAATACATAGCTGCATTCAAGCATCGCACCCATACATTGCACATTCATGGTCGTATAGGTCAAAAGGCACCATAGGCTGTCATGATTCTACTAGTCCATCTTGTTCCACACTGTTCCATCTTACAAAAACAACAAAAACACCATTCATTTTACCACACTAGAGTCAGTGGTCTTTTAATGTATCAAGAGTTTTTCGTGATTCAGTCATCATTTTGCTCTTTTAGCAATGTAATGTATCAAGTCAAACAGATTTTACGAAGGTAGAGTTACACTTGCAATACACCTTGTTACGTAACATCCCAACACAAATTAAAACACATAAAAATTCCCGAGTTGTGTGAACGAAGGATGAAACCTGCACAGTAATCCAGGTTACCATAAGCGAAACGGTTATCTTGCTCATCCCCCCGTGCGAATGACCCCAAGAATGCTCGAGAGTTGGCAAAAGGACAAGCATCCTCCCTACCCAATTCCCTAAGAATCCCAAAGTTGCAAAACATCAAAAATTTGCAAATGTCAAAGCTCCAAAATTTGACATCCTACAAAGTGCACATATCAAAAGGCACAAAGCATAGTGATTCTCGTCACTCCATATCCAAATCCCTTGCTCAAGAGAAAAGAAAAACAAATCAAAATAAACAGTGATTATTATCACTATAAAGAGCAAGTATCCCAATACAATTGAAGAAAAGAAGGGAGTTGACCTTGAATCCCTGGAACTCTCAAAGATTCTGACAGGTCATGAGGCAAGCCTCAATATCGGTTTGGTTGATAGCCTATCGGTCACTGGCGGTAAACTTCTCGCATGACGATATATCTGTCACATTAACTTGTGTACAGATCAATATTTGCATGTGGATGAGCTAGCTTATGGTATCCTGGATAACACCGCAGATTAATCTAACTACATACAACAAAGGAGTTAGTGGAGCTAATTAGGTGATCCTCAAGACATGATTCGGTTGAAAGCCCATCTCGGCACTCGGCGGTATCCCCGACAAATACCACATAAATGAACTCAATTGCACACACAGGGATGTGAAATAACTTGGTTAAAAACAAGTCCGATTCATACCTTGTTCAAAAGTCTTGTAAGATAAAATACAATCATGGCTAGTAAGTTAAAACCGTCTGAGTCTCGGAAAACCTTTGCTACATTTCTAAACCAACTGCACTACTTTTCATCCTTACAATACCACCAGAAAATACAAAAAAGAAACACCACATTTGTACATAGCAAAATAATGGAGATCTAAAACAGTCTATGGTGCCATAGTCAAACATCACAAAGTTCATCCATCCATCTTATTTCCGCATATCACATGCCAATCAAAAACATTTGCATCCATCATGCATCCATCAAAATAAATCAACATACAACATCGGTAATTATCATACCATATGCATCCATCAATATAAAGTAGCATGCATCCACCAACATCAACCATTGTGCATAAAATCATGACATATACGCAAAGAAAGAAAATCAAAACAACAAAAACATCACAAAAAGCAACACAAAAACATAAGCAATAAATTGCCGGACACAAGTGCTCTTGCACTTAACCTCTTGGCACAGAAAATCGATGTCGGGGCCCAAATTGTCACCCTCCTACTTCCCCAAGAAGGCTACCATAGCTGGACCGCTCCACGGGAAGATGGGTTCTTGATGATTTCACCCCATTATGGCATCACCAAAAGGGTTAACACCCACCAAAAATAGGTCCAAATGTCGGGAAATCGCATGTGCTCAAATGGTAAAACATCCAAAGGCACCCTAACCTAAGTCATCTTGGGTCAAGCGACTCGTCGCTTTTCTCACGAAGGTCATTCCCTCATCGATTCGTCGCTTGAGGGGGTAGTCACACTTAGTCACCAATCAACAAGCACACACCCAATCAAGGCAATGACATGCATTCAAAGAATCATTGACAAAGACAATCACGCTCCCGCTTGGGGCAGTAAACAAGCAATCATTAAGTTGATCAAATACTTGGCATTCCCGAAGCATGAACACAAGGTTTCCCCCGTGGATAAAAGGTTGCGCCCTTTGCCTAATCATGACCGATCAATGTCCAAGCTCAAGTCACACCTCACCAAAATAGGTTAACACTTGAAATCAAATTCCTTAGCTCGTCAGAAGCAAGGATTCAAGAATGCATGCCCTTTCCATACTTGGGGCATCAAAAGTTGGTTAGGTTACCAAGAAACCCTAATCATTAGTGCTTTGGTTCTCTATTTTTGCTCAGCGCTATGCCATGCACAGCGCTTCCCAAAAAGGGGCATCTGTAGACACCAAAACAACACCATTCTGATTAAGTGACTACAAACACTGATCGCATGCACATACACAGCCTTCTGTGGCAGCCCTTAGAGGTCAAACAAGTGGTCTTGGCCACTTGCACGACAGTTTAGAGGGTCAAAAAATGAGCGGTGCAGAGTTGGTCGTTTTGTCAAAACCTTTAACAAACTTTAAGCCTTTAGTCCAAAGCAGCCTTCAAAACTTCACCAAACTTCAAGCCTTAAGCAATCCAAAGCAAAGTCTTCAAAAGCAAACAAGCCTCAACAAAAAGGGAACCTAGCCTTAGACGTCGCGAAATCGCGACGTCGTGAAATCGTGACACCTTTGGCCCCGAGGGGAGCCTCGGCCAAAGGTGTCACGATATCGCGACACCTTTGGCCCCGAGGCTCCCCTCGGCCAAAGGTGTCGCGATATCGTGACACCTTTGGCCCCGAGGGGAGCCTCGGCCAAAGGTGTCGCGATATCGCGACACCTTTGGCCCCAAGGGGAGGCTCTGCCGAAGTGTCGCGATATCGCGACGTCGCGATATCGCGACACTTCGGCACTTTACGTTTAAAAGGCATACTTACGATAATCAAAGGCGGACTTTGACGTGGCCACCGCATCCAAGGGATAACCGCCACGTGGCACCCTTACGTGCCCCTTTTTAAAGAAACCCCGTGGGTCTACAGAACGGCGGACTTTAATGAAACAAGCGGTTTTAAAACAAATCCGATCCGAGGCCACGCCTCATAACTTCTAATGTCAGTGCGAGCCATGTCTCATAATGACCTGATAGGGATCAAATCTGAGCGGCCCTTGCGGATTTAGGGTTTGACATTAATGCTCTAAGAGGCGAAAACCTCTATAAAAACTAGCTCGATACGAAGTAAAAAAAGGAAGTATTTTTTTGAAACACAACGAAGTGCTGTTGAACTCATCCAGAGACCCGATTGCACCAGTTTGAATCCACCTTCTTCACATCCAGAATCTCTTGCAAAATAGAGGTTGGTGGGTGGTGCTCAGAAGCGTGAGTCAGACTCTCATACCCGACAGTGGATCACAAGAATCCACCAATTTGCCGACAACACATTATCCTGGATTTTGAGCCAATTCCTAGTGAGTTGGCGTCAAAGTCGGATTTTAATGGGGCGGCCCGCTTGGGCACCCCACGTATGTTCGTAGTGTTAATATTCATGCTGTTTCGAATAAGATTAAAATAGTTTACGTTATCTCGTTTTCGAATATAAACTATGTTGTTTTCCCAACAGATCTTGCAATAACTGTGTTTGGATAGATTATGTTTTCTGTTCGAATACCTTTCCAGCATTACGTTTTAGATTGTTTTAGATCGGCTATCAAACATATTGTTATGATATCGTAACTTTAGACATTCGTCAAATATTATCACGCTTTTCTCGTTCTGGTTGCACCACTAACCTGCAGGAAAGAACATTGATTCGACAATGGTCATCTGATGACGTTTTTCTGATTTTCTTCATTAGAATCGTAGGTTGCATAGAGCTGTTTGTTTGCATGAATTTAATAAATCTTTCGAATGTATTATTTATCAATTTCTAAAACTAACGCTCTACCCTTTTGCAGCAGGTGCTATTAATGTGTTTACTGTTTCTTTTGTCGCAAGAAAGAACAGCAGCAAGCAAAGTTTTATCAACATAAGCGGCGGTGGTACTTTAGCCCGTCCATTTCAAATGTGGGCATGCGGATAGAAGCAATATTGACCCCGATTGTAACCGAGACAGACTAACACTCCTGGCCCCTGAAAAGGCAGGAGATGTATTGTAACCGAACGGAATTAATTTATATTCGGTTGATTCAAAGTTCTATTTTTATTACATCTTTAATACTGTTTTTCATTCCGAAATCTCATGCTTTCACTGTTATGCTGATATGATGCTGTTCAAATGAAATGCTAGGAATACCTTAGGGTTTGCAAGTGGATGTTAACAAGGGGCACTGTGGTTTATTTAGTTTGAAATTACAGTGGACTCAAAATGAATAATATCTATTCTCCTCTTTAGTTCTGATGGATTTTCAGCTTGTTTATTTGAATATAGTAATTAAACTGTAGAAAATAAATTAAGGGTTTGAAAAATAAAGCAAAATAAATGAAAATGAAACTAAACTACAGTCAGAATGTTGTCATCAATTTGATGAAACCGAAGATAATGAGGTTTTCTACATGCAACCTAACCTAATGAACCTACAAATTTGCACAATCCAAATAAATTAGGTGCTGGTTTCTAGGGTTTCTCTTTGTAATTCTAGATTTAGGCATTCGCATGAAGCAACCAAGCACACTTGCATTAAACTTCACCTAAAAGCCTTAGAAATTTGGAATGAATGATAAAACATTAAATCATGCATGCACAAAATGACTCCTTCTTTCTCATCAATGAGATGCCAACACTCTGTATTTTTGCATTAAAATGATATATCAATTACAATTACAGAATGTTCCAGGTTTTACAAATCTAGAACAAATGAAGGAAATTGCCCAAGTGCAGGCCCAAAATGGCACGAAGCCCTTGTCTCTGCAACTCTGCAAACAGAAATTTCCAACCCCCCTTTCAATCCATGCTCTTGAATTTATAATCACTGGAATGGCTCTTCGATTCTCCCTGTGTCACTTCGTTTCACCTTCCTGCATTTGACCTTTCAAATTCCTGCCTTTTCCTTGCTTTTGATTAATGCTCGATTCTGAAACGCTCGAAATCCACCACTGCATGTAACGCCTCTGCAATACTGACACCTATAAGCCACGTGTCCTACGTTTTTTGCTTCTTTTGTAACGTCTTCCCGTGCCAAAACGTGACAAAACAGCATGCAACCTGCTATCCTTTCTGGCCATGAAAACGCAACATGTCACGATATCGTGACGCTTTCCTCGTTCGTATGCCTCCGGTCGTTTCTGTCACGATATCGTGACGTTTTTCACCTTCGGACCTTCATGCCACTTTCTGTCGTGATATCGCGACGTTTTTCACCTTCGGACCTTCATGTCATTTTTCACCTTCGGACCTTCATGTTTCCGTACCCCTTAGGCCGCACCCTGTCATGAAATCGCGACGCTTCTCTGCTTCGGGCACCTTTGTTGCATGTTGTCACGATTTCGCGACATTTTTCCCTTTCATATGCTTGAGCTTCAACCTATCGCGATTTCACGATGCTTTTCTCTGTTCGTACTACTTCGCTGCAATCTGTCGTGAAATCGCGACCATTCTCTCCTTCGGACCTTCTTGCCGCAAACTGTTGCGATTTCGCTATCGTTTTCTATTTCAGGCCTTCTTTCCGCCACCTGTCGTGATATCGCTACCACTTTTTCCCTTCGTACATTTTTCCAAAACCTGTCACGAAATCGCGACGCCTTTTCGCTTCGTCCCCCTAGGCTGCCTTCTGTCGTAATTTCGCGACCACTTCTGTGCATCACGCCTTCCGGTTGATTCTGTCGCGATATCACGACCATTCTGGCCCTTTGCCCTATTTGACTGGTTCCTATCGCGATATCGTGACATTTTCTTGCTTCGTGCTCTTTGACCTCTTTCTGTCATGATATCGTGACGTTTTTTCGCTTTGTGCCCTTTGACCAGTTTGACCCACGATTTTGCGACGCGTCGCGATATCGCTACGCCTTTCCATTTTGCCTTTCTCTCTCCTTCCTGGGCCGCGACAGAGCAACATGTCACGATTTCGTGACTCTTTTTTGTCTTCATTTTCTCTCCTATTTTTGCCACGATGGAGCAACATTTTGCGACACTTTCTATTTTTCGGTAGCGATGGCGCAACAGGTCACGATTTCGCAACACTTTCAACACTCATGCATTTATTCCTCTTTTCTTCAATTTTAGCATCTGGGTCACCGAGATTCTTCTTTGCAAGCCTACAAAAAGGTGGGTCCCCAATTTTGGGGTGTGTTGTGGATCAACCACAATAGAAATAATGAATCCCAAGAGCTTCCTTGAAGTCACACCAAATACGTACTTCTTGGGATTCAACCTAACATTATGCTCTATCAGGTGATCGAAGACCTTTTTGAGAACCTCTACGTACTTTGAATGCAACAATGACTTTGCCAATAAGTCATCGATATAGTATTCTAATATTTTGTGCATGTAGTCATGGAAAATGTATGTCATGGCTCACTAATATGTGGCACCAACATTTTTAAGGCCGAATGATATAACTTTATAACAAAATGTTCCCCATGGTGTTGTGAATGCGGTTTTATGTTGGTCTTCGACTTTAATCCGAATTTGATTGTAACTAAAAAAACCTTCCATAAGGGAGAGCATATCATGACCTACAGTTGCATCTACAAGAGCATCTATGTTGGGCAACAAGAATGAATCCTTTGGTGTTGCCTTGTTGAGGTCTCTGAAATCCATATAGATACGAATCCTTCCATTAGGTTTTCCTATAGGTACAATTTTTGATACCCTTTTTAGATAGTCGATGGATATAATAAACTCTATATCCAATAGCATCTACAACTCATATTTAACCATTAAAGTTATGGTTGGATGCATCTTCTTGAGCTTCTACTTGACATACCTTTTAGAGGGGTCTAGCGAAAGGTTGTGAGTAACCATTTTTGGATCTAGTCCTGGCATATCCTTGTATGTCCAAGCGAATAGATTAGGTCTCTCTTTCAATAGAGGGATGAGGATGGAATGCTCATTAGGAGATAGACTCTCTCCAAATTTAACCTTATTAGGATTAGTGGGATCATCATGGATATCCACATTAAAGGTTTCCTCTACTAACATATGTGATCCCTCCTCAAGTTGGTGAGGATTAGGAATCAGGTGGATGTCATCAATTGGGTTTAAAGGTCCTACATCAAAATTTTCCTTAGCGTGATAAACATCATGTGCACAACCTAGCAAAAAATATAAAGGTTGCAATATTTATTTTTTAGGGAATAAATCTTCAGGCTCTAGTGGTGAGTCAGTGTGATCCCAATCAATAGCATCTATATTAATAGACAATGCTTTAGAAATATCAGCTGAGTTGTGAAGTGGAGTGGTTATATCAATGGAGATCATATTTATGGAATGGATTAGATATCCAAGACCACATGTGTATGACTCTATCTTATATATGCCATTCACATACCTAATATGTGGCTCTGGGGTATAGGAATATTTGGATCTGGTCTATGAATAGACTAGAAAGTGAGGTCACTTGGCTCAAGGAGCTGCATATATGTTGGTAGATCAAGGAATACTATATGATAAATCATATCTAAATTGGGTGGTCTCACTCTAAGGCACAGGCCAAGATAGACTCTTTGATACATCTCATCGATGTCAATTGGTTCATGATGATGACGTAAATAGTGAGGCCCAAGATATTTTCTCTCAGTCTCATCCTTGTCATCACTATCATATATGAGCCCTTCACCCTAGTTGACTAGAATCAGGTAATTAGCAAGATGAGACCCAAGGTAGTCCCGCTCTTCATATCCATTATCATCAATAAGGACTCCCTCATTCTCACCCACTATCTCCATGGAAAAAATATAACATAAATGTAGAGGACCTAAGTAGGCCAACTCAGTTTCATCCTCACATCATTCATTGTTTGAGGACTACTCATTATCATTTGTTCCAAAATCACATTTTGGTCCATCACTTTCTGCAATGGATTCTTCTTGCACTTCCTTAGAAGCAACTTTTGATTTAGTATATATTGCTATACCCAAATTTTGGATCTACATGTCAGTATCGTCGGTAGCTTCAAGACTTTCAATCTCCAAGTCAACTCTTGGAATGTCTACTAGATTTACCTCTACCATGATGTTATCATGATAGATCTCAAGTGGCTCAATAGAGATGTATGTCACTAGCCTATTATCCCTTCACATGTAGGAAGGGTTAGGGTGATAAGGATTCCAATCCACATCATCCTCCAAATTGAAGTTAAGATGATTGAGAGATGCTACTAAAAGCTCATCCTATCCTTTGATATGGCAGCCTAACCCAAACCTATCAGTTGGTAACTGATATTGTGGTTCATAGGGAGTTCGGTACCCTTGCTTGAATAAACCTAGATCGTAACCATGCTAATGGTAAAATTCAAAATAGTGCAAGGTGAACTCGGGGTTAGAAAAATAATGAACATTTGTTGAGAATGATTCATCATCATTTTCATCTATGGACGTGCAATTTGTAATTTGGTCAAGCCCTCCATAGATAAAAAAATTTTGGTTGGGTGACGCACCTAATGGTACCATTGTTCCTATGGGAAATCAATGGGCTTGATTTCAGCCCATATCCTATGTAGTTTTGATAAAATGTGTGAATGTCACATTATGCACTATATGCTCTGCTAATATAGGATTAACAAAATGGATGGTCACTTGCGGTGCAGATGACCCTACTGAAGAAGCAGGTGAGGCAAGTTGAGGTGCCTTCTCAACTTTATTCTGATTGTCCTCTTTGTTTATGGTACTAGGAACCTCGATAGTTGCTACTTTGGGTGCTTTCTTTGGCTCTTTTTCACCCATAACTGCCTTAAGGTTCTTGTCATTCCTAAGCATCTTGTATATCGTAGGCTTTGTTGAAGCTATTTTTGTATGCTCTGATAGTTGTGGTGCTATTGTGGAAGGTCCTGCACACACTTCTTTTTAATTTACCTTCTATATGTTTGATAGGTGATGTCGGTTATATATCCAGGTGTGTTGAGGGGAGAATGAAATCTCCAGGTAAATATGCTAAGTTCACATATTTAAATGGATCCTCATCGAAATGAACCATGTGAACTTATCCCTCATGTATATATTTAATACATTGATGTAAAATCAAGGGAACACAATGCATATCTCTCAATTTAAGGCCTCCCCAGGAGGATGTTGTATTGCATGGCACCCTCTATTACATGACACATCACAGGGATGGTATTCATTCCAATCTGAATTAAAATAATTGTAGTGCCTACCATTGAGCATAGTGCATCCTTAAATACTCTCAAAGTGAAGGTAGAAGGTACAATGCATTATTTTGGTAGCTTCAAATATGTTAATGCCTTGGTAGTAATAATTTTGATTGATGATCCTATGTCAATATAAACCTTTTTAAATGGTATGTGGTTAACACATGCAATTATATGTAGCGATGGGTCCACTATAGCAGTAGAGACCATTTTAATCTCGTGATCATGGAATTGGATCACCGGCTCACTACACTACTGCACATGTCCCATAAAATTTGTCAATGCTTTGGGGTCTTGGGATTGAACTTCGATAGACCTTAGGATGTCCATGAACATCTCACTGTGCTTAGGATACTTCTAAATTAGTTCATATATCGACAACTTTACTGGAGTTATTTGTAGGCTTTAACTAGCCTAATATTTATGGGCACCACCAGTCTATTTTGTGGGCCTGGCATATTTTACACTGGCCTTTGAGGAGGCACATCTTGAACCCTGATAGGAGCTGGATATGGATTTGATCTCTCATACCTCCCTTGTCTTGTGATAATATTGAACATGCCAATGTATCCTTGTATTCGTGGTTCCACCCGCACTTTATTCACATGACCAACATTGTTCCTCAGTGGCTCGTGATTTGGTAAGAGGTTCTTGAAGATTCCTATATTTTGGTTATCCAGAGACTGAGGATTATCCACAATTAGCTCACCTTTTTTTATCATGTTTTGCACCACATGTTTGAAACTATAACATCATTTTATGTCATGTCCCTTCATTTTGTGGTAAGGGCAATACAAATCATCCCTATGCCCTTTTGGCTTGGATTAGTTAGGGTCTTCTAATTTTATCTCTAGTAATTTAAAGGCTTTGGTCTTGTACAATTGATGGAATATCAATGTCATCAACTCCAACAAAGGTGTGAACTAGCAACATGGGTGTTGCTCTTTATTCTTACCCTTGTTATTATTGTGTTGATCGTATCACGCAGGAGGATTTTGGGCTTGATAGTTCTATTGTTTCTCCTTATCCCCTTTATGAAGGTTTAACACCCCTTGATTCACATGGGCTATCATGGCTGGGTGATTCTGATTTTGGGTGTTCTTATTGTTCCAATACTTTTTATTCTAGAGCTTCAAGTTACACTCTTGTAACTTGATGTCCTCAATTACCTTAGCTTGCACCAAGGCCTCCTCAAATTTTTGATATTGTTGCAACTATAGTAGTAACAAGATGTGCTTTCCATAACTCTTTTTGAACATTCAAGTCAATTCTATGGTTGGAATGGAAAATGAATACTTGGCCATCAACTTTCTCCATATTTTCCCATAGTCCATAATCGGCTCATCATCATGTTGCATTAGAGTATCTAGATCATATAGGTTTACTTTCTTCTTTATTCTTAAAGAGAAGCATTCAAGAAATGCATTAGCTAGTTGCTTAAAATTGGTTATACTTACCTCTTAAGTTGATTGAACTACTCTCGGGTAGGGCCTAAAAGGGTTGTGATGAAGGTTCTAAGCAACAGAGCATCATTGCTTTCTATCTGAAAGCACATATCCATAAATATCATAACATGTTCCTAAGCATCTTCCTCTCCTTGAAATTTCTTCAGCATTGGCATCTCGAAGTGATCAGGATTCACTGGAATGGGTACTGAAGGGCACAAAGGCTCATTGTGTATTTTTTTCAAGGTTGGCTTTTGATAAGCCATCCCTTATTTCTCTATAGCTCTAACCTTGTTTGCCAAGGCATTATAGGCCTTCGAAGACAAAATTTCCTCCTATCTAAGAGGTCATTGAGGAGCCTTTGGAGGTAAATTCTTCTTTGGTCAAGGTGGGGGACTAGGATCATCCTCCATGTCCACTAAGGAGATATTAGGATATTTTTTTTCGTGGTCATCTTCTACGACTTCCTCATACTACGTATGCCCATGATGTTCAAGCGCTTGGTATTGCATCGTGTTTTGGGCCATATGGTGAGTATGATTTTTAATGTTTTCAGGATGTAATTCAGGCTATGAAGTAGCTCATCTATGAGTGTGCTTCCTGTATTCACTCCAAGGGGGTAAATTGGTACAAGCCAATTGATCCTCTCTATCAGCATGCTCCTTTTGGTCAAGGATGTGTTGCACATGCATGCATTTCTTCAAAATATGTTGCCTTAGCAACCTCTGTCTTTGAGTATCCTCATTTTCAAGGTGTTCATACTCTATGCAAACATCTTCTAATTGATCTTGGAAGATCTTTTGCCTTTGTTCTGACACCAATTTTTGTGATCGATCTATAAGATCCATCGTATGTGGTCTTTGGTGGATTTTTTTTGTTTGAGCAGCTTTGTTGGTGTAACCTCCAACAGACTTGTTTACCATGCTTTTGCCTTTGTCTGTATAGATGGCATTTATGTTCTGGTATTATATGTGATCTATGACCACATGGGTCGATAGGACAAGTATACTATGAGAATTATTAGAGCATTCTCCTAGTTCTCTAATATTCCTATGTGTGCTCTCACTATGAGAGCTCCAAGAATGAGAGTGTGTAATGAAGGGTTTATACTCTAACTTCCCTAGGACTCTATCAATACCATCCAGTTGCCTAGTTTACCACAACTCATGTGGTGGCATACCATTGACTCCAACTTTAGACATATCAAATGTGAAATTACCAAGTTCATTATTGTTTGGATTTTGTTTGGGCCTATGCTTTGAAGCAACCCTCTCTTCCTGCTCCTAAATGGGTGGATTTTCTACTTGTCTATTTTGAACTGGTGGGGACCTTGAACCACCCTTATCTTGAGTATGTATGGGAACCAACTTGGTTATAGTTACTTCCTCCACGATGTACTCTTTAGAGGATTCGGTGGATCCACAAGGTGTACGATCATGATATATGCTCCCATGCTTGAATTCTCCATGTTAGGATCTTCCATACTCTGATATATCTCATGAGGAGTGTACATTACCTCATCTAGGTGGGGTATTCTAATGAGAACCTCCGTACATAGACTTATCCCCTCTAATGCTTACTAAACATCATTCAGAAGGATCTTGTGATTGAGGGTTTGATGCATTATGTTGTGCATTAGGTGGAGCTTTGGCTTTGACCTTGGTTCTACACTGAAATCGGCCTCTCCATGCTAACCATGATATGTATTATCTTGTATGTATATTTTAAAGTAAACAAAGAAAAAAAGGATTATTATCTCTTTTAAAATTTCTTTGTGAGCCCTACACCTCACCCAACACCTTGTGTGTAGCAATACACCCCTCTAAAGAGGAATGTGTGCTATTTTGCATAGTTAGGATAGATCTTGGAGTTGGTATTGGCCAATATAACAAGGTTCATGGGAGTTGAGCCAATGGATGGAAATCACTGTCACCATCGTTGAACTCTACAAGTGGTTGAATATGACTTCCAACTCACTAGCATTTAGATGTTGCATGGTGTGTGTGTGTTCATTTTAACTTGCATATGAAATAAAAATGCATCACCAAGCAAACATGATATTTCCTATATGCCTAGAATAAAAGCATTTTAGATTCATAAAGATGCATGTATTTGACTAAATGATATTCAGAGAATGCATTTACATGATAAAATTGGCCATTGGTTGGGTCCCAAGCAAGCAAACTCTACAAACATAACCCAGACCACTAGAGACTAGGGTGGATTGCAATCAGAAGTTTGATGTTCCTAGCAACGACTGGAAGAAAACCTAAGAGAATCTAAAATTTTGCTTTTAATATTTCTCTATGTTTTCTACTTAGACCAACTTCATCCACTACACTTAGTAAATAGAACATTAGACAGACACAATAAAACACAGGAAATTGTCTCCTACCTAATATCCAACTCTAATGTAGATTTGGATGTCTGCTATTTTTTTGTTCTCTGTTAGCCATGACTATCAGGAGTGGTTGAGACTATTCACCATGGCTATCAAGTGTGGCTGAGACTATTCACCATGGTTGTTAACCATAGTGGAGATTTACAAAAAAAAAACATAGTAAATCAGTCATCTACAATGTAATTTGCAAGGTCCCATCATGATCGCCATTTGTACCGATCTAAAAAGCATACACCTAACTAGTGCATTAATTAACATCAAGCATTAAAGCAATAAATAATGGACAACAATAAATTTAACAAGAAAGTAAGGTTTCTTTTTTTAAAAAATTTCCAAATCCCGATTACAGATACATCTCTCTTAGGGATACCCAGATCCTTGATATAATTGATACAACATTTCAAGGCCCTTAAACAGGGATTGATGTAATCCGTAGACTCTCTAGAATGGACACGAACTTCTCAAGGCCAAATATAGCCTTCTTCTCACATGATTGGAGGAATATATTTCCAAGAACACCTTGAAATGCTCAAATTTTGGAAACCTACATTCAAGAAACAACATAAAAGGAATTAATAGCAAACGAGGCCTCTCTTGATGGGAAATTGCATAAATGATGAAAAAGATAGCAATAAATCATGTAAACTAGTAAATATATGCATGAAATCTCTATATTGTTGTAAATCTTATAAATAAAGTAGGAAATCTAGCAATTAGGTAACCTAATTAACCATTAAAACTTGAAATGCATCAAATTCAATGAAACTAGTCTATATTGACAAATGCAAGGAAAATGGAAGAAAATATACCTCTAATTCCAAAATTTAATCATACAAGTGCATAATGGAAATCCAATCTAATTTGATAGGGGAAATATATAGCTAAAAAAAAGGAAATCAGAGATCAAACCCCTATCATGGGTCTGAGGTGCAACTGGCACTATTAGCCACAGTTGAGATGAAAGTATTCTTGCTCTTGTAATCAAGGCTTGGATCTTCAATTTCCTTTATGGAATTGATGATCAAGGATCGCCTTTATGTTCTTTCATGGATTTACAATGTGAATTATTTGAATTGGTTGTGGAAGAGGCTCAATTGGGATGATTGATCTCCTTAGACTCTTGAATCCTCCATAGCTTTGAATGCAATCATGATTTCCAAATTGGTAGTAAGTAAGCACTCCTCAAGGGTTTGTAAATGACTCCACAATTTGGTAGAACTTCACTGTGTTCAATTCAAAACTCTTCTATACTTTTCCTCAATTTGAAGGGGGGTCTTATAGCCTTCTCAAGTCCTTGGTCTAGCTTCATGGAGAAGCCAAGATCAAGAACCAGGAGGTTGGGATAGTTGGGAGGAAGGTTTTGGATGCTTCCTTGCCTAAAGCCACTTGAGAAATCGTTGCCATGGTCATTATAACTACATTTGGTTTGTCTCAAGAATTCAAACAGTTTCAAGGCTAGTCATGGCTCTGAGGCATAGCTAGCTCTATTAGTCGCAGGTTTCAGTCGTGGCTAAGGTTGAGTAGGCCAAATATGCCCAAATTGAGTGGTTAGAACCATTGCTTTTTCTTGGAATGGTCCAATATCATTCACATGGTCTATTAGGATGCCCATATGAGTAGTATCCCTTCTTTTTTTGGTGCACATCCATATTTTTTAGCCATTTTTTGGCTTATAAATGCCATCATCACTGCTTCCATTATTTGGTTTGATCGGCTATAGTAGCTTACATTTAAATTTGTCAATATGAGGGTAATCAAGGCTAGATTTTAAGAATAGCAATCCAGTATAGATTGTACCATAGGGATCAATGCTAAGCTTAGTTCAGATTTCTTTTAGTTTCATGTGTTTGCAAACAAAAGTTAGATTGTGCATAAATGAAAATAAAATGCAAGTTATGATTTAATCTATATGAATATGTGTGGATCCACGTATGATTTAATGATGCATAGTATAATTCATAATTATTTATTATGCAATTTAATTAAGTTTATGCTTTAAAACTTATTCTACATTCTAACTCTATTTACCGGGGGGGAAGATATTTAGGGACTAACCTTTCGGAGTGGGCCCTGCCTCCGAAAGGTTAGTGTTAACCCCTTCCCCTATTTTCTACTTTACTTTAACTTTAGTAATCTACTCTCATTTAATTAATCTAATACTTAATTATTTCATAATTGCAGAAAATAAAATAAATGAAAGTTACCAAAGCAAGCAAAATGAAAAGAAATTAATTGACACAGTTACCATATTCTGAAGAAAATATTGTTGCTTTATTACTGAAACCTCAAACGTACATGGTTGTGCATCCAAATTTTCCAAAAATTGTATACAGGGGATTACATTAGAAATAATTGCAACTTAGACATATTTTTTTCATTAGCTCTCTAGCTCTCTAGAAATTTTCAAATGTCTCCTATGGAATATATATTGTTGCTTGGACAATTCTGAATATAACTCCACATATTTCTCCATGTGGTGTGGACTTGATAACGCAACAACTATATTCTAACAAGAATAATCTAATACTAACACATTTCCTAACCTACTTGGACTCAATAAATATCCTAATTGGTCCAAGTGGCAATACAAGAACTAATATAACAACATAATGCCATCTTTGACTTAGTGGGATAGCTACGTAACAATATAACCATTGATTTAGACTTTTTCTAACAACTTTTATCCTTTCTTTTAGGGAAGGACACATTTATTACAAATATTCACGTAATCTCCTAACAACTTATATGCCCCAAATAAATGATGAGTCACCCACGTTTGATTCTTCTAACCACCCATGTGGAATTTGAAACTTTTCGTGCTTGATTCTTTCAGCTGCACACATGGTGTTTGACCAAGTCATAGCTCATGTGGCATTTTTATTATGTGAAACAGGTTTTTTCATAGATTTTTCTAGGTTTTCGTAGCACTCTTTCATAGCACGCATCCAAATGTCTCCTCAAATATATTTGCATGATATTGGTTCATCCTTCCTTCAATGTATGACCTGTATTTTGTTGCAATATTACCTGTGATTGTTCTACTACCAAAAACATACAAAACTTCACACAATTTGTGTAAAATATGAACATTTATCATTTAAACCTCATTCATCAAATTTACTGATAAATCACATAAATAAGGTAAAAATAATCATTAAAACACATTTACTTCCATGATTTGTAGATAGAAAACAGATAATCCTTACATAAAATATGTGCCAATTTGACACTCATCATGGTTGATATCCCTCATGTGCCTCCATGGCCACCACATCTCGTACCATTTTCATTCCCACTGCTCGATTCCACATACCCAAGATCCGCCATGGCCTCCACCATTCCATAAATTAAATTAAATTAATTTTTAATTTAATTTAATTTTTACATACCCATTTTTTATTTTTCCCACTTCCATCCTCCAATGACCACCAAATACATATTCATTTTGGCCATTTTCATTAAAAGTGTGCACCACTCCATTCAATTTTCAACCATAAATTAAATTATATTATTTTTTATTATAATTTAATTTTTCTCCACCTTTGCACCACTCCACTATAATGCACATTCAATTTTAAACCATACATTAAATTATATTATTTTTTAATATAATTTAATTTTTCTCCACCCTTGCACCACTCCATTAAAACCCACATTCAATTTTCAACCATAAATTAAATTATATTATTTTAATATTAACTTAATTTTTTTCCACCCATTAAATGCATATCATCCCACCTTCATTCAATGCATGCAATAATTAATGTGTTGTTCATCATTCAAAATCAAAACAATTTAATTCCCACTTTCATTGGCATCTTTTGTGCACTTGGTTCGAGAAATATTCTATCGCCTCTTCTTCTGACATCAATTTCTACTTTCTTCTGTCGATTCGAGGGACCCGTTTCAGCTATCCATCGGTACAACAGTATTTATTGTCATTGAAGAGCATTTTTCGAGCCTGACTCAGATATGGTGCCAATTTTTGGTTTTATGAAGACCTGTTCAAGTTTATCCTTTGGGTATTCTTCTTTTGTAAGAAGAGTGTATTTTTGGTTGTACCCGACACTCTTTAGCTACCCATATTTCTATTCCACACTTGTACACATTGGGGACCAATGCTTCTTCAATGGGGAGGAATGATAGGGATTAGGTGTGTTAGGTGTGTTGTAATAAAATGTTACCTTTTAATGATCATTTATTTTTAATTGTTAGTTGGTATAAGGTGCATCGTAATAATTTAATGTAACCTTATCCATTACATGTTTTTTTAATACCTATTTATAGGCTTCTGTTAATGAAAAATTAATTTTAGATTATCTTCTCATTTTCTCGTGTATATTGTAACTGATTCCACATCAAATATTTTTTTGGACCAATCTATTATATACAATGCTATAATTTTTTTTAATATATTTTCAATTCCCTATTGGTAACTTCTACGTGGAAATTGTCTTAAGGGTGATATAGTGAGGATTTTTATGTTTCACTTGGTAAAGTTCCATAAATGCTTCAATGACTTTCAACACAAATTGGGAATTTTTATTATACACAAGGATGTGAGGGATACCAAAGTGCTAAAATATTTGATTATATAATAAATCAACTTCTTTGTCCTCATGAGCATACTAGAGAACAATTACTTCAACCCATTTTGATACATAATATGTACACACTATGATGTATTGATTCCCTTGGTATGGTGGATCAATAGGTTAAAAAAATATATCCCCCATTTTTTAAATGGTTCCAAAACCACATGAGGTTGAAGGGGCATCTTATTTTGTATAGTGGGTTTCTCCATTCATTAGCATTTATCATGGTGAGACACATACTTCTTTACATCCTTGTGAAGTGAGGGCTAGTAATATCCAACTCCTAGAATCTTCTTGTAGTTGAGTAGCTTCCTCTAGAATTTTCATCACAACATACATAAAGGATGTCATAGATTTTATCTTCCCTTACACACCTACACAAAACATGATCAGGTCCACATTTGAATAAAAACCTTTTAATCCAATACCAGTTAATTGTTGTCATGTACGATGTTGACTGTATAGTACTACATCTAATTCTTATTGAAGTTCTTACTTATGGTATCAGGTGTAAGGTTATTTCTATTGCCATATTTTGCATTATCTTTGGTGCTCCCGCTACTACATCCAAAACCTAATTATATTTTTTAACCCTTAAATATTGGTATTAATCAACAAAATATCATATTTATTCCTCATAAAACATAATCCCATGCTTCTTATCTTAGTATTACATTAATCCTAATTACTATGTTTAATCTAGTACTAATGCAAATGATAAAGCAATTCTTGGTCTAATAGCGCAACAAGAAAGTAAAAGGTTGTAGAAAATGAGGATATTGTGAGCCTCATAAATCTTCTTATAATCCTCTACAAAAACTTGCAAATGCTCTATAAAATGGTTGGCATTGATTCAAACCTACAACCTAAGCATAGTTGATACTAAAATACATGTGTCTTTGGCCCATTTTGATACATAATATGTACACACTAGGATGTATTGCTTCCCTTGAGATGGTGTATCAATAGATCAAAAACATATATCCCCCATTTTTCAAATGGTTACAAAATCACATGAGGTTGAAGGGGCATCTTGTTTTGTGTAGTGATTTTCTCCATTTATTAGAATTTATCATGGTGAGACACATACTTCTTTACATCCTTGTGAAGTGAGGGCTAGTAATATCCAACTCCTAGAATCTTCTTTGTAGTTCTCTTTATTGAGTAGTTTCCTCTAGAAGGTTCATCATGACTTAACTAAAGGATGTCATAGATTTTATCTTCCCTTACACACCTACACAAAACAAGATTAGGACCACATTTGAATAAAAATCCTTTAATCCAATGCTAGTTAATTATTATCATGTACAATGTTGATTGTATAGTACTACATACAATGCCTATTGAAATTCTCATTTATGGTGTCAGGTGTAAGGTTATTTCTAATACAAGATTTTGCATTATCTTTGGTGCTCCCGCTACTACATCCCAAACCTAATTATATTTTTTATCCCTTAAATCTTGGTATTAATCAACAAAATATCCTATTTTATTCCTCTTAACACATAATATCATGCTTCCTATCTTAGTATTACATTAATCCTAATTACTATGTTTAATCAAGTACTAATGCAAATGATAAAGCAAATCATGGTTAAATAGTCCAATAAAAAAGCAAAAGGCTGTACAAAACAAGGCTATTCTGAGCCTCATCAATTTTCTTATCATCCTCTACAAAAACTTGCAAATGCTCTATAAAAATGGTTGGCATTGATTCAAACATACAACCTAAGCATAATTCACACTAAAATACATGTAATTTAGTAGTCATTTTATATGTAATATGAGGTATGTCTCTTCCATAGTAGGAGACATCATATCATATGTCAATAAAGTATTAGATCCTCATATAAAATGGCACATGTAGGAATAATTTTAAATTTAAAAAATTGGTATTGAAAACCTTCCTTCCATACAAACATTGTGTCATAGCTTCCGTGTGGAGTTATAAAATAATTGGACTAGTCATAATTCAAATTTGCATCAAAGAGGTCAAAAAACCCTTAATGATAACAAGGTGAAATTGGGAGTACCTAAGATATCTCCAAAAAGTTTTAAAAATAAATGAGTAAAGAAGTAGAATATCCTCTTTGCTTGCTATTTTTGCATTTGCACATCACACCCTAGTCTGGACTCAGGACCCACTTGACTTAACATGCTATATTTACTAGAATTTTGATGCCTTTGACCTTGATAACTCCTTCTTGCAAGCTTTGTATGAAGTACTTGGCTAAATATAACATCATGGCCATAAAAATTATGGAAGAACTATAGCCACCCTGTAGTGCCAAAAATATGCACAACATCTAAATTCTACAATAGTTCTTCTACATTATCTATTTTAGATTTCTTCTTCTATCCCATAATATCGAGAACAAATTACAAAAAGGATAAACTGGTGTAGAAGGCCTAGCTTTTCAATGCTAGTTTCAAGTTGTAGGGGTAGCAGAGAGGGTTACAAACTTATTCTTGTTCATGCATGCATGGGATAAATCTAGTCAAACGTACTATCATCAAGATAATTTTGTGTACCTTAGAATTTAATAAATCATTTGTCATTGTCCTTCCCAAACCAATGCATACCACCTGTACAGTGATTGACAATGGGTTGTCCTAGAGGAGCATGCCAAGACAACACACATGCATGAATTGCGGCCCTTTCCATTTTCAAAGGGGTATTTTATTACTCTTAACATATAATATCATGCTTCCTATATTCATACTATATTCATACTAAATTAATCATAATTACTACATTTGGTTAAATTACTAATGCAAATGATAAAACAAATCGTGGTAAAATAGTGCAACAAGAAAGCAAAAGGTTATATAAAAAGAGGCTTTTATGAGCTTCATCACTACTTTAACCTATCGTAAGGCATGTCCTCATGCATTAGATTGTATTCCAAATGAAAAATGGTTTTGAGGCTCTTTCCCTATCATTATTTGTTGTCCTACAACACTGAAAACTTATTCTAGGGTATGTAGAGAAGTCTACTTAGAAAATTCCCCATGTAACAACACCAATTGTTACTAACTCATCCACTTAATTTTTTTTGTTCATATGTTTATCTTCCAAAGAGTAGAGGACATAATCATGATATAATATAAAGTTATTACAAATGGACTATAAGTTAACAAGGCATCAATCATCAAGATATATTAAGACTTGGTCAGAGTCACTCTTAAGTAGAAGTGACCAACTTCTACAAAACCTTGATACCGCACCAATGGTATGAATACATGCCTTGAAGATTGAGTAACCACACCAATGGCTAATCCTCAATCCTTATTACTTAGTTCCTACCCTCATCTCCATGATGGGTCAACTAATATAACTATCACTTCATGTGATAAACTTACACAAGCCTTGGAATATTCATCTCAAGCATTATTATCTTTCCTTCTCAATAATAAAAATTATTTTATCTTAAAAATTATCGAATGTCTTTCTCATCTAAGGTATTCCTTCAGTTATATACCCTAATTAATTACATTACCATGAAATATTTTAAATAATTATGGGATAACCTACTCCACATATACATTCGATCTACTACTCAAAATGTGAGGCTTTGTTTGAGCTACAACCCAAACATAAATTACAATCATTGGGCTACAACCCCTCCGAGCTCCAACTCGAATTATATCAAACTAGTTATCATTTTACATTTCATTACTATGGTATTTTTAGGTTAAAGCATCCACAAGTGTTTATAAAGTTATTAGCACAACATAATTTCATTCACATTACCTGTAGGCAGCAAATACACCTTCCAAAAGAAGAAAAAGTGATTTGCTACATTTTGACAGTTTTGGGAATGATTTTCTCAATTTTTACAAAACCTTACAGTTGGAGCAAATCATATAGTGGAAAGAAAAATAGTACAACTAGATTGGCAAACTGTACATAGCAATCGCAAATTGTGCAGGGTGCACCAAAATTCACTCAAATGCAAAGGAAATATAATTTCGAGATGAAATGTCACATGGATTTGCTAAACTAAGGTGTAAACTTAGGAAAATGCCAAAATAATGTATTCAGTTGTATATGGGCAGTTGTGAATAACGTATTGTCTTAGGAACCACTTTGGAACAACTTGGGCAACGTTATATAAGGCCCCATTTTCAAATTTGTAAGCCTGGCTACTAGTTTACTGGTTATTAGTTGCTAGAATAGATAGATAGACATATTTATGAGTTATTGCAATTACCTTAAGAGATTTTTCCACATTGTAATAAAATTTACAGCCATTAATGAGAATAATAGATGTTGTGGATGACAGTGTATGGTCTTTTTGTGAATGGATAATGCATTATGGATTAACATTGTGTAATTGATTTTCTATCTTACTGTTATATGTTAGTTTTAAGTATTGTTGCAGATTGTTGAGAATATTGTCACTAGTGAATAATGGGGAATGATTTAGGAGCATGATGAAGTTGTAAAGGATGTGGTGAAGTGTACTGTATGATTTATGGATGGAATTACTTGTATGGAATCTCTCACCATCTCGATTCGGATGTTTTGCTTGTGGAAGAGATTGTCTTGTTTAGGCTGTTAAACCTTTACAAAACATCCCAGAGAGAGATTGGAACAGAATATCATAACAAGTAACACCTTGTTGTACCTTTATTTCATACATATCGTACATCGTACATCATACAAATCGTACAAAATATTGTTACCCGATTTGGTAAAACAAACGATTGGTAGGAACTTACCCGATTTGGCAATTATGGTGAATTGGATTGAATGATTACAAAATTGTGTACGGAAGCCTACAAAACAACATATGTAAGTTTTTTTGAGTGTAATATCGTACCATCTTGGATACTGTATTATTTGAGATCGTACAGTGTATGTAATTAAGGTTCGTACAAAGAATTAACAGTTCATACGAGGGTAGTACGGGTGATTAGAATACTGTCTAATTTGGTAATTGAGATAGGCTTGACCTAGGAATAATTCTTATCTCTAGAAAACACCTACCCACTGGGAATACTCCACCACTATGTTACATTACCATCATAGTACGTAATTATATAGAACCACTAAAGCAAAGCACATACTCCATTACATCATACTCTTCGAGACTATATATCAATTATACATTAGAAAATATTCTCATTGAAAAGTAATTAAACTTTAATAACTATTTATACTAATTTATTACAACATTCATAATATATATATTTAACATTTCATTAAATCCATAATCTATCTAACTAACACCGCATTAGAAATTAAATGCAACATCCAGATGAGACAATAGAGACAATCCACAAAATAGTGTGACACAATATTCATCCTGGGAACCCTCATAGGGAAAAAACACAAGCTCCAAAATATGCTTCTCCTATCGTTTCATAAACATGGAATGTCATAATTACAAGTATGGAAAGGTATTCCACAAATCCTTTTTCTAAATCAATTTATACAATCAAAGAAACCAAACTGTTCCTTTTTCAATTCATGATGCAATTAAGGAAATTCCATATTTCCTTTCTCTAAGCCATCAATTCAATACTTAAGAACCTCACAAATTCTTCTATTTACATAGTTATGAATGATCATCAGATTCATATTAAGGGGAAATTTCATCAACTATTAAAGAGGGAACCCCATAATTTCCCCAAGAATGAATTCCACATTCATTCTCCATTTGATTACATCCTTTTGTTTTCACAAAAGAGTGTTCCTAAATCTCTAACATACATAAACCTATTTTACCCAATTATTTCTCAAGATTGGTAAAATATTTCTATTAAACCTACTAATCAATTTATACTATTTTGATACAAATTTACATCTAAAATTACAATCATATTTTCTACTAAAAATTGATTCCAAATAATGACTAAATTGCCACCAGGTTGACCTTTGATGGTATATACCTACTTTAAATAACACCCTATTTAATCAAGATATAAATTACAAAACTATTTAATATTTAACATAATTTTCCTCTTAAGAAATTAATTTATTGCTTCCCCCAAATAATATAAGATTCCCCTTTAGTTTGGTTCTACTAAAATTAGGTCTATAGTACTCATCCTCCAAACTATAAATACATACAAGTCTTCTTCCCTTTAGGAAGCTAGTAAAAAGGATTGGGTCATACTTATCTCCAAGGCCCATCTATGATTCACCTTAATTAGTCAAGGGCCCAACTCAATTGCTTCCTAAACAATCTCCTTAATTAATCAAAGTTTTTGGTTTAATTTAAGCCTAATTAAACACTTCACTAAATCCCTTTCAAAAGAGATTACCCTTTTTATAGAATCCAAAATGGACGCATTTCCTCATTTGAAGTCTTCTTAATTATATAAAAACTTTTTAATTAAAAATATGTGGACTAACTTCACAATCAATCGATATAACCCTAATCAGGTCAACTAATATTGAACCACCATGAATGACTAACATCTATCACAAACCATGAGGATTATGAAACATTCAAGGGAAATTAGATAAGGTGATCAGTGGGTTTAGCCAAGTGCTTTGATGTTTGGCTATCAAGCCTCGGTGTCTTGGTTTGTATAAAGCATAAGATACTTTCTCACATAGTGCATGTGGGACATTGGTCTCAATCAAGTTATAAATATAATATTAGGAGTTGTTTGAACACATACGCCATCCCAAAGGTCTTAATCGAGTTATAAACAGAAGGATTGGAAGTTGTACAAACACATAAATCATGCAGAACATAAGATAGGTTATATTTAAGGTACCTAACACATGAAACATGAGTCAAGGAGCCATGTGTACAACCTTTAACCCTATGTTGAGCATTCCTCATACCTCTAACTAACACAATGTACATAGGGAATGATTTGGTTCAAGCTAGGGCTAGACATATCCTTACAAACTCCATTTAAAACTTCCAAATCCATCCATAAGTTTACTAATACTCATAAAACATTAATCAAATGCCTTCTCAGATGTGAAATTATGCTTGGAGATAAACTTGTTTAGTAAACATTCATAGTGCTTAAATTGAGCCCACCTGGTAGGGTGAACTCGATGTTGAATCACTGTGTTTTTACTTCCACAACTCCTAATTTAACTATTGGTTCAATCAAAGTAGAAAAATTCTGGTGATATCTACACATGTGGGGGTGTCATCTCTTCATGATAACAACACTAGAAAGGAGTGGTTTAATCTTGTTATTATAGTGGATCGATGGTCTTACTCCATGTTTTCCCTTTGGATGACATTATCTCTTACAATGTTACTAATCAAAATCTCCCAAGGTTCTAAAATTTAATGTAAATTATGGTCATGTTCTTCATCCAAAGGAGAGATTGCATAGTATCCTCAACATGTTGCCAAAGCGATAAAACCCACATGTCTTAGTAGTGATTATATTCACTATTTAAAATAGCTTTATCGTTCTATAATGAGTAACCACCATTGGATGGTTGCGATGACTCTGCTAATAGTAAGTAATGGTGGTTTCAGGCCTGGTTAAAGTTCAACTATGTATATTTCATCTTATAGTACATGATTTTGAACAGTTTTGTGATACTAAACAATGTTAGACATTCGGGCTTTGTTAAAGCTCAACTATGTATAGTTCATTTTGTGGTACATGATTTTGAATATTTTAGTGAAACTAAACAATGTTGTACATTCGATTAGATGCTAAACAAGTCGATTGGTCATTTAATATTGAATAGGCCAATTTAAACAAGATAAAAAAATTGATTAAAATAATATAAAAACAAATGAAACTACACTTATTCAAAAATTTAGGGATCATACAGGCTATACAAACAAGGATATTAGGTAAAGACTATTATGTGTAATATTTCATTAGTTTAAATATGAAGCATGATAAGAAATAAGGTATTCCAACTTGATTCCTATAGGTCCTCCTCCTTCGTACCCCAAGATGGTCTCATTCGTTTCTCTTCTATCCATACTCCTTCTACTGCCTTTCCCATAAGCTCTCTTCTAAATCCATTCTTATGGAATTTTAAAGATGCTCTCCTCAAGACAAGACCCCACCCTTCCCATGTTAAGGGGGAAAATTAAACTATTATTAAAATGAAGGGGGTTCCATGAGGATAATTTCAGTGGCCTTTTTTTTGTTTATGTCCCATATTTCTAGAGACAATTACAAAACTAATACTATTAGAGAATAGGATGAATACAAAACTAGGACTATTAGTGATAAGGGAAGGAATCTCCCTTTAATTTCCATAAACTTAGGGAATACATGTAGAAGGTATGGATAGATTCTCAAATAATAGGATAATTATTATATTATTTAGTAATTCTAGAACCCCTTTTTAGTCCCATCAAAATTAGACAAATCTTGTGAGTACCTAATTGTATTAAAATTGGGTTATTTACACCTAATCTATTATATTGTATTAATTTTTACAAAATATAAATCTTTCAATAGATATTTCACAAAAGTTCTAATTAGCTTCTAATTAAATTAAATTAAATAATCTTATTTGAAAGATAATTAATCCTTCCCTAAGTCCTCACAAAATCCCTTAGAATTTTGTAGAACTCTTTAAGCCAACGACTCCTTTTAGTTAGGTATTAATTGATCCCATAGATTAATTAATAATATTTTGAAAAGGATCAATGGGGATGGGCTGTGACATACACCCCCCTTGGACTAAACATAGTCCTCTATGTTTTGCATAGTTCCTAGCTTAGTTACTACATACACTTACTAAAACTAATATTTATCCTTACAAAGCAATTTGAGTAATCAATATTTTCTTGTTTCCAGTGTCTCGTTCTTGATGGTAAGAAACATCTTCCATCCACGAGAGTACCTGGACCTATAAAAATACAAAATATCAACATTACCATGTCCTTGAAGCAAGAAATCATGCATATTGCATAATAATAGATATCAAAAACATCATCAATACATAAATCTCATCATAATATCACAATTTTGAGATATTTATCTTTGCATATTCAATAATAGAATTAACCAAATATTTTCATAGATATGACATGAAATTATGTTTCTATAATGGGTTAGATACAACAAGTCTCATTAATTTTTCAAAAATCCCACCAAGGAGTATCACACTATGGTTTTTTAATCCTTACCATGAGTTAATCGGATAGAAATAGGTGTCATCAAAGACAAAAACATAATCTCATAAATCTCAATTTAGGATTTTCACATATCCTAAGATTCTTTTTGGCAAACCTATTTGCAATTACCAACACATCACCCTTGATATTCCCTAGTTTACATCAACTTAAAATCATGGAGAAGTCCAATACATTCTCAAATAATGGACACCAATCCATCCTTCCAAACTAGAATGTTTACATTCAGTTTTCTCTAATTAATTAAGTTCATTTATCGATTTCATGATAAGTCTTAGACTAATTCATTTCTATCTGTACATAATTATAATGAAGGTATACAAACCAAAAATCTATAATCCATATGTTTATTGTTTATATTAGTACATTCCATTGGATTACACAATATGTATCTTGAATTAATTCATAATGTAAAGACTACATAATTCAATCATTCTATATACAAATTACCTATCCAATACTGAGTGAACAATTCAATAAATTATTCCTAGGCAAACCTTGATTTAATAATTTATTCATAAATCCATGACTATAATATCTCTAGTTCTTTGTTTTTAGATCCAATATTAGCCTAAAAATATACATAGAAATGAATTCCCATTAAAATCCTTCATAACTTCCTATAACTTTTCTTCTTTTATGGAGTATCTTTGTTATTTTGATTTTGTCCTTATTTTTTTTTTCATAAACCCAATGCTCTTTCTTTTCCTCAAAGTCTTTCGATCTTTTCTCAAGTTGTAATTCCTATTTTTTTAGTTATACATACATATCATCTAGTCCCACACGCGTTATGTTGTGGTACAACTAACATTTAAATGGTGTTCAACATACTATTGATCTTGACCACCGCCCAGTGGTCGGGTGGTAATACACGATGTTTCATAGATGATGGTGATTGGTGGTGTATAAATTATGATGGCTTTCCAACCATGTTGAAGGTTGTGTTTGCCATCATCCCTTTGGAATGATCGAAGACAACACAACTAATACCTATGGTTTAGTGTAGCCCTTTACTTTGACTAAAGGTCAAGATTATATTGTAACATGGATCAAAAGATAAATAAAAGAAAATATTTTTTTATCATTATGTTAACAAAAATACTTATCTTCTAACACTTTATCAATTTCCAAAATTGTGTATTGAAAATCTCTCTATATCAAAGTTTCTTTCAAAAATTCCAGTAAAGCACACGAGTAAGATAACTTTATATCGGTTTCTAATATCATGCACCACTATGAATCAATAATTTATCTATTTGATATATACTTTTGGCTACAATGTTTCCCATTGTATGTGATTCTTATTAATCATGTCCCACTTTTATAGCTTTAATTCTAATCATCATCATTCTATCGATAATGATCTAGGTCACATTTATCCATCTGTAAGGTGTCATCTCACACTTTTACCTTATCACGAATGATTCAAATTACATAGAGTTGAGTTTAGTTATTTACAGTTAGTCCTTTCTCATTCTGGACTAGCTAATTTTATTAACAACGAATATTTTGATACTAGTTTCTCATATGTAGATATTAATACTTCATGCACCCTATAGTGGAACTATCCCATGTTCAAAGAGTTTATAACACACTATTAGACTTGACTAGCACCCAAGTGGTTGGGTGGCATACTATTTATTCGGAAGGCTTCAAGCTAATCGATGATGTTTCATATGATGGTATTTGGATTGTAAACACCCCAAGTCAGCCCACTTGGTTGTCAATTCACACCAAGTCTTCCACTTGGTTGTCTAATATCAGAGATCTCATTATGAGAAAAATTTTTTTATCTATTTTTTTTTGTTTCATTTTCTAGTATGAGCATGTTAAGTTCATCTTCATGAGTGCCATTCCACTGCAGTCAAAATACTCATGAGATCGAGATTGGCCAAATCCCGTATTGTTGCCTATTTTGAACTTCACTCTCCTTCCGAGATTCCAAGTTCAGGCAGTGGGTTTCTTTTCCTCTAGGGCCCATAACACCTAGAGGTGTGATGCATAACTTTCCCATGTCTTTACATGAATACATGAACTCGTATCTTATATTAAATTCATGTAAGACTTAGCGCATACATGCTCGAGCTAGATGATCAGCCATTCTTTATGGAGCATCGACTAGGGTCTTACCAATACCCTGGTAACCACCCGATGACTTATGCAGATTAACCAACATGATGTCCCATACCATCATGCTGTCAGTTTCACATAGTAACACAAGTCACCACTCATCACTAGCAGGGTTAACCTAGAAGAGATGCCCATACAACTCTTCGTTACCTCCCATTCTGACCTTTTCCCATCAGAAGTACAGTTAGAGCCCTATTCCATGATGTTTGCCTACCCGCAACATCATCATTATTTGTTCCATCGGATTGTCTACCCAAAATCTTGAATTTCAATCAAGGTCGTCCTGCCCACCCAACCTCTTAGGTTGCATTTTAAGATTACCTAATCCCACAATCTTAATAATGATAATTATTTTTTTTTGTAAACTTAGCTATGGTAATGGAAAATAATGGCTTATAATTTCTTACAAATGTCTTAGCCCATTGACCCTTCAAGATTGTATGACAATGACATAAGCTACGTTTTCCCTAACCTCTCTATTGGTTTAAAGTGAACATTCTTTAATCTTGACTATCTTATAATTCGCTTCTACGCTTCAAGACTTCAGGGCTTACGTAAACCAGTGTATACAATAAACTTAATAAAATTCATAATCTGAAATAGCTATACTCGATGCTAATATATACAGTCTCAAGTTGACCTTAGAAGCAATAAATATTCATTGATTGTCGTAGAGTATAAACAAGCAATAGCTCTTCTAAAAATAAAGACTCAAAATGCATTCTATTTCAATCAAAGATTTATAAATGAAAGTAGCAGCATATCCTTTTAAAATTACAATTTACATAATTTACATCTAGCATTCAGTCTTCGACCAATTCATATTTTTCCAGAGTTATGTTTCAGTAGTCAGTGAAAGGTTTACAACTTTGCTCTACGTATAACCAAGGAATTATATACTCCTTTACTACGACATGATACAGTTTGGCTATATCTTCTCTCTTATGACTCAGGACTCATTACTCCTGAGTGGAGTTACTAAGTATACACAACATAACATTTCATTTCTATGTGCAATTTAGAACCCGAACGCTATCAATATCACTAAAAAAAATAGCATGCATTGTATTTTGTCATGCTCAGCAGTAGTCCTTCCCATTAATCCGATTAACCGATGTTTTCCAAGGGTCAGAGCGGTCGTCTATGATGAAATGCAGCTAATCCCTAGAATGCATACATCATTTCCTCATTTAAATCAACATGCAGAACTCCAAATATTTTCTAACACAAACACAATATCAAGCATATCTTGACACAGTATACCACACCAAACTCGGTCTTGGTTCACTTCCAACCAGACTCTCGATAAACATTGGTGTTTAATATTATCATAGCATGCAATAGTAATCAATTCAAAGAAGAGTCTAGGTTCACAGCCAACCATTCACACAATACTTGGCAAACACTTGCAGTATAAGCATGTTCAATTCACACATCCCATTGCCTCAACTAACACATGCAATATGAACATCTCCAGTTCACACAATGTATCACTTCAATGAACGCATGTATTAAAGCATATCCAGTTCACTCCATTTAACACTTCAACGAATGCATGTATTAAAAGCATATCCAATTCACACAAGGTATTTTTTTTTAATTTCTATAATACGTTTGTTGTTCTGGGAAAACACACAGAGCACCATCATATTTATTTTTAAAGAAAAACCATACAAACATATTTGTAATAACTATTGGCTTTTTCCCTGAGATTTTAAAATCAGAATGGCTTACTAGTTTTTACACGCAACCAACTCTTGATCTTCCTCTACCATATTTTGTTCTTTCCTCCACTAACACCTAGCTCACCCGCTCTATTTCTCCACCTCCAATGCTTGATTTTCTCCTCATTGAAAGGACACCATGCATACCAATCTGCACCCCCTTCTCACCCGAGTCCACCATCTAGAGATGGTTTTTTCCCCACTTCTCTTCGCACACAAATCCCACATTAGTTTTAAAGTTTGTTCATCTTAACCAAGCGCCAAGTGGTATCCACTTCTCCACTTCAACAACCTCCATAAAAAATAATGTCGACAATTCCCTAATTTTCATCTTCAAAAAGTGCCTCAATAACACCTCTATAGTCTACGTATTAGTTTGCTATATAATTTTAATATGACACTTATTTAATTTTCTTTATTTACCTTACCTCCAAAGTATTATTTGCTTCTACAATTTTATATATATTAATATTTATGCAATTAGTATAGTTGTATATAAATGTATGTATATATATATATAAGTTAATTTTTAAATAAGTCAATTTCCAAAGCAAAACACACATATTCTTTTCTTTTTAAACTCTACATACTACTACTTATATATATATTTATATATTATTTTATTAATTTTAAACCATGATTCCTATGCATTAAGCATTTTCATTATCCACCAATAATTTAAACCATGGCTCCCATGCATTAAGCACTTTCATTGCCATACAAACAACTCAATTCACAATTTAACAAACATTAAACACCCCTACAAATGCAACTACATGATATGCATTCTACATGGACCATTGGCGAATGCATTGCCTATAGGGTTCTTTGCCCCTATGAACTGGAAATTACACCACCGCTCATCATCTCCCTTGACTTACCTTACACTAGAATAATCCTTTTTCCTATTGAGGAGACCTCTTTCCTTTGCATCACCCTACCAACAACATTTACCTGTCTCCTGCAACCACAGATACATTAGCAGTATCTCATCCTTGCAAATAAATTAGGTGTATAAGAAAATAGAGTTTTGGAGGGTTGTTACATACTTCCCCCCTAAGATTAAACATAGTCCCTATGTTTGCATTCACCATTTTAAGCATAAAATGAAAAATAATACCATGATAATAGAAAATCATATCAACACATCAACAAATTGACATACTTTCTAATCTGATTCATCATCCAAAACATGCATAAATATTAAATACATGTATCATTCTTCACATACCAAGATATGATAATGTTCAAAATAAAACTATGACATGAAATATGCACAAATATCAAGTATATGTATCATACTTCTCAAACCAAGATATGATAATGTTACTGTTCAATCAAAATAAAACTATGTCATGATGATAATAATGTCCAAATACTATTCAAACAATAATGGAAACTATCTTTTCATGATGGCCACATCTTCCCACGTGGCACTATTTTCTGAGAACTGGTCCCATTGGACCTTGCACTGTTCAATGTTCCTTTTTCTTAACTATTTTGTATGATATCCAAGGATCCTAACTGGTCACACTTCAATGCATAGGGGATCATCCATCTACAATTGATCAACATTCCAAACATGTGAAGGGTCAGGAACATATTTCTTGAGAAGGGACACATGGAACGTATCATGAATTTTTGACAAATTGGGTGGCAAGTCTAATTTGTAGGCAACCGGGTTCAGTTTTTCAACAATTTCAAAAGGTCCTACAAATCGTGGACTAAGCTTAGAGGATTTGATAGAACTTTTAGTAGGTTTAACTCTTAGGAATACTCTGTCTCCCATAGTGAATTCCCTTGGCATTCTTTTCAAGTCCGCATAACTCTTTTGTCGATCTGAGGCTTCCTTGAGCCTTCGACAAATTTCATTGAGTTGGTCTTCCATTTCCCTGACCATATCTGACCCGATCATCACCCGATCCTCTAGATTACTCCATGACAATGGCATTCTGCACCTCCTCCCGTATAGAGCCTCAAATGGAGCCATACCTAAAGAAGTATGATAGCTATTATTATAAGCAAACTCAACTAGGAAAAGATAATCTTCCCATTTCATCTGATGGTCCATACAATACATGCGGAGCATATCCTCTAAGACTTGATTTACCCTTTCAGTTTGTCCATCTATTTTTGGGTGATAGGCAGTACTAATATTGAGTTTCATTCCCCATGCCTGATGCAAAACCTGCCAAAACTCAGATGTGAATCGAGAGTCCCTATCTGATATAATGGTTTCAGGGAATCCATGTAGCCTTACCACTTCCCTAGAAAATTTTTGGGCTACAATGGGAGCTCCATATTTTATATTTCTAGGCAGAAAATGTGCCACCTTAGTCAATTTATCCACTACTACCAGAATGGCATCATGCTGAAAATGATTCTTAGGCAGCCCAACAATAAAATCCATAGTTACAACTTGCCATTTGTATTGTGGAATGTCATGCAAAAATAAGCATCCAACTGGATGTAGATGTTCCGCTTTCACCTTTTGACATTCTAGACATTTAGCCACAAATTCAGCAATGTCCTTTTTCATTCTCGACCAGTAATATTATTTTTTCAAATTTTCATACATCTTCACATAGCCTGGATGTGCAGAATATGGAGTACTATGTGCCTCTTGTAGGATCACATTTCTCATGTCCTGATCATCAGGTACCACTATTCTATTTTTGAAGAACAATGTATCATTCCAGATTCTAAATTCCTTCGCTTTATCAGACTCTTGTTGAACTAATTCTCGATACTTCTGAGAATATTCATCTTGAATTTGTAATTTTCTTATTTGATCAATTATAGCAGATTGACAATGTGACATAGCATAGATATGCCTTCTCCTACTTAAAGCATCTACTAATTTATTTTCTTTTCCCTTAATATACTCTATGCCAAAGTCATATTCCACTAGAAACTCCATCCAACACCTTTGTCTAGCATTGAGCATTGGTTGAGTAAAGATATATCTTAGACTTTGATGGTCTGTTCTAAGCTCAAAATATTTATCGAGTAGATAATGATACCATATTTTTAGAGCATGCACAACCACAACTAATTCTAAGTCATGTGTGGCATAGTTTAGTTCATGTTTCTTAAGTTTTTGGGACTCATAAGCAATAACACTATCCTCTTGCATGAGAACCCCACCTAATCCTTCCAAAGAAGCATCAGTACATACAACAAATGGTTGCTTAGGATCTGCTATTTTGAGAATAGGTGTTGTCGTTAGCTTTTCTTTAAGAATTTTGAAAGCTTCTTCACATCGTTCTGTCCATTTAAATGCTTTTCCTTTCTTTTGGAGATTGGTTATTGGATAAGCTATCTTAGAAAAATTTTGAATAAAATGATGATAATATCCAGCCATCCCCATAAAACTTCTCACCTCAAAAATATTTGTAGGAGCAGGCCAATCAATGATAGCCTCAATCTTCCTTGGATCAACAGATATCCCTTCAACTGAAATTACATGTCCCAAATATTGTACCTAGGTTGCATAAAATTCACATTTGGACATTTTTCCATATAATTGATTCTTTCTAAGTATCTCAAGAATAGTCCTCATGTGTAGGTCATGTTCTTCTTTGCTCTTGGAATAGATCAATATGTCATCCAGGAATATTAACACAAATCGATCTAGTTGTTCTTGAAACACACTATTCATCAAATTCATAAAAGTTGTTGGGGCATTGGTCAACCCAAAAGGCAACACTGTGAATTCATAATGTCCATATCTGGTTTGAAAAGCAGTTTTATGGGTATCTTCCTCTCGAATTCTCAATTGATGATATCTAGATCTAAGATCAATTTTGGAGAAAATTGTGGCTCCCTTCAGTTGATCAAACAAATCATCTATTCTAGGTAGAGAGTATTTATTCTTAATAGTCATCTTGTTTAATATTCTGTAATCAATACATAACCTTAGTGTCCCATATTTCTTTTTCACAAACAACACTGGTGCACCCCATGGTGAAACACTAGGTTTAATATATCCTTTTTCTAAAAGTTCCTGAAGTTGAGTCTTAAGTTCTTGCAATTCTATTGTGGTCATCCTATAAGGTACTCGAGCTATTGGCGTTGCTCCTGGTAAAAGTTCTATAGTAAAATCAAACTCTCTTTGGGGTGGAAGACCAGGTAATTCTTTAGGAAAAATATCTCGAAAGTCATTTAACACTGGATATGTTTGGAAAAGACTTGCTCTAGATTCATTTTCTTCCTTTTTATTAAGTTTAACCACAAAAACTCTACTACCCTTCCTCAGGGCTCTTTTAACTTGCATTGTAGTCAAAATATGTGGTTCCACTATTTCACATCCGTAGTGAACCCGTATCCTTTGCTTGGTGTCATCAATGAATTCCATCCATATTTCTTCAAAATTTAACAATGCTTTATGTACCTTGAGCCAATCCATACCTAAGATTATATCGAAGGCATGTAAAGGAGCTACGTATAAATGCCAATGGGTTTGCCCTTGAGGTAACTTTATTTGAGGATCAAATAAACATTGGTTAATGGTATAGGTTTTCCTAGACCCATACTCGACTTTCCACCCATTAGCCATAAATCTAGGTGTTTTTGGTATGTCCCTCAAAATATTTGGTGAAACAAAACTATCAGTTGCTCTAGAATCAATCAAAATACAAACATTTCTATTATAAATTTTACCTTTCAATAGAAAAGGTGTTGCTTGACCATTGAGTTTAGAGTTACCTATTGTTGCATATATCTTATGAGTAGGTTCCTCAGGTTCTTTTCTCTTATCTTCTCATAAAGGACATTTATCAGCATAATGAGGTTCTTTACAAATCTAGAACTAGTGTGCCCTCTCTTTCATATTTCCCTCATTATCTTCATGTGTACCAACTTTTGGTACATTAGTTCTTTGTTCATACCTATCCCTAAAATTTCTTTGGCCACCTTGATAGTTTTGATTTCCTCTGTTTCCTTGGTACCTATTCTTATTCTTGTCAAACCTATTTTTGTTTCCATTTCCATGATTCTTGTTCCAACCCCTATCTCCTTTGGTTGGACCCATATTTTTCTTCTTCTGTAGCTCTTCCTTTTTGAATATTGTTGATAATAAGCTTTCTTGGCTTTAAAATTATCCTCTTCTTGTTGAGCCAAGTCACAAGCAATAGTTAGAGTAGTAGGTTTTAACATAAGAATCAGGTGCCCAATTTTTGGATGTAACCCTAGGAGAAATTTTTGGATTTTAATTTCATTTCACTGCTCATATTCGGGCATATATTTGAGCAATTACACAAATCATTGGTAGTACTCAATTACAGAAATATTACCCTATGACAACCTTGAAAACTCTGTAGTCCTTTCAAGGTAGAATTGTGGTGTTAGGAACCTATCCTTAAATGCCAAAACAAATGTATCCCAATGAACATCGATAACCTCCACATTATGAGTTTTTCTATATGTATCCCACCAGTCAGTGATAGCTCTAGTCAATCAAAATACTGCCCATGAGGTTTTCGATTTAGATGAAAGGGTCCTAACTACAAAGTATGCTTCTACACTATTCAACCATATTTCAGCTTCCTCCCCATCTCCTTTGCCATCAAATTTGGCTATATCAATTTTTCTCATATCCTTGTCCAACTCTGAACCTACTTGTTTCCTTCCTGGGTCAATAGTTATCTCATCCTCAACTATTACCATTTCTTTTCCTTTGGATAGATTTTCTATTATTTTCTGTTGATGGGAAATCATTTCTTGTTGTTGAGCCAACTGAGCTTTTTGTTGCTCCATATGCTCTATCATTTGAGCATTTTGTTGTGCCATGTGTTCAGCTATTTGAGCACTTTGCTGCTCCATTTGTTCTTTCTGTTGGCTCACCTGCTCCCATAATAATTGCACCATCCGAACCATTTTATCCTCTTTATTCATAGGTTCTTTTTCCTTCCTCTTTTCTCGAGGATGTTCTGTGGCTTCCTTAGATGCCCCAATCTACATGAATTTTTGAATGACCCTTCTAGGGTTCTCGGTCAGCCCTTCCCGTTGAACCATCGTAGTTCTTTTTGAGGAACTAGCTTTTTGTCTGGATGCCATTGCCTGCCCAACAAAACAAGAGCCTTGTCAAGTTTTTAAGTTTTAGGTGAACACATTGGTAACTCTAAATTAGATTTGTCATAGATTTTCTAAAATTTTATCACTTGAAATATTCGCAACCTTGGCTCTGATACCAAATGTAACACCCCAAGTCAGCCCACTTGGTTGTCAATTCACACCAAGTCTTCCACTTGGTTGTCTAATATCAGAGATCTCATTATGAGAATTTTTTTTATCTATTCTTTTTTTTTTCATTTTCTAGTATGAGCATGTTAAGTTCATCTTCATGAGTGCCATTCCATTGTAGTCAAAATACTCATGAGATCGAGATTGGCCAAATCTCGTATTGTTGCCTATTTCGAACTTCACTCTCCTTCCGAGATTCCAAGTTCAGGTAGTGGGTTTCTTTTCCTCTAGGGCCCATAACACCTAGAGGTGTGACGCATAACTTTCCCATGTCTTTACATGAATACATGAACTCGTATCTTATATTAAATTCATGTAAGACTTAGCGCATACATGCTCGAGCTAGATGATCAACCATTCTTTATGGAGCATCGACTAGGGTCTTACCAATACCCTGGTAACCACCCGATGACTTATGCAGATTAACCAACATGATGTCCCATACCATCATGTTGTCGGTTTCACCTAGTCTAACACAAGTCACCACTCATCACTAGCAGGGTTAACCTAGAAGAGATGCCCATACAACTCTTTGTTACCTCCCGTTCTAACCTTTTCCCATCAAAAGTACAGTTAGAGCCCTGTTCCATGATGTTTGCCTACCCACAACATCATCATTATTTGTTCCATCAGATTGTCTACCCACAATCCTGAATTTCAATCAAGGTTGTCCTGCCCACAACCTTAGGTTACATTTTAAGATTACCTAATCCCACAATCTTAATAATGATAATTATATTTTTTTGTAAACTTAGCTACGGTTTGAAGGGTCTATCACTATTTTTGACTAATCTATGGTTAATCAAACACCATTTTTGAATGATTTCGAGGTTTAGAAAAGTAACTCAAGTTATCAAGTTTCCACCTTTTCGTATTACAAGTTTACCACTAAAATTAAATAGAAATCACTAAACAAAAGGGACCATTGTAATCATTTTAAAATATCTATGCTTTTGCCATACTATATATAAATATATTTTTTTTACAAATAGAAACTATCTCCCACTTAAGTAAAAGAAAGGCATTTTCTACTAATTAAAAACTTCCACAAAGAATAAATTACATAAACATAGGGATGAACGGTCTGCTTTAATCAGAATAAGTATTGGGGTCAAGACTCCACAATGTTTAGGCTTAAAGAAACATAATTCTTTCTGATATAATAAGAAGATAAATACCATCCACATTTCAGATAACATTGTACAATGAATACTCTAAAATAAATATGGCTTATAATTTCTTACAAATGTCTTAGCCCATTGACCCTTCAAGATTGTATGACAATGACATAAGCTACGTTTTCCCTAACCTCTCTATTGGTTTAAAGTGAACATTCTTTAATCTTGACTATCTTATAATTCACTTCTACGCTTCAAGACTTTAGGGCTTACGTAAACTAGTGTATACAATAAACTTAATAAAATTCATAATCTGAAATAGCTATACTCGACGCTAATATATACAGTCTCAAGTTGACCTTAGAAGCAATAAATATTCATTGATTTCCATAGAGTATAAACAAGCAATAGCTCTTCTAAAAATAAAGACTCAAAATGCATTCTATTTCAATCAAATATTTATAAATGAAAGTAGCAGCATATCCTTTTAAAATTACAATTTACATAATTTACATCTAGCATTCAGTCTTCGACCAATTCATATTTTTCCAGAGTTATGTTTCAGTAGTCAGTGAAAGGTTTACAACTTTGCTCTACGTATAACCAAGGAATTATATACTCCTTTACTATGGCATGATACAGTTTGGCTATATCTTCTTTCTTATGACTCAAGACTCATTACTCTTGAGTGGAGTTACTAAGTATACACAACATAACATTTCATTTCTATGTGCAATTTAGAACCCGAACGCTATCAATATCACTAAAAAAAATAGCATGCATTGTATTTTGTCATGCTCAGTAGTAGTCCTTCCCATTAATCTGATTAACTAATGTTTTCCAAGGGTCATAGTGGTCATATACAATGAAATGCGCTAATACCTAGAATGCATACATCATTTCATCATTTAAATCAACATGCAGAACTCCAAAAATTTTCTAACACAAACACAATATCATGCATATCTTGTACAATACACAATATACCAAAATATTTTTTGCTTGGTTCACTTCAAAATATATTCACGTAAACTTTTTTTTTTTTTTTTTTATTATCATACAATAATAATAATTAAATAAAAAATATAGGTTTATACCAACACATCAAACAATTTATACACATAATACTTAATAAATAATTATATTATATTAATTCACATATCCCATTGCCTCAATGAACACATGCAATATGAACATCTCCGTTCATACACCATTTCTTTTACATCAACAAACACATGTATTAAAGCATAGCCATTTCATTCCATTTAACACTTCAACGAAGATGCATATTATAATAATATATCATTCACACAAGTTATTTTTTTAAATTTTTATATTATATTTTTTTTGTTTTGGAAAACACCTAAACACAACATATATTTATTTTTAAATAAAAACCATACAAAAATATTTGTAATAACTATTGGCTTTTTCCTTGAGATTTTAAAATTAGAATGGCTTACTGGTTTTTACATGCAACCAACTCTTGATCTTCCTCTGTCGCATTTTGTTCTTTCCTCCACTAACACCTAGCTCACCCACTCTATTTCTCCACCTCCAATGCTTGATTTTATCCTCGTCGAAAGGACACCATGCATACCAATCTGCATCCCCCTTCTCACCCGAGTCCACCATCTAGAGATGGTTTTTTTCCACTTCTCTTCGCACACAAATCCCGTGTTAGTTTTAAAGTTTGTTCATCTTAACCAAGCGCCAAGTGGTATCCACTTCTCCACTTCAACAACCTCCATAAAAAAATAATACTGATAATTCCCTAATTGTCATCTTCAAAAAGTGCCTCAATAACACCTCTATAGTCTACGTATTAGTTTGCTATATAATTTTAATATGACACTTATTTAATTTTATTTATTTACCTTACCTCCAAAGTATTATTTGCTTCTACAATTATATATATATATATATATTTATGCAATTAGTATAGTTGTATATAAATGTATGTATATATATATATAAGTTAATTTTTAAATAAGTCAATTTCCAAAGCAAAACACACATATTCTTTTCTTTTTAAACTCTACATACTACTACTTATATATATATATTTCTAGATTATTTTATTAATTTTAAACCATGATTCCTATGCATTAAGCATTTTTATTATCCACCAATAATTTAAACCATGGCTCCCATGCATTAAGCACTTTCATTGCCATACAAACAACTCAATTCACAATTTAACAAACATTAAACACCCCTACGAATGCAACTACATGATATGCATTCTACATGGACCATTGGTGAATGCATTGCCTATAGGGTTCTTTGCCCCTATGAACTGGCAATTACACCACCGCTCATCATCTCCCTTGACTTACCTTACATTGGAATAATCCTTTTTGCCTGTTGAGGAGACCTCTTTCCTTTGCATCACCCTGCCAACAACATTTACCTATCTCCTGCAACCACAGATACATTAGCAGTATCTCATCCTTGCAAAAAAATTAGGTGTATAAGAAAATAGAGTTTTGGAGGGTTGTTATACATAAATGGTGACCATGACTTACAACGTGGTGGTTTTTTGTCTTGCATTATTTTGCCATTTCTGAGATGTTCAATTATTTGCTCTAGCTAATGGCCATATTTTTATTCAAAGACAACTTAGTCTCTCCAATACAATAATTAATAATATTAAATATTCTTTTATTGATCATCTGATCATACTCAGACACATTTTTATTGAATGCCTTGATAGTCCTGATTTTATCAACCTAGATTCGAGCTTAGCCTCTATGGATTTTCTCTAAAATATTTCTCTTAGGGGGTTACTAACAACTTATATTGTCATATTTATAGTAAAGAGGGAGCATATCTTGAGAGATTCAAATGCCAAGTAGATCCTCAAAATATTCTAAGGTACACCACTGAAGATCTACATACGTGGAGGGTTCGCCTAGCTCTTCCACTTGGATACACCAATGGTTTCAATAGTGGGATAAAATACTTGTACATAAGAAATCTCCAAACATTTGCTTCTTCCTTACAAAGTGTGTATCTAAATTTCTCCTAGTCATCAAATCACCTCGTAGTTTATAGTTCGTACTTCGTTATACAAGAAGCTAACTTCAAGTATGCATATCTACTGGATCATTTACCTAGATTAGGTTCATTCTTGTTTTATAAAATATATTTTATGAGTTACTTGAATTCTAAGGTAACTCCTATATTCTAGGAAGTCTTCTTGTGACCTCATAATTTTCCAACAACTATTATTTTGTTGGCTATGTAAACTCTCCTTACCAAATTTTGACATACTTGTAGTCATTCCCTATCACATTGCTACTTAAATCTCTTAAAACAAGAACCCTATTTTCCTTTTATATACCACATGGGGTTCTTTGTGCTTCAACCAACTATTGAAATTTTATGCTCTAGTTTTCCTGTAAGGATTATAATACCACATGCATGGTGTAGTGGATAGTCCTTTGTTTAAATAATGTAGCACACCTTATTAAACTTGACCACCACCCAAGTGGTCAGGTGCCATACTTTTCTATGGAGTTGGGATACTTGGGGAGGTTGTTGAAGTCTCTTGTGGTGGTGAAAATTGGGATATAAAAACTAATTGGTAGAGTTCTTATATGATTTGCACCAAGCTTAAATATGAAGTTTAACCATCCTTGCTCTTCTTTTTCATACCATGGTTTCATGCCAGAAGATGTTCTGGTGATATTTGGATGATTTCCATGTTCAATAATGGTTCCTCCATTTCCTACACCATAGCCTTTGATTGAAAACCATGAGTGTATCATAACATTGATAAAAAATGTAAATAAAAAAATATTCTTTTATGGATATCATGATCTTATCCAGTTAAATATTTGGTAGTTGGTTTTTAATTTCTATTAACTAACTTACATGGTTATCTTCATACTTGTATCCCCACAAGGTGCTACTCATTCAATTTCCAATTATGATATTATTCATAATCTTGCCACATTGCTATATATTGTTACAAAAGAGTATTTTCAAAGGGGGTTAATTTCCCATAACTTATCCAATATATTATCTTACAAGATAATATCAATGTTGTATCAATTCATTTAATGTTCCATTTCTAGGTATGGTTATAATAATTTAGCCAAGAATTTTAACAATTGATATGTTGTTAATAATAGTTTAACAATCGTAGCTCAAGTGAGCAATCAATAGGTTTGAACCAATCCTATGGTTCTTCTTGCCCATATATTTTACTAACCTAGACCTAATTAAAATCCATTAGTTAGCTTCGGCTCTAATACCAACTGTAACAACCCCAATTCTTACTAACTTATCCACTTAATATTTTTTTTGTTCACATGTTTTTCTTCCAAAGAGTAGAGGACATAATCATGATCTAAGATAAAGTTATTCCAAATGGATTTTAAGTTAACAAGGCATAAATCATCAAGAGATATTAATACTTGATCAGAGTCACTCTTGAGTAGAAGTGACCAAATTCTACAAAACCTTCATGTCGCACCGATGGTATGAATACATGCCTTGAAGATTGAGTAACCACACCAATGGTTAATCATCAATCCTTATTACTTAGTTACTACCCTCATATCCATGATGGGGCAACTAAGATAAATATCACTTCATGTGATCAACTTACACAGGCCTTGGAATATTCATCTTAAGCATGATTATCTTCCCTTATCAATAATAAAATATTTTTTATCTTAATAATTATCAAAGGTATTTCTCATCTAAGGTATCCCTTTTGGTTATATACCTTAATTAATTACATTACCATGAAGTGTTTTTAAATCAATATGGGAGCACCTACTCCACATATACATTCGAGCTACTACTCATAATATGATTCTTTGTTTGAGCTACAACCCAAACATAAATTACAATCATTGGGCCACAACCCCTACGAGCTTTAACTCGGATGATATCAAACTAGTTATCATTTTACATGTAATTACTATGGTATGTTTAGGTTAAAGCATCCAAAAGTTTTTATAAAGTGATTAGCACAACATAATTTCATTCATATTACCATCCTAGTACATAACCATATACAATCACTAAATCCAAGTACATAGTCCATTGCATCATACTCTTCAAAACTATATATCAATTATACATTAGAAAAGCTTTTCATTGAAAAGTAATTAAATGTTAATAACCATTGATACTAATCGATTACAAAATTCATAATCCATCTAATTAATGCTTCATTAGAAAATAATTGAAACATCCATAATATATCTAACTAACACCACATTAGAAATTAAATGCAACATCTATATGAGACAACAGAGACAATATACAAAATAGTTGGACATAGTATTTGTCCTAGGAAACCTCACGGGGAATAAATTCAACCTCCAAAATATGCTTCTCCTCTCATTTCATAAACTTGGAATTTCACAATTACAAGTATATAAATATATCCCATGGATCCTTTTTCTAAATCAATTTATATAATCAAAGGAACTAAACTGTTCCTTTTTCAATTCATGATGCAATTAAGGAAATTTCACATTTCCTTTCTCTAAGACATCAATTCAATACTTAAGAATCTCACAAATTATTCTGTTTACATAGTTATGAATGATCATCAGATTATATTAAGAATAAATTTCATCAACTATTAAAGAGGGAACCCCATAATTACCTCGAGAATGAATTCTACATTCATTCTCCCTTTGGCTACATCCTTTTGTTTTCACAAAAGAGTGTTCCTAAATCTCTAACGTACATAAACCTATTTTACCCAATTCTTTCTCAAGATTGGTAAAATATTTCAATTAAACCTATTAATCAGTTTATACTATTTTGATACAAATTTGCATCTAAAATTACAATCATATTTTATACTAAAAATTGATTTCAAATAATGACTGAATTACCACCAAGTTGACCTTTGATGGTATATAACTACTTTCAATAACACCCTATTTAATCAAGAGATAAATTATAAAATTATCCAATATTTAACATAATTTTTCTCTCAAGAAATTAATTTATTATTTCCCCAAAATAATATAAGATTCCCCTTTAGTTTGGTTCTACTAAAACTAGGTCTATAGTACTCATCCACCAAAGTATAAATACATACAGGTCTTCTTCCCTTTAGGAAGCTAATAAAAAGGAATGGGCCATAATTATCTCCAGGGCCCATCTATGATTCCTCTTAATTAGTCAAGGACCCAACTCAATTGCATCCTAAATAATCTCCTTAATTAATCAAATATTTTGGCTTAATTTAAGCCTAATCAAACCCTTCACTAAATCCCTTTCAAAAGAGATTCCTCTTTTATTACAATGGAACCATTTCCTCATTTGAAGCCTTCTTAATTATATGAAAAAAATTTAATTAAAAAGGTGTGTTTAATCAGTAGGTCAAGTCAGATCGACTTCATAATCAATCGATATAACCCTAATTAGGTCAACTAAAAGTGAACCACCAGGAATGACTAACATTTATCACAAACCACGAGGATGGTCAAACATTCAAGGGAAGTCATAGAGGGTGATTGATGGGTTTAGCCAAGCATCTCAATGTTTGGCTATCAAGCTTCGTTGTCTTAATATGTATAAAGCATAGGATACTTTCTCACATAGCTCATGTGGGACATTGGTCTCAATCGAGTTATAAATGGAATATTTGGAGTTGTCCGAACACATAAGCCATGCCAATGGTCTCAATCAAGTTATAAATAGAAGTATTGGGAGTTTTTTGAACACATCATGTGAAACATAAGGTAAGTTAGTTTTAAGGTACCTAACACATGAAACATGAGGCAAGGGGCCACGTGTACAACCTTCAACCCCATGTCAATCATTTTTCGTACCTCTAACTAACACAATGTACATAGGGAATGATTTGTTTCAGGCTAGGGGTGGACATATCCTTCCAAAATCTATTTAAAACTTCCAAATCCGTCCTTAAGTTTACTAATACTCATAGCACATTAATCAAACTCCTTCTCAGAGGTAAAATCGCACTTGGAGGTGAACCTATTTTAGTTAATAATTGAAGCATTTAAATTGAGACCACCTAGTAGGGTGAACTCAGTGTTCAATCATAATGATTTTACTCTAACAACTCCTAATTTAACTATTGGTTCAATCAAAGTAGAACAATTCTGGCGGTATCTATGCATGCGAGGGTTTCATCTCTTCACAACTGCAACACCAGGAGGGATTATTTTAATCTTGTTATTATAGTGGGTCAATGACCTTATTCTATGTTTCCTCTTTGGATGACAACATCTCTTACACTATTACTATCAGACTCTCCCAAGGTTCTAAAATTTAATGTAGAGGATGATCATGTTCTTCATCCAAACGAGAGATCACATAGTATCCTCAACATGTCACCACAACGATAAATCCCACATGTATTAGTAGTGATTATATTCACTGTTTAAAATAGATCTATCATTCTATAAGGAGTAACCACCATTTGGTGGTTTAGATGAATTTTTTAATAGTAAGTAATGGTGGTTCGAGCTTGGTTAAAGTTCAACTATGTATATTTCATATTGTGGTACATGATTTTGAATAGTTTAGTGATACTAAACAATGTCAGATATTCGGGCTTGGTTATAGCTCAACTGTGTATAATTCATTTTGTGGTACACAATTTTGATTATTTTAGTGAAACTAAACAATTCTGAACATTTGGTAGAGGCTAAACAAGTCAATAGATCATTTAATCTTGAACAGGTTAGTTTAAAAAAGATAAACAAATTGATTAAAATAAGGTAAAAACAAATGAAACTACACTTATTCAAAAATTTAGGGATCATATAGGCTATATAAACAAGGATATTAGCTACATGCTATTATTCTCAAGATTTCATTAGTTTAAATCAAGGTTATGCATAAGGGGTTGGACTCAAAATATACTTGTAAAAAAATGGTGAATCTTAATCAAAATCAAGGTGAATCATGGCGAATCCTAAGCAAATCAAATCAGTCATCTTCATACCAAAATTTGGGGTATTTGAAGCCCTAAAATTTAAATTTATCTTTAGGGCAAATTTTGACCTATTAAATAACCTTATAAATTCATAATAACACCATCATTAGATCAGGCTTGAAAGATATTTCCAACAAGTACAAATATGCCTATAATTAGATATATATTATGGCAAATTGACCCTAAGAAAAAAATGGTCCTAAAAATTTTAGGTGAATGGACCGACGTCGAGGGTCCTCATATTCACCAATTTCAAATTTTGGAAATCCTAATATTCGCCCAATTGGTGAATATTTGCCACTATGCATAACCTTGGTTTAAATATGAAGCATCATAAGGAATAAGGTATTTCAACCTAATTCCAATAGGTCCTCCTCCTTCATACCCCAAGATGGTCTCCTTCATTGCTCTTCTATCTATGGCCTCCTTCTGCTACCTCCCCCATAAGCTCTCTTCTAAATCCATTCTTATGGAATTTTAAAGATGCTCTCATCAATACAAGACCCCACCCTTCCCATGTGAAGGGGTAAAATTAAACTATTATTAAAATAAATGGGGTCCATGAGGATAAGGTAGGTGGCCTTCATTTTTTTTGTGTTCCTTCTTTCTCAATACAATTACAAAACTATACTATTAGAGCATAGGATGAATATAAAACTAGGACTATTATTGATAAGGGAAGGAATCTCTCTTTAATTTCCACCAACATAGGGAAGACATGTAGAAGGTATGGATAGATTCTCAAATAATATGATAATTCTTATATTATTTAGTAATTCTAGAACCCCTTTATATTCCCATAAAAATTGGACAAATCTTGTGAGTACCTAATTGTATTAAAAATTAGGTTATTTACACCTAATTTATTAAATAATATTAATTTTTGCAAAATATAAATATTTCAATACATCTTTCACAAAAGTTCTAATTAGGTTCTAATTATATTAAATTAAATAATCTTCTTCAAAAGATAATTAATCCTTTCCTAAGTCCTCACAAAATCCTTAGTTAGAATTTTGTAGCACTCTTTAGGCCAACGACCCTTTTTAGTTAGGCATTAATTGATCCCAGAGATTAGTTAATAATATTTTGGAAAGTATAAATGGGGACAGGTTGTGACATACACCCCCCCTTGGAATAAACACAGTGCTCTGTATTTTGCATAGTTCCTAGCTTAGTTACTGCATATACTTAATAAAACTAACATTTATCCTTACAAAGCAATTTGAGTCATCAACTTTTTTCTTGTTTCCAGTGTCTTTTTCCTGAGCAACATATTCCATCCACGAGAGTACCTAGACCTACAAAAATGAAAAAATATCAATAGTGACATGTCCTTGAAGCAATTAATCATACATATTGCATAATAATAGGTATCAAAAATATCATCAATACACAAATCTCATCATAATATCACAACTTTGAGACATCTATTAGTGCATATTCAATAATAGAATTTACAAAATATTTTCATAGAGATGACATGAAATTATGTTTCTATAATAGGTTAGACACAATAAGTCTCATTCATTTATCAAAAATCCCACCAAGGAGTATCACACTATAGTTTGTTAACCCTTACCATGAGTTAACCATATAGAAATAGGTGTCATCAAAGACAAACATAATCTCATAAATCTCAATTTAAGATATTCACATATCCTAAGATTCGTTTTAGCAAACCTATTTGTCATTACTAGCACATCACCCTTGATATTCCCTAGTTTATAACAACATAAAATCATGGAGAAGTCTCATACCTTCTCAAAGAATGGACACCAATGCATACTTCCAAACTAAAATGTTTACATTCATTTTTCTCTAATTAATTAAGTTCATTTATCGATTTCATGATAAGTCTTAGACTAATTCATTTCTATCTCTACTTAATGATAATGAAGGTATACAAACCAAAAATCTATAATACATATGTATACTAGTTATATTATCACATTCCATTGGATTACACAATATGTATCTTGAATTAATTCATAATGTAAAGACTACATAATCCAATCATTCTATATAAAATTTACCTATTCAATACTGAGTGAACAATTCAATAAATTCTCCCTAGGTGAACCTTTATTTAATAATTTATTCATGAATCCACGACTGTAATATCTCTAGTTATTTGTTTGTAGATCCAATACTAACCTAAAAATATGCATAGAAAGAAATTCCCATTAAAATATTTCATAGCTTCCTATCACTTTTCTTCTCCTTTTATGGAATATCTTTGCTTTTCTTATTTTGTCCTTGTTTTTTTTTTCATAAACCCAACACTCTTTCTTTTCCTCAAAGTTTGTCGATCTTTTCTCTGGTTGCAATTCCTATTTTTTAGTTATACATACATATCATCTAGTCCCACATGTGTTATGTTGTGGTACAACTAACATTTAAATGGTGTTTGACACACTATTGATCTTGACCAACACCCAGTGGTCAGGTGGTAATATATGATTTTTTGCAAACTGTGGTGTTTGGTGGCATATAAATAATGATGGCTTTCCTACCATGTTGAAGGTTTTGTTTGCCATCATCCCTTTGGAATGTTCCAAGACATCACAACTAATACCTAGGGTTTAGTGTAGCCCTTTGCTCTAACCAAAGGTCAGTATTATATTGTAACATGGATCAAAAGATAAATAAAAGAAAACATTCTTTTATCATTTTTTTGACAAAAATACTTGTCTTCTAACAATTTATCAATCCCAAAAATTGTGTATTGGAAATTTCTCTATATTATAGTTTCTTTCAAAAAATCTAGTAAAGAACACAGGTAAGATAACTTTATACCAGTTTCTAATATCATGCGCCTTTATGAATCAATAATTTATCTCTTTGATAATCTACTTTTGGCTACAATGTTTCCCATTGTATGTGATTCTTATTACTCATGTCCCACTTTTAAAGCTTTAATTCTAATCATCAACATTTTTTCGATAATGATCTAAGTTATATTTGTCCATCTGTAAGGTGTCATCTCACACTTGTTGTACCTTATCACAAATGATACAAATTACATAGAGTTGAGTTTAGTTATTTACAGTTAGTCCTTTATCATTCTAGACTAGCTGATTTTATCAAGAACAGATATTTTGACACTAGTTTCTCATATGTAGATATTAATACCACATGCAACCTATAGTGGAACTATCCTGTGTTTAAATAGTGTATAATGCACTATTAGACTTGACCACCGCCTAGGTGATCAAGTGGCATACTATTTATTCGGAAGGCTTCAAGCTGATCGGTAATGTTTCAGATGATAGTATTTGGATGGTGACCATGACTTCCAATGTGGTGGTTTTTTATCTTGCATTATTTCACCATTGTTGAGATGTTAAATTCCTTGCTCTGGCCAATGGCCATATTTGTATTTAGAGATTTCTTAGTCTCTTCAATCCAATAATTAATAATATAAAACATTATTTTATTGATCATCTAATTATACTCAGTTACATTTTTATCGAATGCCTTGATAGTCCTAATTTTATCAACCTAGGTTCAGGCTTAGCCTCTATGTAATTTATCCAAAATATTTCTCTTAGGGGGTTACTAACACCTTCTATTGTCATATTTATAGTAAAGAGGGATCTTAGCTTGAGATATTCAAATTCCAAGTGATATCCTTAAAAGAGTCTAAGGTACACCGCTTAAGACCCACATATGTGGAGGGTTCAACTAGATCTTCCATTTGGATACACCAACGGTTCTAATAGTAGGAGAAAATACTTGTACATAATAAATCTCCAAGCATTTGCTTCTTCCTTACAAAGAGTGTATCGATATTCCTCTTAGTCATCAAATCACCTCGTAGTTTATAGTTCTTACCTTGTTATGTAAGAAGCTAACTTCAAGTATGCATATCTATTGGATTATTTTCCTAGATTAGGTGCATGTTTAAATAACGTAGCACACCTTATTAAACTTGACCACCACTCGGATGGTCGGGTGGCATACTTTTTTGTGGAGTCAGGATGCTTGGGAAGGTTGGCGAAGTCTCTTGTGATGGTGACAATTGGGATATAAAAATTGATTCATGGAGTTTTGATATGATTCGCACCAAAATTTCATGTCAGAAGATGTTTTTGGTGAGATTTGGGTGATTTCCAAGATTAAATATGAATTTTAACCATCCTTGATCTCCTTCATCATGTCGGGGTTTCATGCCAAAAGATGGTTCTGGTGATATTTATATGGTTTCCATGTTTAATAATGGTTCTACCATTTCCTACACCATAGCCTTTGATTGAAACCATGAGTGTATTATAACATTGATAAAAAATATAAATAAAGAAAACATTCTTTTATGGATCTCATGATATTATTGAGTTAAATCTTCAGTAGTCGGTTTTTAACTTATATGAACTAATTTACATGGTTATCTTCACACTTATATCCCCAGAAGGTGTTACCCATTCAATTCCCAATTATGATCTTATGTGTACTCTTGGTTATCGTTACAAAAGAGTACTTTTAAAGGGGGTTAATTTTCCATAACTTATCCAATATATTATCTTCCCAAGATAATATCAATGTTGTACCAATTCATTCAATGTTCCATTTCTAGGCATGGTTATAGTCATTTAGCCTAGAATTTTAACTATTGATATATTTTTAATAATAGTTTAACAACCATAGCTCAAGTGAGCAATCAATAGGTTTGAACCAATCATATGGTTCTTCTTGCCCATATATTTTACTAACCTTGACCTAATTAGAATCCATTAGTTAGCCTGGGCTCTGATACCAACTGTAACAACCCCAATTATTACTAACTCATCCACTTAATTTTTTTTTTTGTTCATATGTTTATCTTCCAAAGAGTAGAGGACATAATCATAATCTAATATAAAGTTATTCCAAATGGACTATAAGTTAACAAGGCATCAATCATCAAGATATATTAAGACTTGGTCAGAGTCTTTATAGAATAGAAGTGACCAACTTATACAAAACCTTCATGCTGCACCGACGGTATGAATACATGCCTTGAATATTGAGTAGCCACACCAATGGTTAATCATCAATCCTTATTACTTAGTTATAAAGTGATTAGCACAATATAATTTTATTCACATTACCATCTTAGTACATAACCATATACAACCACTAAAGCAAAGCACATACTCCATTGTGTCATACTCTTCGAGACTATATATCAATTATACATTAGAAAATATTCTCATTGAAAAGTAATTAACCTTTAATAACCATTGATACTAATTGATTACAAAATTCATAATCTATCTAATTAACGTTTCATTAGAAAATAATTGCAACATCCATAATCTATCTAACTAAAACCACATTAAAAATTAAATGCAACATTTGTATGAGACAACAGAGATAATCCACATAATAGTGTGACACAGTATTTATCCTGGGAACCCTCATGGGGAATAAATCCAACCTCCAAAATATGCTTCTTCTCTCATTTCATAAACTTGGAATGTCATAATTACAAGTATAGAAGGGTGTCCCATAGATCATTTTTCTAAATCAATTTATACAATCAAAAGAACCAAATTGTTCCTTTTTCAATTCATGATGCAATTAAGGAAATTCCACATTTCCTTTCTCTAAGACATCAATTCAATACTTAAGAATCTCACAAATTCTTGGATTTACATAGTTATGAATGATCATCGGATTCATATTAAGGAGAAATTTCATCAACTATTAAAGAGGGAACCTCATAATTCCCTCAAGAATTAATTCCACATTTATTCTCCGTTTGGCTACATCCTTTTGTTCTCACAAAAGAGTGTTCCTAAATATCTAACGTACATAAACCTATTTTACCCAATTCTTTCTCAAGATTGGTAAAATATTTCTATTAAACCTATTAATCAGTTTATACTATCTTGATACAAATTTACATCTAAAATTACAATCATATTTTCTACTAAAAATTGATTCCAAATAATGATTGAATTGCCACCAAGTTGACCTTTGATGGTATATAACTAATTTCAATAACACCCTATTTAATCAAGAGATAAATTAAAAAATTCTCCAATATTTAACATAATTTTCCCCCAAATAATATAAGATTTTCCTTTAGTTTGGTTAACTAGGTCTATAGTACTCATCCTCCAAAATATAAATACATACTGGTCTTCTTCCCTTTAGGAAGCTAGTAAAAAGGATTGGTTCATAATTATCTCCAAGGCCCATCTATGATCCACCTCAATTAGTCAAGGACCCAAATCAATTGCATCCTAAACAATATCCTTAACTAATCAAAGTTTTTGACTTAATTTAAGCCTAGTTAAACCCTTCACTAAATTCCTTTCAAAAGAGATTCCCCTTTTTATAACATCTAGATGGACCCATTTCCTCATTTGAAGCCTTCTTAATTATATGAAAACTTTTTAATTAAAAATGTGTGTTTAATCAGTAGGTCAAGTCGGGTCGACTTCACAATCAATCAATATAAACCCTAACTGGTTCAACTAAGAATGAACCACCGCAAATGACTAACACTTATCACAAACCACAAGGACGATCAAACCGCAAATGACTAACACTTATCAAAAACCATGAGGACGATCAAACATTCAATAGAAGTCAGAGAGGGTGATTGATCGGTTTAGCAAAGCACCTCGATGCTTGCCTATCAGGACTTGGTGTCTTGGTTTATATAAAACATAAAATACTTTCTCACATAGTGCATGTGGGACATTGATCTCAATCGAGTTATAAATATAATATTAGGAGTTGTTTGAACATATAAGCCATGCCAATAGTCTCAATCGAGTTAAAAATAGATGTATTGAGAGTTTTTCGAACACAAAAATCATGCAGAATATAAGGTAGGTTAGATTTAAGGTACCTAACACACGGAACATGACGTAAGGGGCCACGTGTACAATCTTCAACCCCATGTCGAGCATAGTTTGTACCTCTAGCTAACATGATGTACGTGGGGAGTGATTTGTTTCAGGCTAGGAGTGGACATATCCTTCAAAACTCCATTTAATACTTCCAAATACATTCGTAAGTTTACTAATACTCATAGCACATTAATCAAATACCTTCTCAAAGATAGAATTGCACTTGGAGGTGAATTTGTTTTAGAGAACATTCAAAGTTTTTAAATTGAGCCCACCTAGCAGGGTGAACTCAGTGTTAAATCACTACGTTTTTACTTCCATAATGCCTAATTTAACTATTGGTTCAATCAAAGTAGAATAATTCTGGCAGTATCTACGCATGCGGGGGTGTCGTCTCTTCGTGACAGCAACACCAGAAGGGAGTGGTCAATGGCCTTACTCCATGTTTTCCCTTTGGATGACATCATCTCTTACACTGTTACTAATCGAACTCTCCCAAGATTCTAAAATTTAATGCAGAGGGTGGTCATGTTCTTCGTCCAAGGGAGAGATCGCATAGTATCCTCAACATGTTGCCATAGTGATAAATCCCTCATGTCTTGGTAGTGATTAAATTCATTGTTTAAAACAGCTCTATTGTTCTATAAGGAGGAACCACCATTCGTTGGTTGCGGTGACTCTACCAATACTAAGTAATGGTGGTTCAGGCTTGGTTAAAGTTCAACTATGTATAGTTCATCTTGTGGTACATAATTTTTAACATTTTAGTGATACTAAACAATGTCAAAAATTCAGGCTTGGTTAAAGCTCAATTGTGTATAGTTCATTTTATGGTACACGATTTTGAACTGTTTAGTGAAACTAAACAATGTCGAACATTCGGTTAGAGGCTAAACAAGTCAATCGGTCATTTAGTATTGAATGGGCCAGTTTAAACAAGATTAACAAATTGATTAAAATAAGGTAAAAAAAAATGAAACTACACTTATTCAAAAATTTAGGGATCATATAGACTATAAAAACAAGGATATTAGCTACAGACTATTATGCTTTAGATTTCATTAGTTTGAATATGAAGCATGATAAGGAATAAGGTATTCCAACCTGATTCCAACAGGTCCTCCTCTTTTATACCCCAAGGTGGTCTCCTTCGTTGCTCTTCTATTAATAGCCTCCTTCTGCTGCCTCCCCCATAAGCTCTCTTCTAAATCTATTTTTATGGAATTTTAAAGATGCTCTCCTTAAGACAAGACCCCACCCTTCCCATGTGAAGGAAAAAGTTAAACTATTATTAAAATGAATGGGTCCATGAGGATAAGGTAGGTGGCCTTTGTTTTTCTTGTGTCCCTTATTTCTAGAGACAATTACAAAACTAGTACTATTAGAGCATAGGATGAATACAAAACTAGGACTATTAATGATAAGAGAAGGAATATCCCTTTAATTTTCACCAACGTAGGAAATACATGTAGAAAGTATGGATAGATTCTCAAATAATAGGATAATTATTATATTATTTAGTAATTCTAGAACCCTTTTTTAGTCCTATAAATATTGGAAAAATCTTGTGAGTACCTAATTATATTAAAATTAGGCTATTTATACCTAGTTTATTATATTGTATTAATTTTTGCAAAAGATAAATCTTTCAATACATCTTTCACAAAAGTTATAATTATCTTATAATCAAATTAAATTAAATTATGTTCTTTGAAAGATAATTAATCCTTTCCTAAGTCCTCACAAAATCCCTTAGTTAGAATTTTGTAGAACTCTTTAGGCCAACGACTCATTTTAGTTAGGCATTAATTGATCCCATGGATTAATTAATAACATTTTAAAAAGGATCAAGGGGGATAGGTTGTGACACCCTAATCAATCTAGATACAATTTTAGGGTCAAGAACCAAGATTACCTTTCTTCAAATCCTTGTCTTAGCTAACCGGTCTTTGATTTGGATGATCTCTTCCTTCCTTTATTGCAATATTTTTTAACTGTTTCTAGTCTTTTTTGTAGAGCCTAAATAACCAATTTGGCCCCTCCCAAGTCCAAGCCACTAATATATGCATTATATTCTATTAATGGTTTATATTGATCTATTTTTTAGAAATGTGTGGAAGGTTTGAGTAGTGGTTTCAAATGACTTCCCCCAGGTTTGTGTTATATTTTGATGAATGAGCACTGGGAGATAAAAATCACAAGATGTAGAATAATATGAAAGAAAGTAAATCTACTAGATGACTGAAATATGTTGTAAATAGAAATTATATAAAATATTACAATGTAGCTATGGAGGAAAAAAACACTCCCTTAATAAATATACTAAACAACATTACATCCATCACCAATGGATGGTGAACTACACATAACTATACTATCCCCTAAGCTACACTATCTGAATATATCCCCCAACTCTCTATATCTATATCTAACAATGAGATCTTTCTTATATATAAACACAATTTCCTTGGCCAACACTCTACCTAGATATGCAAGGGAAAGCTTGCTCATATACAGCTTACACGTTGATACTTATACATTTATTACATTGCATGAAGTAACTAGATAACTTGCACATAAAGTAATATAAGTATGTATCTTGGAAGATACATTTACATAACCCAAATGATGGAATATACTCTATTTCTAACACCCCCTTGTATTGCATTATTTGGGTATTGAAGACTTTTAGTCTTCAATATGGATCATCTTCATCATATTCAGCTTAATCTTCGTACTCTTCCTCTGCATTCTTTGTATTCAGGTTTAGAAGGTAATTTGTGTCTTCATATGATGTAGAGTAAATTGTAGTTGGAGCTTCTTCTTTCATTGGATGATCTTTGAAATGTTCATATTCATCTTCTATATAGCCACATTTATAGTTCTCCTTGCAAGTATTTTCATTTTCATTTGATTATTGATGAATGAGTAGGACATGGTGTAGTTATCCTATCATCTTTTTGTTTTTGATCCTTCTGTACTTGCCTTCTTGAGATATTTCCATTGAGTCTAGTATGTATGTATTCTCATGGATTGAACTTATTACTTTTATTCCATCTTGATTCATAGTGAGACATGTATTGATCCCATCCATATATCCAAAGCTAATCGTATAGTTTTTTTCCACTAGCTTGCTTACTCAGATGAGATTGAATGTTAATCCAAGAACATACAATGCTTTTTGTAGTAGAATATTTGGAAATTATTTATTGGGTGTTGCACATCCAGATCCATGTATAGGATAAGTTTGGTTGTCTGTAATTCTTAATTTGTAACCTTTAGCAACTTCAAAATAGTCAAACTATTGTATATTTCCTGTCATATGATGATTGGCTCCTGGTTCAATAAACCACATGTGATCATGTTTTTTAAACTAGTTCTATTTGGAGCAAGTTTTACATTCATTATATGACATTCCTTTACCCATTTAAAAGGTTGAACTTGAAGAATTGAGATAGAATTGTAGTCTATCTTATAGCTCCTTATATATGATACCTTATTGAAGTATATAAGCTTGATTTGATAAAACCTTTATAGATTCTTAGGTTTGTAGGCTACCTTATGTCTCCCTAGTGATGAGAGTATGGACACCTAATTTTAGGTATTGAATAAAGCTATCACATCCATGTTGCTTGATATCTTTTTATTTGGAAGAATGTAATATTGCATTGATTTTTGTGATGCAGAAATAGGTTTACGCATAGAGGCAAAAGAGAGTAACCACCCCTGATGAAACTGAGGTTGAAATGCATCAGGTGGGTGGGATATGATGGTGTGCTTCATTTCACCTTGGCCAGTGGATACATGGAAGTCCATCGTAGAATTTGCATATGAATCATTCTGACTGTTGATGCATTAGAGCATGTGTGTGATTGCACTTCGTACAAGGTTGCTATTGCATTTCTTACTTATTATTGGATGTTGTGTGCATTTCATGTGTGCTCCTTGTTGTTGTGCAAAGTCAATGTTAAGTTATTAAATGGAAAAATATAAATAATACATATATATATATATATATATATATATATATATATATATATATATATATATATATATATATATATATATATATGTATGTATGTATGTATATATGTATGTATGTATGTATGTGTGTGTGTGTGACTATATATATAGGAAAAATAATAATAAAACATAATTTAAATAATGTGTAATTTAAATATATATAATAAGGATTTCTTTTGATAATTGTTTATATGGAGTAAACTAATAATATAAACATATGAATAGGCATCTACGAAGTCATTAAGTGTTATGATGATTACAACCACTAAGACCACTTTGTTTTCTTTCCATTTGAAGAAGGAGAAAAATAAAAATATATTTGTCTGTGTATGGAGAGAATGATCTGGCATAACAAACTATGTGAGGCATCACCTTTGGATAGTGGAGGAAGTTTCTTTTAATAATAATGAAGCAAAGTGGATGCATGTCACCTTTTGAGCATTAAGGAAAGGAGTGGTTGGATATGGGCGGTATGCATAGAGTGTTGGAAAAAGGGTGTTGAACAGGGAGAGCAGCGTTGGAGTAATTATGCTGGTGGAAAAAGTAGTAGTTATGCTGGTGGAAAAAGCAGTTAGTTGGGAGCACAGTGTAACTAGGTAGACACTTGAGTTCTGGTTTAAAAAAATACCTTATGTGTGTTATTTTTTCTATGCTATATTTTTTAGAAATGTATGTTTTGTTTGTTGTCTGTTAAGTGATAAATAGTTGTCGTATTACCGCAATTGAAACTTTTAAGCTTGATAAAAACTCCCTCATGACGATATATGGTCAATTCTAGAAAATATTGCACTCTATATTAATGAAATGATGAGTCTAAAATTTTTAGAGACAACTTAATAGCTGAAAAGCCTACATGAGAGGAGATTATTAACAAATCTGAAATGTTGAGATAATCTATATGCCTGTGTGTTATATAAGTGAGAAACCTTTTATTTGAACTCGTAAAGAAGCTCATTAACCTGCATGCCATGTGTATTACAAAAGTGAGTAATATTATTTTTGAAATATGAGATGAGCTTGATGAATTGCATGCCTGTGTGTTGCATGAGTGAGGATTATTTATTGAAAACCGAGATGAGCTCGACGAATTGCACGTTTGAGTAATGCAAGAGTGGGAAACCTTTTATTGAAAGGAGTTGGAAACTTGCATGTTGTGTGTTTGATATCTTGCATGCTTTGAGATTTAATATCTTATATGCTATGTGTATCGAATGAGAAGGAACCTTTAATTAAAATATTATAAAGAGATCAATATTTTACATGCTTTGTGAATTGCATGAGAAGGAAATTCTTATTTAATCTTGAAATGATATTTAAGCTTGCATGCTCTGTGAGAGTGTGAAACCATATATAAATATGAGATGATTTCTATAGTATAGGCTTGCTTTGCATGAATGTTGTTTGCATTTAGATGCATAAAATGGCCAAGCTGATCCCATACTCTCACCTTGAAACTCTTGTCTTTCTCCTGAGTGGGTGGTCTGAACGGGTGGTTCACTGAAGGCAATGGTGGAGTTGTCGAGTTATAAACTGTACATGAAGCCATGGCATCATATTCGCTTCCAGAATAAATGGAAATTGGCTCATATAAATTAAATGTATACTCTGGAAAATTATATGGAAGTGCTTTGTAAGCCTAAATTGGCTATTATTTTATTTTCCGAAGTGAAGGAAACTAAAATGTATTAACATATTCATCCTGTTGAATCTAAAAATGCAAATTTTATACTTTCAGATTTAGGAAAGTCACATGAGAAGTTCACTTATGGTTTCTATAGCATGTCATGAATTGTATTTTAATTATTTGAAATACCAAAGAAACCTTCTTACAAAATTGCAAGATTGATTCGTGTGCTATTCTATTTTAGAATGATGATAAAACATGAAATATGACGGTTTGAAATGATATTTGAATAGAATGAAGTTATATTAGAGAGTCAGATGTTTTTTTTTAATATATATACTAAAATTTTTAAAGGAAGTTAAGGAATGTTCAATTTACATAATAAAATTTCAAATTTTGTTTTTCTTATAAAAAAACACAAGAGTACTCTTAGCTCTATACAGTCTTTAAGATAGTAGACAGTTCAATCGATAAATGTATAGATTGCCAAAAGAAAATAAAAATATACCATTCTTTTAGATAAAAATATGTATAGATAAAAAGACCTTCATGAAAGATGTGACTATGACTTGGAACTTGTTAAATCTTGTGCTTGATAATGTATAGAATTCAAGAAAGAGCAAATCGATGTGTTTACTGATTTATTCTATCTGAAGAAAGAAATAGTAAATGTGTATGTGTTCTTTTAATAAGTTGATGACTTGACTCCTTAGTTAAATTATGTGATTACGTGTGTTAAAATTTGACTGTTATGATATTATTTAGATTTATTTGTTAAGCATCATAAATTTTCTAGTTATATGATTGTACAAATAAGAAGTTTCAATGATTATGCTATATGAAAACTTGTGTTTTTGTGATTGGATATAAAAGGGATATCATCAAAAATTCAAGCATAAACTGGATATTAAGCTCATAAGAAAACCTTTTCTAGATAAAACAAAAGATATTTAATGAATTCAGTACGAATTGGACTTCATTTTCACATTGAGAGCTAGTGCTTATCAAGGAGGATAGCACTAACCCAACTCTGGTGGTCAGCGGTGGCGACAACCGAGTATATGTGTTCTAAGTGTTGAACTAGAGGTTCCACATTGAAGAGAGTAAGATATGATGGTATGGGATATTATCTCTAGAACACATGGATGGCACGTGGGAATTCTCACAACCTGCTACAATTGTGGAATTGCCAACTAGACTCATAACCAGAGAGCTGGTATATGATGTTGGAAAGTCAAGTGGTATATGGGATGGGTAGCATTACCATCAATCAAAGTTGGAACTGAGTAATATGGTTTAGAAGCCATGTGATGGTGAACCCTGACTAAACTTTAGTAGAAAGTCAATGGTCAATCACAGGCATAAATACTTCAGTTCCAAAAGAGATAACCTATTAAAGGAATGGGTTGGTGGACTCATATGGACATGAGTGGGATTGTGAATCCTTATATGTCTTACTTTAGAACAGGGGAGTTAAGGCATCTTCCCTTTCAGGTGTTATGGGCCCTAGAAGGAAAAACCCCAAGCCAAGAACTAAGAATACCCACGGAAGAGGTAAAAGTTCTATTTAGGGCAATGCATTGCGGTAAGTTGATCGGTTCCGAGTACTTAAGACATCAGCTGCAGTGGTGATAAATTTTTAAGTGTGATAAATGTATGCCTTGTACAAATATTTAGTTGGGGTAAACAGTAATTATGAAAATTTTTAATTATGCTCTCAATCAGAATTTTGTGTTTGTGTGTTTGACATTCGATAAGTAGACCGGGTTGTTACAAAAGCTCATATATTCCCAACTTGATAATCTTAGACAAATATGATTTTTATCATTTTTTTTAGAATGCCTTATGACTCCCTAATGTTTTGGAGTATGATATAGTGCTTTTGTAAAAATATAGTTCAATTATGGTTGATTTTGTACAAATTTTGTAAAGATAAAAAATCAACTTTTTAACACCTTATTACTCCTAATTGAACTAAGCACTTTTCAATTTTTGAAGAGGTTTTAATGTTGGAATTCTTTTATCCTTTTTTTATAAGATTTGAGACAAGCAAAAATATAAGTATCCAACCTTAGTAAAAAACCTAATAACCTCTTTTTATATCCCTTGGATTATTTCTAATTTCCAATAAATTAAATTTGATGTAGTAACCCTTATGGCTCCCAAGTTTAGAAAATTAGAGAAAATAATAATATTTGCAAAATATTAAATAATTTAATCCAAGTAGAATTCCTTATTTCTCCTAGGTTAAATTACAAATATTAATTCAATGAGATAAGTTATCCCTTATATCTTTTGCTTTCAAAATCTAAGTTTAACCTTAGTTTATAACCCTTATATCTCCAACTATGAAAGCAATAATAAAATGGGATTAAACCTTACCTTTTTGGATGCTAAATCTCCTCACTGTTCGACACTTTTTACGGTTGGATATAACAATAATATAAGTATCACATTTGGTGCTAGAATCAACAGAGATACCTTGGAGTTGCTTGTCTTCAATGTTGGTATGTAGGCACTGTAAAAAATAGGAAGGTTTGACATTCAATACCAAGATCCTTTAATGCTCCTTCTTTCTTCCTTCCATGCTATGCTTTAGATATTTTTTATCGTGTTTTTCTCCTTGCTAAACTTTGGACTTTGAATACCTTCTATGGATGAATAATCATGGATTTGTGACATGTGTCATGCCCATTATAACTGAGTGCTCCTTTCCTTCTATAACATCCCAAATTCTTGTTCAACACTCTTTGATCAATCTATAATGTATGGGCACTCGTGTGGGCACTTATGTGAAGCTTGTGGAGAATACCAAGTGTCACCACTTCATTGTAACTCTTGCACGATGTTTCTTGAGTGTTGATAGAGTAATGATATCTTTTATTCCAAGTGGAATTCAAACTCTGCATGAATTCCTTCCCTATAATGTCTTCGAATGTGGAGATTATAACTCCTCAAACCCTTTTGAATACCATTACTTTTATTTGCTATGTTGCTTGGGCAAAAAGCAAGCTATTCTTCTACAGGTGGATTGATGATGTGCTATGGAGCTTTGAATTGCAATTTGGATCTTCCTTTGGTGGATGATCTTCTCCAAGTTAAATACCTTGAATGTAACACCTTTGCTCCTTCTATTTTATACCTCCAATTGTGTTGAATCCTTTGTAGACTTTTGATGTATTTTAGAATTATATATGCACTATTTTGTCTACATAAATGTAGCTCAATGATAGTCTAATATGAGCTTTGATTTTGTAGGTTCGTACGTTGAATATGAGCCCTTTGAGTGGCTTCTTTTGCTTGGGAAGAATAGTACTAATGTTAGGCCTTCCTTGGCTGATTTACCCTGTAGTTAGTGTGCCCTTTTGTGGCACTTTCAAATCTGATATTTTGTTGTAAAAACCATATTAGAGTAGTGCAATAAAATGTATTATAAATTGTACATAAGGCTTCTTTTAATGTACCTTCTTTTGCACTCTATTTCCAAATCTGAAATTCTGGTTTTGTGGTAGATTTTTCCTACAATATAAGGGTTTTGAGGTTGTCTTTTATGAGTAGAAACACATTTCCATTTTTTATTTGACACTTTGATAATAAATCCAAGCTTAAATAATAGTAGATAGAAGCTTTTCAATTAATGCAATTTTTTGCACTTTCTTTCCTTTCATCTAACCTTATAATGCTTTAGATTTGAGACTCACCAAGTCTCAATATTTGAAGCTTCTATTTCTACTTTTGATTATTTAAGTTCTTCTCCAATTTCTTGAGGATTATAACCTTATTGGTGGCTTCACTTGGCTACTATGTTTTACATATTTATATGCTTCAATAGTGTCTTTAGACACTTGATACAGATCAGATTTTGTGCCTTTCAAAAACACAAATCTATTTTATTTTTAGAGTAGTATAATAGTGCAAAATAAATCTAATAGAATTTATTTTTAATGCACTAACAATTTTCACCTTATCACTCCAATTAACTCTCAAGATAATGCACTTAATCAAATTTACTGCAACTAATCAAGAATAATCTGAAATGAACCTTCAATAATTATTTTGCAATTTCACTACAATTTAGTATTGTAGGACTTAGTCTTCTTTTTATTTTTCCAAAGTATATGATAGGTAGTTGATAGAAGCAATTCTAAAATCTAATCAACTCCTAATAAATGTGCAAATAAATTCTTAAAAATATTTTTTTTCCTTTTGCACTTTGAAAGATTGTAATATAATTTTCTTCTTACAACTTTAATCCAAATTTATGTGCTCTAATAAATATGATAAGTAATTCAATTAATGAATCTATTTGCACCAAAATTTTCTTACCTTTTTATGTAGCTCTTCTCCCACTTTTGTAGAGGATGTAGATCTTGGTGTCTAAAATCGCCAAGTTGTTGCTTCGAGTAGGATCTTGCAGCTTTTTGTAGGATGTACTGAATAGCTCCTTCTTCACCAAATGATGATCTTGAACTTTCTTTCATGAGCCTAGGATATTGGTGGCTTGTTCTCCTCTTGTTTTATCCTCATTTTGCTATAGATTTGGAGAAGTCTTTATCTTTAAAGTGGTACCTTCTTGCTGTGAGAGGCAATCTTTAAAAATCAAAGATTTAGTGAGCTTATTTTATCTTCAAGTCTTCTTGTCAAATTTTAACTTCAAGCAGGATCTTCTTCTGGGATTTTGCACTCCTTTCCAATTTTTTCTTCTCAAATTTTGTGCTTCTTGCAAAATTTTACTTCACATATTGGGCACTCCTTGCCAAATTATCCTCTTGGGCTTGTTTTCGGATGGAAAAAATTATTCCAAGTCCTTCACTATTAGGTACTTCACCTTGGTAGTGGATTTCTCCAACTAGTTCTCCAAAGAACTCAATTAACGATATTTAGCAAGGCTCTCCTAGCCTTTTTAAGGATTCTCTATGAGACCTTCTCAAGTTCTTTGATCTTAAAACTTTTTATAGTCTTCCTTGAGACCATCTCTTCAAGCTTCTGCTCTTGGAAGTGTTGGTGGTGAGATCTTATCATGGATCTTCTTATTCTGTTGCTTCTATAGTTGAGAAAGACTCTCCTATTCCTTCTTCTTCTTCTTCCAAGATTGAAATTTATTCAATGAGATCTTCTCCTGATCTCTTTGTTTTTGCTTTAGGACTAAATTGATTCTGAAGAAGATACTCTTCCTAAATTTCTTGTAGGAAGTTTCCCAACTCACTGAATATTATTTCCCTAAAATAAAGATATTAGTACTAAAATATTTAGTCTAGTTCTGAATCAAATATTATTTATGAATTCTTCTTCAGGATCAAGGCTTCTGTGACCTTTTTTAGTATCAAGGCTTCTATGGCATTTTCTAACACTAAGGCTTCTATGGTCTTTTTCAATATCAAGGCTTGTGTGGCCTTTTCAGTATCAAGGCTTTTATGGCCTTTTCAATATCAATACTTTTGTGGCTTCTTCTTCAAGGCTTCTATGGCCTTTTTTATCAAGGCTCCTATGGCCTATTTTTCAAGGCTACAATGGCCTTTTTTTATCAAGGATCCTATGGCCTATTCTTCAACTAAGAATTTATTCAATACAATAGTGGAGATCTTCAGTATCTTGTCTTCACCATGATCCTTCACTAGAAGTCTTCTTCCACAGTATTCTCCTCTTGCATAGTAAACTAATATCTACACTATGAGGGCACAACGACCTTTGGGAAACAAAGTTAGAGTCTTCTATCTTTCTATCATAGGAGGAGTCCCAATCCTCTGAGAATTATTTTCTACAACTTAAGAAACTTTAGGCACTAGTTAGAAAATTCTAGATAACCTGGATGATCTTCACTAGATTATTTGTCAATATAGTGGATTGATCATTGAATCCTAGTATTCACAAGTTTTCCTTATAACTTTATGGAAAAGACTCTAGATAAAATGATCTTAGTATTTATTGAAATGAATATTTCTTTCAGTCATAACTTTGTGACTCTCCCTAATTATAACACCTAGATTCTTCTAAGATATTTTAATAGTGTCTGGTCTAATGGTGTGTTAGTTTGATAAAACACTCAGGCTAAATGATAATGGTGGTTTCCCTATTGATTTGCATAAACTAGATCTACTGTGGATCTAATACCATTGTTAGCTTTTTATGAATGAGCACTATAAGATAATAATCACAAGATGTATAATAATATGAAAGAAAGTAAATATGCTAGATGATTGAAATATGCTATAAATAGAAATCATATAAAATATTACAATGTAGCTATGGAGGAAATGAACACTCCATTAATAAAGCTACCAAACTACATTGCACCCATCACCAATGTATGGTGAATTACACATAATTATACTATCCCCTAAGTTACACTATCTGACTATATCCCCCGACTCACTATATCTATATCTAGGAAAGAGGTCTTTCTTATATAGGAACACAAGTTCCTTGGCCAACACTTTACCTAGTTGTGTAAGGGATAACTTGCACATATGCAGCTTGCACATTGACACTTGTGCATTTATTACATTGCATGAAGTAACTAGATAACTTGCACATAAAGTAATCTAAATATGTATCTTGGAAGATACATTTACATAACCCAAATGATGGAATAGACTCTATTTCTAACATTTTGGATGTAAAATTACCTTAGGAATGTAGGCTATAGTGATTCCTTAGAAAAAAATACCTCTTGAGGTCTACCTAGCTCTTCTTATTGGTTCCCTTCCTATATCAATGTAGGTAGTGATGCTTCTCTATAATTGCTGCTAAGAATATCAAATTTTTATAAAGAATCGCCTTCACTAGATTGTTGTGTTTTTAGGGGGGCTTGTTGTTCCCTCTACCTAACTAGTTACCTCTACTCGTATCCTTATTCTAAACCTCTACTTAATTTCAAAGGATTATAGCTACTTGATAACCTCTAGTTATTTAGGATAAATAATCTGTGTCCTTTTATAGTTCTTTCCTAAACCTCTAAATTTTTTGTATATTTTGCTCTACTCTTTTCTTCTAGTGTATTTAACTATGATACTGTTTATAGGTTGTTAGAGAATATTGTGGTTGTTCTTATGGTTTATTGTGCTCTTATTTTTCCTTATCAACCTTATATATTTTCCATTTGTGTTCCTTATGCATAGGTCTAGGAGCTTTGGTAGATACTTTTCATTTTTGAAGGGGCTTAGAATCCCTATTTGATGTATACTTCTTTTAATTTGATTTAAGGATTTAGACTCAAGGGATTCTAATGCTTGAGAAACACTAGGCTTTTATAAGGACTTGATGGCACCAAAATTCTCTAGTGCCTCAACAACATGGGTGTTTACTGATGCTTCTTCATTTTCATATTGTGGCACTTGGTCTTCTATTCCTAATAAATTTAACCATATTACATGGATACCTTTATCGGTTCCAATTCAATGACAATAAATCAATTGGATTAGTCCATGATGTTACAACTACTATTTTCCTTCTTGAAACCTTTCGATCATGTCATGTAATGCAACATTTAAGTAATAAGGTAAATTAATATAAAGATGAGGATTATACTCATTGTGTCTCAAATGAGTAATGATATTCATGTGTGGTCCAGACAAAGAGGTGAACTGAAATAGTCCTCTTCAACCCCTTATAATTTTTATGATGAATGTCATAACTGGAGTTTGGATCACCTTCCCCTTTATTTTTACTTAATAGTATAGAGGGTTCTTCCCTAGCTCAAAATAAATCCTAGCTAGCAAGTGGAATTCTAAAAGCTTGAATTAACATGCTATATTTACTAGAATTTGTATGCCCTTGACCTTGATAACTCCCTCTTGCAATATTTGTATGAAGTACTTGGTTAATATAACACCATGACCATCAAAATGATGGAAGAAATATAGCCACCCAGTAGTGTTAAAATATGCATAACATCTAAATTCTACAATAGTTCTTCTACATTATCTAGTTTAGATTTCCTCTTCTAGCCTATAATATCAATAAAAATTTACAAAAAGGATAAATTGGTGTATAAGACCTAGCTTGTCAATGCCAGTTTCAAGTTGTATGGGTAGCATAGAGGGTTACAAAATCATTCTTGTTCATGCATGCATGGGATAAAGCTAGTCAAACTTACTACCATTAACCCGATGTTGTGTACCTTAGAATGTGATAAATTATTTTCCAATGTCCTTCCCAAACCAATACATATCACTTGTATGGTGATTAACTATGGATTATGCTAGATGATTATACCAAGACAACGCTCACATGGGAAAAATATGCCAAAGTTTGAAGTGCCTATAGAATGACTTTCCCCATGCATGAATTATACCCCTTTCCATTTTCAAAGCATCTAACATATTGCCTGAACTTATATTTAAATACCCATGTAGATTTTGTAATCACCTTGCTAAAATGACCTCTACACTTTTTGTAGATCACTACCATGTGGACCATATCATCATTCAATACTGAAAAACCTTGTTTGATGTTATTTAGTGTATCATTTATTATAAACTTTTTGGCACTACTCGGATAAGTGTAGTGCTCAACCATGTAAAAAGTATAGGGCATTGGAAAAATCTAGTGCTATACATAATGCTTCAAATCACTAGGATCCTTTTACAAACCTTCTTCTATGCACCATAGATCATGCATTTAATATAACCATGAAAAAGTTTCTAGATTAAATACTACTAAGAAGGAGAAATATATCCTTGCTAGGCGAGATGAATCATGATGCTTGGAAAAAGGTAGGAATATTTGATGATACCAAAGTAAGCTCTTGGGGTTAACACAAATAAGAACAATCATACAAGGGTGCACATATTTATTTATTTATTATCATTGTTTTCTCTCATAGAATATACCACCATAGTTTTCAATATACTTCTACCTAGGCTAGATTCACAAAGGATTTTCATAGCCATATTTTTGTTTACAAGACTCGCATATTGGAAACTGGTTTTAATACTAGGCTTGACCCATTAGCACTCCCAAAGGGGTTTTCACCATTGGATCCAATATATCTTTTTTTTTACTTTCAATAAGGAAAATATATAATTATCCTTAATTCATTATAAAAGAGGAGATATCTCCCACAATGTACATATCCGATTGTGAAATTAGATGAGTAGAAAATTCTTCCTTGGATATTGGTTTATGAGATAGCTTCAAACGTTATCCATCCAACACAATAATCTTCCTTGAGAAATCTAGGTAATAGTAACATAGAACTATTATTAAAGACTTTATCAATCACATACAAATCCAACCACCATATCTGAAGCTTACCATTGAAGTCAAGATAGCGTAAATAAAATAGTAGTGTTCAATCACCTAGCTTGTACTTGTTACTCTTGATATACTTATCATCATGTGATGTCTTTTATTGTTGTTAAATTATTTATGTATAATGAAGAACATCCATCTATAACTCATCAAGCTCATTAACCTACAAAATTCTTTTATGTTGTGCCTATAACAACTCAATACCAACATCAAGTGTAGTACAGAGCATTTTTAATTCAAATTCAATAGTAAAGATGGATTTCTTACCATAAATTAACTCATATGGGGTAAATCTAGTGGTGGATTTCCAAGTGATATTGTAAGCCAACATAGCTTCTATTTTTTTGTTGGCCCAATATTTTCTATACGATGCTATTATTTTTCTTAATATATTTTCAATTCCCTATTGGTAATTTCTACTTGGAAATTGTCTAAGTGTGATATGGTGAGGATTTGTATGTTTCGCTTGGAAAATTTCCATAAATGCTTCAATGACCTTTAACACAAATTGGAATTTTTTATTAGATACAAGGATGTGAGGGGTACCAAAGCACTAAAATATTTTATTATATAATAAATCAACCACTTTGTACTCACAAGCATACTAGAGAACAATTACTTCGGCCCATTTTGATACATAATATGTCACACTTTGATGTATTGCTTCCTTTGGGATGGTGGATCAATAGGTCAAAAAAATATATCCCCCATTTTTCAAATGGTTCCAAAACCACATGAGGTTAAAGGGGCATCTTTTTTTGTGCAGTAGGTTTCTCCATTCATTAGCATTTATCTTGGTGAGACACATACTTCTTTACATCCTTGTGAAGTGAGGGCTAGTAATAACCAACTCCTAGAATCTTCTTTGTAGTTCTCTTTATTGAGTATTTTCCTCTAGAATTTTCATCATGACATACCTAAAGGATGTCATAGATTTCATCTTCCCTTATACACAAAATATGATCAGGTCCACATTTGAATAAAAATCCTTTAATCTAATGCCAGTTAATTATTGTCATATACAATGTTGACTGTATAGTACTACATTCAATTCCTGTTGAAGTTATCATTTATGGTGTCAGGTGTAATTTTATTTCTAACGCTAGATTTTGCATTATCTTTGGTGCTCTGGCTACTATATCCCAAACCTAATTATCTTTTCTATCCCTTAAAGCTTGGTATTAATCAACAAAATGTCCTATGTTATTCCTATTAATCAACAAAATATGTCATGCTTCCTATCTTAGTATTACATTAATCCTAATTACTATGTTTAATCTAGTACTAATGTAAATTATAAAGCAAATCATGGTCTAATAGTACAACAAGAAATCAAAAGGTTGTGCAAAACGAGGCTATTTTGAGCCTCATCAATCTTCTTATCATGCTCTACAAAAACTTGCAAATGCTCTATAAAAATGGTTGACATTGATTCAAACCTACAACCTAAGCATAATTGACACTAAAATACATGTGTCTATCCAACTTAGTAGTCCTTTTATATGGAATATGAGGCATGTATCTTCCATAGAAGGAGACATCATGTCCTATGTCAATGAAGTATTAGATCCTCACAGAAAATGGCACATGTAGGAATAATTTCAAATTCAAAAAATTGGTATTGAAAACCTTCCTTCCATACAAACATTATTTCAAATCTTCCTTGTGGAGGTAGAAAATAATTGGACTAATCATAATTTAAATTTGCATCAAAGAGGTCAAAAAACCCTTAATGATAACAAGGTAAAATTTGGAGTAGGTAAGATATATCTAAAAAGTTTTAAAAATAAATGACTAAAGAAGTAGAATATACTCTCTGCTTTTTATTATTGTGCTTGCACATCACACCCTAGTTTGGACTAAGGACCCACTTTTTGAAGTTTTTGGCTTATTGTGATTTTTTTTGCCATGATTGTTATTGTATTTCCTTCCATTTGGTGCAACCTGAAAATAGCTCTTTGAAAAAAAAAAATTGTGTGGACTCTAGAGAGAATTAGTGCTTGAATTTGTTTACCTTCAACTTTTGTTCGAAATTCCGCAACCGAGGTCACCCAGAAGGTTATTAAAAAATGATTATATATCCATAATTTGAGTGTAGGGTTTCCTGATTATATGAATGGACACGTAAAAGGGAGTTAAAAGGCATTCAAGATTAAATTTGCTAGCAACTCAAAAAAGCCTTATGCATTTTATAGAACCCTAACACTCAAATGGAATGAAATAATCTCTTTCAAGGCATTTGGAATTCGTGTTCGAGCTATGGAAAAAAAAATTTAGGCACTTACAATCATTTTTGGCTATTTAAAAAATCTATTCCAAGCTATTGAAAACCAATTCTCAAGCATTGAAATTGTTGTTGGATAGTTAAAATATCATTCCCAAGTATTTTAAGTCCATCTCCAAGCTATTTATGATTAATTCTGAACATTTTAAAATCACTTCTGAGCATTTGTAATTCATTTTTTGGGAATCAAAGATTAATTTTGAGCTTATGAAATTTGTATCCGAGCTATTAAAAATCATCTCCGAGCATTAAAATTAATTTTTGGGAAATTTAAAAGTAGTTTTCGAGCAATAGAATTTATTTCAAGCTTTGAAAATCAATGTCGACAGTGAAAAAACCATTCACATGCAATTTAAAATGCAAAGTACGTTGTCGAAAATCATGGATTTGGTGGAAAGAAGTAAGGTCTCAAAATCCCGCCACTTGGCAACCTTGAGATAAAATGAAAATTGGCTATGGACATTCTTGAAAATTATGGTTGAAAGAAGTGAGGTCCCAAAATCCTGTCAACCAACAACCTCAAAAAAAATAAAAACTGCCTAAGTATGGATGTTGCCAAAAATCATGGACATTGGAAAAAATAAATGATGTCATGAAATCTCATAACCCGACAGCCTCGATAATAAATTAAAAATTGGCTAAGTATGGACATTGTCAAAAAACATAGACATTGACAGAAAGCAGAGAGATCTAGAAATATCATCACGTGGTAGCGTTAGAATAGATTAAAATTTGCTATGTATTAAAAGTATCAAAATTTGGGGGGTGGCATCAACGAAGAAACCTAAAAGGCTCGACAATTAAAAAATGAAGTTTGACAATGGAATAGAAGCCCGATAATTAAAAAATGAAGTCTGACAATGGAATAAAAGCCTAACAACCGATAATCTTAATTTAATATTTAGAAGTTGAACTCAGCGATTGAAGGTCATCTGGATTGATGCCCTAGCAACAAGTAATGAGTGATGATATAATGTCATAAAAGCATGGTATGAAATCTAAAATATAGTTTGTTGCAAAGCCATAAGTTATAAAATCAAAAAATCAAAAGATTCAAAACCTTAGGAAAATTAAAAAGAAATTAAACTTTTTTTTAATAATAATATTAATATTCTAACCTTTACCTTTTTTATTTTTTTGCAAAAACTTTGTTGGTGGTTGCATTAAATATGGCCGATGTAATAGAGGACATAGAATTTCAATGTGAAGTAGGCAAGTGCAACTGTGTAATATGGAAGATAGGGAAAATTAATGATCAACCCAAATTTTGTAGACTAATGAAGAGTTAATGAGGTGTGGCCATTCTAGAATTCTTAAGCATCATGCAAAGTGAAATTTAATGAAGTATGGTCATTCTAGGACTCACTACAAATGAAGTCTTTATGAGGCATGGCCAAAGTATTATGTATTTAATGAGGTATAGTTACAGTATGGTGGGAAAATTATTTTCAAGAGGCACAGCCTAGAATTAGTTGGCAATTAATTTCAAAATGTAATGCTAGGTGAAGGCCAAAAATTGTATAAATAGTGGCTCACTAGCTGATTACAAAGGTTAGGAAACCATTTATTAGCTGGCCCTTTATAACTTTCTTCTTTTATATTTGTAGTTGAATGGTATTTATGAACCAAGTTGCTATTGTTTTTTAGCTCTATTCTTTGTAATCCATCGAAGTGGAGAAGTTTGAAACAATGTGTTGAATGATTATCTTTTAATATAAAGGCTTTTAAAATTTATTGTGTTCAATATGTGCATGATGATGGTGGTTGCACTCAGTCCATTTCATAGTTTATCGCTCCTCTAAATATTGCACCATCTCAGACCTTAGGTTGTGTGAATATTGCTCAGGTCAGGATTGGTTTAAATTGGATTTTTTTCTTTACCAGGTTGGAGCTAGAGTTCAGGGTAGTATTATCTTATTTTCTTTTATTTTATCTCACCCTTCAACCTTTGAAATTTCTTTGAAGATCATTTAAATTATGATTAGATTAGCTTATGTTTTTAAGCATCGAAGTTGGTATTTATTTAGTGCATTTCAAAACTTCACACAACTTCAATAATCATTGCATTCATATATTCAATCATTTCATTATTTAGCATTGCACAAATTTATAAATTTGAACATAACCAGCAAAGGACCCTTAAAAGTAACAGTTATCATCAACCTTTGGGTCTATCTGTATTGTCCAAGTCTTAGCACACTTGAACCTTGGGGAAAATATATTTCCCTTTCAAGAAGGAGCATATCCCTATTCCAAGTACGTTGATATACCCTTGACTATGTGTCATTTGCACGCTCAACACTTCTTATGGAAAGGATCCTTATAAATCAATAAGAAAAACTTTACCCTAAAGTTTGGAATAAAAATAGGAAGCTCCAAATAATATTTGTGCATGACCAAGCAATGTCATTTTGTACCCACTTTGATACCATTTTGGAATTCATATATTTTCTAGAAATGAATAGAAGCAAACCATCCATTCAAATCTTATACATAAAGCATAAAAGGACAAAAGAAAGAATTATAGATACATAGATTTAGGGACACCTATAGGTATCATAGATAATCACTATATTATCTATAAATAATATTCACTACACTCTCATAATCAAATAAGGAGTGATGGTCAATATTTATACCAATACTAAAAATCCCAATAACATAAATGAGTTTAACCTAAGGTGACATAATGAGGGCTTGAGGTTAATTACAAGTTATAAGATGGGTTTAACCATAACAAGGTTAATTGTGGCTCATTGGGTTTACATAATACAATATTATAATAATATCAATACATTGTATAATGAATGTCCTTCAACCTATCAAATAGTACATCATACAATGTCAGCCTTGGCCATGAATCAGATTACAATTTCAACATATATAAACCATAAAAAATTGAAGAGAATAAGGGGTTTACATCTCTATTTCTTATAAATCATGGTAAAATTGATATATATTTTTCCAATCCATTGTTACCCACCAAATATTAAATCAATTTTTTTCAAATAGTTATTCTTCTTTATTTCTTCATGTGTGCATGCTATTGTGATTGAGTTTTCTCATTTTCTTAACTCCTCTCAAAAATATCAAGGGGACACACATAAGCATGTCAATAATTAACATAATTAATTATCCTCATTACATATCTAAAGTCAAATTAAACCAAACCAAGTTGAATAAAAAGTAAGATAGATAGCACTAGCATTGATCAAATCAAGTTAAATCAAAATTAAGACTGAGGATATCAAGTTAAATCTAGAATATACGAAATATAATCATTTTAATCATAATTATTTTATTTATTTATATTAAAAGATTATAATTTTCTTTGTAAACAAAAATCATTATCATAAACAATAGCACTAACCATTGACAATGCTTTGGATAGAGTTGTTATGGATTGATTAGCACTGCTCTTTAGTAGTATTATTATATATAATATTTATTTAGCAGTTTCTCTTTCTAGTATTGTGATCTTTTAGCATTCTAATCAACTTAATATTTTTATTTTATTGTTTTTTCAATTTTTTATATGGGATTGAAATAGACCCCACCCATATTACATCATCACCACATAGTGGTATTGCAACAAAGCTTGGATATTATCCATGTATCGCTTGGCAATATTTGAACCTTGGTCTCCTCCTTAAATTTTGAGGAATCTGATTGATTGATCTAATGCCACTTTATTTTTTAATGAGTTTACACATGTTTTATGAGGGATCATGGTCCCCTCAAACTGAGTGGGGTTTGAACCTTGGACCTCTCAAAGAGAAGCCAAAGTCCTTACCACTACATGTAAGCTTGCGGCTTATTTGTATTTTTATTATTATATTGCTAGATATAAATCATTTAGTTTTTTAATCATAAACTATTGTATTTTCTAACATATGTTATTAGATTAGCTTTTTGGCATTGTATGCATTCTTGTTTTACAAGGTCACAATACAAGTCCATCATTCCATCTATAAAGATATCTAAAATCATGTCATCACGTAGTATCAAGTATAATTTCTAACTCTTCACAACTTTTCATTGGATAATTAAAACTTAAATAATTAAGAGGCCTGACTAAGATAGGCTCCTTAAAAGGATAGGTTTTTTAGGCTTTTGTGTAGATCATGTCAACTTACTTGGTCACAGGATTCTCCAAAATATCATCTTCAGTCATAAAAAATAAAGTGTTTTCATTCCTTTTTTATTTTGTTGTATTATTAGTATAGGGCTAAGCAATAACATAAAAAAAATTAAAGTTATTTAACTTTCGACTTAGAGTTTTTATCCTCTTAAGTTTTACTATGAATTTAATAACTCTAGGATTTTTAAACTTGCTTGTGTAAGATAATTTAGATCAATATCTCATTTTAAATAGAAGTGTCACTCAAAATATTTGTTTCTATATGAGTAGTAGTGAACCTATTAGTGTAATTGTTCTTTCAATAATGTAAATTATTTTAGGAGCTAAAAGATAGAGTAGATTAGGTTTTTTGATCAAGTAAAATTATCTAATTATTTTTTCTACATTATAGATCATTTTAGATAGCATAAAATAAAATAAAAAAATAAGATTAATAAACATATTCAATTAAATTAGCATAAAAATAAAATCTTAGTTTAGTTTGATAATCTTAAAAGTTGATTATTTTGATTATGTTATATTTAACACTAAATTATCTTAGTTGTAATATATTACTATAAAAGTACTGTCATGTTCAAAATATTAGTCAAACATAGTCACCCTACCTAAATTAATCCACTCTAATTTAATTATGACACTACACCCACGAAAATGATATTCCATCAAATCTATTAACCCACCCACACTTGGTCATCCATGTATCCCTAACATGTTGTGAAGAGAGCATAGGCATTGGCAAAGTCCAACAACTCTTCTTCCACTATGGTATGTGAGATAATAAAGGTTTTTACATTTGGTTCTTGAGTGGCCAATGGGTCACATGGATAGTTGGGTATGCATTAAGAATTAGAACCTAGATGGATTTGGGTTTAAATCTTGATCCTTAAACTTTACCTTAAGTTGAATTTTTAGTGGTATAATGGTTATTTTAGCCTATGTGGCAGGTTTATTGGTTGATTTCATGTCTAGTTAGAGGATATTTATAATTTATTGATATATAAATGGGTATCCCAAAACATAAATTTACAAGCCATTATGTCTCATTTACCTAATAAAATATTTGATAAGTAGCAAAGTGACTAACGAGGTGACATTTTTCCATTCATTAAATCAATGGCATGTGGTAGCAATGGATTGGTTTATTCCTTTCCCACTAGCCTACATAATTAATACATAGGTAACACCCCATTGACTAAAAAATCAGTGACACTAGGTGGTAGCATGATCTTTGATTTCTTAATCAATAGCCTCCATAGTTAATGCATAGGTAACACCCCCTTGTCCATTAGATCAATTACATATGGTGGCAATGGAGATTAATTGAAATTTTTGAATTGTTTCAAAGGTTATTGTGGTATATAGTGTGCTTTTAGGGATAAAATCTCAAAGGCCATAACTTCTGTATATAAAAGTAGTTTGAGTTTTTTTCAAATCATACAATTTTTAAGCTCTCTATTGTGGTAGTATTATTTATGTTTAGATCTACATGAAGGAGACTACTATTTTAGGAATATAATGGATGATTCATCACATGCACATTTGATCAATGGACCATATTATGCCACATGGAGGATCAAAAAAGGAGATTTTTTTTATATCATATTATTATTACAATAGGTTAATGAGGATTCAGTTGATACTAATTTTGAAAAGAAGAACACACACAAGAACAAGAAGGAGAAATCACATGTTGTGATTGCTTTTCATATAGATAAAATAGGTGACATTTACATTACCAAAACATATGACCCTAAGAAGTTGTTAGATAATTTTTATAATATGTTATCATATTAACTCCTCAGATTAGTAGATTAGAAGAAAATATTGCTACCTTAGGTATGGATTATTTTGGAACAATTGAAGATCATATATTACTTAAAAAATTTATAAAAATACATCCATATTGCCAAGGGAAGTGAGAGAAGAACAAGGAAGAGGTTTATTATCTCAATAGTCTTCAATAATATTTTTGAAACCTATAAGATAGTAGCCACTTTATTTGAGATAGATTTGTATGTACTTTTTTGGTCATACAATTCCTAAACTCAAGGTTGTGTTCACTTATCTTCTCCACGAGAAAACTCATAAGATGTGTAGAAATGGGTCTATCTATATTAGGATCATACAAAGGATATACCTTGGCTATATTTTGAGTTTAGAATAAAAATAATCAAAAATAAAGAGAGATGAAATCTAAAAATCCCATCACAAAGTTAACTTGTAGTTTTTGCAAGAAGGAAGGACATATATCAATAAAATATCAAAAATATTGAGGAGAAAGCCAAGAAGGGATATGATGATACTTATTTTTTCTTTAGACAATGTGATGATGAGCATGATGATGAAACCTCACATGCAAATGTTTCTATTCACTCATCCTATTGAACCTCCATGTCTTTAGAGTAGTGGATTGAAATTTTACAAGCAACATGGCATATGATTATACATCATCATATTTTGAATAGCTATGATGGACAACATCATGGTGAGAATATGAACATTGGTGATTATTCTTCTTTATAGTTAGTTTCTTATGGTTAAGTGGCTCTTATATCCTTGTTATTTGGAAAAGTCCTTCATGTTCTAGGTATGGGTCCTAATCCTCTTTTTGTTTATCATATCACTCATACTAACAAAAAGGTTGAATTCTAGCATGACAAATGGTTGATTAAGGAAAATTATGATGGTTTTAAGATAATAAGATCATGTTATTATGATGATTCTAACCAAATATATAATCTTGGTGAACACCTTTCTTCTTATTCCTCCCAGAAGAAAGGCTTTATTTCTATGATGGCTAAGGTAAATGATAACAATAGTCACTGGCATGATAGGCTTGGTGGCATCAACTATGAGTTCTTGAGGTACTAAAGTTAACTTTAAATGGTAGAGGATATTCCCTAAATTACTCCTCTAATTGGTATTTATGATGGGTTTATTTTGGGGAAGAACCATCTAGTTCCTTTCCTAAGAAGAAAATCGAGGTATGTTAATCAACTGTGGATCAATGGGTTGCTTTTCTATTTCTTAGAATAAGTACTTTCTTACATTCATTGATTATTTCTCTAGGTATGTGGATCTATACCATTTGCATCAACGATGAGGCTTTTAGAAAATTCAATATTTTCAAAGCTCTTGCAAAGAATCTATTTAAGAAGAATATCAAGTGCTTTTGGATTGGTGGTGTAGGTGAATTTATTAGTCATGTTTTGAAATTTTTTTACCTCTTGATGGAATTTATTTCCAAATGACTTCCCATTATGCCCCCAAGCATAATGGGATTTCTCATCTCATATGAAGTCCAAAAATCAAACCCACATAGAAAGACTTTCAAAATTTCCCATATCCACATAAAAATTCTCACGTTATGGTCTTAAATGCAAGCCATCTCTCACCATGAACCATAATATTTAGCCCATTATTTTATCCTTAGCTTTTGAAATAGATAAAATGATATGAAAAAAATTGTTTTGGGATAAAATTCATCAAATAATGTTATTTTCAGTCTACTTTTGAATCTCTTTAAAATCCCGGTCAATATTCATTGAATTTGCATATTTCTTTAATTTATTATATGGGAATGAGATGGATCATATCCAATTATATTGTGACCACATTATGGTATTAAAATAATTTGGCAATTAGTCATGTATCCCTTGGTAATATTTAAACTTGGATATCCTCCTTGAAAGTTGAGGTATTTGACCGGTTGAGCTCATTGCATTTGATGTTTGAACTTGGATATTAACCGTTTGCTTTTAAGAAGAAATATATCATGCTTTATTATCTCATCCTTGATAATCACTTCCATTCAATAATTTTCCACTTAGGTAAGGATTGTCATAAATTCATTCTTCTATTAGCTCTTAATTGAAAAAATTACCTCCCTCATCTATGCATCCTTAGTTCTAGTTAAATATTCCTTAAATAATATTTCTTTCTTGCTACCTAGCTTTTGCTCAATCTTCATTCTTTGATTTTTTTGAAAAATCCATATCAAAAAAATATTCCTTGCACCCAACTTTTCCTCAATATTATTCTTTAACTTTTTTAAAAAATCCAAACCAAAAAATATGGAGACCTCCTCTTTGCTCACACTCACTCCCTATTAATTTTATTTTTAACTCTTTTTTAATTTATTAAAACTAGAAGCCAAATATACCATGTAATTTCATATAACCCTTATTTTCAACAACATTTATTATTATCTTATCAAAATTTAATTATGATAGATAACATTAGACATAATTATTATCACCTTGTTATACTTAAAAATATTTGCAACAAGAGATAATGATAATGCTACTAGTGATTTGAATATGATTATGTTAAGAAGTATTACCATTTTTTAAAATAAAAATAATGTATATTTCATTATATTAAAATAATTTTAAATATTTTATTATTCTTATGTTATCTTTTCATTAACTTCTATTATTATATTGCAAAGGTTGATGAACATATAATATAGCATAAATATAAGGATGACAATAATGTATATTTTATTTAAATAATAATTGATTCATTTAAATTTGGTTAACATATTAAATATTATTAGGTCCGAGGTGTAGACCAATTGGTTCATACAAACCCCATAAGGGGGGTGGAGGTCCAAGGTTCAAATCTCGGGCCTCGCCGAACTGAACGCTTGTCCCTTTCTTGGTGCTTTCAGCGGCGTAAAAGGTTTAAAATGATTACGGCATGGTGGTTATAGGGGCGGATTGCGCGAAGATCTGTGTGGCGGCTTCTGAGGTGGACAACGCAGAATACTATGGCGGCCATAAAAGCCGGACAGCCTGCCCGAATTCGTGGCAGCTACCGATTCCACCATGTAAATTTTAAAAAATAAAAAATACAAAAAAATATTAAATATTATTAGCATGCCCTCTTAGAACGTAGCATACCCTATTTTATAGTAACAAGTTTGAGTAAGATGATAACTTTTGTAGCCTTAATACTTAATGAAAATAGCCACAAGAAAGTAATAACAGGATCAAATAAAGTTGCAAAGCAAAGAACACAATATAGATATGAATAACTCAAGAAATAACTCATATAATAGTCACATAACAAAGCTCTTGAAAATAAAGTCTACTAATGCATGCTATGTGGTATGTATTTTTTATATCAATTACAATGCTTAGTCACAAATATATAATAGTATGTGACTCCTCATATGGTGCACTCTTGACCTTAACTCTTCTTTGTAACTTTTAAATTTTCTATTCTAAGGATACATGTGCACTCTTACATAATGGACACTTGCACACATGATTACATGGCACTTGTGCATTTCCTGTACATTACTACATTACATAAAATATAAACTCACACTCTAATCTAAGAAACACACCTAATCTAATATTGTACCAAGGTGGTACATTGGCATGCACCAAATAATGTAATATTCTCTAACATAAGACAATATTATAACCAATAAATTATTATTATTATTTTGCTAGAGAAAAAAGAGTTGTACTTAGATCCTCCACCCTTGAGAAATCACAGTTCTCTCCTTTAGAGCTTGAGAGTTTACAAATAAATTCAATTCTCATCTCAATTGAGTTACTATAGCTAGATACCTACATTTGTTTTCATAGTTAGTCTAAATTCTTGATTTTCATTTTTTGAATCTTCTTCAATTTTCTTTTTAAATACAAATATTCCAAAATTCAACATCCTTCTTGATATTTTTTTGCAACAACCTTCACAATACCAAAACTCCACCTCTACTATCTACGCACTACATCTTAGTAGAGTAATATTTCCAAACTTTCTTGCTATCATAGCCTGCTTTAACAGATTTTGACTAATAGTGTCCTTCCTAAAGCATAAGTGCAACCACGAGAATTGTAATAAATAGTTTATATGAAAATACGTTAATGTTATGTTGTGGCCATTGCACAACTAACCCCAAAATTGGGGACCCACCTTTGATGTTTTGTTTTTGGTACTTTTGGGTTCCTTTTGAGTGATAATGGTCATGGGTTTCTAACCACAGAACCCTGTGTTTGTTTGGTTTTAATTAGTTCATTGTTTTTTTCATGTATTTGATGTTTAATTAATTTTAATATTTTGAATTAAATTAATTCAAAATTTGAAATTAATTAAATAAGATTTATGTTAATAGATAAAAAGTTAAGCAATAAATATTATATATACACGTATATGTATATTATTTATAAGAATTGAAAGAATAAAATAAAAATAAAAATGAAAAAAAAATATATATAATAAGAGGTGGATTACTAATATCATGTTGCTAAAAGTTCACATAATATTATATGGTGCTAAAAGTTGACGTAATATCATATGGTGTTAAAAGTCTACGTATTATTATATCCTTTCCCATATTATTGTTTTTGGTTGATCATTTGTTAGGCATCCAGGTTACCTAAGTGACGGCAAGGACTTAGACCCCGACATGGACCACTGCGGCTTACAGGGAGCCAAGTAAGACACATGACGCACTGACATGGCATGAGACAATGACGTGGCTACCGACATGGGTTTTCCAAAGTGAAGTGGCAGATGTGAGCATCCGGTGTTGGTGATGTGTGAGAAGAGGTTGATGCGTATGACGACAATTTCACCGATAAATAGAATCTTCACTCTCATTCGGTCTTCAAATAACGTAGATGGTGAAAACATGGATTGTGTATGGGCTGGGATAGTTTGGTGACAAAATGGAACATCACTGATGTTGATTTACGACGACCTAGCCAAGATGGACGTCGATTGAGGGTCAGATTATGGATAAATTTACGCAATTCACAGCAAAGCAAGTCATAGGCAAGCGATGATGGAACACTTAGACAATAGACGCTATGGTGTTCGCTGAAGAGGACGCATCTCGATGTGAGAATTTCGATGATAGGGGGGTGCGCCGGAGATACCCAACATAGAACCACCAACCAGCGCAGTGGAGTACACGTGTGGCAGTGGAGTACCCAACATAGCCTCCATAGTTAGTGCATAGGTGACACCCCTTGTCCATTAGATCAATTACATATGGTGGCAATGGAGGTTAATTGAAATTTTTGAATTGTTTCAAAGGTTTTTGTGGTATATTATGTGCTTTTAGGATAAAATCTCAAAGGCCATAACTTTTGTATATAAAAATCATACAATTTTTGAGCTCTCTATTGTGGTAGTATTGTTTATGTTTAGGTCTACGTGAAGGGTAGTATTGTTTATGTTTAGGTCTACGTGAAGGAGACTACTATTTTAAGAATATAATGGATGATTCATAATTTGCACATTTGATCAATGGATCATATTATGTCACATGGAGGATCAAAAAAGAAAATCTTTTTTATATCATAGGATTATTACAATAGATTAATGAGGATTCAATTGATATTAATTTTGAAGAGAAGAACCTACACAAGGACAAGAAGGAGAAATCACATGTTGTGATTGCTTTTCATATAGATAAAATAGGTGACATTTACATTACCAAAACCTATGACCCTAAGAAGTTGTTAGATAACTTCTAAAATATGTTATCATATTAACTCTTCTTAGATTAGTAGATTAGTAGATTAGAAGAAAATATTGCTACCTTAGGTATGGATTATTTTGGAATAATTGAAGACCATATATTACTTAAACAATTTGTAAAAAGACATCCATATTTCCAAGGGAAGTGAGAGAAGAACAAGGGAGAGGTTTATTATCTCAATAGTCTTCAATAATATTTTTGAAACCTATAAGATAGTAGCCACTTTCTTTGATATGGCTTTGTATGTACTTTTTTGGTCATAAAATTCTTAAACTCGAGGTTGTGTTCACTTATCTTCCCCATGAGAAAGCTCATAAGATGTGTAGAAAGGGGTCTATCTATATTAGGATCATACAAAGGAGGTACCTTGGCTATATTTTGAGTTTAGAATAAAAAGAATAAAAAATAAAGAGAGATGAAATCTAAAAATCCCTTCACAAAGTTAACTTGTAGTTTTTGCAAGGAAGGACATATATCAGTAAAAGATCAAAAATATTGAGGAGAAATCCAAGAAGGGATATGATGATACTTATTTTTTCTTTAGACAATGTGATGATGAGCATGATGATGAAACCTTACTTGCAAATGTTTCTATTCATTCATCCTATTGAACCTCAATGTCTTTAGAGTAGTGGATTGAAATTTTACAAGCAACATGGCATATGATTATACATCATCATATTTTGAATAGCTATGATGGACAACATCATGGTGAGAATATGAACATTGGTGATTATTCTTCTTTATAGTTAGTTTATTATGGTGAGGTGGCTCTTATATCCTTGTTATTTTGAAAAGTCCTTCATGTTCTAGGTGTGGGTCCTAATCCTCTTTTTGTTTATCATATCACTCATACTAACAAAAATGTTAAATTCTAGCATGACAAATGGTTGATTAAGGACATTGATGATGGTTTTAAGATAATAATATCATGTTATTATGATGATTCTAACCAAATATATAATCTTTGTGAACACCTTTCTTCTTCTTCCTCCCAGAAGAAAGGCTTTATTTCTATGATGGCTAAGGCAAATGATAACAATAGTCACTGGCATGATAGGCTTGGTGGCATCAACTATGAGTTCTTGAGGTACTAAAGTTAATTTTAAATGGTAGAGGATCTTCCCTAAATTACTCCTCTAATTGGTATTTATGATGGGTTTCTTTTGGGGAAGAACCATCTAGATCCTTTCCTAAGAAGAAAATCGAGGTATGTTAATCAACCATTAGAGCTTATTCATAGTGACATATGTGGATCAATGGGTTGCTTTTCTCTTTCTTAGAATAAGTACTTTCTTACATTTATTGATTATTTCTCTAGGTATGTGGATCTATACCATTTGCATCAACGATGAGGCTTTTATAAAATTCAATATTTTCAAAGCTCTTGCAAAGAATCTATTTAAGAATAATATCAAGTGTTCTTGGATGGGTGGTGTAGGTGAATTTATTAGTCATGTTTCGGAATTGTTTTACCTCTTGATGGAATTTATTTCCAAATGACTTCCCATTATGCCTTCAAGCATAATGGGATTTCTAATCTCATATGAAGTCCAAAAATCAAACCCACATACAAAGCCTTTCAAAATTTCCCATCTCCACATAAAAATTCTCACATTATGGTCTTAAATGCAAGCCATCTCTCACCATGAACCATAATATTTGGCCCATTATTTTATCCTTAGCTTTTGAAATAGATAAAATGATATGAAAAAATTTGTTTTGGGAGAAAATCCATTAAATAATGTTATTTTCAGTCTACTTTTGAATCTCTTTAAAATCTCGATCAATATTCATTGAATTTGCATATTTCTTTAATTCATTATATGGGAATGAGATGGATCATAGCCAATTATATTGTGACCACATTATGGTATTAAAATAATTTGGCAATTAGTCATGTATCCCTTGGTAATATTTAAAGTTGGATCTCCTCCTTGAAAGTTGAGGTATTTGACCGGTTGAGCTCATTGCATTTGATGTTTAAACTTGAACATTAATTGTTTGCTTTTAAAAAGGAATATATCATGCTTTATTATCTCATCCTTGTAATCACTTCCATTCAATCATCTTTCACTTAGGTAAGGATTGTCATAAATTCATTCTTCTATTAGCTCTTAGTTGAAAAATTTACCTCCCTCATCAATGCATCCGTAGTTTTAGTTAAATATTCCTTAAATAACATTTATTTCTTGCTCCCTAGCTTTTCCTCAATCTTCATTCTTTGATTTTTTTGAAAAATCCATATCAAAAAAATGTTCCTTGCACCCAAATTTTCTTCAATCTTATTCTTTAAATTTTTTTAAAAATCCAAACCAAAAAATATGAAGTGAGGCCCCCTCCTTGCTCACACTCACTCCCTATTAATTTTATTTTTCAACTCCTTTTTAATTTATTAAAACTAGAAGCCCAATATACCATGTAATTCCATATAACCCTTGTTATTTTCAACCACTTTTACTATTATCTTATCAAAATTTAATTATGATAGATAACATTAGGCATAATTATTATCACCCTGTTATACTTAAAAATATTTGCAACAAAAGATAATGATAATGCTACTAGTGATTTGAATATAATTATGTTAAGAAGTATTACATTTTTTAAAATAAAAATAATGTATATTTCATTATATTAAAATAATTTAAAATCTTTTTTTATTCTTATGTTGTATATTTATCTTGTCATTAACTTTTATTATTATCTTGTAAAGGTTGATGAACATATCAATAGCATTAAAGATAAGGATGACAATAGTGTAAATTTCATTTAAATAATAATTGAGTCATTTAAATGTTGGTTAACATATGAAATATTATTAGCATGCCCTCTTAGAACGTAGCATGCCCTATTTTATAGTAGCAAGTTAGATTAAGATGATAGCTTTTGTAGCCTTAATACTTAACGAAAATAGCTACAAGAAAGTAATAACAAGATCAAATAAAGTTGCAATGTAAAGAACACAATATAGATATGAATAACTCAAGAAATAACTCATAGAATAGTCACATAAAAAAGCTTATGAAAATAAATTATACTAATGCATGCTATATGGTATGCATTTTTTATATCAATTACAATACTTAGTCACAAATATATAATAGTATGTGACTCCTCATATGGTGCACTCTTGACCTTCACTCTTCTTTGTAACTTTTCAATTTCCTATTCTAAGGACACGTGTGCACTCTTACCTAAGGGACACTTGCACACATGATTACATGGCACTTGTGCATTTCCTGTACATTACTACATTACATAAAATATAAACTCACACTCTAATCTAAGAAACACCTAATCTAATATTGTACCAAGCTAGTACATTGGCATGCACCAAATAATGTAATATTCTCTAACATAAGACAATATTATAACCAATAAATTATTATTATTAGTTTGCTAGAGAAAAAAGGGTTGTACTCAGATCCTCGACCCTTGAGAAATTATAACTCTCTCCTTTAGAGCTTGAGAGTTTACAAATAAATTCAATTTACATCTCAATTGAGTTGCTATAGCTAGATACCTACATTTATTTTTATAATAAGTCTAAATTCTTGATTTTCATTTTTTGGATCTTCTTCAATTTTCTTTGTAAATACAAATATTCCAAAATTTAGCATCCTTCTTGACATTTTTTTGCAACAACCTTCACAATACCAAAACTCCACCTCTACTATTTACGCACTACATTTTTTTTTTTTAAGCGAAAAACCCCTTGTGGGGCTACCTTGGTCTGAGAGACCACAAACAGAGGGTTCTACACCATCAAAGTTACCCGGGATTCGCACCCGACCCTGCCCACACCAACATTATCAATTGGATTTTGGATACCCAATTCAGCTTTTTTGGTAGGGTGGAGATTTGAACCTGGGACCTCCCTTGGAGGATTGCCCTCTCCTCTCCAACTCACCTACAACACCTAGGTATCTACACACTACATCTTAGTAAAGTAATATTTCTAAAATTTCTTGCTATCGTAGCCCGCTTTAATAGATTTTGACTATCAGTGTCCTTCTTAAAGCATAAGTGCAAACACAAGAATTGTAATAAAAATTTTATATGAAAATACATTAATGTTATGTTGTGGCCATTGCACAACTAACCCCAAAATTGGGGACCCACCTTTGATGTTTTGTTTTTAGTACTTTTGAGTTCCTTTTGAGTGATAATGGTCATGGGTTTCTACCCATAAAATTGCAAAGGACCTAGTGTTTGTTTGGTTTTAATTAGTTCATTATTTTTTTCATGTATTTAATGTTTGATTAATTTTAATATTTTAAATTAAATTAATCCAAAATTTAAAATTAATTAAATAGGATTTATGTTAATAGATAAAAAGTTAAAATAAAAAATAATATATATACACGAATATGTATATTATTTATAAGAATGAAAAGAACGAAATAAAATATCTATATATATATATATAATAAGAGGTGGAATGGGCAATTGAGGAGAGAGAGGGGAGGGCTCTGGTCCCTCCCTGCTCCCCCTCCCATGGCTCCTGGTTCCTACCCAGTCCCTGGCTCAACCCAGGTCATCCCTCCTACGGAGTGGTTGTTTGCAGATGATCTCCTGGGGGGAGATCCTTCTCCACTATCTGCGCCCCTCCCGGCCGGCTAGGGTTTCCTTGGGTGTTTTTTCGAACTAGTGCTTCCCAAGGATCCCTGTTTGGTTGGGGATCCCTTTCCTTTTTCCCTCAGGCTTCCCCCTGGGGTTTTTTGCAGGTTATTCGTGTGGATCTGGTCCCCTGCGTTTCTCGATGCGGTGGAGGTGACGGTTTAGGGTTTGGACAGCTTCCCCCTTTTTCTTGTGAATCCTCGACGAGCTTTGTGCTTGGACAGGATTCTCGGTCCCTGCTGCTGGGATCCTCTTCTGTTTTCCCGGGGCGGGTTCCTTGTGGTACAACTCTTTGGTAACTTCCTGATGGGCTGGATCCTCTCTCGTGGCCGGGTCGTCGGCTTCCTACAAGATGGCTCTCGCTGAACGAAATGTTTTCCCAGTGGGCGGCTGGTTTCTCCACAGGGCGGGATCCGCCAAATCTGTCGGTTTTCTTGCGAGGCGGGATCCTTTCTTTTTCGCTGGTTTCCCGGATGGCGGGATTTCCCCGTTGCTTCCCGCTAGGCGGGACCGTTTGTGGTGGTTTTGATCGCTTCCGCGAGGCGAGATTTTATTGTAACGGTTTTTCTTTGCTTCCTGCTGGGCGGGATCTTCTCGATGGTGATTTTTTGCTATTCCCCGCTGGGCGGGATCTCCAAAACTACTTTCTTTCTTATTTGTTTGTTTCCCGCTGAGAGGGATTGTTTCATGCTTACTCGTTATCACTGGCGGGATTTCTCGTTTTGGTGTTCAGTTTCAAGGGATTGATGCCCTAGGCCCATTGCTTATGTAATCAGGTTTTGGGATCCTTGTTAAAACCCGCTGTAAATACAAACACTACTTACCAAAAAAAAAAAATAAGAGGTGGAATAATAATATCATATGGTGCTAAAATTTCACATAATATTATAAGGTGCTACAAGTTCACATAATATTATATGGTGCTAAAAGTCTACGTATTCTTATATCCTTTCCCATATTATTGTTTTTGGTTGATCATTTGTTTCTCCTTCTCTCGTAGACTTCAAAAAAGGCATTTGACATAGTGTCAAGGAAAAAATTATGGAGCAGAATGGAAGAGCTAGAGGTTCCAATTCACTACAAGGCAACAATTCACAGACTATATGAGCATGTAAAGGCTAGAATCATAACACAGGAAGGTTTATTTGAATGTTTTGGTAGTGACATAGGTGTCAAACAAGGTTGCCCTCTATCTCCGACCTTATTTGGGTTGTACATTGACAAGTTAGAAGAATGGATAAACAAATTTGGGGGAGAGGGTGTGCATTTAGCCAAATATGTGGTAAAACTCCTCATGTATGCAGATGATGTAATTCTTGTGGCCAAAATAGCCAAAGATCTAGAAGATCACCTTCAAGCTCTAGAACTCTTTTGTAAAGAAGTTGGGATGCAGGTGAACACGAGCAAAACAAAAATTATGATTTTTTTAGCAAAAAAGAAGCAACAACTCAAATTTCAATTTGCAAGAGAACCGCTTAATGTAGTAGTAGAATACAAATACATGGGCATAGACTTTCATGACAAACTTAATTGGAATACATGTAGGATGAAAAGAACTCAAATTGGTTGGAGAGCACTATATGCACTTCAAAACAGGTGTAGGAATGCCGAGTTGTGGGACTGGAAGACCATCAAGGTCTTATTTGGCCTACTTGTTACATTGGTTTTGTTGTATGGTTGCGAGGTGTGGGCTAGTGGCACAACAAATGCAAAATGGAGGCAAATAGAAAGGATTCAAAAATATCTAATCACAAACTTTCTCAAAATTAAAGCCACAACCCCTTATGAAATTATTCTAGCTGAAACTGGAATGTTCCCTTTAGAAGCAATTGCTATGACCAAGCTGTTATGTTACTTGAAAAAAATAGAAAACATGACAAATGATAGATGGCCTAGGGTAGCTAGGGACGAAGAGTTGCATAGGCAAAAGAACACATGGATGAAACAAAATCAGAAATGTATGAAACGTTGGGAAATCAACATAAATGAATGCCCAAATATCACAAAGACATAAAAAATTATGTGAATGAAAAGTTCAGAAATGGAATGTGGAAAAATGCAAGCAGGAAAAGACAATATTATATTGCAAATTTTAACCCAATGTATGACCACAAGGAAAAAGCGTATATAGGCACTGAAATCGAGTGGAAGGAAAAAAATACTCATTGCTCAGATAAGGACTAGCTCTCATAGGCTTAGATGTGAAACAGAGAGATGGACAACGCCCAAAGAACAATAGGAAGAAAGGATATGTACTCTATGCAAGACACGAGGGCAGTAGAGACAGAGGAACATTTCATCTATAAATGCCCGAGTTTTTCAGATATCCTGACAGACAAATACAAAGAAACACTTGGAAACGAGTTTATGGCAGATTTATTTGAAGACAGTAAAATAAAAAAAGTTGGGGAATTGCTAACACAAATCAGCAGGAGAAGGAACAACCTTCTCAAAGATATTAAATATCATATGATATGATTTGAATAATTGTACTTTCATATTTGAGGTCCCATAGACCATATTTGAGTCTCGCGGACGTAATTAAAATATTTCATTTCATTTCATGTAGGCATCCAGGTTACCTAAGTGACGGCAAGGACTTAGACCCCGACATGGACCAGTGCGGCTTACAGGTAGCTAAGTTAGACACACGAAGCACTGACATAGCAGTGAGACAATGACGTGGCTACCGACGTGGGTTTTCCAAAGCGAAGTGGCAGATGTGGTGTAATGGGGCCAAAGCGATGAATCACGGAGAAGTGGTTGTAGCGGTGGTTTCACGGCAGCAAGTGACGTGGAGTCAGATGTATGGGGACTGTCAAAAATTTTAGAAAGACCGCACGACAGAGACGACAGTCATGGAAGACATGAATTTGATATCTACAGAGAAAACAGTGGGCGTTGTCTACACCAATGAAGATGAATACGTAAATACTGCGTTCAAATGCCTGATACCGATAGTGAAGGCCAAATTTAGGACACATTCCTCCAATAGCAATGCAGACCGCAATCAAGGAAGGAGAACATCGCAGCAGTGAACAGTGGTGATAGTGTGGACGTAGAATGCATGGATGTCCCAGTTAGGAAGGTGGTCCTCTTCCGTTTCAAATATGCTCTTCATGTAGATATTTGATACGTCCGTCTGTGTGTTCATGGGATTTGTCAAAGTCCGTGTCTCTACGAAATAGGAGCTGTACCTCTCATATGCTGACACAGAAAAGGCTGAGCTTCGATTACTCTGAAAACCTAACTAACATAGCACAGTGGAATGTCTGTCATCCGGTGATGATTGTCGAAGAAGCATGGCGTTTGTCTTTTTCTTTCTTTTTTTTTGTTACATAGATGAATTGGTTAAGACGACAATTTTCCAGTGATGAGCGTGAGATGGGGACCGCCCAGACGAATAGGGTTTACATCGTCTTCGTCAGTCTGGTTCAACCAGCGTGAGATGGGGACCGCCCAGACGCACAGGGTTCACATCATCTTCGTCAGTCTGGTTCAACACGTGGCATGAAGGGGATCGTCCAACAAGCAGGAAATAGATCGCCATCACGTTAATGTTAATGATAATCCAGCGTGAGATGGGACCGTCGGACGCACAGGGTTCACATCACGTTAATGGTAACCGGGCGTGAGATGGGGACCGTCGGACGCACAGAGTTCACATCGTCTTCGTCAATCTGTTCAACACGTGGCATGAAGGATCGCCGGACAAACAAGAAATAGATCGCCATCATCAATCAAGTGTGCAACACGTGGCATGAAGGGAATCGCCGAACAAACAAGAAATAGATCGCCATCATCAATCAGGTGCAACACACAGAGGAGTCAAATCGGGTTACTGGATATGCATGAGCACGCCGTGAGATTGGAACCTAGGTCTCCTCACCCCAACTTACCAATTCATAAACCCATTGATTTGGTGTTTGTCATCGGAAAGGCAGAGGTTATGCTGGGAAGGCTGTAGATACCAAGCAAGGGTCGTGCGAGTCGAAGGTTGCGTCCATACTCGATGGCGCGAATACTTACGGGCCAACCCTAGTCCATCCAGTTTTAACAGAGTACATATTGCCACATGGGGTCGTTTCAGAAAGTGTGGAAGTTAATAAGTAAAATATGATAGACTTATGCGATTACATGGTCGAAGCGAATTGGACCTCTGCAACGGGGTTTAGACAAGTGTGACCACGAGTATCTTAGCCATCATAAGAACCATAGAGGACAGCTCTGCAGATCCCGTTGAAATACAAGATACTATAGACCTTAGGCGATGAGTATTTTAAGAATAAACACGTTATGGCCAGATGTCAATGTGAATAAGGACACTGTGGGAATCATAAAAGCCGTCGGTTACATTAAAACAACATGTATTATCAAAAGTGAAACCGTTGGCTTGGTAAGGTAATGCCACGCTAGTCGAAGCATTACAAAAGGAGGAAACAAAACAAAAGGCGTTTTATAAATAAAGAATGTTGAGAGAGCCGGTAGACCAATCCCACGGTGGATATGTGATGTGATTTGGGTTCAATCCCCACAGCGGATATGTATATGTATAAGAAACATTTACTCAATTAAAAAAGAATGTGAACAGAGAAAATGAAGCGAAGAGAAAATGTAAAGTCATGGGAAAAATTATAAAAAGAAACGAAACTATGTTTTGAGGGTGGACCTTCTTAGAGGCCTTAGATTGGAGGTTTTTTTTTTTTAAAGAAACTGTCTATTGTAAAAACAGAATATTATTTTAATGTAAAAGGTTTATAAACTTGCATTTTGTAAGCAAGATTAGAGAAGAAAATTTTAGTGGGTAGTTTTGTTTTATTGTGAATTTTTCTCTCCGCTTTCTCGATTTTTATTTAGTTTTTAATAATGTAAAAAGGTTGCACTGTATGAAGATTGTGAGTGTAGATTTAATTTATTTTCCTTAGAGGCTAGCACTTGGTCTAACTCAAATTATGTTTTTGTAGGTTTGATTAGGTCAGGTTACCCTTTTGAAATTTCTCACTATCTTTGGTTTTGTTGTGTAGGGTGGCATTAGACTGAGAATATTTGCATGTTTACGTTTTCAGTTTTTTGTTTTGTTTTCCAAATTTTTATATTTATTTTTCTAACTCTTCCTTTTAATGATTTTTTTAAACTTCGATGATTAAAATATAAATAAATAAATAAAAGTAAAATTTCAAAAGTAAATGTACGGGTGTGAAGAATGGGATTCAATATTTCATCCGAAAAAAATTTCGATCCCATCGTGAAGCCATTTCGAAATTATAAAAATTATTGAAAATTGTTGTTTTATGGGGATTTTTATAATTTTTGGAATTTTACATTATTTCATATTTTAAAGGTAAATCAATTTTTAAGCTTTGCATTTTTATTCTTAAGCAATAAATTAGCTTTGCTTTATGAAAATCATAATTTCATCTAAGGGGAGTAACTTATATGGCATTCCGAAAGCCATTGTTTTAAAGCAATAAATTGGCATCTCTTTATGAAAATTAATTTCATCAAAGAGGGGTAATTTATTTATTATATCAAAAAATATTTTCAAAGCAACATTATGTGAATCCAATCATCATTTGAGGTTCACATTTAGAGATAGATTTTAATCTTCTATTTCATGCTCAAAGTAGGGTTTAATGCAAGATAAAACTTGTTTAAAATATGCTTAACCAAATGAAGATAAAATCTACCTAAAAGTCTTCAAGATAAAAGGAACTAAGGCTTTACATCGTGGTCATATGAGGGCCAATCATATTTTTCTTTTCTTTTAAGTTTCATGAACAATCACTAGCATAGAATAATAAAATAAACAAACATAGGCCCCTTGTTAACAGTTCTTTGCAAATCACTAAGGTATTCCTAGCACTCATTTGATACATTTTCACAAATATTACAAATACACATGTGCAATGCTTATATAGCGTAACCTTGGAGAAGTTTTTTTTGTTTTAACTTCTTTGCAAAAGAGGGTTTTGTGATCAAAATCCTAAGTGTGAGTGTGGTTTTGCAATTGGGTAAAATTACCACTCAACATTTTGGCGCTAGAAGGAGGGCCTAAATTGGTTTACTTTATTGCTATTTAGATGTTAAATTGTTCATGTTTACTTGAAGGGTTTATTTGAAGACATTGGTCTTGGCTAACAAGGTTTTGTTGATCATATCTATTGATTTGAAAATTCTCTAATTTATGATGCATTTATGCTAACCTTTTATAAATTGGAGAATGTTCTTCGATGATATGGTTTAATTGATGCATATCTTTTGATTGATGCTAACATGATTCATATGTGAAATAGTCATTTAATGCTTTTTTGCAAGATATTTTTTATTTGACTAACAAAATTGGTTTTGAAGTTATTCTTTGAGTTTTGATAATGGCGATATTTGATGAAATAAGAGCACGAGTGGCATCAGTATTATGTGACCATTATAGTTGTTTAAACATGTTTGGAATACCCCATCAAATTCCTAAAATTGTATTGGAGTTTGCATCGCAGTTTAGGCAAAATGTGGCATTAACACATATGCAGAGATTGTCTGTCTACAAGAGCATGTTAATTCACTTACAAATTTTCCATGAGGATGTTTCTTGTAGGTTATTCTCATACACTTTGAATGACATAGCAATGGGTTGGTATACCCAATTACCTATAGAGGTTAACACTTTTTGGTCTCAACTGGAAGCAACATTTGTTAGTTATTTTGGAAATCAAGTTGACCCAATGATAGCAAATCAGTTTACCTCCATCTGTAAAGAGCCTGATGAATCAATGAATCAATTTAATGATAGGTTCCATGGGTTTTACATTGAAGTGGTGGAATATTACGACATAACAAAAAAGGAAGCCTTTCAAATTTACATGGGAGCCTTAGACCCTACAATGTCTAAATTTCTAAGGAAGCTCCTTGAAGATTCATCCTTGCATAAGGCTTACACTGAGGCAATTATGGTAGAATGATGGTGTACTTCAAGAAATGTTAAGCTATCATTGTGTAACCCTAAGGCTAAAGATCAAAAGTCACCCTTGATTCGAGTTGAGGCACAACATTTTCCCGTGAGGGATTATTTTTTAGGAGTTAATGAAGCCAACCTACACCAACCATCTAATATAGCACCCTCAAATCAAATAATATCTAATGTGAACAATCAATGGGATGAAGTTGAATATCCAAATATTACAACTGAAGAACACAATCTTATACTAAGAAGGGGGGTGAATAGTATAAGATAAAACTTTTCATTTTTCAATCCAAATGATAACAACAATAATATCAATGGAGTAATGAAACAATGCACAAATCATCAAACATATGAGAGACACATATTTAACGCGTTTCACCCAATATGAGCTACATCCACAAAGAAATATTGCTTATAAATTTATTAAATTTTTTGTGGGCACCAACCCACAGGAGACACCAATCCCCTATTCTAATGTTCATGGACATCAATCCATAGGATACACCAATCCCCTCTCAATTTTATGGACATCAATCCATAGGAGACACCAATTCCCTCTCAAGTTTGTGGACACCAATCCATAGGAGACACCAATACCCTCTAAAGTTCATGGAAACCAATCCATAGGAGACACCAATCCCCTCTCAATTTTATGGATACCAATCCACAAGAGACACCAATTACCTCTCAAGTTCGTGGATACCAATCCATAGGAGACACCAATCCCATATACTAGTTCATGGACTCCAATCCATAGTAGACACCAATCCCCTCTACTCTGGTTCACGGACACCAATCCATAGGAGACACCAATCCCCTCTACTCTGGTTCATGGGCACCAATCCATAGGAGACACCAATCCCCTCTACTCAGGTTCATATACATAAATACATAAGAGACACCAATCCCCTCTACTCAGGTTCATGGACTCTAATCCATAGGAGACACCAATCTCCTTTGCTCATAAGTTTTACCCAAACTCTACTTAAGTCTTCTCTCAAATCTGCTCACAAATCCTACTCAAATATGCTCTCAAATTTTCTCACAAATCATGCTTTAAATTTTCTCATAAAACCTCCTCAAATATGCTCCAAAACCTTCTCATAAAACTTGCTCAAATCGGCTCCAAAATTTACTCATAAAACCTACTCAAATCTGCTACAAAACCTGCTCAAATCTGCTCTAAAACCTACTCATAAAACCTACTCAAATCTACTCCAAAACCTGCTCATAAAACCTTCTCATATCTGCTCCAAAATCTGCTCATAAAACCTGATCAAATATGCTTCAAAATCCTGCTCAAATCTGATCCAGACAATGCTCATCTATTCCCAAATCTTGCATAATTATGTTATCAAGTTCTTCATTTGTTCTTCAATGTGCTTTTTTCAACTAAAGCAATCCAAACATATTCTACCCAGAATTCTTTTATCTTCATGAACATATAGAGAATGATATGCACTAAAAAAATGTTCAATATGTTCTTCACATTCATTAAGTCTATCGCTTTCACATATCTCACATTTATTACATCAAAAGGTAGCTTTAGTCTAGCACTTGATAACTAACCTGGTAATTGTTGATTTACACCTTTCCTTCCCTTTAGTGGATAGCTAAAAATATCCTTATTTTCAATTGAATCCTTTCACACTATCCTTGCACTATGTGACACTTTGACTTGCTTTAAAACAACCCTTCTATTTGTGTGAGACTACTATTTTGCTCATTTCCACATTCACTTCAAAACCAATCACAATGCACAGATTTGTTCTTCTCATCTACTCCCAAAATCAATCATGAATAATGCACAAATTTGCTTATCATATCTGATCTATAACCCTTGCACATTTACTCACAATTTCAATCAAAGGTAATGCACAAATTTGTTTTATAATCTGATCTATAATTCTTGCACATTTATTTTCAATTTCAAGCAAAAACAATGCACATCCAATAATTCCTTATACCTCCCACTATATGATAAAATATTTTCCTCAAATTTATTAAGCCATTTTGATAAAGAAATTAAATCACCATACCTCTAAATCTGCCTCAATGATGATGATGAGCTTTTTGCATGAGCTTTCCAAACCAGTCTTAACAAAATGATTTTCCTTTCGTTTGTGCCTTCAAAAACTAGTTCGCAATTCTCTTTTTCTTTTCTATATTAAATATCAAATCAACCATTTTAAAAAACCCTTATCAAAAACATACATAATAAAGCTAAAAAATCACTCCTTGTATCTCCTTTTTGAAACTCACAATATCAAGCTTTATTAATAACAAAACCCCTTTATATCTCCATTTATAACATGTGAATAACTTTTAAAAATATCATACCTTATAACTCTCTTTTATAGCATGCAAAAATTCATTTTAAAATAATCATTACACACCTTATATCTCCCACTCAAAATATTCAAAATATAATCATGACAAACCTTATATCTCCCACTCAATTAAATCAAATAAAAGTTTTGCCCTTACATCTCATAGCAAAAACCATCAAATACACGTAGAGGAGATTTGATCTCTAGACTTCTGCCAACAGAGCACCCTAGCATAAGCTAGGTGACCAAACGAGCTACCTTGATGGGTGGAATAAAAATTCACTATCTGAATTATTTAAACCCTTCTTTGTTCTATCAACCAAAATAAAAATGGTACTGCATGGATTGTTCATTGAACCAAAATAAAGCAAATGTGATTTGGCCCTCATATGACCTTCAATGTGATGCTCAAATTACCCCTCTTTCGTAAAATCAGAATTTTTATGAAGAGGGTAATTTTAGGCTCAAAAAATGAAAATTTGTGAAATGCCATAAAACATAACTCCTTCAATGAAATTGGAATTTTCATGAAGGGAATATCATCATAGGCTCACGAATGAAATATGAAACTGAAAAAATGAAATTTGGCCCAAAAATGGAAATTTTCTATTTTCGGATTTTTCAAAATCTGTAATAAAACACCAACTTCGATGAATTTTTAAAAATACTAAACAACTCCGAAAATGAAATTTTAAAATGCGTATTGGAATTTTGTAGTATAACCTACGCAATGGTGAAATTATTTTTGGATTTTGACATTTTTTAAATGTTTATTTTAATGCCTGAAAATTAAAAAAAAAGTTAATATTTCTGAAAATAAAATGCATAAAAATGAAAATGAAATGCAGAAAACTGAAAATAAAATGCATTCAGTATGATGCTATCCTATTATGAAAAAACCGAAGATGTGAGTTTTTCATGCATGCAACCTAACCTATTGGACTTGCAAAACAAGCACAATCCGGATAAGCTAAGTGCTGGCTCCTAGGGTTTTAAATGAGGTTTTTAGATTTAAACATTCGCATGAAGCAACCAAGAAAACTTGCATAAAATCCATTTACAAGCCTAAAATCTGAAAAGGGGAAAAATAGACATTTAATCTTGCATGCAGAAAATGACTCCTCCTTTCTTGTCCATAAGATGCAACTTTCGAAACTTTCGTATTAAAAATTTGTCATTTTACAATAACAAAAATTTTTGGTTTTCCCAAAAAAGTCTATGGAAGAAAAACAGCCCAAACAGGTCCAGAATGGCCCTCTTGCCTTCAAATCTGCAACTCTGCTTGCAGCAGTTTCCAACCCCTCAAAACATCCTTGCCTGGCGTATTTAAAATTTTCAAGAAGCTTTTCATTTCTATTTTGTGGCCCTTCGTTTCATTTTCTCCACATGGGCTTGTGTCCGTTTCCTTCCGTGTGTAACGACCATCTCAAATGATTTCAAATCATTAAATATTCCTTATGTAACATTTTGTCTTATTCATTGGATTTTTTCCTTATGTCCATGTCACTATGCAGTCTTCAGTTTCACTATCCTGTCTGCCCCTTTTGAGTCACGAAAATGCAACATGTCACGATATCGCGACACTTTTGCCTCCTTGCTCTCTTTTGTTGCTTTTAGCCGCAAGAATGTAACATGTCACGATATCGCAACACTTTTGTTTCTCTACCTGCCTACCCTTTTTTAGTCGTGAAAATGCAACATGTCGCGATATCGTGACACTTTTGTTTCTCTGCCTGCCTGCCCTTTTTGAGTCGTGAAAATGCAAAATGTCGCGATATCACGACACTTTTTTTTTCCTGTTCTTTCTCTTCTCTTTGGCCGTGAAAATGCAACATGTCGCGATATCGTGACACTTTTTCTTTCTTGTTCTTTCTCTTCTCTTTTGGCCGCGACAATGCAACATGTCGCGATATCGCGACACTTTTTCTCTTTCGGCCGCGACAATGCAACATGTCGCGATATCGCGACACTTTTTCTCTTTCGGCCGCGACAATGCAACATGTCGCGATATCGCGACACTTTTTCTCTTTCGGCCGCGACAATGCAACATGTCGCGATATCGCAACACTTTTTCTCTTTTGGCCGCGACAATGCAACATGTCACGATATCGCGACACTTTTTCTCTTTTGGCCGTGACAATGCAACATGTCGCGATATCGCAACACTTTTTCCCTTTTGGCCGTGACAATGCAACATGTCGCGATATCATGACACTTTTTCCCTTTTGGCCGCGACAATGCAACATGTCGCGATATCGCGACACTTTTTCTCTTTTCTTTTTCTCTTTGCTTTGAACCGCGAAAATGCAACATGTCGTGATATCATGACACTTTTTCTCCTTGCGGTGTTTTGCTTTTTTCTTTGATCTTTAGCATATGGGCCGCTTCGGTCTTCTTGGAAAATATGCAAAAAAGGTGGATCCCCAATTTTGGGGTACGTTGTGGAGCAACCACAACAACATCTTAGCGCAAGCTCAGCAACCGAATGGGCTAGCCACCCAAATGAGATCAAAGTCATAGAAATATAATATGAATTATCTTTTTCATGTGTTGTCGTCAAGCGTGCTCTTCTCCTCCTCTTCTACCTACCGCTTTATTTTGCACGAAGGAGATTCAAATTTTCCACACACCAAAATGAATTTGATAGCCTTTTAAATATGCATTTTATTTAGCACCCAAAGAGGTCAACTATGCATTTTATTTAGTGCCCAAGGAGGTCAGCCTTAGTATTTTAAATATTTGAATTTTTAAACTTTGCATTGGTGTTCTCAAGGAGGTCGTCCAACCTTTTAACCTTTAAATATTAAACTTCTGAATTATATTTAAATCATTTGATTTAAATATGACTTTCCACTTTTTCAAACTTTTATATATTTAAATCCTCTTGATTTAAATATAACCCTCCACCTTAATATTTAAATATTTCATTTAAATATTAAAGTATATCTCTGCCTTTATGACAATTTTACCATTTCATCCTTTGAAGATATTTCTACCTTTGACACCTCTAAAGATATCTCTGCCTTTATTATTAATGACAACTCAACATTTCATCCTTGAAGATATTTCTACCTTTGACATCAATGACAACTCAATATTTCTAACAATCTCCCCCTTTGTCATTGATGGCAACCCTATTATGAAATTGACCTTTACTGAACATGATCACAAGTTGCTCCCCCTAACTAGCTGCTCCCCCTTACTAAAAACTCTCCCCTTTGACATCAATGGCAAAGGGCTCCTTGGGGCTTGAAAGATAAGACACTAAACACAGCCCCCTCACCACCTCCTTTTCTTGAGGCTTTAATTATGGGATGGGAGTGAAACTCCCAAATTACTATGCTCCTCTTCTTGTTTCATTTTCTTTCTCCAAACTTTGGAGATCATACCCTTTTGAACATTTTTGACCATTCTCCTTTTTGCTTGATTTTGAAAATTTAGGAAACACTGTTCTACACCATCTAGTTGTATGCCCAAAATTGTTACATTTGTAACACATGATATTGTAGTCCATAGGAGGTGCAAATGAATTGAAATTCCTCTTGGTGAAGCCAAAATCATCCATAGCATGGACCCTACAATTTACAGCTTTATGACCAAAATGGTTACATGAGAAACAATAACCATGAAAGAGATAGTGAAACCTATCTGATTGCCTTGGAGGATATTACCGCATGGTTCTTTCTTTGCTTTTTTTGTGATGGTCCTTGTTCCTTGATGGTGCATTGTTTTCTTCCTCATTGATGCTTCCACTTCTACATACATCAGCATAGGTCTTAGGTTCCTCTTCAATCATTTTCTTTGATGCTTCTATTTCTTTTGAGCTTGACTCCCCTTTTATTTCTCTTGACCTTCTTCAAAACCAAGTCCAGTCTTCATAAATGGAGATCTTTGTGCTTTGATAATATCATCCAAGTTTTTTGAGCTTTTCCTAAACTAATATATCTTATCATTAAATTTTTCAAGTCCCTTCCTTAGAATGACAGCTTCATGTTCTAGTCTTTCACACTCTAGTTCTTTTACCTTTAATTGTTCAGCCATACCTTCTTCAATTCTCCTTGCCTCTTCAACCTTTAACTTTTAAGTCGGTGAGATCTTGTAGAAGCTTTGCCTTTGTTTTCTCATCCTCTTGTACTTGAGCCTTCAATCTTGAGTTCTTCTTTCTAACCCTCTTCAACTCTTCAAGAGCAACAATAAGTTCCTCTTCTATGTCAACTGTGGCTTCCTCTTCATCTTTTGAATCTTTCTCTTCTTCTTGGTCTTCAACAACAGGATCATCTTCTTTCTCTTCTATGGCCAAAAATAAGATTTCTTCTCTTTCACTATCGGAGAGGCTTTCATCACTATCACTGGAAGCATTGCTTGCTTCTTCAACATAAAAACTTTTCTTGTGTCTTTGAAATATCTTCTTCTCATGCTTGTTTTGACCATGCCTATTTTTCTTTTCATGATAAAATATTCTTTCTTTATTTTTCTCATATTCCTTTTCTTCTTCACTGCTACTACTTCTAGCTTGTGGACAATTAGATGCATAATGACCAAAGTTACCACAATTAAAACATTTCATAGACTGCATACCTTTGTGTTTTCTTGGACCCTTTTTATTTCTTCGCACAAAGTTAGCTTCTTCTCCACTGCTTGATCCTTCACTTGATTCTTGTTCTTTATTCTTTGCCTTCTTTGAAGCTTTGAATGTTACCTCTCATTTGGATGTTTGATCTTTTTCTGTCCTCATCTCATAGGCTATGAGAATCCCATGTAGCTCATCCATGCTCAAAGTTTTGAGATCCTTCATTTCTTCAATTGTTGAAACCTTTGCATCAAACCTCATGGGAAGTGACCTCAAGATTTTTTGAACAATCTTAGAGTCTTCAATACTTTCTCCAAGTCCATGAATGGTGTTGACAACCTCATCAACATGAAGTAGATACCTAGCAATATCTTCCTCATATTTCATCTTCAAGTCTTCAAACTTCCTCCTATGGGTTTGAAGTTTTGCCATCTTAACCTTGTCGTCTCCTTCATATGTTCTCTATAAATTGTCCCATATTTATTTTGCTGAAGTGCATTGCATGACTTTCACAAAATCTGATTCACATAATCCACTTAATATTGCATTCATTGCCTTGGCATTATTTTCATATGGTTTCTTACCATTTGCATCTGTGGGAGGAGTTGTAGGTGTTGTGAACCCATTCTCAATGGATTGCCATATATCATATCCATGTGCCATCAAATAAGTCCTCATCCTCACACTCTAGAAAGCATAGTTAGTCCCATCAAACAATGGAGCTCTATTTGATGAAAACCCTTCTTGATGTGCCATTTGTGTTCCTGTAAGATCTTCCTTCAAGTTGTTAGGCTTTCATGAAGGAACCCACTCTAATACCAATTGAAGAACACAAGCTTATATTGAGAGGGGGGTGAATAGTATAAGATAAAACTTTTCACTTTTCAATCCAAATGATAACATCAAATAATATCAATTGCAATAATGAAACAATGCACAAATCACCACACACATAAGAGACACAGATTTAATGTGGTTCACCCAATATGGGCTACATCCATGGAGAAATATTGCTTATAAATTTCTCAACAAATTTCATGGGCACCAACCCATAGGAGACACCAATCCCCTATTACAATGTTCGTGGACACCAATCCATAGGAGACACCAATCCCTCTCAATTTCATGGACACCAATCCACAAGAGACACCAATCCCTTCTCAAGTTTATGGACACCAATCCATAAGAGACACCAATCCCTCTCTAGTTCATGGACACCAATCCATAAGAGACACCAATCCCCTCTCTATTTCATGGACACTAATCCATAGGAGACACCAATCCCCTCTCAAGTTCATGGACACCAATCCATAGGAGACACCAATCCCCTCTGTTAGTTCATGGACACCAATCCATAGGAGACACCAATCCCCTCTACTTTGGTTCATGGACACCAATCCATAGGAGACACCAATCCCCTTTGCTCTGGTTTGTGGACACCAATCCACAAGAGACACCAATCCCCTCTACTCTAGTTCATGGACACCAATCCATAGGAGACACCAATCTCCTTTACTCTTGTTTATGGACTCTAATATACAAGAGACACCAATCTCCTCTACTCACAAGTCTGGCCCAAACTCTACTTAAGTCTTTGCTCAAATCTACTCACAAATCCTACTCAAATCTGCTCTCAAATTTACTCACACATCATGCTCCAAATATGCTCACAAAACCTGCTCAAATTTGCTCCAAAATATACTCAAAAAACCTACTCAAATATACTCCAAAATCTACTCATAAAACTTGCTCAAATCTGCTACAAAACCTACTCATAAAACCTACTCAAATCTGCTCCAAAACTTGCTCAAATCTACTCCAAAACCTACTCATAAAACCTACTCAAATTTGCTCTAAAATCCTGCTCAAATATTCATACAAAATAATGCTCATCTATTCCCAAATCTTGCATAATGATGTCATCAAGTTCTTCATCTATTCTTCAATGTGCTTTCCTCAACTAAAGCAATTCAGACATATTCTACCCATAATTATTTTATCTTCATGAACATATAGAGAATGATATGCACTAACAAATGCCCAATATGTTCTTCACATTCATTAAGTCTATCACTTTCACATGTCTCACATTTATTACATCAAAAGGTAGCTTTAGTCTAGCACTTGATAACTGACCTAGTAATTGTTGATTTGCACCTTTCCTTCAAAAATTTTAAAATATCTTTAACTATACTATTTTTCTCATTTCCACATTCACTTCAAAACCAATCACAATGCACAAATTTGTCCTTCTCATCTACTCCCAAAATCAATCATGAACAATGCACAAATTTGCTTCTCAAATATGATCTATAACCCTTGCACATTTACTCACAATTTCAATCAAAGATAATGCACAAATTTGCTTTAAAATCTGATCTATAATCCTTGCACATTTATTTCCAATTTCAAGCAAAAACAATGCACATCCAATAATTCCTTATACCTCCCACTATATGACCTCAAATTGATTAAGCCATTTTGATAAAGGAATTAAATCACCATACCTCTAAATCTACCTCAATGATGATGATGAGCTTTTTGCATGAGCTTTCCAAACCAGTCTTAACAAAATGATTTTCCTTTTGTTTGTGCCTTCAAAAACTAGTTAGCAATTCTCTTTTTCTTTTCTTGATTAAATATCAAATCAACCACTTTTAAAAACCCTTATCAAAAATATACACAATAAAGCTTAAAAATCACTCCTTATATCTCCCTTTTGAAACTCACAATATAAAGCTTTATTAATAACAAAAATCCTTTATATCTCCTTTTATAACATGCAAAAGCTTTTGGGGGGGAGAAAAATGGGGGGGGTGGGGGGGGGGGGGGGGGGGGGGGGGGTTTGGGGGGGGTGGGGGGAGAGATGGGGGGGGAAAAAAGAGGGAGGGTGGGGGCCAAAAAAAAAAAAAAAAAAAAACAAGAAAATACAACTTTTAAAAATAACAACCTCATACCTTATAACTCCCTTTTATAGCATGCAAAAATTCATTTTAAAATAATCATTACACACCTTATATCTCCCACTCAAAGTATGCAAAATATAATCATGACACACCTTATATCTCCCACTAAATTAAATCAAATAAAATTTTTGCCCTTACCTCGCATAGCAAAAACCACCAAACGCGCGCGGAGGAGATTCGATCTCCCAACTTCTGCCAACACAGCGCCCTAGCATAGGCTAGGCGACCAAACGAGCTACCTCGATGGGTGGAATAAAAAGTCACCTCTTAAACTATTTAAACCCTTCTTCATTCTATCAACCAAAACAAAAATGGTGCCACACGGATTCGACCCTACAACCTCCTGCTACACAGCACCTTAGTGCAAGCTCGACAAATCGGTGGGCTAGCCACCCGGATGAGACTAAAGTCACAGCATAAATATTATAAATTCTCTTTTTTGCTCGCTGCCACCAAACATGCTCTTCTCCTCCTCTTCTACCTACTGCTTGATTTTCGCATGAAGGAGATTCGAATTTTCCACACACCAAAATGAATTTGATAGCCTTTTAAATATGCATTTTATTTAGCACCCAAAGAGGTCGGCTATGCATTTTATTTAGCACCCAAGGAGGTCGGCCTTAGTATTTTAAATATTTGAATTTTTAAACTTTGCATTGGTGTTCTCAAGGAGGTTGTCCAACCTTTTAACCTTTAAATATTAAACTTTTGAATTATATTTAAATCCTTTGATTTAAATATGACCTTCCACTTTTTCAAACTTTTATATATTTAAATCCTCTTGATTTAAATATAACCCTCCACCTTAATATTTAAATATTTCATTTAAATATTAAAGTATATCTCTACCTTTATGATAATTTTACCATTTCATCCTTTGAAGATATTTTTGCCTTTGACACCTCTAAAGATATCTTTGCCTTTATTATTAATGACAACTCAACATTTCATCCTTGAAGATATTTATGCCTTTTACATCAATGACAAATCAATATTTCTAACAACAACCACCTTAGATATTGTTCAAGAGGAGGTACAAGTTTCAAAGCCAATATCCACCAATGAGGATTGTGTAGATATGGGTTCATCTCTAGAAATACATGAGTATTCGGACAATGGAGGAGTCCTAGATCTAACTAGCATTGAAATATATGATAGGTTGGGACCTTCCATAGAATGGAGTGAAATGGTTGAAACAAATGATCAAGAAGGCCAATGTGTTCCAAATGATGACCTAGGCTTAGAGTCATTGTTTACAAAGGAGGATTGGGATGATCATAGAAAGAAGAATGTAAAAATTGATCCCATTATAGAAACCCCTAAGCCATCAAAAGTGGTTGAAAGTGAGGTTGAAAGATAATCAATAAATGAATTCAAAGACAACAAAATTTCACCACTTGTTCTCGAAAGACACTTTGGATGAGATTGTTGAAACTGATGATCAAGAAAATCCACACCTTCCAAATTGTGATAAAATTGAATCATGGATTACAAATGTGGATTGTGATCTTGCAAGATTGAATATAAAGAGTAGCCCACTTTTAAAAATAATTGAACCATCTAAAGAAGGTGAAGGTGAATTTGATGAGAAACACATTGATGAATTGGAATATGGTAAAGAAGTAGTTGAGCATCACAACTTGATTTTAAAATATGATTACCATGATTCTTGGAAGAAATGGGAAAAATATGCTCACTTCAAACCTTCTAATGAACTTTTTGTGTCAATTGATATGCAAGATAATACAATTGCTTTCTCACATGAGGATATTACAAGTCCTATACAATCTGAGAATATTTTGGAAGAAGGATTGGAATCTCATCAAGTTTTTGAAAATGATAATGATTCTACTACCATGAATAAATAAGGAGAACCACTTTCTTTGGTTTCCTTTGAGGGGTAAGAAATTAAAAATCTTGATCCACCTATTGGCCCTACAATGGCTATTCCATCTCAACTACAATGCCTATTCCAAATCAAAATGAGAGAATTCCATAATTTTATTGGTTTGAATTTGATATTATTGATGATCCTAATGAAAATATGGATTTTGAAACATCTCAAGCCATTTATCATGGAAAGGTATTATGTGATACATATCTTGAGAAGCTAGGTTCTTATTTTGAAAAAGATGGGCATATGTTTAATTGGGTACCTAATTTTGGTGTCTTTGATGAATAGGTCATGAATTAATATGAAGGACTATATTATGATGATGAGGGAAATCATGAGAAAGAATAAGTTACAAATCCTCTTCAAGTATTGGTAAATGAAAGTGTGTCAAAGGTAAAATCTCATATTTTATGTTCCACCATTTGAACTCCAGGTGAAGGTTTATCTAATTGGTTGTTGGATTCAAATGCTAACAATGATGAAATGCCATTTGTGGTTGATAAAGAATTTGAGTTAATTTCTCCTCACACCACTAAGGATATTGCTTTGTTGAATGAAAGAGAGGTTGATGTGCTTGAATTGTTGAATCAAGTTCATCAACAATTAACAATCGAATCTAGGATAAAAGCTTATAATGATCCTCATTTAATAGATATCCTAGATGCTTGCAAATTGTTGCATAAGTTTGATTGGCCTACAAACATGAAAAATAAATTGGCTTTAAAGTTTTTAGAAATAGGCTCTTGTTTGCAAGATCTCATATTTGAAAAGGAAGGCCTAATTCTAAATCATAAATCGAATTGTGAAATTGACATCTTAAGGAACAGATAAGAAAGAATTAAAAATCAGTTATTGTCTAATCAATTTAAGGATTTGAATCTCACCCATAAGATTGTTAATAGAACTAAATCAAATTGGTGGGTTGAGAGAGGTAAGATGAAAATTATTGCATGGTTTATCGTAATATTATTTTTGTTGGATTCCTACAAATCTTGGCATACGTATCATGTTACATGTCTGTTGAAATGTGCTAATCATGTTTGGGATCCAAGGAAGTGATGGCTCAAATTTTTGTATCCTCTTGTACATTAGTGTATACATTTGTATATAGTTTTGGTTTTCTTGCTTTTGTTTAGCTTTGTTGTTTTTGAGCTTTGTCCTTAATTTTTTTTTTTTTTTTTCCTTCTTGTTAGTTTGCATTAGGTTAGGTTTGTGTTTTCAGTTTTGTATTTTGGGTTGTTCCATTTGTTTGAGGTGATGTTTCGTGATCGCTAATTTATGGCCTTTTGTTTGTTTTTTGTGTTCCTTTGTTAAGTAGGTTGGAATACCTAATCTAAAATCAATGGAACTTGAGAAAAGGGGGATGAATTACGCTATGATCATGCTTAGATTTTGGGACTAAAATGCTGGAGAGTGGAAAAATGAAACACTTCACCAAAGCTCCACATGTGACCCATATATGAAAGGATATTTCTGGAAGTCCTGAAGGATGAAGTTATCTTGATTTGAAAATTAAGGCTAAATTCTAACATGCTTAAATTCAAGTGTTACATAGATATTTGCAAAGTTATCTATAAAAGAAGAATACAAGCAATGAAAATATTGATCAAATCTATCACCAAGTTTATATAAACTCCACCAGGGCTATAGACGCTTGGCTGGTAGTGGGTCTCTGTCTAGACAAAGTTTGATATATAAAAAAATGAGCATTGAAAAGCTTGATCAAATTAGTCACCTAGTTCAGAAAATCTCCATTGGGGCTATGGATGCCTGACTGGCAATGGGGCTCTGTCTGAACAAATTATGCTCAAAAGAGACTTTGCAAAAATATTATTCAAAATGAAATATTATGAGCAATATTTTATAGCCTAATGTAAGTCAGGTGATGGAATTTGGATGGTTTTCAAGGATACAAAATGAATCACTTTTGTACACATTGAGCAAAGGTAGATGGATTAATTATTTTTATTTCGAAGTTGTTTACCCCCACCTTCTTGGGACATCGCTAAATAATTTGAATTTCACTGATCTTTTGCATTTTCATTTTAAACTGGGTACTTCACCCAAAATTCTCAGGAGCATTTCCTAGCAGAGTTGCCATTTGTTGTGGTCATTGCACAACTAGCCCCAAAATTTGGGACCCACCTTTGATATTTTGCTTTTGGTACTTTTGGGTTCCTTTTGAGTGATAATAGTTATGGGTTTCTACCCATAATATTGCAAGGGACCCAATGTTTGTTTGGTTTTAATTAGTTTATTATTTTTTCATGTATTTAATGTTTGATTAATTTTAATATTTTGAATTAAATTAATTAAATTTTTGAAATTAATTAAATGGTATTTATGTTAATAAATAAAAATATAAAATAATAAATAATAAATATACACATATATGTATATTATTTACAAGAATTGAAAGAATGAAATAAAAATAAAAAATGAAAAAGAAATAAAATAATAAATATATATATAATAAGAGGTGGATTACTAATATCATATGGTGCTAAAATTTCACATGCTAAAAGTTATCATAATATTATATGGTGCGAAAAGTTGTTTTTATTTCATATGGTGTTAAAAGTCTACATATTATTATATGCTTTCCCATTTTATTGTTTTTTGTTGATCATTTGTTTCTCCTTCTCCCGTGTAGGCATCTAGGTTACCTAAGTGACGGCAAGGAATTAGACCCTGACATGGACCACCACGACTTATGGGAAGCCAAGACACTAGACGCATTGGCATAGCAATGAGATAATGATGTGATTACCGATGTAGGTTTCCCAAAGCAAACATGGTGGCTAGTTTGATGACGCGATAGATGTGGTGTACATTGGGCTGAAGCAACGAATCATGGAGAAGTGGGTGTAGCGGTGGTTTCATGGCAGCAAGTGGCATGGAGTCAAAAGTATGTGGACTGTCAAAAGTTTTAGAAAGCCCATGCAATAGAGATAAAAGTCGTGGATGTGCGTGGACCCCACAATAGTGGGGACATGGCAAAGTAGAAATGTGAATTGCAAGAAGGGCAAGAAACATGAGGATATGGACTTCAGCATGGGCTCACTCGGATATCAAAATGCTTGATGAGGGTTTCATGTGGACCAACGCCTATGGGTGTGATGTCATGATTCAAACAACGAGAACAATGGTGGCCACATATAGTAGTTTAAGTGCACTATTTTATTCTTGTCAACATAATTGTTTCAACCAAATGTAGAGTACATAGTTGGTTTTGTTGATGTGTGAGAAGAGCTTGACGCGTATGATGATAATTTCATCGATAAACGAAACCTTCACTCTCATTCTATATTTAGATAATTTAGATGGTGAAAACATGGATTGTGTATGGGCTAGGATAGTTTGGCAATGAAATGGGATACCAATGATGTTGATCTGTGATGACCTAGCCAATATGGATATCGATTGAGGGTCAGATTATCAATAAATTTGCACAATTCATGGCAAAGCAAGTCATAGGTAAGCGATGATGGAACACTTAGACAATAGTCTAGATGCTATGGTGTTCATTTAAGAGGACACAGCTGAACGTGAGAATTGTGATGATAGTGGGGTGGGTCGCATAGCCAAGATATGCTGAAAATACCCAACATAGAACCATCAACCAGCACAGTGGAGTACACATGTGGCAGTGGATTTATAAGCATGGAAAACATGAATTTGATATGTGTAGTGTTATCTAGAGAGATAATAGTGGGCGTTGTATACACCAATGAATATAAATACGTAAATACTACATTCAAACACCTAATACCGATAGTGAAGGTCAAATTTAGGATACATTCCTCCAATAGCAACGTAGACTACAATCGAGGAAGGAGAATATTGCATTAGTGAATAGTGGTGACATTGTGGACATAGAACGCGTGGACATCCTAATTAGGGAGATGGTCCTCTTATGTTTCAAATATGCTCTTTATTTAGACATTCGATATGTCCCTCTGCATATGTTCATGGGATTTTTCAAAGTCTATGTCTCTATGAAACGGGAGCCATACCTCTCATATGCTGACACAGCAAAGGATGAGCTCTGGTTACTCTGAAAACCCAACACCTAGTGAATAACATAGCATAGTGGGATATCCGTCACCTGGTGATGATTATCGAAGAATTCTGGTGTTTATCATCAAAAAGATAGAGCTCGTGTTGGGAAGGGCATAGATACCAAGCAAGGATCATGCGAGTCGAAGGTTGCATCCATACTCGGTGGTAAGAATACTTACGAGCCAAGCTTGGTCCATCTAGTTTTAATAGTTGTCACATGGGCCTATTTTAGAGAGTGTGAGAGTTAATAAGTAAAAGACGATAGACTTATGCAGTTACATGGTCAAAGTGAATCACAACTCTACAACAAGTTTTAGACAAGTGTGAGCACGATTATCTTAGCCATCATAATAACCATGGAGGATAGCTTTGTAGATCCCATCGAAATACAAAATATTATAGATATTAGGTGATGGAGCACGGGTATTTTAAGAATAAACACATTATGGCCATATGTCAATGTGAATAAGGACACTATGGGAATCATAAAATCCATCGGTTACATTAGCATGCATTTGAAGAATTTACAATAATACAATAAAACAAAATTGGAGCAACTATTATCTTCTTATTATCTGGAATAATTTTGGCAGAGTTTTAGTACTCTGTTACAATCTCCTCATAGGCTCTGGAAGAGCTCACACACATGCTACAATGCAAAATTCTTCTTCTTCATAAAATAAAACCCTAAAACTACCTTAAGTAAGAAAAAAAAAATCAAACCCTAACCCTAGAAAATCACATCCGTCGGATCTACATCGACGGTGTTTATTACATGTCTTAGTATTTCGGCCATAACTTTTGACTCGGGTGTCGATTTGAGCCTATTTTTTTCAAGATTGCACATATTTCGAAGCTCTACGATTTCGTTTTGTCTCCTCTAAGAGGAGATGCTTTCCAAGGCTAAAAACGTCATCTAACGGCCTAAATTTTTGTTTTAATGTATGGCTGGCCAGATTTCCAATATTCTCCCCCTTGCTGGTAAGGGGACTGACTATCAAGTCCCTTAGCAGCAATAACTAAGGCCTTCTTCAACCTGTAGACTTGATCTTCTTTTCCTTGGACAACAAAACCTTGTGGCTGTTCCACATATACTTCTTCATCTAAATACCCATTGAGAAATGCACTTTTGACATCCATATGATGCACCCTCCAACTTTTATGAGCTACCAATGATAGCAACATCCTTACTATTTCTTGCCTTGCCACTGGAGCAAATGTTTCCTCATAGTCCAAACCATATTTTTGAGTGAAACCCTTTGCTACCAACCGTGCCTTGTACCTCTCAATGGATCCATCACTGTTCTTCTTGATCTTGTAGACCCACTTGCATCCTACACATTTCCTATCCTTGGGAAAATCACACAACTCCCAAGTATCATTCTTTTCAATAGAATGCATTTCTTCTTGCATAGCCTTCATCCACACTTTGTTAGTACTAGCATGCTCAAAACATGAAGGCTCAAAATCATCAACAACAACTTTTGAAACTTGTGAAACAAGTGCATAGTTTACAACATCACCTTTGGGATCTCCACTGTCATCATCTCCATAAAGATGCAGGTTCTCTAACCTCTCTATTACTACATTCATCTCTGTATGCTGACTCCTTGTCACCCTCTTATGGAAATTCTTATCAAGAATTTGAGATTCTGGGTGATCCTTCAACAATATTTTACCTTTTCCTTTGGTCGGTGGTGATGGAGGTGGAGAACTACTGGAAGAACCTTCTCTTGGACTTGAAGGTGCACTTGCAGAAGATGAACTGGAAACTTTTTCATGGCTGGGCTGAACTGAAACATGGCTTGGTTCCACCTTCTCTTCACCAAAAACATCCTCAACAAACAATTTTTGTGATCCCCAACTTCCCCCTTCATCAAAAATTGCATCTCTAGATACAATTATTTTATGTGAAATAGGATTAAAGAACCTGTAAGCCTTAGATTGCTCATTGTACCCAATAAAAATACATTTTTCACTCTTTGCATCCAACTTCTTCCTATTCTCACCATTAACATGCACAAAAGCCACACATCCAAAAACTCTAAAATGATTTACATTTGGCTTCTTGTTGTACCAACATTCATAAGGGGTAATATTCTCAAGACTCTTAGTAGGACTTCTATTTAAAATGTAATTAGCAGTCCTAATTGCTTCAGCCCAATAAAACTTACTCATACCTTTTTCTTGCATCATGCACCGTGCCATCTCCACCAAAGTCCTGTTCTTTCTTTCAGCCACCCCATTCTGTTGAGGTGTGTAAGGACTTGTTTTCTGCCTTTTAATCCCAAACTCACTACAAAAATCATCAAATTCATGAGAACAAAACTCACCTCCTCTATCTGTCCTCAAAAATTTGATATAATGACCACTCTCATTTTCAACTAGAGCCTTAAAATTCTTGAAGCAATTGAATGCCTCATCCTTATGCTTAATAAAATAAACCCAACAATATCTGGAGAAATCATCAATAAAAGTCAGAAAGTAAGAAGCTTTACCCATACTCTGTGTCCGCATTGGTCCACAAATGTCACTATGAACCAACTGCAATGGATGTTGGGCCCTCCATGCTTCACCATGCGGAAACTTCCCCCTTGCATGTTTGCCAAGTGCACAACCTTCACAAACCTCCTTGGAGTCTTCAAATTTTGGCAACCCATAGACAAGTGGTGAAAGCATCTTCAAACTCTTATAATTTAAATGCCCAAACCATAAATGCCATAGCCTCTCCTTACCTTCTACACCAAAAAATGCTAGAGCTCCCCCTTGATCTAAAAATTGTAATGGGAAGAGCTTGTTCTTGGTCATCTTTACAGTGGTAATCAATTTTCTCCTCTGATCATAAATTTTGCACATTCTATCCTCAAACACTAACTTATAATCCTTTTCCAACATTTTACCAATACTCATTAATGAATGCTTCAAACGGGGTGCATAGTAAATATCTTTTACCTTCATTATTTTTCCTCTCCTGGTAGGAACCTCCATTTCTCCTTTCGCAACCACCTCCAAGCTCTTCTCATCCCCAAGCCTGATACTAGATTGATAAGAAGAATCAAGAGATGAAAATACATCCCTCTTGCCGGTCATATGGTTTGTGCACCCACTGTCCAGGATCCATGTCTCCTTTGTGCTATTCTGTGTAGAGAGGAAAGTTGCTTGCTCCACTTTTTCTTCAATCATACAGAACAAAGTATCATCCTCATAGGAATCCTCTTCTCCATAATGTGCTGATTTTTTCAGCCTACAATCCCTCTCATAATGGCCATATTTGTTACAATTGTAACACTGCACATTTCTCATATCTCGGCCTCTACCTCTTCCTCTTGCACTGGATCCTCCTCTTGCAGCATGAGCCTGGTCATTGTCTGAATCTTGAGATCTTCCTCGACCTCTACCACCGTAGGAGCCTCTTCTACCTCCTCTTCCATTTCTTCCTCTTCCTCTGGAACCCCTACCGTGACCTCTTCCTCCATCATTCTCTTTTGCCAAAAAATCTTGTTCCTCTATAGAACCTCCTTCTTTATCCTTCTTCCTCTTGGCAATTCTCTCTTCATGAGATGTGAGAGAGCCAATTAATGAATCTATATCCATTTTCGAGAGGTCTTTCGTTTCTTCTATGATAAGGGCTGCACTATCAAACTTCTCTGTCAAGGTTCTTAAAACCTTTTTAATTACTACATTTTGCTCTATGATCTCTCCAAGTGTGGCCATTTTATTTACTACTATTTTTACCCGAACATAGTAATCTCCTACAGTTTCATTCTCCTCCTATTTGAGATTTTCAAAATCTCTCCGCAAAGTCTGCAACTTCACCTCCTTAACTTGGGCACTCCCCTGGTAATTCTCCTTCAATGCCTTCCAAGCTTCTTGAGCCGAAACACAGGCAGAAATCCGAGGAAAGAGACTCTTGTCTAGAGCCGACTGGATGAAAGCCAAAGCCAAATTATTTTCTTTCTCTTTCTCCTGCATCTCCTTCTTTTGATCTGTAGTCAATGCACTCTAGTATTTTGGTTCGGTGAACCCAGCTTCAACGATGGCCCAAGCTCCTTTTGCCTTCAGAATCATCCTCATCCGGATGCTCCAATATTCGTAGTCGAAACCATCAAATTCTGGGATCGGAATTGAATTGGTGTTGTTGGCCATAATAGCTCCCTTCAACACGAACTGAGATCTCCGAGAAGCTTATGTAAAACTTGCAGCAGAAATTCCATAGTTACTCGAACCCAATTTCTCGATCGCCTCGCTCTGATACCAAATGAAGAATTTACAATAATACAATAAAACAAAATTGGAGCAACTATTATCTTCTTATTATCTGGAATAATTCTGGCAGAGTTTCAGTACTCTATTACAATCTCCTCACAAGCTCTGGAAGAGCTCACACACTTGCTACAATGCAAAATTCTTCTTCATAAAAGAAAACCCTAAAACTACCTTAAGTAAGAAAAAACAAAGCAAACCCTAACCCTAGCAAATCACATCCGTCGGATCTACATCGACGGTGTTTATTACATGTCTTAGTATTTCGGCCATAACTTTTGACTCGGGTGTCCGTTTGAGCCCGTTTTTTTTCCAGATTGCACAGATTTCGAAGCTCTACGATTTCGTTTTGTCTCCTCTAAGAGGAGACACTTTCCAAGGCTGAAAACATCATCTAACGGCCCAAATTTTTGTTTTAATGTATGGCTGGCCAGATTTCCAATAGTATTATCAAAATTGAAATCGTTGGCTTGGTAAGGTAATGCCATGCTAGTCGAAGTGTTACAAAAGGAGGAAACAAAACAAAATATCTTTTAGAAATGAAGAATGTGAACAGAGAAAATGAAGTAAAGAGGAAATGTAAAGTTGTGAGGAAAATTATAAAAAGGAAACGAAACTACATTTTTAGGGCTGGACCTTCTTGGAGGCCAGAGGCTAGAGGGTTTTTTTTATAGAGAAAATTGAAATACCTATTGTAAAAACAGAATATTATTTTTAATGCAAAGAATCCAGAAACTTGCACTTTGTGAGCAATATTGGAGGAGAAAATTTTAGTGGGTAGTTTTGTTTTACTGTCAATATTTCTCTATGCTTTTCCTGGATTTCTATCTAGTGTTTAATATTGTAAAAATGTTGCACTGCATGAAGATCTATGGGTGTAGATTTCATTTATTTTCCTTAGAGGCTAGCACTTGGTCTAACTCAAATTATGTTTTTGCAGGTTTGATTAGGTCAGGTTACCCTTTTGAAATTTCTCACTATCTCTAGTTTTGTTGTGTAGGGTGGCATTAGACTGAGAATATTTGCATGTTTATGTTTTTAGTTTTCTATTTTGTTTTCCAGATTTTTATATTTATTTTTCTAACTCTTCCTTTTGTAGATTTTTTTAAAACTTTGATGATTAAAATAAAAATTAAAAAAAACAATTAAAATTTCAAAAATAAATGCATGGTGTGAAGAATGAGCTTCAATATTTCATCCGAAACAATTTCAATCCCATTCTGAAGCCATTTTGAAATTATAAAAATTATTGAAAATTGTTGTTTTATGGGGATTTTTATAATTTCGAAATTTTACATTATTTCATATTTTGAAGGCAAATCAATTTTTAAGCTTTGCATTTTTATTCACAAACAATAAATTAGATTTCCTTTATGAAAATCACAATTTCATCAAAGGGGAGTAATTTATATGGCATTCTGAAAGCCATTGTTTTAAAGCAATAAATTGATGTCTCTTTATGAAAATTAATTTCATCAAAGAGGGGTAATTTATTTATTATATCAAAAGCTATTTTTAAAGCAACAGTATGTGAATTCAATCATCATTTGAGGTTCACATTTAGAGATAGATTTTCATCTTCTATTTTATGCTCAAAGTAGGGTTTAATGCAAGATAAAACTTGTTTAAAATCTGCTTAACCAAATGAAGATAAAATCTACCTAAAAATCTTCAAGATAAAAGGAACTAAGGCTTTACATCGTGGTCATATGAGGGCAAATCATTTTTTCTTTTTCTTTTAAGTTTCATGAACAATCACTAGCATAGCATAATAAAATAAACCAACACATGCCCCTTGTTAACAGTTACTTGCAAATCACTAAGGTATTCCTAGCACTTATTTGATACATTTTCACAAAGATTACAAATACACATGTGCAATGCTTATATAGCGAAACCTTGGAGAATTTTTTTTTGTTTTAACTTCTTTGCAAGAGAGGATTTTATGATCAAAATCCTAAGTGTGAGTGTGGTTTTGCAATTGGATAAAATTACCACTCAACATGTTATAAAATACAACAAATACTAGTAATAAAAAACATTATAGTAAATCTTAATCATTATTTGATTCAAATAGTCAACATTTATTTGGTGGCTTCAGCTAAAGTTAATACTTCCTCTAACCATGGAAAAAAAAATTAACTTAATGATCCTTTATTAAAACCTCTCTATTGGCTAGCCTATTTGCAAATTTGTTTCTTTCTCTTAATATATGTGTAAAGTTAATTTCTCCAAACTCTTTAGAAAATCTTGTATTTCCATAATGATCTCTTGTATGTTCCATGGAGTCTTTTCTTTCCTTAAAATTATATTTATCACTACTAGTGAATTGCCTTCCATCCATACTCCATTCGATTTTATTTGTCTACATATTTTTAATCCTTCCAAAGTTGCCCAAAATTCAACTTCATTATATGTCTTAAATTCACTATTGAAAACATAATGTAATAAAATCTCATCCCTATTATTTCCAATTATTCCTCTTCCTTGTATAGGTCCAATATTTCCTTTAGATGCTCCCTCAAGATTCAATTTGACCAATTACTTCACCTTTGGTGGTTTCCACTTTATATTTGTCTTCTTCCTTTTGTTTCTCTTGTACTCAAAATAATAAATCCATTTGATAGCCTAAATTTATTTCTTTTTTTTTATTGGTAAAAGGAATTTTGGAACGGTCACGTAACCTTTTACAATGAGGAAAAAACAAAAGAAACAACCTCTCATAAATAGGAATATGATCCCCAAAGAAGACACCCAGATATGATCTCCTCAAAACCATCTCTAGAAAAGAATAAAGACAAAAAGCAGGTTTTCCAACACACCAGGAAACACCCCCACACAAATTTAATAAGGTATTCCCATCGAAGGAAAACCTCACAACCATGGAGATAGGCTTCCCCGTACTCTAAAATTTGAAAAATGTTTTACCACCTAGGAGAAAATCAAACAGTCTCGTACATTAAAATTTGAAAAAGGTTTTTCCACATAGGAGAAAACCTAGTAGTCTCGTACACTAAAATTTGAAAAAGGTTTTCCCACCCAGGAGAAAACCAAATAGTCCAAAGTAGAGAGTAGACACTTCATAGGTCTACCCGCTAGAACATAAAAATATCAACACCAAGCAGATCAAAGTAAGCAAAACACAGGATCCAAAAGATAACCCACACTGGGTCTTTGGAGGCTTGGAAATGAAATAGCCCAAGAAAGGATCCAAAGATTGTAATGTCATCTTGCAGAGAAAGTGACGCATAGCTAGATCCAAAAAACTTTGGCCAAGAAAATACATCCCCAAAACATAAAGTAGATCATACACGATGTTATATTTTAATAAGCCCTCCATTGCAGAAAATAATCAACACATGATCTTCTCCAAGATCAAAAAAAAGTTGTAGGTAGGTCTGTCAAAATAAACACTAACATATATGCAATAACCCTAACCATAGGTTGCAAGGTCATCATGTAGATAAAGTGATGCACAGCCAGATCTATAAACCCTTGGCCAAGAAACGATGCCCTCTAATCGTGAAGTAGATCACACATAGTGTTAGATTTTAGGAAGCCCTCCACTGCAACAAACAATCAGCACATGATCTCCCCCAAGATAAAAAAAATGCAAACATGTTCATCAAAATAAACACTGATAGATCTGCAAGAAGCCCAACATCGCTATAGAACAAGAAGAAACTAGAAGAATTCTTCTACAACATGAAAGAGAATTGGGTCCTCCCTCCAAGCCCAAAAAAATAGAAAGAAGGAAACTGCTAGGAAACCCCTGAACTAGAATCACCACTAAAACCTTGAACTAGAATCAATCGTGAGAGCCTCTCACTTATGGGCAATAAAACCATGGTCTCCTCCAAAATACAAAAAATAAACAGAGATAAAAACCCTTTAGGCAATAGTAGAACAAAAGAACAAAAGCCCACCCTAAAATTAAGCAAGGCTTGGGAAAGAACAAAGAGCCACTCTTAAGGACTAACAAGTGCATGGCCCCCTCCCAAGGCCAAAAAAAATATCGTAAGGGAGATCACCGTCGGTCCACTTCCCAAATTAAATAATAAATGAAGCCCCCCAAACAACCCATGCTAAAGAAAACCCTGGATTATTTAGCCAGATAGCACCGCAAAGCAGGAACACCAAGAGAAAACCTTCCTAAAACAATCCAAAAAAATGTAGAGAAGGTCCTAGAACAACACTCCAAGCACCAAGCTGAGACTGGAAAGGCCTAACAGGCCTAGAAAAATAGGAGATCCACCCAAAAATCCTCGGAAGGAGCCATGGAGGGAGCAGGAATTTCAAAATATGACCTCCCGCCCAAAGCAAGAAAATATTCATTAGTTAACTATAATTTTCCCTTTGATAGTCTAACGTCATCTATCAAGGTTCTTTGCTATTGGTTAAGTTGATATGGTTGGTTTAGACTCCTTTATGGCTAAACAAATCTTCCTTTTTGTAACCTCTAAATTGTGTTCCTTTCCTTTAAATATTATTTTGTTATTTTTTATCCAAATAGTCCAAAGTATTATATATTTTGATGTATCCCAGAGTATGTGTAATACCTCACTTTCAAAAGTGTTCTACCATTGATTTAACCATTATTTAATTCTACCATTCATCAGCATGTATTTAACAAATATACTAATAATCTATTTTCATAGTTTCTAAACTATTAAATAGTGTCCACGGAGATGGTCTATACTCTCCTCCTTTTATGTAGAACACATTGTGAGGGTCCATGAAAACCCCTTTTTTAGTAGATTATCCTAGGATAAAGTTTACTATGACTTGCTAGCCATACAAAAAATTTAACTTTTGGAATGCTTGGGCTCTCCCAAATATCTCTCAATATTCTTACAATATTCCTATTTTTTTGGTGCTTTACATTATATCAACTTCTTGTTGTGTATTCTCTTGAGCTATTCAACTCCCAAATTAGCTTATCCTTAGCTTCCCTCAAAATAATCATTGTTTTCATATTTCTTCTCAACTTCCTCCTAACATCAATGTCTTGTATACTTGTTAAAAAATATTCTTTTCGTTTGTATATTCCTTCCTGGATATTATACAAAATGTTTCAAACCCTATCACCATTGAAGTAATCTCATCCATTGTTTCAAAAGTGGATCTAGATTGAGTGTTTTTTTATCTCACCAAGTATCCATCCAAATAAAAATCTTCTCTAGGTCTCACCACCCATCTTAGACCTTTAATCACTAGATCATTGATTTTTTAAATAATTCCATATTGTAGAACCATTTGGTAGTGAGAATGTAGTAAAGATTCAACTTGGGTCATTGAGCTCAACATATTTACTTAGAATAATTCTTGCCTATTTTCTTTGACTCTCTTTGTACAATCTCCAAATTGTTTTTCCCCTTAGAGCTAAGTTTGCATTTGTAATAAATTTTAAATTGAGACCTCCCCTAATTTTATCATCACACACCTTGCTTAATTTCACCAAAGGAAATTATATTTTATCATGTAATCTTGACCTTAAAAATGACTATATTATGTATTTTTTTCTTTTTTCTACCAATTTTGTCATAGTATACAAGGATATATAATATGATGGAATGACCTATAACATTGATTTAATTAGTTACACTCTTCCTACTAATGATAACCATCTAGTTTTCCATGTTAGTAGTTTATTCTGAACTTATAATTGAATTTCACAATTATATCTTCATTCTCCCCTAAAATAAGGGCATCCCTAAATATGTTGTTGGTGAATTTGCCTCCTTCGTTTGAAGTAACCTGCATATTTGAAGTAGAGTGTTTAGGAAGTAATTTTGGATTTTATCCTATTAAATTTTTCCCTAACACTCTTTCATAGTCCTTTAATAAGTTATTCAAAGCTATGGCCTCATTTTTTCTTTACCTCCCAAAAAGGGTTGTATCATCTACAAATTGTTGATGGGTAATATTGTCGACGTTATTACTAGTCTTAAGTCTGCTTATTAACCCATCTTTGTATGTCATGAGGACATATTCACGTGAAACTTCTTGTTAAGCTCACGTTGGATTATTGTTAATTTGTTAGCTCAAATTAACTAATTTTTGCATTATTGTTATGTATTTTATATTATTTAAGTACTCATGAATAATAAAAATTCACTTCAATGTGATTCCACATCAGTTGGTATCAAATCAGTAGATGTTGCTCCTGTCTGGATAGAGCACCATGTTGTCTATCCAAAGATCAAATTTTCTTTGAATATTCTAATCAACGACTCAAATTGATCGTTGCTAAGGTCTAGCAGATTCAAGTTGCACAACCTACAGAAGAAATGGTTGTTGCAAAAGAAATTCTTGTAGAAATTGCTACATAATTTCAATTTTTTGTTGTAGAAATGCCTGCAATAGAATATGTAAAAGAATAAATTTTCCTGCAGAGGAAATTCCTACAAAGAAAATCTCTTCAGAGGAAATGGTTGCAGAAGAAAAAATTATTGCAGCAAAAGAAATCTTTGTAGAAGAAATAATTTTTGCAAAAGAAAAAGAAATTCCTACAAAAGAAAAAAATTATGAAGAAGAAGAAATTCTTCTGGAGGAAGATATTGCTGAAAGAAAAATTCTTTCTATGGATGAAATTTGTATTGCTAAAAAAATATCTGAAGTAGTACCTAGAATCAAACCAAGATCTATGGGCATGGAGCCCATCATCCTTCCATTGGACCATACTGTTGTCAATGCAAAATTTGAAGGTCTTTGTGAAGAAGACCCCTTTGTTGCTTTTGAAGCAATACATTTTCTTGAAGAAATTGAAGGTTTACCTGATGAAGATCTAGAAGAAGATTCCACCTCTTTCCCTTTCGTTGTAGATGGTGGATCTTGTTATGCTATTGGATCTATTTTTATTTGGCCCTTTGGTTTACCATAGTTGACAGATCAACAGTTTGAAGAAGTTGCTGCCACTTTGGAGATTCCTCCAATACGATGCTTATTTTTGTCTCCATGGCTCAACTGCAACCAGTTTCTCTCTACTGCCAAATCTACCTTTTTTTTCCATATCCACTCCTAAGCCATTATGATTTCTAGATTCCCATCCACAGCAGATTCCTCAGGTTGCTCAACCACCTCTTTGGCCCCCACCGTGGCCCCTAGCTTGGTAGTTCCAGATCTTTTCCCCAGCTGGCTACATTGAAGACTGGTTTGCGTGGTTGTTGCCATTGGAATATCATACATATTTTTTCTGTCTACGCAACAGGAATGCATGCACAAAATTTTTAAAAAAAGAAGAAGGGTTCAGTTGCCCTCACGCCCACCCCTTATTTTATTTTCTTGTGCCAAAATAAGCCCCATGCACATGGTCCAGCAAGCACCACGTGGACAGCCATGTGCATAACAGTACCCATGTGTAATTGCATGCAACCTGTGCATGGACCACGTGCGCACCACACGCACTATGTGTGCATGGATTACCACATGTATTTGCACGTAGGCCATGTACGCAACAAGGTGCACAGCCTGTGTGCCCTTGTACACGAGCTCACACAGCTTGTGGGGTCCACCACGTACGCAACAAGATGTGCACAAGCCTGCATAGTTGTGCAAGGGCTACCACAAGGCCCGTGCATGCCTTGCACGTGGGCTCGCATGCCTCACGCATGCGTGTTCACGTTGGGTACATGTGGTCTGTGTTCCCACACAAGATAAGCCAACATGTTTGGCTTGTGAATACCCCCACGTGGGCGCAACATGCCTACGCGTGTTGCACTTCACGTAGGCCACACGCGATCAAATTGATCACATGCATGACCTTCCCCTATGGGAAAAAATTAAAATTAAACTTTTTTTATTATAAAAATAATAATAATAATTGATTGATTAATTTATTTAATAAATTCAATTTAAATTAATTAATTAAAATTTACTTAATTAATTGATTTAATTCACCATATAATAAATTAATTTGCAATTAATTAATTGATTTTCTTTGTAATTAAGGTGTTCTCCAATTTTTTATTTTTATAAGCATTTGTATCGACTTGTAATTTTAGATCTTTGAGGAGATAAATCTTATTCCCATTTGGGGTTTTTGAGACCTTTGTATTAGTCCTATTGTGGACTTTATTTTTGTCTCAAAGCCATTTGTAAGCTCGTAAGCTTTTTGTCCTCATGGATTTCAATATGGAGTGCATTTTTTATCGTACCCGACACTCCTAAGTTCACTTCCATTTTCTTGTGAAAATATTGGAGTCCAATGCTTATATGGTTGGGAGGAATGATGAGGACATATTCACGTGAGACTTCTTGTTAAGCTCACATTGGATTATTGTTAGTTTGTTAGCTAATTTGTTAGCTCAAATTAGCTAATTGTTGCATTATTGTTATGTATTTTATATTATTTAAACACTCATGAATAATAAAAATTCACTTCGATGTGATTCCTCATCAGTATGCCTTCTTCAAGTTACTTCCCAATACCTCTACCATAATAATGATTATATATGGTGATAGAAAAATTCCTTGTCTAAGACCCCTCTTGGCTTTAAATGATTATGTTACTAGCTCATTGACCAGCACTAAATATGATATTGTACAGACACAACCTTTAATCCATATAACTCATTTATCCCAAATCTAAACTTTTCTAATGCTACAAAAAGAAAATCTCATTTAACCCTATCATAGGCTTTATTCATATCAAATTTTAAGATCATGGCTCTCTTTTCTAGAAGTTGTTGAATGCATTAATTCATGGGCTACTATGATACCATCCAAAATTTGTCTCCCTTTCACAAATCCTCCTTGCTCTTCTGAAATAATTTTGTCTAAAATTGATCTTAACCAATTTGCTATAATTTTGAAGATTATATTATAAGTCATATTACATAGGCTTATGGGACTAAATGAATCAAACCATTATGCATCCTTATTTTTTTGAATTAGGGTAAGATATGTTGCATTTATTATATAAGGTATATATTATTTTACCCTAGACTATTCCATTACAACCAATAAATAATATTTCACTATTTTCTAGTTATGCTAATAGAATGTTGTAGAGAGTCCATCCAAACCTGGGGATTTATCCTTATCAAAAGATAAAATAACTTAATAAATATTTTCCAATGTAATAGGCTCCATAAGTTTCTTATTGTCTTCATCTATTAGAAATGAAGGTACTTCTTGCAGTAGTTTATCATTAAGAACTTCAATCTCTTGTGATCCTAATATTCTAGTAAAAAATCCTTTCCTCCTTTATAATTTTCTTTGGGCTTCAATCCAAAACCCTTCTACTAATTCTTAATGTTGATCTATGTACTATTGTCATCATATGAAAAAAAATGTGTTTTTATATATTTCTTTTAACCAAGTCTATCTCAATTTTAATCTCCAAAATTTCTCTTCCTTACTCAAAATATTATTATATTCACTAAACAACTCCCTTTCCTTCAAGTTTAAATTATTGTGCTCCACTTTTTAGAATTTTAAAATTTTCTCTTTTAGTTCTTTCTTTAATCTAGAAGTCATTGATTTAATTTGTTTTGGAAGTGTATACAACCCAGCATTTATTGAATAATTCCACATTTGTGCTATCATATCAACAAATTGAGGATGCTCTTCCTACATCTGCTCATATATAAAAAATGATATTATTTTTAATTCACTTACCACCATTTTAACTCTTATTGGCCAATGATATGAACCAATCCTTGTCAAGTTATTAAGTTTAGCACAAGTGCCTTCATCTAGCCAATGATTTAAAAATATTCATCAATATGATTTTTCTACTAGCAAGTTCTAGCATATCCTGTTGTTGGTCTATGTATATTTATCCTCTTCAAACCCAACCTCCTATAGATTATTGTTTTGAATAAAAGCTAAGAAATATCTCATACTTTGTTTTTTCCTCCTAATTACCCCAAATTTTAAATCCAACTTGGTTATGGTATTAACATCTCTTATGATCATGAATTAGGTTTCTCAATATTTACTTCTTATAAAAGCTTCAATCCCACTCCATACTTCTAATCTTCCTAATTGATTTGTAGCTTCATAGACATTGATAAGGATGAAATGAATATCTACAAAGTATCATGGGACTAATGGCTATCCAATATGTATTTTTATGAATGGTTTCATAGGAGGTTCTAACTATATTTTGACATGCTAGAATTCCCTTTGTCGCTCCTAAATTCACAACATCCCATTCACATCTTAACCGTACTACTTTAATAGTTTTAGAAAATTCTTCCTTTGTCATTTTAGTTTCTTTGATACAAAGAATATCAAGATTATCACTTAAACAAAGGTCCTTGATACACCTTTATTTTGAGGGGAAAATAGCACCCCTTATATTTTATGATATGGTAATCATATCTCATTAGTAGTTGTGAGACCCACTTACGATTCACCAATATCAATTTGTTACTTAGTAAAGAGAAGTTTAATCAACTTAGATTGTGTTCCTTTCTCTATGTTTGTTCTTGCTTCCTTGGCCCTTGCTTGATAATTTTAAGGTTTTCCTCTTTTTGTCTTGCCAATATCAAGAGTAGATTTTATTATTCTATTCCTCAATATTCTTTTATAACTTTTATTTTCATTAGATTTATTCTCTCTTGGATTTTCTAAGGAATCTTTTGACTTATCCTACTCATTTTATAGTATTTCCTTATTAATGGTAGAGGTATTAACATCTAACTATGTTTTATCTACCACTTTACCTCTGTTGAATGGTTCATGAAACTTCAAGAGATCCCTCTAAATCCAATGAGGCACATTTCTTAGATTCAATAGGAATGTTCATCCCTAAATCAGGATCATACTAAGTATATAGTTCCTTGTTAGCATTTTGATCCTATTGTACCATGTTCTTTAAGCTCTAGTCTACTTTTTCTTCATAAGCTAAAACTTCAAAAGAATTAGTAATTATTTCAATATTCTTACTTATTGGTCTTCGTTGTTTATTTAATTTCATATATTTGGACATATTTTTTCAAAGTTGAAAACCATCCTCATCTATATTTATTTGTAAGTTTCAATTATAGTTTTCTACTTATATTTTTGCTAGACTCTTCTTAGGGCATGATATCCAATATGTCCCACATCATAACATATTTCGTATTTTAAAGATAAGTTTTCATAATACATTGTTTGGATCCACAACTTACCCTCATACTTAAGAATGATTAATTCTAGTAAAGGTTTATTGATATCAATTATGACCAATCTGACATAAATAACCAAGAATTTGTCTTTCATAGTTTTTAAAATCTCAAGGAATTCTCCCAAAGTGTTGTCTATTGCCTTGAAGGTATCCATTTCCTAAAATTCAATGGGCAACCCATACATACTGACTAAAATTGATACTAGGGATAGATTTCCAATTTTAGGTCTGAAGCCTTCATACCAATGAGTAAGGAAGAGTCTTGCCCTTCCCATAAACCAAGGACCCCCTTTTAGGATTCTATTTCTTTCCTCTTTGGAACCAAAAATAGCCAGGAAGAAACTTTGGGAAGAAATGATAAACTCACTCCTGAAAACTTCCAACTCCCATTGATCCATTTTTCAAAATCAAAGTCCCTGACCAAGATCCATTAAATTTACCAATGATTACCTTATCTTTAAACAATAAGGATATTTGCTCTATGAGGTCCTTCCTGACCTCTACTACTAGGGATGACTATAAGGATTTAGTTGTAAATTAATTCATGGGAAGGAAACTATAACTCAAAATCTACTAATATTTACAAAGATATCCTATAGCAATTATATTATTTGAAAATAGACCTACAATAATTTGCATGCAGAACTTCTAAGATAATGAAGAGAGAAATGAAATTGAGCTGAAAAGTTCCATGTCTAGATAAAATATCTAGTCTTGTTGATGTCTTAGCCCTCCATTGATCCTCCCATCATCCAAACCCTGGCTGATAAATATCTGTAATTTTATTTTCCACGGCTTGAAAAATCATCATTGCCCTTGTTCTAGATGGCTAACTTCATAGAGTTATATCTCTCTCAATACTACATGAATTCCTTTATATGACCACTCATTCTAAAGCTCTTCAAATTTTGTACAAATTAGTCCAAGAATCATTTATATTGGACAACCCTTTGCAAAGATATGGCTTTTGAAATATGAGATGTTTTCTTAGAAAAAATTACCCTTACATTGCCCTTGTTTCGAACAGTTGTCTTCATATATTCATATTTCCTCAATACTGCTTGGATTCTTTTGTATAACCACTCATTTCAAAGCTCTTAAATTTTCACACAAAATGGCACCAATAGAGGCCATATATAACTTACTAAAAAAATAAAATATTGAAAGACATCTATGGGGTTCGGGTCAATTGGTTGAAATTAAATAATTTCACTATCATAAATTAGACAAATTATTAATCAAACACAAATATAAATTTAATTATATTATAATCGAATTTAACCATTTTAATATACAAATATTTTAGTAGTTTTAAAAATTCAAAATATTAAAAATGATTGATATGTTAATTGAATTATGAAATATTATAAATTTTAAAAAATTATTAATTAAACAGAAATAAACATTTAATGTTTTATTTTTGGAGAACAAGGGGTTGTACTTGGGTCCTCCACCCTTAACAAATCATAAATCTCTACTTTAGAGCTTGAGAGTTTACAAACAAATTCAATTCTCATTACAATTGAGATGCTATAGCTAGATACTTACATCATTTTCATAAAATGTCTAAATTCTTGATTTTCATTTTCTGGATCTTCTTAAATTTTTTGTGTGAATATAAATATTTCATAATTTATTATCCTTCTTGAAATTTTCCTATAGTAGCCTTTACAATAACAAAAATCCACCTCTACTATTTATGCATTGCATCTTAGTAGAGTAATATTTGCAAAACATCACACTATCATAGTCTGCTTTACCAGATTTGGATTGCTAGTTTCCTTTGTGAAGCATAAGTGCAACCACAAAATTGTAATAAATAGTTTCTATGAAAACACATTAATGTTATAAACTAAAGCAAATATTACCAAGGAAAAAAATTAAAGTAAATCTTAATCATTATTTGATTCAGGCAATCAACATTTTCTTGTCGGCTTTAACTAAACTTACTACTTTCTCTAACCATGGAAAAGAGAATTTAACTTCATGATCCTCAATTAAAACCCCTCTATTGGCTAGCCTATTTGCACATATGTTTCCTTCCCATAACATATGTGTAAACTTTATTTCTTCAAATTTTATAACAAGGTCTTGAATTTCCACAATTATCTCTTGTAGGTTCCATGGAACTTTTGCTTTCCTCAAAATTGCATGTATTACTATAAATGAATCACCTTCCATCCATACTCTCTTCCAATTCATTTGTTTGCATATTTTTTACCCTTCCAAAGCTGCTCAAGCTTTAGCTTTATTATTTTTCTTAAATCCACTATTGAAAGCATAATGACACAAAATATCTCCTCTATTATTTCTAATTATTCATCTTCCTCCTACTTGTCCTAGATTTCCTTTAGATGCTCCATCAAAATTCAATTTGATCAACTCTACATCTGGTGTTGTCCACTTTATATTTGTTGTCTTCTTTTTGTTTCTCCTATACACATCATAATTCCATGTGATGGCTTGACTCCATCTATCAATGCTCTCTACTTCCATATTAGGGATTGGGTGAGTTGATAGGGTTGGTTTGGACTCCTCTGTGTCTAAACAAATTTTTTTTTTCATTACCTCTAAACTACTTTTCTTTCCTTTAAATATTTTTATATTCCTTTTTAGCCATACAATCCAAAGTATTATCTTTTGATATATCCCAAATTTTTTGTAAAGCCTCATTTTTAAAAGTGTTGTGTCATTGCTTATACCATTCTTTAATTCTTCTATTCATCACCCTGCATTTACTAAACATATTAAGAATCCATTGCCATAGATTCCATACTATTGAGCAATATCCCAGAGATGGTCTATACTCTCCTCCTCCTTTTACAAAGAACACATCATGAGGATCCATGAAAGTGTCATTGCATATTTTTTACTGTGTCATGAAACATGTCCTAATCCAAGATGAAATACATAACCTGAAATTGATTTTCTATCATCTATTGAACTAGTGTAATTTGAGTCTAAATATTCTCATAAATAGAAATTATCATTTTTCCTATACTCTAGAATACTCTAGACCATATTCTGTAATGTTGTTGATATAATGTAGTGTTCTTTTTGTAGCTTTTCAATGGCTTTCTTTAGGGTTTTACAAAAATTTGTGGAGATAATTTATGACAAAGACAATATTTGGTTTGGTATTTGTTAAGTATAGAAGACGTTTGACTAGTTGATGATGCAACATAGTAGATGCTTGTGGTGATTTATCATACCTAATAATTGTAGTCCTTATTCCATGGGTGTCTCTTCAGGTTTGCAATCTGTCATTCTGTATTTTTCGAGTAATGTTCATGCATATTTAGTTTGAATATAATATGATTCTTATTATGTCAAACTTCTAAACCAAGAAATAATATAGAAGTCCTAAGTCTATCATTTCAAATTCCTTTGTCAAATCATTTTTTACATTGTTTATCAATTTTTTCAAACTTCATGTAATTACTAAGAACAAATATGTTTGATTCAATTTTTTAACATAAAGATATGAATCAAAGATACTTCTTTTAAAACCATGACATACAATATGGTCATGGATTTTGATATACCATGATCTAGGGGCTTGTTTCAAACCATATAGTGATTTTTTTAATTTTCAAATACTTTGTTCCTTTCCCTTCATAACAAATCCTTCTAGTTGAATCATGTATACTTCCTCTTCAATATCACCATTAAGAAATGCACTTTTTATTGGAAATTTTGAGTAAGTTGTGTTGTCATTGATGTCAAAAGGTTGATGTCAGAGAGCACTTTGTATGGCAAGAATATTCTTCTATGGTTGATATGGTTGAAATTGATCAAGGTAAAGTTCATCCCAAAAGCAAGAAAATTGGTCAAAAAGAAGAGGCCATGGTTTAAAAGGAAAGACAAATATTATTATAATATTTTTCAATATTATAATAATTGGGTCCAAGAAATATTAAAAAAAAGATATCCTAGACAAGGTTTATTGAGCTTTTATAAAAGGTTGAAAATGTTTCTTTTTAAATTATTTAAATTAAAATATTTTAACAAAAGTTAAAATTTTAATTTAAAATAATTTATGGTGCCAAAGTTTCAAATCGAATTCGAATTTGAAATCAAGAGAGGGCTGACGTTTTTTAAACCAAACGAAAGAGTACTTACAGGAAATGATTTTTCATTTCTAAATTTATAGATTCGAATGCCTAAGTGGAAGAGATAATTCATGTGCATCGTTCGTGAGGGGCAAAGACCAAGTATAAGTCAAGAAAATTATTCGAGGAGGATTTCGTTGAAAATCATGGAGAGTGCAAAGATAATTCCAAAACACTGGCTAGTGCAGATGATAGTTGAAGCTTGGCTAAGGCGCTTACGAAGGGTTGGTCTCGGTTTCGAATCCCACGCAGTTGGTTTTTGCAAAGGAGAAAAGAGTTTTTCATTTTTGATGAAGTTCGTGAGAAGTAGATATTGTATGTACAGTGTGTTCACTGATTCACATGTGGGCGCCTAGCGTAGGTGGTAGCCTAGCTTTGGCTAGGGCATTGTGGTGGCTAAGGTCGCGGGTTCAATCTTGGGCACTGGTCATTGAGACTTGTGCAATATTTTTTACAAGTAGAATATTAAAGGTATGCTTTTTTATTTATGTGCTTCTATGGTCTTGGAATACGTGATTTGACTTTGAGATTTTAAAATTGTGAAATGGAAATAAGTGAAATTGTTTAGGGAGTCATAAGGGGTGTTAGGGTGCTTAAGAATTAAATCAAGTATTGGAGATTATAAGGTGTAAACAAAGGGATTTTATTTTTGATGTGTGTTGAATATTATCTTGAAATATAAGGAGATTATAACGTGTAAACAAGAAACTTTATTTTTGATACATGTTGAATATTATTTTGAAAGTGAAGGAGTGATAAGGTGTATTTGTGACTTGACATCTTATTGTATTTTTTGTATTGTGAAATATTTGTTGAGTTAAATATTCTTGTGGAGATTTTGAGATAGACTATTACTATCTAACCTGGAATTGGTAAAAGTATTTTGTTGTGAGTAAAACAAGTTTTGAAGACATATCTCCATCAAAGCAAAGAGGTATGGACACATCATCTTTTGTTTGAAATGTTGGAATGAATGTTGTAAAATATAAGGTGGAGTAAAAGGATTGTTTGATAAGGATTATTGGAAATATTTGAGTGAATTTTGATATGCTTCATTGGTGAATGTTTAGAGAACATTTGAGATAGATATTGAGGATTATTTGAGTTAGGGTTTGAAACCCACATTGTGCACTTTGTTTGAAGAAGTATGAAAACACTTGTTTAGGGTTAGTGAGCAAGTTGTGTTTCATTGGTTCAATGATTGAGTGAAATTCTTGAGCATTGGATTTGAATGATATTGAAAGTGAGTTTGCAAACATTAGAAATCATATTTGTGAAAGCAAAAAACTTAATGATTGAATAGAACATATTGAGTTTTGATAGAGTACATAATTCTCTATATTCCAGAGGTTAAACGAATTTTGGATAAAATATGTCTAAACTGCTTCAAGTTAAAGGAATTACCTTGAAGATTAGATAAAGCATTTGATAGCATTATGTACAAGATTTGATATTGATTGAGCATATTTTGTGAGTTGTTTTGAGTATGTATTAAGACAGATTTGAGAAAGTTCTTGAGAGGACTTGAAGGTAGATTTGAGGTAAGTCTTGGTGAAGACTTGAGAGTAGATTGAGCAAGTTCTTGAGAGGAATTGAAGGTAGATTTGAGGTAAGTCTTGGTGAAGACTTGAGAGCATATTGAGCAAGTTCTTAAGAGGACTTGAAGGCATATTTGAGGTAAGTCTTGGTGAAGACTTGAGAGCAGAGTTGAGCAAGTTCTTGAGAGGACTTGAAAGCAGATTTGAGGTGAGTCTTGGTGTAGACTTGAAATCAGATTGAGCAAGTTATTGAGAGGACTTGAAGGTAGATTTGAGTTAAGTCTTGGTGAAGACTTGAGAGCAGGTTGAGCAAGTTCTTGGGAGGACTTGAAAGCAGATTTGAGGTGAGTCTTGGTGTAGACTTGAAATCAGATTGAGCAAGTTATTGAGAGGACTTGAAGGTAGATTTGAGTTAAGTCTTGGTGAAGACTTGAGAGCAGGTTGAGCAAGTTCTTGGGAGGACTTGAAGGCAGATTTGAAGTAAGTCTTTGTGAAGACTTGAGAGCAGAGTTGACTAATTTATTTGTTCAATCTTTGTGTTAAGGCTTGGGGAAAATCTAAACAGAGTTGAGCAAGCCTTTGTGAAGGCTTGAGGACATAATTGAGTAAGCTCTTGAGAGGGCTTGAAGGCAGATTTAAGCAAATATTTGAGAAGGCTTGAAGGCAGATTTGAGCAAGTCTTGTGAAGACTTGGAACAGCATTAAGAGCAGGTTTGATTGTTGATTTGTTCAATATTTGTGTTAAGGCTTGGAGCAGATTTGAGATAGAGGTTGGTGCAAATTTGTGAGTAAACTTGTGCTAGACCTGAGACAGAGTTGGAGCTAACTTGTGCTAGACCTGAGAAAGAGTTGGAGGTAATTTTTTCTATGATGAGAACAGAGTTTAGTGTAGATTTGAGATAGAGCTGAAAGCAAGCTTTGGAGGTGATAGAGTAAAAAGGACATCAATCTACAGTGGATAGAGATCCATTAGCTAGGGTAGTGAGGATAGAGGTCTTCTGTGGAGAGAGATCCACAAGCCAGATCAGTGAGAGTAGAAGTCTTCTAGAAGATCGCCAGCTATAGCAAAGGAGATAGATTTCTCCTGTGGATAGAGTTCCACGAACTAGAGCAAGGGGAAAGAGTTCTTATATGGAGTGTGATCCGTGAACCAGCTGGGAAGATAGAGTTCTTTTATGGAGAGATATCCACGAACCAGTTGAGGAGAGAGAGTTATCCTGGATCAAGTTCCATGAACCAGAGAAAAGAGGAAATAATTCTCCTGTGGAAAGAGATCCACAAAGTAGAGCTTAGGGGATTGGTGTCTCCTTTGGAAAGAGGTCCATAAACATTATAATAGGAGAGTGATTCCCAAGAGATTTATTGAGAAAATTTAGTAGAAAAAATTTCTCCGTGGAGTAGCCCACATTGGGTGAACCACGTTAAATTGGTGTCTCTATTGTGTGTGATGATTTGTGCATTGCTTTGATTACTGCTATTGATATTGCCATTGATAATATTGGATAATATTTTTTGGGAAAGAAAAGTAAATTTTGGTATTATACTGCTCATCCCCCTCTCAATATAAGCTTGTGGTCTTCACTTTTAACAACCATCTGATGTATTTTCCATCTAAATTGGGTTGCTAGTGCACAAATTCTATGAATGATAGTCATTTTTGTTGTGGGTGCAATTGTTTTTTCTTAATCGATCCATTTTATTTAAGAAAAACCTGGTGCAACCATTCAGACTTCTTTTAAAACCATGTCATAGAATATGGTCATTGATTTTGATATACCATGCTCTAGGGGCTTGTTTCAAACCATATAGTGATTTTTTTAATTTACAAATATTTTGTTCCTATCCCTTAGTAACAAATCCTTCTGGTTGGATCATGTATTCTACCTCTTCAATATCACCATTAAGGAATGCACTTTTAACAGTCATATGATGTATTTTCCATCTAAATTGGGTTGCTAGTGCACAAATTATATGAATGATAGTCATTTTTGTTGTGGGTGCAATTGTTTCTTCTTAATCAATCCATTTTGTTTAAGCAAAACCTAGTGCAACCAGTCATGCCTTATATTTATCAATGAAGTCATTTGTTTTGTACTTTATCTTGTAAATCCATTGCATATTATAATTTTTTTGCCTTTGGGTAGATCAACTAAATCCTATGTTTTGTTCTTCACTAATGTTGTGTGTTTTGATTCCATTATTATTTTTCATTCAAGTTGACTCATCGCATCTTGTACTAAGGTTGATTCTTTATTTTGTATTAGCAAACTTATAAGGCCCATATTTGCTTCTCCTCTTGCCATACTACAGTTTGTGGTCTTATAGTGGTAAGATCGAGTAGTCTTTCTAGTTTTGAGTCTTTAAGAGTGTTTGTATACCATTTTGCCTCATTTTGTTTTAGGTGACTATTAATCCGAAGTCTTCAATAGGTTCATTTATTATTTTTTATTCTACTTCAAAAGGTTCTTTATGAATGTCTTTACCCAATGTAATATCTAGGATGAGAATTGTAGTGTCCTTAAAATGCTCAATATTTTCTTTGTATCCTTCATCAAATACATCTATGCTTAAAAAGACTTTTTTTGTGATTGGATCAATTATGTTATAACCTTTTGAAGCATCATCATATCCAAGGAACATGCCACATAATATTTTTCCATTTTTTTTTGGAATACGCATGTATGCTTTACATCTAAAAATCCTTAAATATGCTATGGATGGCTTTCGTCCTAACCAAGCTTCTTCGAGAGTAATATTTTTAATAATTCTTGTAGGAGATCTATTTTGGATGTATACTACAATATTGAAAGCCTCTACACAATATTTTTGTTCAATATTAGCATGCAACAATTCATTTACATACTAGAATGCATTTTATTGTGGTGTATAAGTTGTAGTAAAATGCATTTTTATATCATTTTGTGTTTGAAATGATTTTAATTCTTTAGACAAATATTTATGTTCCCTATTTGAGCAAAGAATTCAAATTGATTGTCCAGGCTCTATTTCTATAAGTTGTTTGAATTGTTTGAAGTATGTAAATGCTTATGATTTAAATTTCAGGAAGTATACCCACATTTTATATGAACAATAATCAACAAATAGCTAAAAATAATGGTGTCCTCCAAGACTAATTAACATTGGTCCACATATGTTTGTATGTATCGCTTTTAATGGTTTCATGGCTTTGTGTGAACTTAGTTCGAACGATACTCTATGTTTTTCAACTAAACATTTTGGACAAATTGTACTTTGCCATGTTAAATTAGGTAAGCTTGGTACCATTTGGTACCTGTTCAACTCATTTAAATATGAAGCACTTATATACCCAAATCTCTTATGCCAAAGATCTCTTGTTTAAAGCAATATTTGATGATGATGATGAGGTATCAACTATAAATAGACCATGTATTAAGGATCCAGTAGCTATAAGTTCTCCTTGTTTAGAAATGAAGCATTTCTTCTTATATCAATAATTTTAAATTCAACTACTAGGTTTAGATCAAACATCTGAGATACTGATAATAGACTAGTAGCTAACCCAAGTACGTACAATATATCCTCAATTATGCATTTTTCATCAGGTAGATTGATTGATGCATTTCTTGTGCTTTTGACCTTATGAGTTTGATCATCTACAATTATAACCGCTTTTTCATGTTTTTTCTTGAAAAAAATTAAACCACTGTTTCTGATTGTATATTTACTTACCCCTGATTCAATGTATTAATAAATATCCTCTGATTTTCTTCTATTATGTTCCATTTCAAATTTTTGTTCTAGATTTGTTTTTCTACTTTTATGTTGAATGAATGTAGTGGTTCAAATCCATTTGACCATGTTCTTTGAGATAAAATTTTCTATGCTTTTAAGTTCCTCTTTTAATAAAGTTTGGTTCTTCAAACAAGTGAGACTTTGTAAGAGAAATTTTTGATGAAGTCATAATTTGTAAAGAACTTCCTTTTAATTTTTTGTCAATCAATTCTTCTAATTCTTGGAACTTTCTTCAAATATTTCCTTTGACTATGTTCCTTTCAATATTCACTTTCACTCTTTAGTAGAAAATCTTTTAACTCCTTAATTCAATATTTTTCCTTCTTTAATCTATCCTCTTTAATAATTGTGCTTTCCATTTTCTTCTTGATTTAATTTCCTTCAATATTTTCTCAAATTTATTTTTCTTTTAAAAAAATATTCTTCTCCAATTCACTTTTCTTTCTCTTTGAACAAATAAAAAAAAAAAACTTTCCTTTATTTCAATTTTTTTCTCGCATTCTTCAGTGTAATTTTTCCTTCAAAATTTTTATCTCAAATATTTCAATTCTCTTCTTCTCAAATATCTCACTCAATAAATTCACTTTCCCTTTGAAAGAGATATCTTTTTTCAATCATTCTCCTTTATTTTTAAATATTCTTTTTACCTTATATCTCCTTATTCTTTTCTTTAATATATATCAACTTTGCTAAGCACCTTTTTTCACTATGCATTCACTTTATTCAAATATTAATGAAGAGTTGGTTTAATGTACCTTAGGCAATTTTTGAAAATTGTGTATTTCCTCCATACTCTCAATTAGGGCACCACTCTTCTAGATTGTGATATTTTTCTACTAGCAAACAAAACATCTCTCTTACTCAGACTTTTGTTGCTTTCTTCTGATTCCTTTATGTCTTCCAATGTCTGCAACTTCTTGTTTGCGATCTAGGCTCTGGGCTCTATTAACATCTTGGGCTCTGTTAACATCCATATGTAACTTAGACTCTAAAGACTGTTTTCTCCTCTCCTTTGCTATTCTCAGCTTATATCTGATTTCATAGCTCCTCGATGTTGCACCTAAATGGTCTTTCTTTTCCATATTTTCTCCAACTCACTCTTGTGTGTTTCTTATTCTTTCCAGGTGTTTTTTTCAACGTTGTTCTCCTTCTTACCAAGCACTTTGTCTTTCACCATGCATTCTCTCTTTTACCAAATGCTCTCTAGCTTGGTTTTGCTTCTTCCAACATGTCTCTACTTCTTCCAACATGGATGTTGTAAAAACCTCGGCTTTACCTTGACCTTTGTTCCATTTCACCTTCTCTTCACTATTGCTCCTTTCACTATAAGCTTCCACTCTTCCTTGACTCCTTTCAACATGGGCTTCTCTCAAACACTTTTTCTTCTCAAAGTACTTTCACTATAAGCTTATTTTCTTCCTTGACTCCTTTCAACGTGGGCTTCTCTCAAACACTCTTTCTTCTCAAAGCAATCTAATGTGTCTCTGATGCCACTACTAGCATATAAGCCAATCTCACACAATAATATGAAGAATAATATTCTCACATAATGAAAATGACACAAGTATTCACACAATCTCACTATATTTCCGTGGAATATAAAAATAGTATTCTATTATCAATGAAGTATTGAAATTTCATTACATATGTCTCATATGAATCCTCTATATATAGTTTATGCAAAGATTCTTGACATATCATCTTCAACACACTATTCATCTCCTCAAACATGTGACTCTTCATATTTCCCATAAGAGAAATATATTTTATTGACTCCTAATAATGACAAACCTATAATGATTACTAAATAACAAACTCTAAATAACTCATATTTACAAAAAAAATTTCACACCACATATTTACAAGATATTTTATAAAATGTTTACAAGTATCAATAATGTAATGAACTCCAACAAAGATCAAGAAGATAAAGAGCAGGCTTTCAAATACTAACTAGAGTGGATCCAACAGCATACCCATTGCATAGATGATCTAAAAGCAATGCATGGATATATGAGATTGCCTGTGTAAAAGTTCATGATTCATCTAAGGCTATGTGCCATGGTCACTACCTGAAAAATCACCTTAGTGGAGATTCTGGAAGCATGATATATTAGAAAACTGATGTTTTGGTATGGAAATGTTTGGAAAGCATTCAAATAAAAACCCTTTCAATCTGGTTATAATCTGCTATTTTAAGATAAGACCTCCAAATCTAACTTCTATCTAAGAGAGTAGGTGTGACTAAAGTGTGCAGAGATAAATCTTCGTTCAAATGTTTTGAAGTTAAACTAAAAACACTGCTTCTTGAAAAGGTAGTAAGTGCCTGCATAACCCTTTGGTTTTTCAATTATATTTGCATAAGGGCAACCTCTATGAAATTTATTTGGAAGTGGAATAAAAGCAAAACAATGCAAATATTCAATTAATGCATCAATTGAATACATTAAATAACGAGCAACTCAAAGAAAGAAATTCAAATGCCAAATCATATGACCATGAAGTGGGACATTGGTATACTTATTCAAATGCCAAAGCAGATGACCATGAATTGGGAAGTATAGTCTCATTGGTATACTTATTCAAATTCCAAAGCATATGACCATGAATTGGGAAGTTTAGTCTCATTGGTATACTTGTACATGCACCGTTATACTTGATTCCATAAGCAATGCATGTGGCAAGTTTGAAACATCCACCGATACATGAACTCTAGCTACAGGCAGGCTCAACTCATGATGAAAACCTGTATTTGAAATAATTGCTGTACATGAAATACTAATCATAATAACTCATAGATTGCACTGGGGCAATCCACAATACTTACTACATCCAAGGGCTCCAGAATAGGGAAAACAACAAACTTTCTGAGTTAGATTGTTCATATTTATACTTTGTGGCTAAATCTATTTTTATTTTTTAAATTTAAACAATAGACAAGGCAACTTTCTATAGTTTTGAAGCTTTTGATAATATTTGGATTCTCCATAGATAATGTTATTCCTATTGATCAGCATTGCAGTTTGTAATTTGTAACATCAGGAAGGTATATCTAAAAACTGTACCCAGTAATCCATAATACATCAGGAAGGTATATCTATGGCATTTTCATTATGCACGCAAAAAGCAAAATTTGGCAGGGTATAGAAAACTGAGCATGGCCCTCAAACCGATGAAATAGATCAATGTTTGATGTTGGTTTTGTGCAACTTACTAAAGTATCTACATGATTCTAATTTGTAACATACAAAATTGAAGTTTACTAAAAACTGGACCCACTATTCCTGGATCCAACAGGAAGGTCTATATATGGCATTTTCATTACACAGGCAAAAAAACAAATTTTGGCAGGGTATTAAACCATGTTGCAGAAATCTAAGCATGACCCTTAAACTGATGAGATAGACCGATGTTTGATGTTGGTTTTGTGCAACATACCCCAATATCGACATGATGGTGCATCCTTGTTTCCTAATAAAAAAATATTCATGATTCATCAACAAGTTCTGCAACTATGACTCTGCTTCAGCTTGTAATTCAGGTCTACAGTTCCTCTTTCCCTTGAGATGCCTGTTAAAAGGATCATTACAGATTCTCAAAATTGATGCTACTAAACTCATGCTATCTCACCAGTTCTGTAAGTTAGAGTTTTGATTTCAGATGAGGATTTGCACTCTGCAACATTTCAACCACACTCCTCATAGTAGGCCTGTTGGCAGGCAAGGAATCGGTACATAGAATAGCAATTCTGAGCACAGAAAGCACCGAGTTTGCATAGTAATTAGGAATGTGGGGATCTATAACCTCTTGCAGATCATTTTCCATCTCAAGCATCCTGCAGACCCACATGGCAAGATTGGCTCCCTCCCCGTAGGATAGTTCCACAGGCCTCTTCCCAGTTACCAGTTCCAAGAGCACCACTCCAAAGCTATACACATCACATTTTGTTGTTATCCGCATTGTGTAAGAAAATTCTGCAAAACAGGGATGCAACATGAGTAAAAGGTAATATATATCTTATGCATTAAAGTATTTGAAGGTCAGAAAATACTAAACGGTTACAAATTCTAAAGAAACTTGTTAAATATTTCAAAAATCACCTTAAGTATGGTCTTGGCTAAGAACCCATATCCATGAGTACAAGGTAGTAAGTTCCATTATATAGATATGTGGATTTCAATTTCCAACACGCTTTTCAAGCCACACTTCTCTTGGGCAGTGACCTATTTTATCACTCGGACACTTGCTCACTTCGTAATGGGACTTTTGGGTTCAGAATAGAGGCGTGGATTGCTAATTCAACATACTTTCCTGCTGAGGAACTGTGTCTTGTAGGACATCTATTCTAAAAAAAAATGAATTACTTCATTGAAGTTGTTAAGTTGGTGTGGACAATCTATCCGTTTCACCCTGAGGCTGTGAAAGATTAATCTTATTTTCAGGTATCAGCTTTTTTCATCTGAATTTGTCATAACTTTGAGGGCTAACGCTATGCTAATCTTTCTAACAAACATATAATGGTATATACTCATGCCATGAAGGGTAAAAATTGTTGAAATGCATCAAAATATGGCAGACTAAAAACAGAAACCAAATTAGGTATAGTTATAGTTCTGAGTACCTGGTGCAATGTACCCATAGGACCCTGCAAGTCCAGACAGGTCATATCCTTCTCCGTATTTTTCCAGGATCCTAGCCAGACCAAAATCAGATACAAGTGCATGAAGTTCCTCATCCAACAAGATATTGTTGGATTTTATGTCGCGATGAACAATAGCAGGATGGCAACCATGGTGAAGATAAGCAAGGCCTTGAGCCGAATCTAAAGCAATTGTGTGCCTTGTAGGCCAGTCAAGGCTGCTAGGTTTAGGCCCATGAAGCATCTCTCCCAAGCTCCCATTTGGCATATATTCATAGACTAACAGATTAGAATCCTGTCCAGATATACAGCACCACAGCTTAACAATGTTTTTGTGTCGAACTGTTCCTAAAGTCCCCATTTCTGCTTTAAATCCATTGTCATACCTTGAATCTCCAACGTTTGCCCTGACGGGAAGTTTCTTTACAGCCACTATCTGGCCATTACTCATGTTTACCTTGTAGACTTTTCCAGCTCCACCACTGCCAATCATGTTGGCTTCTTCCAGGGAGTCAATGATTTCCTTTCCTTGAAATACGGTATTGTGGAAGGAGACCACTCTGCAAACGTCAAAATCAAGCTTTTCCTTACCCTTCACACTGGGAAGTGGGTAATACTTCCTGTAGAAGCATCCCAATCCAACCGCAAAAATTATAGCTGCAGAGACAAGGACACCACAAAGGATCCATATCTTCAAGTAGCTTCCTCCATCTTTATCGACACAGGGTTTGAAGTCCTCAAACCCATCTCCACAGAGCTGAGGATTATTCAGAAATGATCCAGCGTATTTATTCAAACCGCTAGCCACATGTCCTGATAACTGATTGTTTGACAGATTGAATTTAACCAGGTAGAGACCTGTCAAGGAATCAGGAAGCTGTCCACTAAGATTGTTATAAGATAAATCAAGGTATGTTAGCCTTTGAAGATGACCAATCTGCATAGGAATTTCACCAGAGAGATCATTTTCTTTCAGATCCAATAGCTCGAGGTGGTTCAATCCACCAAACTCATTTGGTATGCTTCCTAAGAAATGATTATGGCTTGCATTGAAAAAGGACAAGGAGCTTAACATCCCAATCTGGGATGGAAGCTCACCAGAGAATCCATTGTCGTCAATTTCCAATTTTGACAGACTTCTTGCATTCCCAATATAGGTGGATATGCTTCCTTCAAACCTATTCCTATTGAGTTGCATCAGAGAAAGTCCTGGAAATCCCCACAAATGTTTTGGGACTCCTCCATCAAATTGATTATTTGTCAGTCTAAGCCTTATAAGACTAGAGCAATTATCCAGTGCTGATATTTTACCGCTGAGCTTGTTATTGAACAATATCAAAGACCGAAGCTTTTCCCCATTACAAAGCTGGGGTGGTAAAGGCCCACTTAATTCATTGCTAGATACGTCAAAAACCTCAAGTTGGGTGTTGCTTCCAAGCTTTTGAGGGATTTGTCCAGAGAGTGAATTTTTATACAGTTTCAAAGATTTCAACATGGTTAGACCTTCAAGACTAGTAGGAATCTCACCAAACAGTTCGTTTGTAAATAAATTCAAATTTTTTAACCTCCTTAACTTCCCTAAACTCTTTGGGATCACCCCTGTGAGCCTATTATGTGAAATATCTAGGCCTTCTAAGAATCTCAACTTATCAATATTTGTTGGAATCTCACCCTGGCAACTATTTCCATAAAGCAAAAAAACCTTTAGTTTTAAAAGGTTCTGAATCCATCGAAGACAAGCCCCGCGTAGATTATTTAAAGAAACATCAAAGAATACAAGCTCTACTAGTCCACCAAAAGACTCTGGAATTTCCCCACGTAGATTACAATCGCTCAGATATATATACTGCAGTTTGCTCATGTTTCCAATCTCCCGAGGAATAATCCCATCATCAAAAGGATTGTCTCCGAGGCTTAGGTTCACCAAGTTTGTCAGATTGCTCAAAAATCCAGGAATAGTTCCTTCCAACAGATTGTTAAACAGACTAAGTTTCTTCAATTTCTTCAACTGAGCAAACTGGGGAAGAATTGGGCCTGAAAAATTGTTACCTGACAAATCCAAGTACTCCAGACTCGATAACTCTGATATAAAACCAGGGAGAGGGCCTATCAGATAGTTCTGAGACAAATCCAGATAGGTCAGATTGGTGCACTTCGCCAGACCATTGTGAAGTTCTCCAGTGATTGAATTGTTGGCCAGGGATAGGAATTTCAGATGACGCAGGTTGCACACCACAGATGAGAATGGCCCTTCAACATAAAAATTTGATAGATCAATTTCCACAACATAGCTGTTGGTGCTGTCACATTTGACTCCATTGAAGTTGCAGGAAGAGGTGGTATTTTTCCAGTTTTCAAGCTGGAATGTAGGGTCTTTGAGATTCTGTTTTAAGCGCATAAGGTAGACTAGGTCCGAAGAGGATGGGTCTGCTCCATTGGTGGTCTGAATGAGGAAAACTAGGAAGGTGGTTACAATGGAGATGGAGAAGAGGTCAAAGGAAGCCATGGAAGAACGACCTTAATGTGACTCAGTAATGGGCAGACTATTTCAAGATGGCATCCCTGTGAGGTAAACCACGGGTATCCACAACTTTTACTTTTATTTGTTCCCTTCTCTTAAGCTGTTGGGTCGTCTTGATTCAAGCCAGGACTCGACATCTAGAACCTGACATTTTGACCAATGCTGCTTTTCACAGACCAGACATTACCACGTTTCTTTTATAAGGCTTCTAGAAGTTCTATAAGGTTGAACTTAATTGCTTACTTATCAAGCTTCCCAGAAGAACTATGTTGAAAAGAAAATATTAAAATGTACAAAATTTTAATATAAAAATATATTATTTGAAAAAAATAATTTGTATATAGAGCATCACATAAACTTTAACCTTATTACTTAATTACTTTGAATATTGTAACTTTTGAAATGCTGCACAAAGATCAAGGAAGGCCATTTAATGCACTTAGGAACTTCAAGGAAATGTAGTTTTGTCCCAAGATATGAACACTGATTGGCATTTGCACCTTATTGGTATGCACAAAGGTTCCTATGCAATTTTCCATGTTTGAAATAGATCTTGCTAGCCGTTGTCTGGACTAGTAAATGTAAAGTATTTGCAGACATTCTTAATCAACCGAATCTCTGCAAAAGTGTAATAGAAAATGTAAAGTATTTGCAGACATTCTTAATCAACCGAATCTCTGCAAAAGTGTAATAGAAGTACTGAAAAGAGATTTCCAATGTCATTCTTGTTTTTTTTTTAATTTGAGAGTCTGTAATGAACAATTTGTAAGAAGAGGAGTTCGAGATATAGGAAGGAAAAAAACATATTTATCCAATCAGAACAATAGAAAACATAACCTTAACCTTAGACATAATATTTAATTTTAAAATAAAAATTAAAAAAAATTATAATAAGTTATCTTATTCAAATAACTTATTAATGTTTAAATAACATGTTTTTAAAAATATTTATCTCATAATAATTAATAAATTATATCTTTAAAAATCTTTATCTCATAATTATTTATAATTATTTTTTTATTTTTTATTTCAGATTAGTGAAAATTTGTATGAAACATGAAAATTCCAGGGAACAACTTTTTAATTTCTATAAAATCTAACGCCCACCTAACATTGCTCTAACAGTGTTCTTACAAAGACATCAGAAAGAGTTAACTATGAATCAAAAATAAATTTAGTCTAGCAACCTATTAATGATTAAAATTATTAAAACTTAAATTCAATTCATTTCCAAATTCAATGCACAGCAAAAGCAATCCCTGATATGACCTTGCTGCTCTGTTGAGTTATTCTAAAAAGATCAAAATGGTAATATGGTGAATAAATGTTTGGTAGCTTTGACTAATTTTCGACTTACAAGTGCAATTAATGATTACAAGTTGAACGTTCCACTAGGGCAGACAATATTCTGAGCGGACAATATCCTTCTAGAATATATCGCAAATTTTTATTTCGGATTGACCAAATTAGACTATTCGGTGTTTTCCAACTGTACGCGCATAGCTTTTACGTTAAGTGTAATATGAACACATTACAAAGTTGAAAGGTGTATAAATACTAATGATGAAGCATTGAATATTTCTGCTAATGCAATATTCTTTTCACATTTGCCAACCTCAACTTTTTCTGTCATGTGAATTGGAAAAGAAAGTTGCGAATAAAAACAGAGAGGAGTCGTCAAAGGAGTAAATGGGGAATCTTTAAGAACGCGGCTTATTGAAGCTTCGTGGAAAGCATCTTTTGCGCTTTATTTTAGTGAGGAGAGGCTCAAGTGCGTGGTTGTTTCCTAAGACTTTCGATTATTGTTTTTTTTTTTTTTTAAGTTGTAAAGGGAATTTGTAATGTTTTTTATTATTTTATTTTTGTAGGTACTGTTTGAATTTGAAAAGTTTTCATTATACTCGTCTTATTTGGGTAAAACTTTTATTTCAAGTGAGGGGACCTTGAAGGGGCTTGCGATTAGAATCGTCAACCTCAAAACCTTTGTGTTAGAAAGAAAACTCATTACTTCAACCTTGGGGCTTATAATGGATCTCATCCAAGTATACCCTTAAGGCTTATATAGTAGATTTTTTATGTGTCTGGGAAGACACCACAAGGGTGGTTCAAACACTAGACTTCTCGTTCATTTCGAAATCATCTTGAAAACTAATTATGTATGTTATAAAGGTGGACCAAAACTTTTGTGGGTGAAAGGAAACCATTGCTTCAACTTTAGGGTTTGTTATCAATCTCATCCAGATATACCTCTAAGGTCTACCTAGTGGATTTTTTATGTGTTTGCAAAAACATTACATAAGATGATTCGAATATTGGACCTCATGTTCATCTCGAGGTCATGTTTCGAAAATCAACTACGCTTGCAAATACGCACAGGAGGTGGTTCATGGTTCGAACATTGGAGGTACTGTTCATCTTGGGGTCATGTCAAAGAAACCAACTCTACTAGGAAGTGAAACTATTTTCCAATATTGTTTTTTTCATTGTTTGAGTGAGATGTTCTTTAAATCATAATTTTTAAGTCATGAGATTTAAAGAGATCATTTGTACTACATAGTGATCATATGGTAGTGTAAATATTTGATAACTATGTATGTATCATATTTAAAAAAATTGTCTTCCCCACCCTTATTCGTTCATGGGTCCAGCAAGTTTGGGATCCATATGGAGTCAAAGTGGAGAATGTACAAAACCTTACAAAAGGGTATTTCCTTTTTCACTTTTCAGATCCATCTCAAGCACAGAAGGTTCTGTCTAGGGGTCCATGGACTATCCGTAATTCTCTGTTGATTTTGCAACCCTACTCTCGAAATTTCCAAGTCAGTGATCAAGTTGCATTGGAAGTCCCGGTGTGGGTTGAATTCCCTGGTCTTCTTGTTCCTCTTTGGGGTTTTTTGCAGACTTTAGTTGCCCCCTTAGGTAAGTTTGTTTGCCTTGAGCCAGAAAATATTTTCTCCGCTCGACCCACTAGAAGGATTTGTATCAAAGTTGACCTTACTAAGGATTTGCAGGAGTTTATTGATATTAAAATCGGGGACCAATCCATAAGGCAAAGAGTTGCCTATATCAATTTACCCAATACCTGTTATCGGTGTCAATCTACAGCTCACAAAATTTGGGAGTGCCCTTTGATGGAATGGAAATATAAGATAAATCCCTTGCCCACTCCTGCGGCTCCTGCTAATGGCTCACGGGGAAACACTGAAGAATGGACTACTGTCTCTAGCAAGAAATCTCATGGTACTAAGCAACAAGAAGCTTCGATTTCTGCTGCACAACCTGCCCCTTCTCCTTCTCAAGACATGCAAGCTTCTGCTGAAGTTGTTCAGAATCCTGTTGATACGACCCCTCCGATTGTTGACATGCAACCCCCAGTTCCACCAGTGTCTCAACTTCTTTGGTTGGGCCCTTCTTTGGCCTCAGTATTTGAGAAAGCCTATGATAAGATGGAGTGGTACTTCATAACTGCCATGCTTCAGGATCTAGGTTTTGGGCTAGTATTTGTGAGCACCATTCTTATGTTATTTCAAGATGCTTCGGTTGTTCTTACCTTGAATAATAGTCAATCTCAGTCAATTTCTCTTGGTTGCTGCGTGAGACAGGGGTGCCCTCTTGCTCCATCTCTTTTCATTCTTGCTACAGAGGCTTTTGGCTATTTGTTGGCCCATAAGATGGATCAAGGATTAATCAAGGATATTGCTCTTCCTAATTTTGACCGTCAGTTGGTCAATGGTCATTTTGCAGATGATTCATTCTTAATGCTTCAAGAAGATGAGAAATCCCTTTCCTTGGCTATTAGTTTCTTAGAGGTGTTCTGTTTAACCTCTGGTTCTTCTATACAATGGAAAAAAACATCCTATTTTCGGCAATCTCAATCTCAACTGCCACACTGGTTACATCAATTCCAATGGACTTGGATTCATCCAGGTGAGGTGTTTAAATTTCTTGGAATTCCTTTTGCATTTCATGGTTCCTCTGCTCAGTTGTGGCAGTATGTTGTTGATAAAGTGGAAAAGAAGCTTTCTTACTAGACTAGTAAGAAACTGTCTCTGGCAGGAAAATTTTAGATTTGTTCTAAGGTTTTAGCCACTACCCATGTCTATTATTCATCTTGTTGGGTTCCATCCAAATTTTGTTATAAAAAAATGGATAAGCTTCTGAGAGACTTCTTGTGGGCCAAAGACTCTGTCAAGCAAGGTTTTCATCGGGTATCCTAGGAAATTTGTTGTTTGCCCAAGGATTGTGGAGGCATGGGTTTGTTTGTTTGATTGTCACCGACAAGGTCTTGCCCTTTGTGCAAAATGGATCACTCGATATTTAATTGGGGATGAATCTTGGAAAGTGCTAGTCAGGCATTGCATTTCTTCTGGTTTGCTTCAAGGGAAGAAAATTTGGAAAGAGGTGGGATTGCAATCCATTCTTACTGCCCCTGTCCCTATTAAAGTTAAAGGTTCTTTTGTCATTCAGAGTATTTGGAAAGCTCGGGAGGCCTTCAAACCCCGGCTTAGTTGGAAAGGGAGTTTTCGCAAAGCGGGTGCCTCTTTGTCTTCCATGAATATTTGGTGGTCTCCCGTTATCACTTGGCAAGGTTCTCCCTTAGCTCTAGTGCAATGGGTCGAGCGCGAGAGGTTTTATAAGCGTGGTATTGCTTCCATTTTTTATTTCTTCTCCGGACATGCCGGGTGTTGGATACCCTGGGAAAGTTTTCATCAAATTCACAATTTAAATCCTGGTGATAGAGACACTTATGAGGTGGTTATTGATAGTATTTTGTTTTCTATTTGGAGCAAACTACATAAGAATTTTCAAAAACCCTGGTGGTCAGATTGGTGTTGGCCTGGGGAGCTTCCTGTTTTGCAATATAAAGCTCATCTTGGTTACAGATGGCTCACCCCACAAGTTCCAATGGTTGATAAGCTCACTCTGAGATGGAATTTAGTCTCTCTTCCCTCCCAATGGAATAAGAGGTTTTGGATTGCTTGGGCTACTTATATTGAACCTAAACAGAGTTTTTTTGCTTGGAGTCTCTTACATCAAGGGTTACATGTTGGTAGTAGGCTCAAGCATCTGGGTGTTCATAATATCATTTGCCCGATTTGTGGACAAGCGAAAGATTTACTGCATGTTTTTTGGTCTTGTGATCGGGCTCAGTCAGCTTGGGAGTGGCTTCTTGAAATTTTCAGACATTTTATGCAGGAGGATTTTACTTGGGTGCATGCTATTTTGGGTGACCCTATTGCTTTTTCCTTCAACTTGGATGTTGTTTGGAATATTTTTAGAATTGGTACCTTGTTTTATCTATGGAAGTCCCGGAATAGAGCTATTTTTTCTTAGCAAGATGTCGGACATGTCTTCTCTGTTGCTGATAAATATGATATATTCTTTGATTGTTGGTTACAGATTCAAGTACAGGTTAAAAAAGTATAGGTGGAGCTACAGTACTTGCATACCCTCATGGATCATTGGGGAAATGCACCCTGCATTATGAGTCATGTGCATCTTCCTTCCCCTTCCATATGGCAGTAATTTCTCGGCTTCTTTCTTTTCGAATGCATATTTAATATTGTTTTGGCAGTTGTTATTGGCAGTTTGTGGGTTGTTTCTGACACTCTTGTATACTCTTAATCACAATGGTTAATGTGTTGGTTTATGGGATGTGCTAATCCCACCCACCCTTTTTTGTATGATTAAACATTATTTTATTAATATAATGGCTTTTTCATCCAAAAAAAAAATTGTCTTAAAAATTAAAAAATTTAACCTTAACCAATTAAACTCATCTTAATAATATTATATCTAAAGGTATTAAAAAGAAATTATTTGTATAGCCATAAAAAAAAAAAAAATTTAATAACCATAGAATCTACAAATAAATATAAAAGTCACACAAGAATTATATATATATATATATATATATATATATATATATATATATATATATATATATATATATCAAACATCACATTCATAACTACATATACTTTATAATTTTTTTTTACTTAAAGTCATATATACAACTCATCCTTTGAACCTTGGACCTCCGAAAGAAGAACCCAAACCTTTGCATTGTTCCCTAGGACATGTACTTTATATTTATCTTAATTATTTTTTATTTTGAAATAAAATAAAATTTTAATGTTTTATTTTAAAAAAATAAATAAATAAATAAATTTAAATATTATAATAGTAAATGGTATGTTCTTTGCTTCAACAAGTCGCGATCATTGAGATATATCAAGAACCACAATGAGGAGCGTCAGCAAGTGACCAACGTCGATCAGGAGACCCTTACGGATACCGTCTAGTGGTGCTTGTCTATCACAAGTTATTTCCTTTTGCTTAACTGGACCTGAGGTTGGGTCTTTGGGTTTTTTAGTTGGTTGTTTCGTTTTTCTTTGTTTCTTTAGATGCTGTCTCCCGGAGTTTTCCTTCTTGCTGCATGGTAATTGGTTTGTTTAGCTTCGAAAAGATGGTCTCTTATCTTCATTAGGGCCAATCCTTTTTTGTTTAGTTGTGAAGGGACTCTCTTTTGTTATCCTTTGATGCACAAGGTTCGGGATCCCTTTTAAAACCCTTTTTTTCTGATTAATAAAAAAATATTATGTTTTAGTTTATATGAGTCATAAAATTTCAACTATACAAGGACTATGCATTTCTTAATATGCTTGAGAAACAATGTTTTTAACATCAATATGAAAATATTGTATCAACAAGGTTTTTTTTAAGAAAAACATAAAGTATATTAATTTATTAAAGGAAACATTACAATATTAAGGTGTGAACATTATCCACCAGTTAAAAAACAAAATGAAGTGGATAAGAAGTAAAGCATCCATAACTGAATATACATAGGAATAGAAGCTAATAGCAACAAAAAGACTATAGTTGTATCTTGTTATAATATACTAGATATCAACACTCATCTATGGAAGAGCCTGTTATACAAAAAAATTCAGGGCGTGTCTTTTAACTTTATAATGAATATTCATAACTCTAAAATCCAAGATCTTAAGAACTAACCACTTTTGATTACAACACTAAAAGGATATTTGTATTGGAGCCAAATCTTCTAAACCATATGTCTGTAATGATTGTCCAAATTAGCCAAACATTAGATTTCTGCAATGGTTGTCCAAATTAGCCAAACACTAGATTTGCTCACCAACCTGCCTAATCCTCTCAATATCAATAGCCATGTCACTGTGCCACCGAACCCCTACCTCCTTCTCGATACCCATCTTGCCTTTCAAAGATGTTGGATTTTTACAATTAGCTACTTGACATCATTTTCAATAATACTAGGTTAATTGTCTATAAAATTTTAAATTTTGTTAAGACAAATTTCAAACTTATGATTGATTAAATTATCTACTACCTGATTTTTCTTCTCTATTGATATGCTAACATTTTCAAGTAACTGCCTCCAACAATAGTTGTGGACATCAAAAATACTAAATTTTTTCTATCTAATCTTTACATCCATTTTTTTTATAGCATTAATAAAATTTGTGAATGCCCCTCAATTGAAATATATTTCCATCCTTTTAAATGGTAATTTTGATCCCTATAAAAAGAGTCTTAGCCTTTGTATGGTTGTTAGTTGAAGCTCCATATGATTTTGAGCAAAGAGAATTTTGCCTTTATTATTTTCATAAACACCACCTCCACCAGTTTGTCCTAAATTTCCTTTGGAAACACCATCAAAATTAGCTTTGGAAAACTCAACAATTAAACATTTTAATTTTTACAATAGATTTAAGCAAATCCTTTGTATTAACTCCATTCTCATAGACAACCCTTTCATTTATATTCAAATCCTATAACCAAGAGCCTAGTACCTTTTTTCTACACTTGAGACTTCCCATGATAATCACCATGTCTCTAAAAAATCTATAAGAGAGACAATAATACGATTCTAAACTTAAGCATGATTGTGAGATTTGTTTTAAAAATTATGTTATTCCTTTCAAGCTATAAATTCCAACAAACAATGGCAAGACCTATCATCAATAAAATGCATAACGTTTAAACTTTGAAACAACTAATCTAACATTTTATCAACTCTTTTGTTTATAATATTTTAGCTTTGAAACAATTCAATGTTTTATTAACTCTTTTATTGTTAATGGATCTACCCAACATATTCTCATATTTTTAAAGGTGTGGACCCAAATGGTGTAAGCAAAGGAAAAATGAAGAAGTAAATGATTTGGTGTTTCTACATTCTTCTTACACAAGGCACATCTAAAAGTCTAATATATCATCTTTGTTGCAGACTCTAACCTATAAGAATATTATTTTAGAATAATAATTAAAGGAACACCTAATGGAAATCTTTGGCATTAGTAAATTCTAATTGCTCTAAAGCGATATATCCCAACTTGAATGAGTGATATGGATTTAAAGAACTCCAAAAAATTATTGATTCTTTGCAATGGAAAATCACAAATATTTATAGGTACTTTAGTGTTTTTACAAGATAAAAACGAGGCTATTACATTATAATATCACATTTAATAGCATGTTAGATGCACTTTTTACAAGATAAGACCATATTGAATGGCTTGTCAGGTGCATGTTATGAACCATTACACAAAGCCCTATTTGATGTATATTTTATTTAATTGCCTTATAATCCTCATCATTCCTTCCAATAATAAAAGATTAGACTCCGGTGCGTATAAAAGATATGGAGAATTTTGAGATAGCTGGGAATGAGAGATCTTGTGAGCCTGATGCAAAAGCTGTGAGAAAACAAATACGCTTGATGTGGTTCTACCTTAACAAGTCTTGTGAGTCTTGTTATTGAACACATGAGCCAATATAGAAAAGTTGAATTTCTTAAAAAATATCTAAAACAAAAACACTACATGAAATCCACTAAGAGAGACAAGCTAACATATGATATGAAATAAAGAAAAGTCTAATTATAGAGTACACATGTGATTTTCTTGATCACATAAAAGGGTCATGGTCTTAAGAAGGAAGAGACAACGACAACTCTGACTATAGGAGTACCCATGTAATTCCCACGATCACACAAAAAGGCTATGGTTGTGAATGAAAAGTCTTCTTCCAAAATAGTCTTTGATGATAAAGGTGGATTTTTTGAAAGGATACAAATGCTCGAATAAGGGTCTGCATGGATCAACTACAAGTGTCGTTATGATGACCTCATCCTACTAGATTTCATAGATAACTAGTTGTTGCAATTGTTAGGTTTTATAGAGTAGACCATTGCTTATGAGGTTCACTTGCATGGTATTTAGGAGTGTTAGGTACTTTTGATAATGCACTCTATATTATATTAAACTAGAAATCAAGGCAATAGAACTATGATGTACCACAAGTCATATTAGACCTTTACAAAATTGAAAAATCTTGCTTTCATTAGATCAACCTCAAAAAATACTTTCCAACAAGTATATATAAGCCTATACTAAAATATGGATGGATGCCTCAAATGTGATAAATCAATGTTTGATCGGGTAAAAGAAATGTGGAGATGATTATCCTTATAAGAAGAATATTCCTTAGCATATTTTAGTGTTTTAAAATTTCATATTGACCTCTATCTTCTTAGATGCATTTAATAAAGGAAAAAAACTAACTAATAAAGGCATCTAATATTTTTCCCATTATGAATGTGGGATCATAAACTAAAAAGGTATGTGGAATAAGGATCATCGATGACATTGAGGTGGAGTCTACCTTAGCTTCTATCAAGCACCTATCACTCATCGGGTATCAATACATGTTTTTCGGATATGCCACAATAAAAAATACCACTCCCATTGCTACCAAAACTACCTCAAAGTGTTGTTAATGGCAGTCATCCACATGGTTACATGAGATGATTACCAAGAGATCTCATGACTATAAGTGATTATGTTGTCATTGAGTCCTCTATTTCCTAGGCCTTAAAGAGTTCGTACATGCATGTATGGGTTTATCCACATGGGCCATTTGAGGTGACTACCTGGATTTATCACATTGAATGCCTTAATTATTTAGATAGAATAGAGAAAAAATGGACAATTGAGATCACAAGGTGAGTGCATTGGAAGATGAGTAGAGAGCACTAGGGTGTGCCATATACCCATGGTACATGGGAAGGACATGGGATATGCAATGAAATAATGTGAGACAAAAGTTTTGCATAAAAATTGTATAATCATAAAAAGGATAATAGTCGGTGATATGAAGGAGATGGAAAAGCAGAGGTAGCTCATTAAAGAGCAAAGACAACATGAAGAGATGATAAAATTTGAACAGTGTAGCCATGAGTGGGTGAGGCCAATGGACTAGGGTTTGACTACAATGTGAACAACACCAACGAAGTGGTGCTTGCCTATGATATGAACACTTTCCTCAATGCACCATAGGTTTTTATTGGTTAAAATATTTGTTGGTTCTTAATTTGTTCTCATAGAATACCTTGTACACACAACCAAGAAGAAAGTAAGTGGTCAAAATTTCCAATGCTCGTAATGTGTAACAACCCAAAAATCAAGAACAAAAACACAAAAAAAGAAAGAATTTTTTTTTGGACTAAGGAGAGGGATTCATAAACCCCTAACAAACCTTAGATTGACTTAATGTTTAAAAACCCCTAAGTTTCTTAATAACTATACCACACAATATTCCCCTCATGTAAGTCCCTTCTACATAGGAATATCTAATGTCATGCACATAATTCCATCCATCTCATCATTCTTGATGAGCTAGACTTATCACCCTCAATCCCTAGAAGGTGTACACGCATCTCCATATTCTACACAAACCATTATATGTGGGTATTCTACGTGCACTACAAGTTAAGATATCAATCTTGTCCTTTGATAAGATATATTAACTCTAGTATGATCTTATAAACCTAGTTACCAATATCTCTAAGGGGGTCTTAAGCCCTTAGGTTAACCTCTAAGTTCACCCTAGAACTTACTACGAAATTATAAGAAAGTTAATCAAACAAGAAAATAAAGAATGGGTCTAGATACTATAAAACATAAATCATTAAACAAACAAAAGATAACTGAATCAATAAGTAATGAGTAAGGATAACATGTGATAGAAAAGATATAATACAATCACATTCAATAATGAAATACATGATACATCAGATACATTATCCATTTATTACCTAAGTATGTATGGTAAACCCCATACCTTCAAAAAATAATTTACATCAATTAAATCGGGGAAATTTCCCCATAAATCTAATCTATTGTATAGTTAAGCAAGATGTAAGGTAGAGAGCAAACTTGTGCATTGGTCCATCTTAGGACTTTGGTCCTCCCACTCCTTTTTCGATCAAGTGAGGATAGTAGGGGATCAGGACACTCATGGATAAGGATAGACATGCTTCTATAGCATTTTTTTATTTTATTATCAAATTGCAACTATACAAATAACCCAAGCAATTCAACTTCCCAATGCATAGTTGATATCATAGAAACTACTCTTTCTATTTCCCCTCTCATATACTCATGAGAGTCATTCAACCATGCATCAATTCATATGCTCTTATTACAATAAATGATCTAACCCTTACTTAACAATCAAAGTTCCATATCTTTAATTGCTAAATAATCCAGGTTCTCACATATTATTCAATTAAAGACATCTACTTTAACCTTCAAATAAACCTTTTTCTTCATTTCATAAATTAAAGTCTCATACCCTTAATTTACAAAATAAACCACATCATATTCATTATCCAATTAAATCCAACTACTTTAATCTTCAAATAAATATTTTTCTTAATTTCATAAATTAAAGTCCCATACCCTTAATTTACAAAATAAACCACATCATATTCATTATCCAATTAAATCCAACTACTTTAATCTTCAAATAAAACTTTTTCTTCATTTCATAAATTAAAGTCCCATACCCTTAATTTACAAAATAAACCACATCATATTCATTATCCAATTAAAGCCAACTACTTTAATCTTCAAATAAACCTTTTTCTTCATTTCATAAATTAAAGTCCCATACCCTTAATTTACAAAATAAACCACATTCATATTCATTATCCAATTAAATCCAACTACTTTAATCTTCAAATAAACTTTTTTTCATTTCATAAATTAAAGTCTCATACCCTTAATTTACAAAATAAACCACATCATATTTATTATCCAATTAAAGCCAACTACTTTAATCTTAAAATAAACATTTTTCTCATTTCATAAATTAAAGTCCCATACCCTTAATTTACAAAATAAACCACATCATATTTCTTATCCAATTAAAGTCAACTACTTTAAATAATAACCATATTTAAATTCCATTCTTTTCATTACCCTAAAATACACTATTTTAGATAATGAACATATTTAAAATCCATTCTTTCATTACCCTAAAATCCACTATTTTAGATAATGAAAACACATTTAAAACCATTCTTCCATTATCCTAAAATACACTATTTTAGATAATGAAACATATTTAAATTCCATTCTTTTCATTACCCTAGAATACACTATTTTAGATAATGAAAACATATTTAAAACCATTCTTCCATTATCCTAAAATACACTATTTTAGATAATTAAAAATCACATAATATAAGTTCGGTTAAACCAACACAATCTATGCTCAATCTTAAGGAAATCCTACTGATTTTTTTTTTTCTTTAAAGAAATTTTGGCCAACTTATATGAAAGAGAGCAGATCATCATGGAGTGGATTACGACAAAGGACAGTGTGGGTATAACATGAAACGATACGGTTCCACTACTACTCTACAAGGTGGTATTCGAAAGTCTCCATGGCTCTTACTATAGCCACGATAGAGACTGACTTCATGACATAGATGTAGTTCATTGGTGTTATACCAACTATACTGAGGGCTACTGTTGATGTGGTTTCTAACTCACTGCACAACCTATAACTATTATGAATGTAGGAAATAAAATCCTAGTTAATGGTAGATGTACCATCCGAACAATGGACGTGGTGGTGAATAGGGTGTTGTGCAATCAACAAACCACATAATATTTACTATGGTTAGTTGACCATGCAATACATGGTTTACAAGGGTTGAGCACATAGATTTGGTCAAGTAGGTCAACAAGATTGTGATCTCACAATGGTTTGAAGATAGACAACCAAATGACAACCAAAGGCTATTCTTCTACTCTTAATGGTGCCCTTACATGGAAGCGGGGTTTACGCAGGCTTTAAAGGAGATATTGTAGAAAAGTGAAAGGCCACCACCTAATAACAACATAACCAACAAATGGAAAATAACATAACATATTTTATTTAGTATTACATGAATCCAACCTGATTTACTTCGTACTGGATGGTTGTCTGAGTCATGCTCGGGTGCCTATCATTTTTCATCCTCTCTCTGGTCTTCTCCCTTGGCTTCGTCGTGCTCTCCTCTCCTTCACATTTTTCCTTTGATGCCTTGTCCTAGCATTTCCCTCCTCTTCTACCATCCACACCCTCCTTAGCTTCTGCCCATCACCTACTTACCATCAATTTCATTTACCTCTAATAGACAGTATGAGGAAGACAAACCTTCACCTGCCTTCTCATGACACTTGCCATTAAGAGGCCATCGCTTTGCGTTTGGGAAATGCTCGCATAGCTGGTTTCGATCCCATCATCTAAAGGTGATCTTTTCACAATGAATACCAACTTTATTTGATCATTTAGATTAGATTAATTCTCCATTAAGTTGGCAGCCATATTCTAATCTCCATTAGTCCAATGGAATTCGCTTTTCCAAGCAATTAGAGTGGTCATACGCTTATGATGGGGTTATTTTAATTTCTTAGTTTTTTAAACAACTAAAGTTTTCTTTATTAATCTGGAATAAATCATATTTTATTCAAGATGAAAACTTTTATATCCATAATATAAATTACTCATTTATTTAAAATGAGTTCTCTTTATTACTCAAAATAAATTAACTATTTATTTTAGAATAATAATCATTTGCCATTCTATTTAAATTGACTATTTATTTGAGAATAATATTCATTTATTATTCCAATAAATCAAACATTTATTTAAAATGATGTCTTTTACTATTTAAATAAACCAACTATTTATTTAAAAAAGATATCTCTTACTATCAACTATTTATTTAAACTGTTATTTCCTTTTTATATAATATTTACCAAAGCATACAAGGAGTTATGAATACAACCTATTCATTCATAGCTCGCAGATTATTAAGGCAATTAGTGCTGAAGTAAAATGTAATAATGCATATGCAATAAAAAATAAGGGAGTCTTTCCATCAATCTAGTCACCTATCTCAACCTCTAGAACTTACGATATCTACTAGGCCATCAGTCTGGGGCACAAGGTGGCTAGATATTGATGATTATCCCTAACCAAATACATACCTATATGAAGGTATCTATTTGTGTTACCTTCGAGTTGCCTTGTCATCACTTCCCCAACCTCAAGTACCCTCACCTTCGATGGATGACTCAACTTCTTCCACTTATGAGTGTACCTGATCCTACACATTGGCAATTTATTAGTAGTATCATACTCTTCAATATCTAATAATATTGCATAGCTGCTTAATTTCACAAAATTGAGTATTAAAGCATAATTAGTTAATACATTGTTTTTCCATCATCAAAGGTCCATCTGGGAGGGTCATGACATAATTCCATACACCCAATTGAGAGGTAAGGAAAGCACTTGTAGGGAGAACTTTGTTGGTTGGTTGAAATAGGGGTTGTTGATGATTTTGGGGATAGTTGTGCTAGAAAAATATTGGTTGGGATGACTTAGATAAGTAGCTAACAAAGATGCGGGATTTCATACTGAGCTCGATGAGAATAGTGTTGAGGTCCTCGACAAGAAATCTCTTACAAAACATGGCAAAATTTATTTCCACATAGATTGGTCCATGTCAAATCCATGAGACAATGAAAATTCATTTCTCAAATCCCATGAATCAAATGTTCAATGCCTTCAAAATCATTGATCCTCCCAATGATGAAAAGGCTTGGTTATGGGGCCAAATATAGGTTAATGCAAATGAGGGGATTGTAAACCCATGTCATAGAAAGCCTCATAGGAGCATGTGCAAATAACACTTAATATGGGACGTAAGTCTCCTAAAAAATATAAGAAAATGAAAGAATGGCATGGGTTACTAAACGTATTCGTAGCTAGCACACAAAAGTAATAAGGAAGGGACATAGGGGTAATTGCATAGGGGGAATCACCCTATTGGAAATTCCCCCTCAAAGGCAAGACCAAAGACTGAATTGTTATGATACCAAATTGATACAGATTTAGAGAACTGCAAAACTTTATTGATGCTTTGCAATGGGAATTACAAGTATTTATAGGCATATTAGTGCCTTTATAAAATTGGATTGAGGTTATTACAAGATAATATTACATTTAATGGCATGTCAAATGTTATTTTTGTAATATAAGACCATATTGAATGGCCTATTAGGTGCATGTTAGGAACTATTACACAAAATCCTATTCGATGTATATTTAATTTAATTACAAAAAATCAGTTTTTGATAGATTCCAAACCAACTAATCAATTTGCATAAAAATAGGCAAATAATACTCTTGAAGTATCCTTTGAATTTCACCCACTTTTTATTTGGCACCCTCTTTAAATGAGGTTGTTGATAGAAATCCATGATTTATAGTTGTTGATCATATTAATATAATTGCATTGGAACATTTATATACTAAATGCATATGTCAATGGTTTTCATTTTGGATTGAAAATAAAAGGATAAGACTCCAACCAAAACTTTACAAAATCCCTCTCATTAATTGACCATCTAAGATATTCCTTGACTATGTGAAAACTAATAATAAGAATTCCCGTGTTATCGATCCCATAGGTAGGATTTATTTCTTAAATAATTTTATTGCGTCAAGGCAACCTATATATTTGTGGAGTAATATTTTTACCCAAATCTATTTTTGATTTATTCTTTATTGCAAAATGTATAAAAAATTTATAGAGTAAAATAAGATAAAAACTAACAGTATTAGAATCCAACATCCATATGATAAAGCTTAAGTAAAATTAAGGCATATACTTAAATCATAATATCAAAGAATTTTATCCAAAATATAAAGTAAATTTCTTCAAGTCTTGTGTTAAGCATTAGCTTCTAATTTTTGCATGATCTCTAGGAGTTGAACCTAATACAACAAGCTATGAGAAGAAAGCATTGCCAAACTTTTCAACTATGACCTATTTATTTTTTATTAGAAAATGCTTGTACTCCTCCAACCTATCATTGTTGCACATTTTCTAAATACCAAAATCTAAAATAAATACATTGCATTTGGTACTTGCTTCTTCATTCTTCTTGGTCTCCTATTGATTTTGTAATCAAAGCATCCACTTGTTATGTGTAGTTAGAGTAAAGTTGATGAAAATCAACTACCAATGGAAGCATACCATCATGAACAAAATTGTAAAATATAATAAACTAGATATGACAAAGGATTAACTACCTAAAAGTTTTAGATATTTTATCAAATTTAACGAAAAAATAAATAATTCTTCCTTCCACCTAAAATTTCTACCAAAAAAAGTAGTACAACTAGCAAGGATAATCTCCCTAACTATTTTAGCCTAATAACAATACAATAATATATTTTTAACAAACTTTGGTCTCCCACACACAAAATAGTTTGCAGATAAAATTTCAAATATATATAAATAGGCCCTAGAGGGAAGTTTATGGTGGATGATATGCCAATCAAGAAGTCTATTAGATGTTGAAGCACGAAAGTTTTAAATCTATAAATCCAAGGCTCTCCAAACAAGTTCAACAAATCTAGTTTCTCATTTAATAGAACCAATTTCATCCACCAAATGGAAGAATAAGAAAAGTTCAAATCTTGTCTAAGGGAAGATCCATCCCAAGAGAAAAATCATGAAGCAATCTTCTAAGATTTTAAAATATATTGAAGAGGCAACAAACCTTGAAAATAGAAAAATTAAGAATTTAAACTTTTATCAAAGTAATCCACAATAATTGTGCTCCACCAGATTGCATTGATTGTAGGTAAAACCTAAAAAACTTTTTCTAAGGCCTATTGACATCAAGAAGATTAGACCTCATGCATCCCTAAGACTAATACCTTGTATATGTGCATATATTAGTACCAAAAACCTCTAGTTTTAGGTTGAGTATATTGATCCTACAAAATAATAACTTTCTCTAGAGAATCATCCCAATGTATCCATGTAAAACTATAAACAACAAATATAACTTGAGAGAAGTTAGACTTGCTAAAAAACTGGCATGAGGAGTATAACACATGCACAAAAACAAATATTTTTTTCCACCACCTCAAACCTACCGACAAGGAAAATATGCCTAGTCACCTTAATATCTAGCTTATAGTGGAATTTAGATGTGAACCATATCCACATGTCTACATGGTAGGACCCTATCCTAACATTATTATGTAAATATGTATGTAACACCTTGGGCACCTATGGTATATGGGTCCATGTGATGTAAACATTACTTATTACAAGGAGTTAATAAAATATGTAATCATTTCCTTATTAGGAGTTACTAGCTAGGGTCCCCCACTTGCTTGTGGACTGACCCCTTAAGCATTAGGGTTAGGGTTGATAGTAGTTTATAAAAAGATAAGAGTTGAATTGAAATGTAAGTTATTTTCTAGTATTCGAATGGATCTTTGCTTCTAAGGTGGTTTCCCCCTCGAAGAAGTCTACAATTCTATATTTCAAAATCTGTTTTTATCAATAAAGTTGCTACATTTCTATTGTGCATTACGATATTGTTATTTTAGTTCTTGTTTTCTGTTAGTTATTGAAATATCTGGGTGGATGTGCTTATTTTAATTAGAAGGTTCCTAACAAGTGGTATTAGATCAATTTTTAAGGTTGTGTTCTAATACAACTACAACAATTATCATCCTACGATCTAGTCCATGTTAGGTTATATTTTCCTTCATTATTCTCCTTTCTACTAAAATACCCAAAAAATAGCATCATTTTTTATTATAGTGTAATAGGCTAAAAATCTTGTGTTGGGGGTTTTAAAATATCATAGAGAAGCTAGCATTTATGTCTAAGGTAAATTGTCCCTAAAGCATCGAGTAAAGTGAGGAGTGATCAGACTATAATACCCATGCCTCAAATAACACGTGTTTAGTGACGAGATCCTATGTACCCTCAAGTATATAGGGAGACCCCTTAGGATTAGGAGAAACCTTTAACCCTAGGAAGATATCAATCATTTGAATTATGTAATGTACCAAAAACAAAATACTAAGAAGTTTTTTACAGTACACTTATAAATGGATAGGGTGACTATAGGTACAGTGGAGCCCTCCATAGATAGAGCTCTAAGATATTGGCTTGACTACTAATAATGATTGAAGGCGTATATTAGAAATTCCATAAAACCAAACATACCCTAGCTTAGATTATCCATATTGACCTATTTCAATCACCTCTACATCCTATCTAAACCTAATACAACCTTGACCATACTAAGGAAACTATACCCATCACAAATTATGATATAATGATAGTTCTTGGCAGTTAGGAACAAAACCATTAGTGATAATAATAGTTGGACGATAATAGTCGCATATAGTGACATTTGGAATACAATTAGGGACAATAATAGTGGGGATTTTGATAGGTAGATATAATAACAATCAGTGGTAGTTTTCTTAAGACAATGATGGGCGACAAACTATTAGTGTAGAGAAAAACACCCTATTGGGCCATGAGAGACTCTAAGTGAAAATCAATCAACCAAAGATAAATATGAGGTACCAAAAAACATTACTTTGTGGTATATTCCATCACAATTGTCTCATTGAGGTGATCGTTTTGGTATATAGCACCCATAAGCTATTTTTGGAGTCTAAAAATTATCATTTTGGAATGTTAGTCCATTTTGATCATCTTTCTGAGTTGATCATTTTGGTATACATCACCCATAGGTATTTTTGGAAGGCCCAAATCATAAAAGGTACTAAAGGTGCCCAAGTGTAGCAACAATTAGCCAACTTGGTGAACAACCAAGTCAACAACTAAGTCAACAAATAAATTAATAAATAAGAAAAGTGTGAAGTGAGATAAGTCAATTGAAGGCCCAAATACAGCCTAAAAACCAAATATTGAATGACACTACAATTATGTGCTAGATGAGCAAAATAAGTTAAGAGACGTAGTTACTAATAGATTCAATGAATTTGATAGTCGTATATTAGTTGCGACTCATGCATAAAACTAGCTTGGTAAAAATGAATTTGAACATAAGGCAGAAAATTCAAGTAGTTCAAAAGGGGTAACACACATTTCCCATAATAGTATATATAAAATTCCCAAGATAGAATTTCCAAAATTTTATGGAAAGGACCCTAATGGTTTATTATGTTGGGTAGACTAGTATTTTACTCTTCATAATGTTCCCTAGCATTTAATGCTCACAATCACATCTTTTAATTTTTAATTTAACTCCCTTGAATGACATCAATGGGTGAGAAATATGGATCTATATCTTTCTTGGAAAGAATTTGAGAAGCAATTGCTCACTCAATTTAGTCCCAATGAGTATGAGAAATTTACAAGAGCCTTCACTAAATTGAAATAGACTTCAACAATTTATGAATATAAGGTTTAGTTTAAAAAATTTGCCAACTGCACAAAGGGTGTGAGTGAAGAATTTTTTAAATTTATTTTACTAGTGGGTTGAAAGAAGATATTAAAGTTGAAATGAGAATGTTCAAACTGTTGAAGATATTACATTATTTTGTAAATGATAAAGTACCCCATGGTACATTTGTACATCTGTAAATATTAGATTAGGGAGTGATTTATTAAATTAGGGAGTGTGATTTATATTACCCCTAAAGTATGTGTCAATTAGTGAAAAGAGTCCAATTGTCATGTAATAAAGTGTGCAAGTTTGTAAAGTGTGAGAGTGTGCAATGTGTCATGTAAGTCAAGAATCATATATGTAGGTGTTAAATATACGAGTGAAAAGTCCCATGGTATGTGGCAAGATGTAAAGTCAAGAGATATGAAAATTTTGTCATATGTGAGGAATAAGAAAGGATGCATCTCATGGATATGTGAGGAGAGCATTAGTAAAGTATTGAAGGATCATTTTATAAGGTTATATTATGGAGACAAAGCTCCATGCATTGTAACAACAAATGAATCATTGTATCGAAGAAGTGTAACTCAATTGTAATAAAGATCTTGTATATTTGATTCATCAATAATATTGTGAGTTTGTTTATTGAGTAATATTATTGTTATTTCATGAATGTTATATTCATTGATATTGATCAAATTGATTGAATGCTCTAATATTGAGTTTGATTAAGATCTTGGATATTGGGACATGTGATTTAATCTGGCTAAAAGTCCACAAGTGGTATTAGAGACACACTTTGGTCATTTGAATTTGTGAAGGTAGAAGGAGAGGGCTAAGGTTGCCCAAGTTCTAGATTGGAAAGAAAAGGAAGTGTTGAAGAAGTTAAAAAAATTGGTTAATATTGCATCAATAAAAAATAGGTTGATTGCATCTAAATATTGTTTGCGAATTGCAAAAGTGGAGATTCATGACAAGAGTATATTATGATTGAAAATGTTAAGATAGAAATATTACTATTGTTGACTATATTGTAGTCTGGTGAGTAGAAAATAAGAGATTGTTGTCAACAAAGCCAATAGAAACCTATGAAGTCGAAAGTAGATGACGACTGGTGAAGTCTTTCGAGAAGGGAAGTTGATATAAATGGCCTAAAAACATGTTGTCTAAATCTTTGATAACGAGGGTGTTGTGTTGATGGAAGCTACCAGAGAGTGATGAGCTATTTTTTGAATCTTGATACACAAGTGATGAAGAAAAGTTATCTGTAAATCAAAAGAGAAAGTTAGTAAGTGAAAGAGGATGCATAGTAAGAGAAGGAGAATGTTTGTGAGCTAAAGAGAACACACAATAAGAAAAAGAGAACACATTGTGCAAGGTAGATGCATAAGTGAACAAGGAGGTCCACGTTTGGATTAAAGAAAACCTGATTCGTGACCAAAAAATCTAAAGAAGGATCAAAGAAACATAAGCATCATAATGGTAACACCTTCTTGAATTGTAATGCCATAAATCTTGCTAATGTAGCCAAACCCTTGAAAAAGTCACACCAACACTAATTAGTCAATCACGATCACCTATTGCATAGTAAAATGATACAAATTATTACAATGAACCTTAAATTTTTTTAGATTATTTAAATAATTTATTTATATTTAAATTACATGTCTTTAAAAATCCTTCCCATTATTATATAATAAATTATTAAATTTTCTTGCAACAAATTGTATCTTATCCTTAGGAGAGTATGTTCAATCTAACCCTCAAGGGTTAGGTGGATTGGTAAGTACAGGTGTGGCTCGACACTTACCAAGAAGAGACCTAGGTTCAAACCTTGGGGGAAGCCAATCCTTTGCAAAGGTAGTAGTTTGCTCAGAATCCTCTGAGTACTTGTTAGATTGACAATGACGATACGAACCTCGAGCGACTGTGGTTCCTATCTTATGTCAAGTCAACAAGAACGAGATAGATAAATTTGTTGGAAACAATCCATGTCGCTTGAACCCTACACTAACCAATTACTAAAATAAAAGCTTTAACCATCAGAAAAGAAAAGAATATGTTAAAACCATTTGAAGGAACAACTTTTTAATTTTTATAAAATCTAATGCGCACCTAACCCGCAAGGATGCTTGTCCTCTATAGTAAAACTCGTGACATTATGTTCATAACCCATGATTTTAAAGTTCCCATAATTTTTAACTAGTATTAACAATTAAATACAATCAGTCCAAGTTTAGAATCAATATTTTTTAAGGAAATTATTATTTCTTTAACTTTACAAATAGAAAAAGTTAATTACTCATAAAAATAGTTGTTATGGGACATTGAAAAGTTTTAAATTTAATTTTTAAAAAATTAATTTTTAAATTCATGTTAAAAAATAAAATTAAATAAATTTAACCTCCCAAACCTAAAACCGACCCAACATAAATCAAAATATTGTTTATAGAGCATCTCAAGACAGTTTGTGAAGCAAACAAACTGGAATATACCGACAACAAAGGACAACAATGTTTTTTTTTGTCTTGCATACCCGTTGTTTTAATTATCAAAATCAACCCCTGGACAAGTTTTCCTGTCACAGATAATCTCAAGAAGAAGCATGTGATTTGTAATTTGCAAGTTCAACATTTTTTTCACCTGCGGAGTGAATCTTCATGTTTTTATTCTTAAAAATGTATTGGTAAGTGTAAGTGTAGTTGGACATTTATCAAAAAGAGACCTAGAGTAACATGTCACGATATCGCGACAGATTACCTCTAATGGCCGCGATGGCGCAACAGGTCACGAAATCACGACAAAAACCATACTTAGCTTTTTCAATGATCATTTGTCTTAAGGATCTTTCAACGACAACTTCCCCTCGGCGGCAGCGATGGCGCAACATGTCGCGATATCACGACAACTTTCCTCCCTCGGCCGCGACGACACAACATGTCGCGAAATCGCGACAACTTTCCTCCCTTGGCCGCAACGGTGCAACATGTCGCGAAATTGCGACAACTTTTCTCTAGCAGCCGCGACGACACAACATGTTGCGATATAGCGACAGTTTACCTCCAATGGCCGTGATGGCGCAACAGGTTGCAAAATCGCGACAAAAACCATACTTAGCTTTTTCAATGATCATTTGTCTTAAGGATCTTTCAACTACAACATCCCCTCGGCGGCAGCGACGGTGCAACATGTCGCGATATCGCGACAACATTCCTCCCTCGGCCGTGACGGCACAACATGTCGCGAAATCGCGACAACTTTCCTCCTTTGGCCGCAACAGTGCAACATGTCGCGAAATCGTGACAACTTTTCTCCAGCAGCCGCGACGACACAACATGTCGCGATTTCGCGACAGTTTACCTCCAATGGCCGCGATGGTGCAACAGGCCGCGAAATCGCGACAAAAACCATACTTAGCTTTTTCAATGATCATTTGTCTTAAGGATCTTTCAACGACAACTTCCCTTCGGCGGCAGCGACGGCGCAACATGTCGCGATATCGCGATAACTTTCCCACATCGACATTAATGATTACATAGTTGAACGTTTGACTAGGGCGGATAACATCCTTATCAAGAATATATATTATTATTTTTTTCTTGGAATTGACCGAATTAGAAAGGATAGCCTTCTAATTTAAGGGACGAAGATATGTTTTGTGCAACGGAAGATGAGATGAGATGGATTGTGTTGGCCTAAGTGTGAATCCCTCCAACTTGAGGTCGTATTTGGTGCTTTTCCAACCATAGGTGCAGCTTTACCTCAGATGAGATGGATTGTGTTGGCCTAAGTGTGAATCCCTCCAACTTGAGGTCGTATTTTGTGCTTTTCCAACCATAGGTGCAGCTTTACCTCAGCTTTTTCTGGGGTTTTCCAACCGTAAGCGCAGCTTTACCTCAACTTTTTCTATTATGGTTGCGAGGAAAACCACAAAGGAGTAAATGGGGAATCTTTAGTAACGCGAATTATTGAAGGTTTGTGGAAAAGATCTCTTTGCTCTTTATAAATCATCTAGAAATAATAAATAATAATTTTTAAAATTTATAAGTTGGTGTGTTTATCGAGAGGAGATTTAGGTTCCAATTTTACGGGCGTGCCCGTGCATAGCCAGTAGCCCGATCTGATGACGGCGATCTGCGATCTGTTTCCTGCTTGTCCGACAATTTCTTTCATACCACGTATTGAACCAGACTCAGGAAGACAGTGCAAACCCTGTGCGTCCGACGGTTCCCATCTCACGCCGGTTACCATTAACGAGATGGTGGGTGTGTTGGAACCCAGTTATTAAAAATAGATATGGTAACCAATTCATGTATGTAACCAGATTTTTTTTTTAATTTAAAATAAAAATAAGTTTTTTTTTTCACTTTTTTAAGATATTAATTTATATATCGGTAAGGACGCCACTTGCATTATCCGTGATGTGATTGGGTTCAATCCCCATGGTGGACATGGTGATGTGTATAAGAAGTATTACTTAAAAAATAATAATTTACACTTCAGTTTATCTAGGACATAAAATTCCAATTAAACAAGGTTATGCATCTCATAATATGCTTAAGAAATTAATGCTTTTAATAGTAATATTAAAACATTTTATCAAAAATTCATCTCTTTTATTTTTATATATATTTTTATTTATACAAGTATAAAGTTTATCAACTTTATAATAAATAAAATTGAAATAAAGCGGTTATGTGAAAGATATTGTAATGGTGTATCTTTATCTTTAATTTTTATTTAAAGACTCAAATCTTATATAAGATTATTAGAACCCTTTTCAAAAATTTATGTATTCAATTAATTGATAGCTGCTTAAAACTTATCATAAGTTATCTTAAAAAAAGCCATTAAATTTACCTATATCCAACAAATTAATATTTAAACCTTAAACAAAAAAAAAAAATATATATATATATATATATATATATATATATATATATATAAGCGTTATCCAAACTACTCCATATGAAGATATCATTCTTGTTGGTTTTAAACTAATCCCACAAATCATTACTTCTTTTAAAGTGGAGATTACCATAAATTAGCTTAGGTTGGCCAACTTTTGGTTATTTCTTATGTGAAAGCCTTTAAACTAGTAAATCCTAAGGTAATATTATATATAATTTAACAAGATTTGAATTTTATTTTGTTTAAATTAAAGGAATATAATTAGTTAAATTAATTTTATTTGATTTATTTAGATATTTATGTTATTATGTATTTATAAGTTTAAATTCTTATAACTTTTTCAAATATTTTCTAAAAAGTTATATGAATCCAAGGTTCTTCAAACAAATTTAATAAACTTAGTTTTTCACCTATAATTAAGTTTGGATGCTACCAAAATTGGGGGAATGAGAGATATATAAATTATTTTGACATGAGGATCACTAATCTTCCTACCATTAGGTCATCTCTAGTCCTTAAACTTGTTGAAAAACAAGGTGGTAGAAATTTTGACTTGTAGTTCTTCACTCATGAGCCCATGGATATGAATGATGACATTCTTAAAGTGAGAGTGCAAAGAAATTATCTCATTAAAGAGGCCCAAGATTTCTAGTTGTTCTCATAAATTTACCAAAGATCTAAATTTTTTTTTATCCTCCTCTTTAAAGTAACTTTCCATTAAGTGAAGGTTCCAAAGCTATGAGTTTCTCATTCAATAGAACCAACTTAATCCACCAAATGAAAGAGTAAGAAAACCTTAAATTTTATCTAAGGGAAGAACTATCTGAAAATAATAATCATGAAGCAATCTTCTAAGGTTTTCAAGTATATTGAAGAGGCAATGAACCTTGAACATAGAGAAACTAAGCATTTACACTTTTATAAAAATAATCAACAATAGTCATGCTCCACTAAATTGCACAAATTGTACCTAAAACTTGACAAACCTTTTCTAAGGTCTATGGACATCAAGAAGCTTAGCCCCCCATTTAGCTATAAGACTAATACCTTGCACATGTGTATCTATTAGTACCAAAGCCCCCTAGATTTTGGTTGAGTATATTGAGCCTATAAAATAACAACCTATTCTTTAAAACCATCCCAATTTCTCCACATGAAACTATAAACAACAAACATAATTTGAGAGTAGTGGGACTTGCTAAGAGTAGTGGGACTTTGTCAAGATAAGACCTAGTTTGAAAATTTGGCCAACTACACAAAGGGTTTGAGCGAATTTGTTTTTGTAAGTTGCTTTGCTAGTGGGTTGAAAGAAGATATTAAACCTAAAATAAAAAAATTTAAATCACAAACCATGATGCAAGCAATATATTTGGACAGATTGACAAAGGATAAATTTACAACTCAAAGGCACACATCCAAATTTCTACAAGCTCAACAATCATCACCATCTATAATGTCAATCACTGCCAACAAGTCACCCCTGATAAAATGTTTGACCAAAGATAAAACAGAATCATGAAGGGCACAAGGTCTATGCTATAACTATGATGATAAATACTCCTTAGACCAGAAATATGTGCAAAAAAAATTACATGTACTAGATATGGATGAACCTTCCACTTAGGAATCTCATGATAAATAGAATTGCAATAAGGCATAAGATCAACTTAGATAAGTCAAATTGATTGAATCCAAAAATATTATGCATATTTTAATAAGAATTTCTCCCTAAACTATGAAGGTGGTTGGGAAACTCAAAGGTAAATGCCTTGTAATCATTGTTGATTTTGGAAGTAAACATTTATTGATCCTCATGTGGCCAAAAGAGCATATTGCTACATATGCTTGCAATTATTTTGAGGTCATGATAACCATAGGAGGAGTCCTACCTTACAAAGAAAAATGGACTAATAGGAAGGTAAGAATGGGGGACTATAAAATCAAGGTAAACATTTTTACCTTTCCTTTAAGAGGTTGTGGTATAGTGTTGGGCACCTAGGGGCTTCATACTTTGGGTCCTATAGTTTGTGGTTTTTCTAAACTTTGGATGCAATTCAAGTAGAAAGGGAAGCAATACACCCTTCATAGTATGGTCGATGGTTTTAACCATACTATCTGCTCACATCAATAGAAAAAATTTCAAAGAAGCCATCTAAAAGATTAAAGGCACAACCATTTACAATCCAAAATTTGAGTACTTTTGAACTAATAGAGTTACAATTATTGATGGGAAAAGATACACCTGCACTTTCCAAATCACTAATAGATAACACAATCATTTGTGAATGATTGAATTGTCTCTCTTAGCATGCTCACTTTTGCCCTATCGCTCATACTTATAGGATTTCCATAGTCAACCGAATATCTCATGATTCTATTAATGTCATACCCACCCCTTCATTTTTTACCATGAACCTACCTTCACCAGTCAATATGGGAAGAGACTATTCAAATTATAGGACACACACCTCAAAATAAGCTTTGCATATCATTTATAGATATATGTGTAGATACAAAAATCTAGCCACTTGTCACACATCTAGGTCTTCCTGCCATTTTTACCCATTTATTTACATATATTTAGGTATATTTGTTTAATATATATTAAAATATTTATATTTAATATTAGATTATGTATATATATTAAATAAATGTATATATATATGTGTTTAAATTAATCCCAGCCATTCATTCGCCTTGATCCATGCCACATACCTAGATTTAATATCTACCCTCCATCATGTTTTGATCTTGACCACAAAAATTGTGTCATCAAAACCCTAATATGCCCTAGATGAGATTATAAATAGGAGCTATTTTGATGGCTCAATATCTAAGTTTTTCATCCTAAGTCACCTCAGTTTTTGGAGTACCCTAAGCAATCTAAAAATATCCCAAGTCTTTTACCTTGAGCTTCCCAAGGAGTTCACCCATCATCACCCTCGCATTTGCATCCACCGTTGCATCCGTCACTGCATCCCTTATCCGAAGTAGATCTGCTTCTACAAACCTTACCTCACTCCTCGAATGCTTGCCTGCTATTCCTGAGCACCTCTGGGCACTTTTTGTCATTCTTGAGTGCTTTCGAGCGCTTTTTACCATCCTCGAGCACCCATGAGTGTTTTCTGCTACCATCGAGCGCCTGCAGACATTTTAGACCAGATTTTTGTAGCCCTACTAACCCTCGGGTATCGTTAGGGCATCATCACACCATTTTATTGCAACTACTACAGACTGAAAAACAACAAGTGAAAAAGGTAAATCCAACATTGATTTATTTTATTTCATGTATTTTCATATTCTGCTCACTTTCTTTATATTGCATAGCTAGTGTTTGTATTAATTCCTAAGGGTCTCACACTCTAGAGCCCTCACAGTTGCTACTGACTTGTTTATTATCTTTTGTGTGCAGATCTGGAGATACTACACCTACATTATGCAGGTGCTTAAGTTGGAGTGGCCCAGTATTGGATAACACAAAGCCCACTCACCTCTGTTTGGATCAAAAGCAAGTTTGAAGACACCACCAACACTCTTCACTAGGGTTTTGGAGAACCCTAGTATTGTAATATGTTGTATCAAAAGAAATCAATTTCTTTATTGTCACATTGGATATTTGAGGCTCCCCCCATATCAATAAAATTATCTCTTTTATGTAATATTGTCTCTTGGTTTTATTTTTTTAGTTATATTTGGTGTTTCATTTTTGCATCTAAAAATGGCGATCACGGTGGGATCCCCTAAGGGTTTATCATATTGATTTACTTTGTTGACTAACTTGCTATTTTTTGTCTTATCTTATAGGGTTTTCATAAGCACAAATTGCATGAATTTTGATGGATTGGGGTTTCTAAAGATTCACAGAAAGTTGCAGAAGGTGTACGAACACCATGTGGTGCTCGAGGGTCATCCATAAATGCCTAAGGGTGTTTTAGGATCACCCAGAGGCATTTTATAGGAAGATACAGTGATTTCGTAGGCTTCTATGTAAGTCTACAGAAGAAACCCTCAGCTTTTTGTTTTTACGTATTTTTATATTCTTACGTTTTTACAGATTTTTGGATTAAAAGGAATATCACTAATAGTCTGGTAAAAACAATCATTATAGTTTGCATTCTAGGCATTAGATTAGTCATTGCATTCATTCACACATTTCTATTTTCCATTTAAAGTTTTTGGTTTTCTGGTGTATTGTAATTGAAAAATCCTTCATTTTGGTTGCATGTGAATTACTAAATTGCATAAATTAGACTGCATTCTAGGGTTAGAAACCTCTCCTTTTGCTAGTCTAAATTGAAACATCATTAGTGTGTCAAAAGTATCCCCACATTGGGTGATTCCAAGCAAAGGAGTGGACGAATCCCTTGCTATTTAGAGAGGGATTTAAGCGGTGTACTTCACATCCTTTGGAGAAATTAATACTCTTAATGTTGGCTTCTTATTTAGACTAGTAAAACAAGTTGTTTTCTAATATTGTATGTGCACCATAGAAAACAAAACCTTAAAAGGAATCTCACACACACTTCATGTTTCATATTAAACAGTAATGGTTGGATTTCATCACCAGTCATTGCTTGAGATCTGGTGATGGTGGCTTTCATCTCCATCCACAAATATCTGCCCCAAAACACCTTAGATTACCCCTGATCAAACTTTCTAGATTTCATCACCAGTAAGAATCTTGTTGCCCTATCCAAGCCATAGTATTCACCCATTTTTAATTTTGATTAGCACATTGAAACACATAGAATAAAAATCTAAAAGAATGAATTCACACTAAAATGAGATAATCAATAAATAAGGTAAGACACATTTGTTGAAAAAACTTAGCATTGATTTGTCTTAATTTGATTTTTTTAAGTTTCAATTCTTCATTTCATTTTATTGCACAATTTGTATTTGTTTTAGTTTCTTATGGTCATAACAAGAAATCAACAGAAAACATTAAATCAAAACAATTCCATGGAATATTCATACACATTCCCCACCACTTCTATGGTAGATTCCCCAAGTGTGACACTGACAAATTAATCTATAGGCCCATCACACACTATACAGAGTATTGATGTCTCGTATAGATATATATATACCGACACTTTCCTTCCTCAAAAAGAGTCATCTTCACCATCCACTAACCAAAATATCACCCACATAGACATGGCCAAAGTAGAGGCTCTTTGCAAATCGGATAATTATGTCTTAGAGCCCATTCATAATTCCCTTAGTCAAGATCCCACTTTATAGCAGGAACTTGCTCATTCCCAGCCATCCAGCTTTACCCAGGTGTACACTAACCCTCTTTTTGAGGCAGTGGTTGCACCTTCCTCTCATGTATCCATTACCCAATACCCAAGTGCTCCTATCACTTCTATCCCATCTTCATACACATCCACCTATACCAACCCCTTGTATGAAGCACATGTAAATGTTTCTTCACAAGTTTCCACCCCCAAAGTAATCATACCAAATGTAACTTATCCCTTAGCCAGATATTCCATACCATATACATCCATACATTTCTCTTCTAATAGATAAATTCATGAAGCATGGGAACATTTGAAAAAATTGCTTAAGCAACGTCAAGATGCTCAACAATAAGTGTAGGTGAACCCTAAGCCTCTACCGATTTCCACTCAGCCCATCCTCATTAACCAAAGTCCATCATGGCCACCAAAATATTTTATGGTTTCCATCCTTACACCACCAAACCATATCAATACCCATTCCATTCCCATAAACCATACCAATTCCATTCCCATAGGCCAACCCAACCATAGTCCCCATGCATTGTCCCCATTCCAAAATTCTCCATCTCTTCATCATCAATATCCTCTTCATTAATTCCCATCAACCTCACCTAGTCGTCATCATTAATCCCATCATCATCTAGTTACCCCACAATACTTTTCTATCACGCCTTCTCGAAATCATCAAGTGATTCAGGGCTTTGAAATTCCTGGGGAAGACCCTAGAATCAAGGCCATGCAGTAGAATATAGATGAGATATAAAACATACTCCTTGGTATGACAAACCAGAAGCCAACCCTATGCCAGCTAATTAACCAACCATTCACCCTTCGGTACCATCACCGCCATATCCAGTAGATTTTACGGTGTCAAAGTTTGATAAATTCAAGGGGATTGAGGATCCCAAAGAGCATGTAAGCACATTTGTACACTCATGCTTTAGAATCCAAAATAGTAATGATCTCATGCTTAGAATATTTCCTTAGAAATTTTGTGGGGATGTGATAGAGTGATACAACCAATTTCCTAGTCATAGTATTTATGCTTTCGAACAATTGGTTGACCAATTATTTGAGTG